>OZ010581.1:123853689-123921189 GCA_963932145.1 Acanthosepion lycidas
GATACACGCACACACAGAGACCTATATATATATATATATAACGTCAACTACAGACAGACTGTTTCGCAGCTCATCAGTGTGGCTAGACATCCGGTTGCCTCTAGCTCGGATCGAATCCCGACTGAATTGGTATCAGCCGGAGATTCTACCACTAAGCCGTCGGCGCAAGGAAGCTAATCAGGTGGATTTGTAGCGTATTTATTTTTAGAAACACGCCCAGTGACTGACAGTGACTGACAGTGACTCGATTCGTTATGCGAAGAGTCTCGCTATATATAAGCTATAATAGTCACTGTTTACAAACCCAAACCTACTCCCTAGAGAGCTCAACTGAAATTAATATTTATTTCAGGAGCCAATATATATATATATATATATATATATATATATATATATATATATATATATATATATAAAATATATTTTAATGGTATGCTATATTCATGGGTTAAAGGACTCAATCAGTGATATCAACAACAAGCTGCAACATTCTGTTTCATGCTTAAACACAATCATTCGGCCTGTCTTGCGAAAATATTCCTACTCAATAGTGAGTTCGATCATCACCCGTTACCCCATACATTCGGTCTTTTGCCACATACAAGTTACGCTTAGAAAATCACTATATCCATCACATCTGTGAGTAGGACATGCATGCTTGAAAATCCGTAATCAAAGTCTGTGTTTTACTGGCACCCGCTCATCAATAAATGATGATACTGAAGAATAATTAATTATTTATTCCAGCAACAAGCACGTATGTAGGTCGGAAATGTGTATCTAGCTGGGTATTTTATTAAAGTAGCTCTGTGTGAAACTAACAAGAATTTAGGAAATATTTCCTTGTCTAATAGATCATCCTAAGTTGTTCTTCCCTGAAAACCATAAATATATTTCGTGTTTGTATTTATGAGGTTTCTTTTATTAATATCGATGTACAGACAAATCTCTCATCCACGGACTAATAGTGAGGATGGGTTGTCTGTTAAAGCCGATTATGCATAGATGGGAAGGGATTATTTTTTAGTTATAAAACCACTATTGTAACTGCGAGTATCTATGCCCATAATTCAAATATTATAAACATGTATATATGGCATAAATAAATATATACTTAATATAAATATAATAATAAAAAAAAATAATAATAGATTTCTCTCACGCACGCGTTTATGTATCGTACTTTATATATTGTACACCTGTCTTTGTTTACAATTGAAAAGCCCACTGCCGCCAAGTAGTCATTTTAGATCTAATACGACTCGTTCCGCTTAGGCCGCAAATTTTGAAATACATCAGTGACCATTTAGGAGTTTTTTGGGGGTTTTTTTCTGCAGATTTGTTTATTTTCCTACATATTTTGTCCGTTGCATCTAAAGTCAGTTGATCGAGGAGGGGCGTAGATGAGATGTTTGTATATATTTAAACACACATCTACATAGAACTTTCACAAAATTTCTCTGATTTCTAAAGAAAGACGGAATCGTTTTACTAAGCTTTTAACCAAATTTAAACCCGCTTTAGTTCTTGTGAATCCTCAGCTGTTAATTCTATCTATAGGTCGACCGTAGTCGGGATCATCACGCCAATGCGAACGATCCTGTCTTTAGCTCCGATATTATGTGCTACGCCAGGGCTACAGTTTGTGATAAGTTACATTGTCCGACACCGATTGCGGCCCAGTCTGTCCTTCTATTTACCCATAGCTGAGGGAAGATTATCCATACCTTTCTCAAGGGTATTAGCACTAAATGAACGTAATGGATCCGACTGGAAATAGAACTCGGTTCTCCGATACGAGAGGCTATCCATTACTGCCACCTTTTCCTATTTTGTACAGTCAACAGCTCCAGATGTAAAGAATCATTTTCGCCTACAGGGAATCAATTTGAATACTCGGCCACTGCAGATGTAAAAACTTTTTTTTCTTTCTTCTCCAGATTAAATCTCACTTATTCCTGAATAAAGATTTCGTCCAAATCTAACGGTGACTTTACGCGTGTGAGATACGAACCTGGAATTTATACAGCCACAATATGTTAAGTTATTGTTTCGATGATTCTCTTTCTCGTAGGGAAATTTTCCCACGTTTAGAAAACTTCAACCAACCAATATTCTCCGGATATATCGCGGAGGTTTGATTTTTCTTTTCCTTAGTTGGACCCCACTTAAAATTACGTTACATCTATCGATCTATAAGTCGACCGAAATCAGGATCATAACGCCATTGCGAACGATCCTTTATTTAGCTGTGATAGTATGTGTAACGCCAGAGTTACATACAGTTTCAATTCAGAGTTACTTTGTCCTACAGCAAGGCTAGAGAATGTAATGAAGTGGGTATGTGAAAAACAACGAAGTTTTAGAGAAAATGCCAAAAAAAGAGATTTATGCATAGCATGCGGAAGAGACTATTGAAATTTCTAGACTGCATAATGAGGAGAGAACGCTTGGAAAATTAGGTGAACATATTGAAAGCGGGAGATAAAGTTGTGATAGTATGTGCTACGCCAGAGTCACATACAGTTTTGAATTCAGAGTTACTTTGTCCGAGACCGATTACAATCCAAGAATACACTCTGCCTTGCTATTTACCTATAACTGGAGGGAAAAGAAAAGGATCCATACCTTTCTCAAGGCTATTAACGTGTAATGGATCTGACTGGAATGCGAACTCGGCTAGTCGTATCCCCAATCCGAGTAATTGTAAATTACTTTTTTAGCAGAACATCATTTGAAAAGAAAAATGGTACCGAGTCTGTACAGTTATATTTAGGTTAGGTGAAGAGTACTGAACTATTACGTGATATCTGTCCTCCTGTTTAGCAGCGAATGTTAAACAAAAATGAAGAGTCTCGAAGCAACAGAAATATGGTTCTACAGTAGGATGCTACGGATACCATAGGACGAACTTGTGTGCAACGTCGAGATTTTGTAGAGTATAGAAACAAAGAGGAAGCTTATGCTTAACACCAGAAAGAGACAGCTGACATTTCCGTGACACGTATTGAGAAAAGAGGGCTTGGTAAATATGGTATTCACAGGACGGATGAACGGCAAGAGAGATAAGGGCAAGAAACGCGTGACATACTAAACGCTCTTAAGCAAATGGATGGTAGAACAGTGTCTGTGAGAAATAACAAAAAGACCAAATTTGTTAAGAGTTACAAGAGACAGGATGATGTGGAGGATCATAATCCCCTACGTCCTGACAGGGCATGGCACATAAAGGAAGAAATAAATCTGAAACCGCTGGAGGTACTTTCGAGATTAAATTAACTTTGACGTTTTATTGGAATTCGGAACTTTATCCTTCACTGCCAGATGACATTTAAGTGAAATATTTCTACTATAATTTGGGATGGATATATATTTAGCTTTGATTTTCTGGTACGGATTTCGTTACTATAACAAGTAACAAGTGTATCTTATTCACTTTATATAATTTAATACAGAATCCGTTAGCTTACTAGTAATATTTTCTTTTCCTTTTATGTACCTGGTCAATTCTAGCATCAAGCAATCATGACTATCTATAACTTTCTATCCATTGTATCTCTAAACAATAGTTGCCCCCTTTCTATCTCCCAGTCAATTAAACTCGTTACGTAGGTTATTAGTTTTACTTCCTTTTATCTTTAATATGTCTTTTGAGCGTCATATTTTCCTAACCATTTTTCTTCATTATATTCCCAGGTATATTCAAATGTATTTTTCTTATTCTACATATAAATGTCAATTTTATTCATACTTTCCTTAAAACGTTCTTATTGCTCACATGCCCTGTCATGGTATCCTCATCATCTTTCTGTAGTGCCATGTCTCTGTTCCTTTAATGTTCCTTTTCATCTATGCGGAAATTATCCACTGTTCATTACCGTATACTAGAGTTGATATTACATAACAAATCGGAACTCTTTTCTAATAAACTGTTCTCGTTTGTTATAAATTTCTTTAGGTGGAAAGCATTTTTTTTAGTCCAATTCCATTTCAGATTTCGGTGTCACATTTTCACCGTCACTCATAACATTTTCCACTGTAAATTTATGTAACCGCCTGATTTGTAGCTAATAATGGTCCATATGATAGTATAGATTTCTTGTTCTAGTGTAAATAATTTATCACACGCATAGTGAATAACTCTGGTCAGCTGTGTATGAAAAGGATCATCTTTTCTGTTTATAGTAACCCTAAACAGATTGATCGAACATGTGCGCAACGACAAAGTTCTAGAGACAATAGCAACAAAAAGGGTATTAGGTTTAACATCAGGAAATGGTAATTGAAATAGAGGAAAGCGGATTTGGAAAATTTAGATTGGAGGTAAGAAGGGGATGTAGTATACCTATGGACAATGGTAGTTATATCCCCATACACATAAATACAATAGTAATACTGTATGTTGTTCTGTAGTTGGAGATTCGGACAGCGTTGAAATCCTTACTAAACCTGATACGGCCGTTTTCTGCCACGGTAGGAAATTCGTTTTTTTTTTGTTTTTTTTGTTTTACAAATTCCGTTTTAGTTAAGTTCTGATTTATTCTTTTACTGAATGTTATTTGAAAAGCTTTTTGGGATATTTTGCTCGAACGCATGTCCACCACAAAGACTGACACAATTCTTTTTTCAACTCTCTTTAATTCCTCGGGATTGACCAACAGGGACTTTACTTTTTTTAATTTATTACATTTCCATTTTTATTTTTTCTTAAGTTTTGTATTTATTCCTTTATTAATAGTTTTTGATTTTTAATGCTAAGTCTCATTTTAAAGTTATTTTTTCCATTTCTTTTGATTTTCTATGTCCCCCTTCCAGAGTTTATCTGTTTAATTTTTCTACATGTTATTTTTTTATCGTCTCCCGTCTTTAGTTTTTCTTTGTTTATTTATTACGTTTTACGTCTTACTTCTTTGTTTGTTTGTTTTTCTTTTAAAATATCCGTTGTGTTTCATTTGTTTAATTCTTCCATGTTCTTATTTGTTCTAATTGTTTGTGTTTATTTAGTCTAATCTGTCCGTTTTTAATTTTATTTTTGTATTTCGTTCATTGGCTAACCTATTTTTACGGCAGCCATATTGAAATGTTTTTTTAGTTTATACGTATTGTTTATTTCGTATACGTGTTTGTAGATTGTCTTTTTTTACTTTTATATTTTAGTTGAAAATAAGGTTTATTGTAATTGAAAATTTTTTCTTTATAGTTTACCTTGTTTTGTGTAATTCTTTCGGGTCAAGTGCTTAATTTGTCTGAAAAGTTTTACTGTTTTTTTGGTTCTTTGTAAATAGAGGAGAAAAAAGACCTCCCACACTTTTGAAAATGGCCCGTAAAAATCTTTTCGTGACCAAAATGGAAAAAGAAAGATCCTCCCAATAAGGAACAGGAGAATAAACAGGAGGATGTTATGCAGAAATCAGTCAACGACGAAAAGACCCAACAGCGGGAAGTTGTTGCCGATATTTCTAGTAAGAATATGGTAGCTGGAGAGTCCCATAGTACAGAAAACCTGAGGAAACGTGACGAATCTATGGAGGTCAAAAGTGGCCAAAATTCACCGAAACAGACAAAATTAGATGAAGATGACAAAACTAAAGACGAAAATGTAGTGGTCGGAGAGACGCCTTCCTGCTGGTCGTACCCACGTAAGTGTTCAGTCAACATTACAGAGTTCCTTGAGAAAGCCAGAAATTATGCACATCTGGTGACAGCAGATGAGCTGTTGGTCAATCCCGAGGAAGTAAAGAGAGTTGAAAAAAGAATTCTGTCAGTCTTTCTGGTGGACATGAGTTCGAGCAAAATTTTTGGCCCCACAAATGCCACCGTAATTAAATCACTAATTTCTCTGGGACCAAACCCCGGAGGGTGATAAAATGAAATGGATTTTCATATCGGACATTCTGCTACGCACGCCTGCATACAGAATATGAAAGCAGGATCAAGTATCAGTATTTTAGGTTTCTCCTCAGATCGTCGGGGAGCATTTGGCCGCTTATCTCTGCCAATTTGGTCAGAAACATCCTCTGACGATTTGACCGGGTGATGGAGTTTCGAAATCATGATAGACCGGAAAGCCTTCATCTCCATCCTGCTTTTATGGAAACTTTTAACAGCAGAATTTCCCAAATTGTTTAGCTTTGGAAGGCATTTCCAACTTTTCTAATGCACCTTTAAATTTCAGTGTGAC
Source organism: Acanthosepion lycidas (assembly GCA_963932145.1). Classification (NCBI taxonomy): domain Eukaryota; kingdom Metazoa; phylum Mollusca; class Cephalopoda; order Sepiida; family Sepiidae; genus Acanthosepion; species Acanthosepion lycidas. The sequence continues at coordinate 123,859,871 of OZ010581.1, forward strand.
ATTGTCCATCGTGTGTTCGAATATTCTCTAGATAGTTCTATTTCTATAATTACTTGAAATTTGTAACCATGTATTGCTTCAATCGTCGTTTGCCCAAGAGCAAAAGAAATAGACTTAGATTTCTTCTTTATCATGATACTTTCCATTTCCTCTCCAAATTCTTAACCGACAGCCGAAGATTACGTTGTGGTTCTCTGACGGTCAATCCACTAGAACATCAAGTCTTGAATTCAGCGTTATCATTTTCCTACACCGATCGCCACTCAAGGTTAGAGGACCCAGTCCGTCCTGCTATTTACTTATAGCTGAGGAGGAGAATAGATGAACTCATAGCTTTCCCAGGAGTATTAGCACGTTAGTGAATGTAATGTCTTGACTGGAATTCGAACGATTCTCTGTCTCTTTAATCTGAATCGCTATCCATTACTACTTGATTTATAAACATATATTATTTTGTTCTATTCTTCTTCGTTGACTATATATATGGTAATATGGACTTCGACAAATAACAAATAAACTTAATCTAACGTTTGTTCCATTGTAATCTATTCCTCACAGTTTTATTGAGGGACTATTCTTTTTTAAGCATTTCATCCCAAGCAAGGCGGGAGTGCCACTAGCTTCCAAGGGGTTACAGAGAGTGAGAGTAAGAGTAAAGAGGCGTATTTGAAAAAAGGGTATAGAGAAGGATGGGGATCAGGATCAATGCGTCAGAAGATGTCGATTCATATTACATTTGAATATTTAAAGATTAAGCTAATACTGTATAAAAACATGCATTATAGCAAAACATTTCGTATTCGTCACACTGATACAGAGGGACATATATTTTGTTAAGATTGTATTAAAATATGCTTTCAAGGTATGTTTTTCTTATAGCGTAAACTATTTATCAAGCTGATAGTGAGGGACATATAATTAACTAAGACTGTATAAAAAGGTGCTTTCAGGCTAAACTTTTGTTATAATCTAAAGTATTCGTTCCACTGATACAAAGGGACATGTATTAAGCTAAGACTGTTTAAGAACATGCATTATAGCTAAACATTTTTTTATAATGTAAACTCTTTGTCACACAAATAGTTTGTCTATATATTTAGTGAAAACTCTATAAAAACTTCCTTTCAAGCTTAGCTTTTCTTCTATTGTAAATTATTCGTCACAATGATACCGAGGGACATATATTTTGTTAAGATTGTATAAAAAAATGCTTATAGGTAGGCTTTTCTTTTTAGGTAAACTATTTTTCAAACTGATACTGATGGACATATATTTAACTAAGACTGTATAAAAAAACGTGATTTCAGGTTAAGCTCTTGTTATAGTCTAAAGTATTCGTCCCACTGATACTAAGGTACATATATTAAGCTAATACTATTGTTATGAATAGTCAAGAGTGGTCTCCTCTTGTTTCGTTACTCTCCTCTTTGAAAGAGCTATTTCTATTTAGTGTAAACTATTCGTCACACTAATACCGAGGTACATATATTTAACTAAAACTGTATAAAAAGATGTTTTTAAGTAAACCTTTTCTTATAGTGCAAACTATTTGTTCCCAATGATACTTAGGAACCATATTAAGTTAATAATGTATAAAAAACATTCTTTAAAGCTAAACATTTCTTATAATGTAAACTATTCGTCACACTAATACTGAGGGACATATATTAGGTTTGTGCAAAAATAATGTCGTTTTCTCACATATGTTACTATGTGAGAAAACGACATTATTTTTGCACCAAACTAATATTTAGTTAAGACTGTATAAAAACATGTTTTCCAGTTAAGATTCTCTTATAGTGTAAACTATTCGTTACACTAATAGAGAGAGATATATAATAAGCTAATACTATATAAAAACTTTCTTTCATGCTAAACCGTGCTTATAGTGTAAATTATTCGTTGCACTTGATACTGATGGACACATATTTAACTGAGACTATAAAACCATGTTCTCAGAGCCTAAACTATTCGTCACACTGATGTTAAGAGAAAATATGGAGGTTAGACTGTATGAAAAAATGTTTCCATCCTTTCTCGCAAATATTTGAACATTTTTTGCCTCAATATGACTTCTTTTTGTGTACAATAATCCCGACATTACCATATTTATCAACATGCTTCTTTATTCAAATTATTATTATAATTTATGATGATACATTTCTATGCATTCAGCTTCAGTAATCAATTGGAAAATCTTCTATGAATTTATTTATATTGTCTGAGAAGTATTGATTTTGGTTTTACTGTAACATTACTTTGCGTCGGGAATGACGTTACTGACAAGAGAACAAACAATGAGCTTTCAAATACAGTTGAAGAAGACAAACGAATAATGTTTAAATGCTAAAGTCCGCCCGCACATCTAATAACGTCAGTTGTCTATGAAGGAAATATCAGTTATACTGTCCAGCATTTCTTTACGTTGCTTAACTTGTCTTTCTGTTTAGTTGAGTCTGACGAATGTCTATACAAAGGCATTAAAGAAAATATTTGATCGTGGTATTTTATTTTCACTTCTTGAATCTTTGGACTTTCTGGTTGAAGAAATTGCGCGGAAGAATAAATAAAACTAGTTTCAAGACAGTAAAATACGATAGATTCCTTTTTTAATGCAATGCAAAATGTTCGAACGACTGTATTAGGACGTTACATATATTCATTCGTTTTTTTCTTCGTTCGACGAATGATCTCAAAGAATAATCTTTTGTACTATTTTTTACTTCTTATTAACGCTAGCTGCCCAGTGCAAATGTTGTCTAACGGTATATGAATTTTTCTATTTGCGTTTAGACACCCCTTTCAGATGGAATGCAATGTAGTAAAGAATTAGCACATACGCCCTCTCATTGCCTTTAATCAAGCTCAAAAAGCTACCAAAGTTGTTCGAAACATTTGTGCTGTATACGGTGATGATTCATTACCGACAGAATGGCAGAGAAATGGTTTTCACGTTTCAAGGAGAGGAAGTTAGAACTCACAGACTCTTCAAGTTCTGGCCGAAGTTTCCAATTTGATGAAAACCATTTGCACGCGCTGATTAAATAAGAACAGTTCGGAGACCATTAGGGATCTGGCTCAGAAGATAGCAAGGTCTCATTTTATCGTCGGTCGTCATCTTCACTCAGTAGGTAATGTCCAGAAACACGGGGCTTGAATGCCACACGCATTGATCGAGAAAAACGTCAAGCGACCCTCCGTGTCACCAGTTTACTCACTCGACACCAAACTACTCGTGGATAAAAAAAAGAAATTCCTTTACCGCATTATCTCTGGGGGAAAAAAATGATATTTTTAATTGGAATATGAAGTAGGGAAATGAATGTGTGAGCCCAGAAAAGCAAGCAAAACCCCAACTCAAGCCAGAGTTTCACCAACACAAGAAAATAACCAGGTTTTGGTCATATTATCAAGGAGTAATTTACTTTTAAATGCTTCAAGACAACCCAATGCACAAGCTGTATCTGTCTATATTTCTGAAATTAGATATTACGTAAACCATTTATATTATTCGGACTATTGTTCTCATCTTTGTCGCTGTATTTCTTACAACGTTTCGGATGTTGTACGCTCCGGCCTTCTTCAGGTGGTTGGACTGTCGCTGTTATTTCACTCACAGGGGTAGACTGTTCTAGTTCTACGTGTCCTGTCTAATGGATGTCAGTTATCAGCTACCACCTGTTAATTCCCCTCTGCAAGTTCTCCACTGCCTTAACCGAGTATTGAACTCACACTCTTTAATACCCGCTTAAGGCAGTGGAGAATTTGGAGAGGGGAATTAACAGGAGATATCTGATAACTGACATTCATTAGACATGGCACGTGGAACTAGAACAGTCTTCCCCAGCGAGTGAAATAAAGGATTCAGTTCGACATTCCAAACACCTGAAGAAGCCCGGAGCGTACGACAGCCGAAACGTTGTAATAAATATGGCGACAAAAATGAGGACAATAATCCGAATAATGTAAATAGTGAGTATAAGCTGTATTTTGAACAAATGAACAGGCTCAAAGAGGCGGTTCATCTAAAGATGCCTGACCGGAGATAAAGTTTGATTATTCAACATGATAATGCTCGTCTCCACGACACCACATGAAAAAACATGCAAATATCGGTCCTTCCATTAGATATTGATGCTACCAACCAAACCTTTTCAGGAAAATATGTTTTTCGTGTTCAGTAGCTGTTTCTATTAGATATGGAGGCTAATTTACTTAACTTTTCAGGAGAATACGTTTCTCAAGTCCACTAGCTTTTATCGCTCTTTCCATTAGATATAGAGGCTACCTTATTAACCTTTTCAGGATACTATATTTCATATCCAGTAGTTGTTATCGCTCTTTCTAGCATAGATGGAAGCTACCTTCCTAACCTTCGCAGGGAATAGGTTTCTAAATTTCAATAGCTGTTATCGCTCTTCCGTGTATAGATGTTAGCTACGTACCTAACGTTTTCAGAAAATACGTTTCTCATGACCAGTAGCTGTTATCACTCATTCCAGTATATATTGAGGCTATCTTACTTACCTTTTTCAGGAAAATATGTTTGTCAAGTCCAGTAGCTTTTATAGCTATTTCCAGCATATTTGGAGGCTAGTTTCCTAACCTTCGCAATGAATGGCTTTCTCAAGTCCACTGTTATTGCTCTTTCCAGTATATATGGAGGCTACGTCTCAGATGGCTGAGGCACGTACGCCGCATTGGTGCCGGCCGCATCCCAAGAGCCATCCTGTACGGAGAGCTCGGGGGGGGGGCGGTCCCGCCTTACTGGAAGACCTCATCTCCGCTTCAAGGATGTCTGCAAATGAGACATGAAGCTGGTCGACATTGACCCCAGCACATGGTAGGCCGCGGCTGACGATCGTCAGTTTTGGAGTGCCACAGTCAGTAACGGCGTCACGATTGTAGATGCTGCGAGGGAGATCAGCAGGCAGCAAAGAGATCCAGGAGAAAAGAAAGGACAATCCCCGTTTCCTTGTCATCCAGTTTCATCTGCACCAAGTGCCTGAGAGACTGCCGCTGTAGAGTGGCACTACACAGTCCCCAGAGGCGATGTCCGAAATGGCATACTCCCTTTTATGCGGCTATTTCAGAACATGAATCGAGTTTTTATGTTAACATTTTTGTTCTCAACTAACAGTGCTGGAGAAATCCGCTCCCATGTTGGATATTTTTAGAGCTTATACTAAATTTGTTATAACTGGTCCATAGATTAGATATTTGATATATTTTTCTATTTTCTAATAACACATCCTGAATTTTGTCCGATGGTTTCAGCATCGGTGCCATCATTGATTTCACACTTATTCTGGTTTGTAAGATTTTGTATCTCCTGACATTATTAACAAACAGTGTTAAACTCCAGCGGAACACCATCATCGACTTGGATCGTTTGCTGTGTAAGACGAGGTACAATTTTAAGCCACACTGCACATTACTTCGAAAAGCCAAGTTCTTGAGTCTCTTTCTCCAGGTATTCTTGAGAATAAAGAAACACTAGTTCCAGATAAGTCACTTGGATTTTTACCGTCTTCTAACGTATCTGCTACCTCGATCTGAGAGATATTTCTAATATTTTTTATTGTTTCAAGATTGGCCACTGAATAAGCATTTTAGAGATCCTGGCATTCCCTTCTTACCTGACCTTTTAGCGATTCACACCCAGTTATTAGCTTGGGCCATATGACTTGATGGTTAAGTCTTTTAGAAGACCTGTCAAGGTTTATTAATCATGGGCATAATATTAACAACATATCTACTTTTGGTAAAGTACGAAAGGAAAATTAATTAAATTATTTAATTCTGAATTGGTTAAACATGTCACCTGTCAGATAAGCAATATGACGTTTTCTTCTCTAGGTCAAATATGTTAAAGATTATTGCTCAAAGCGTCTATCAAGCCTTAGATACGAATGGTGAAGCTCAGGCTGTTGGATATCTCGAAAGCATTAGACATTCTTGTCTTCTTCACAAGTTGTAAGGTTATTGTATTTCTGGATAAATTTTTAAAATGATTCATTCTTTCAAATCGCGAAATGAATGTTGCTTTATATGGCGACTCTTCTAGAACATTTTACATTAATGCAGGTGTTCGCAAGAGCTCTATACTTAAACCTATATTGTTCTTAATTTTCAGAAATGACATTATTGACGTCATCATTGTTCAAATCGTTATCTATGCTAAGTATATACCCATTTAAACATGTCTTTAATAGTAAGTTTGAACGATTCGATAAGGTCAAATTGGCAGCTTATCTCAACAATGACCTATGACCTGTTATTAAAAGGGGCAAAGAGTGTTTTGTTGAGTTTAACTGATCTCATTTAGTCGTTTGAGAGAACCCCTTTTTTACCCTCCATCAGCATGGCTGATGCTAACCTCCAAGAGAGTGATAATGCCTTCTCAGACTAAGGTTTCCTCTTGACATGAAGTGGAAAGAGTATTTTCAACCAGTTTCTAAGTATGCTGCTTGGAACGTTACTTCACTGTGTCGAGCTAGACAGTTTTTTTCTCGTCAGAATTTATCTTACATAATTATAAGATTCCCATTCGTCTTTCCTTTGAATATTACTGCTATATCTAGTTTGGTACTCTTGGTATATATCTAGAGATTCTTCATCAAATCCAAAAATCAATCTGCAATTTTAATAGTCCTGACCTGGCGTTTCGGCTTCAGTCACGTTCCCACAGTTCGCTGTGCCATATCTCTAAAAGCTATCATATTAACTGTTCTGCTGAACTTTCCTTAATGGCGCATAGACTTTATGAATTTAAGCGTAGTACTAGATTGGCAGCTAGGTCTCATCATTTTCCATTTGAAATGGATAGATGTAAGCGTAGGTCCTATGTTAACAGTTTCTTTCTCGATTGTGGAACTCTCTTCCGGTTTATTGCTTCGCAGTCAACTTTGATCTTCAAAGATTTAAATGCAATGTCAGTCGTTATCTTCTGTCTCCTTAATTCATGTCCTTTTATTATCCTCTCTCGTAAAGGGTATACATTTATTATATTCTCTAACATTCTTGCGTCTTAGTGGCTTTATTGCTTGCTTGGGGCGAAATGATTAAAAATTAAAAAATCCAAAACAGCGATTGAATAGCGAATTAATTACTTATTCACAATATTCGCAAATTTTCGGCCATTGTATACGCTGGTCATCTTCAGGTGATTGGAATTTCAAATCGAAACCTTTATTTCGTCCACCTGGGTAGATTGTTTTAGTTCCACGTGCCATGCCTCTTCTGGATGTCTCAGTTATTTACCTCTCGAAGTTTTGGTTCTGCTGTAGCCTGATATTGAACTCACCACTCTTTGGGCCTAGCCACTGAATTTAACTAACGTCCTTATCCACTGAGACATGTGTCCGTGTTGACATCCGGAAGAGGCATGGCACGTGGAACTAGAACAGTCTGCCCCAGTGGACGAAATAAAAGGTTCGGTTCGCGAAGAAGGCCGGAGAGTACAACCCCCGAAACGTTGTGAATATGGCAATGAAGATGAGGATAACAGTTCGAATATATGTAAATAATGTAAATAATCAAAATACCTCATCTCAGAGATATACACATATAGCGAAAAATCATAAAAGAGAATAAACATGAACATTTCCTCAAAATTAAAGGAAAGGGTGTTGGATAATTATTTGAATTAAATCCATCTATAATGTACTTAATATTGAACATATACGTTCAAAGTCTTTTTAGATGTATTCACTTTTATTTAGCCCAATAAAAATTAAAGAGAATAATGAAAGGGTGTAGTCGTCGATGGTCAATGTTTCTTGTTTTCTATATGCTGTGTCACTACTAAATATATGAGATCATGGCTCTCCACAATCTCATATCCTTTGTAGCTATGTAAATTGTAGCTTTTCGGTATCTCACCTAATTTTCTGCCAATCATTTATACAAGACTAGCAGCCCGTGCTTGATTCAAAAAATCGTACGACTCATACTGCAATCGCTGTCACTTGACTTAAAATATTTTTGCCCTTCCTTGCCTTTAAAGGAGTGCCCTTTGCCATGCTGATTTTGCTACATGCCTTACTTCTTGCCTATGTCACATTGCGATTTTTTTCTAAGCCCTATACTAAACATAAATCTGTTATGAAAAAAGAACTAAATAAAATGAACACAAAACGATCAGCTTTAAAAAAGGACTCATAACTGGAAAAAACCGAATGAAAAAAGAATGTTAACAACAAATACTTTTTCACACCTAACCCAGTTCTGCGGAATCAGAATCAACGTTGAGTTTAAGTAATCGAATGAGCCAATTGGAGTAAAGTGCCATGCAGATTTAAATTTTTATCACTTGTGACGAATGCAGCAATCGAATTTTTTTGCATGCTAGCATGCTAGTTAACATTCGTGTCAGTCAGCTGTTGGCTCTCACGCTGGCCAATAGAATCTTCCTGCCTATTTGTGGCAGCCAGCTATAGGCTCTCACTCTGGACAGTACAAAATGGCCGTAAACTACATGAAAACTGCCGTAGAAGAACGAAAAAATCGATTATTTTCACTATCGATGGGAGCTGGGAAATGCAACGCTGGTCTTGGCCTTTTCGCAAACTTGGAGCATGGGCATGTAAATTTTGGTGCAAATCCGTCGAAAATTGCGGCCGGGCATTCGTTACACACACACACACACACATCCTGCCTTTTATTGATAGAGATAGTTAAGTAGAATTCTGATCGTTTTTATCAGTGTTATTATTTAAACTATTTATATTCTGTTATATTTTCCTCATCTTTGTTGTTGTTATCGCTACATTTTCCCTCCCAAAAAAGAAGCCGCCTCCGAAAAGTAAGACTAGAGGAACTTCGAAAATCCGTATTAAAATCGAGCATGGAAAAACATGTGTTGAAGGAAAGTGATAGTTATCAGCCCCGTTGAATGAAGTAAGCATACCAGACAGGGAAAAACACTGGGGTGTAAACGTCTGAAAGAATCAGCACGTAACCTAGGCTTCTGAGGACCTATGTTATAGGCCTAACATAGAAATAAACTCAATATGGGAGCCGCTAATAAAAAAGAACTGAATATGGCAGCAAGGCTCAACTGCAGCATCAGCAACACCAGTCAAAAAATGGGCAGCAGCAGCAGCATTCAAAACATGACAAACAGCAGCAGTTGCAACTAATCAGCAGCTATGATAGGTTTAAGGCTCTAAGTTCACTACAGCAAATGTTTAAAGGCCTAGTGGCTAAAATCTTTTGTTTGTGAATTTGTTGATATATTTGCGTGAGCTCAATCCTTGAGTCTGGCAGTGTGTACTGGGTGGAACAACGTTAAATAAAAACAATAAGAACTAATCGATATCCCTATACATGAGTAGTGGAACGAGAACAGTCTACCGCCGTAGATTAAATAAAGTGTTCAGTTCAGAATTCCTAGTAAGCTGCCAAGATTGATACAAAATTTCGATATACCAGGTCGATGTGGAAGGCAAGAAACCGAAATGTAATGTTAAGAACAAATAAGAAGTGGACTAGGGTTTGAATATAAACAAAGTAAACGTTGAAACCACCATGGAATGCCTATGCGAATGACGTAGAAATATTAAGGATAATAAGAAGTACAAAGAAACATTAGCTAAACACTAAATAAAAGAGACGGCGGAAATCCGGAGATGCATAGAAATAGCGAAAATAATTTTCTGAAACAAAGTGTTAATAGATAGGAGGTTTAGTCAGAAATAAAGTAAATCTTATATCTCCTCGAGACAATCTCCTCGTGGATAAAGGAGAAACTTGACAAGAGAGAGGTACGTTTTTACAGGAAGAAGGCGATTGCAGAGAGGAAATTTTAAAACTCACAATAAAAAAAAGAAGCGGGAGAAAACTAGTAACAAACTGTTTATGAGTTTTTATTGAATGAATGGCAATAAATAACAAAGTGGCATGCTAACATCTAAAAGTTACATAGAGCAACAAAATACAGAAAGTGATAAAGAATTATGACCAACCATATTGTGGAATAATTGTCTTATATATGCCATCTAACTTTAGGATGTAGGCGGTAGTCATACGTTGTTTTGCTCTGTCATGTTTGTTTTCAACATGTTCTGTGCGTGTCTAGTTTTCCTAGCCGTCTTTTCTCATTATGCGCCTCTAAGTGTCAATTGTCTCTTTCTGCTGTTAAGTATAAGTGTCGCTTTGTTTCCATTATCTCTAAAACTTTGTCATTACTAACCTGTTCAGATCATGGTATTATTCTCAGCATCCTCCTGTAGAACCAGATTTTTGTTGCTTCGCGTCTCTTCTTCATCTGCAAGGAGATTTTCCATCATTCGCAGCCCTATAAGTGTAACAGTTAAGCTATCGTTTCTTTGTATCTAACGATGTTTTCCTTAAATCGTAATACTTAGCTTAGCTTCTGAAAGGCAGCATTCACTGTTCCAATGCGCCAATACTTGTTTTTAGCATCTACAATTTGTATTTCGCATTTTACTCTCTTTTTCTTTTCTTTTTTTTCAGTTTTTCTTTTTTTTTCTGGCAACCTTGCTTTTTTGCTTTTTTTTTACAAATGATATTTAGTCCTTTCTTCTCACTTTCCTTCACTATCTTCTGTAGGAGTTCCTGTATTTTCCTTTTTCGATTTGTGCCTTCCGCAATCTAATTATAAGATTGAACGCAATTAATGATCCTGGTAGGACTTCTAATTATTTCCGAATAACGGAATTACGGGTTGAATAAGTCCGATAAGAAGACACATCCTTGTCTTACACCCTATTCTCTTTTTGTATATTTACTGAATTCATTTTCCATCCGTATTCAGGCGGTTTCCTCCAAGTATAGGTAAGTATGGATTATTTTAATTCATCTCTTTTCATAATAACGTCATTTCAAATATTAACTTATAACCAGGTTCGAACCTTAATTCCTGATACTAGTGGGAAATGTGCTAGAATCTTATCCAAGAGGTAAATTTATCGAATAATCATTCTTTTTCTGTTGGCAAGTTGAAATTTTGCTGCTAGTCTCCGAAATAAATTTAATGTTATCGCGAATTTTCAGTCAGGGACATTTTCAAAATATATAACATTCTAAATTACATAAAGCAGTTTTACAAAAAGTTAACTGCATTTAAAAAAAAAAAACTAAAAACAAAGATTTTATGGACGCATTGCTAATGTAACTTGAATTATTGTTTTAGATTTTAGATTTCAATCGGAAAAAAATTGTCACCAGATTTACTAACATGCAATAAATTTTCATATAAAATTTAATCTTTCTTCTTTTCTTCGTGATTATCTTTTGTGAATTATTGGAGGCAAGTTGGATAACGTTTATTATATTGTTTGTCTTTTACTCAGAGTAAATACTGGTTGCTAGGCGAATGCCGTTAATACGAATGATTTAGATTTAAAGAGAATGTTGTCAACCCGCGTACGGGAACTAAAGCATTTCTACACACGTCAATAAAAACATATGTCTCGTATATAAACAAAAAAAAACTTCCTTTTTTATATCCACTAAATTTCACCAAATACAAGGTTCGAGAGACAGAAATTAAACTTGTGGCTATAAGGACGGGGGATGACGATTCACACTCGACTTTAGGAGGGGAAATAACCACGAGTGGGCGCTGTCATGTGAAGTACCAGTTGGGTGGGAAAAGATACATAACTGGAAATTTCCTTTTTCGTTTAGGGCGTGTAGGAAATTAGGACGATTCGACTCCGTAGAAGTGACATGATGTGTATAATTCTGAAGTGTTGCAATTAAAAAATGGGTAGTCTATCTGAACATTTTCCAGTGAATGATGAAATGTGCGAATTGTTCGACTCCAGATAGGATATGGAAGCAATAATCCAGTTTGTCGTTTAATCCGACTCTTTTGAAGATATGAAATAACAGAGTTATAAGATAATTACTGCATTGATAGAATATATTCAGCTGAGGTCTTAAATAAACTTGGGGCCAAAAAGATGTAAAAATATCGAGCTCTATTGTAATAGATGTTCAAAATTTCATGTAGCCCTGGGGTAGCACATTCTATTGTTATGGTGACTTATCTATATTAGAATGAACTGTTTCCCCGTCATAAATACTAACCTGCGAGACTTCCTAAGAGGCAGTCAACACGCAGTCTGTGATTCTGTGTGACTTCTGTCGAACTCTCTGCTTTGGCAGAGAGGATACCGGACGAAGCTTTGCCGAACGGCAAAGTTTCGTCCGAGGAGGTAGACAGATCCCGAACCCGCTTATGCGGCTTCTAAGGGAATATTTTTTGGAGAAACCCACGTTAAACTCGGCCTTGTGCCACATACATTCCTCGTGGCGGACTGTTAAATATTGGCAGTCGACCCGCAGTCACTGACTGTGTGCGACTTCTGTCGAACTCTCTGCTTTGGCAGTGATGAACCCGGACGAGGCTTTGCCGAAGGGCAAAGTTTCGTCCGGAGAAGTAGAGAGTTATACGGGTTTTAAGGGAATATTTTGACCGAGCCTACGGGCACGGAGAACCCACAGTAAACTCGGCCTTGTGCCACATACATCTCGCGTGGAGGGACTGTTAAATAGTGTTAGTCAATTTGTAGTCTTTTGACTGTGTGCGACCCTCGGTCGAACTCTTTCGTTTGACAGAGGAGCCCAGACGTGGCTTTGCCGAAGGGCAGAATTTTGTCCGGGGAGATAGACAGACCCTGAACCCGTTTATACGGCCGAGGCTACGTGCTCGGAGAACCCACCGTGAACTCGGCCTTGTGCCACATGCATCTCGCGTGGGGAGACTGTTAAATATTGGAAATCGACACGGAGTTTTCTGACTGTGTGCGACTTATGTCGAACTCTCTGCTTTGGCAAAGAGGAACCCGGACGAAGCTATGCCGAAGGGCAGGGTTTCATCCGGTGAGGTAAACAGACCCAAACCCGCTAATATGGGTTCTGTGGGGATATCTTTGGCCGAGCCTACACGCTCGCAGAACACACGGTAAACTCGGCCTTGGGACACATACATTTCGTGTGGGGGGACTGTTAAATATCGCCAGCCGGAACGCAGTGTTACCTGACAGTTCGGACGGACACTTCTCTTTGCTTACTAATAACACTTATTTTGTATATATGTTCTGTTATTTCAATACACTTGTTCAGCCTACCTTCTTACCTGTCTTTTTTTCTGGTCCCTAACAGGCCACAACTTTACAGCTAAAGAAATGATTGGTTCAAGAATCCTGACCTCGAAATTTTATTGATTGAGTTGTCTTTTTTACGTCTTATCAACCCCTTCTAGATTATTTAATATATTTTTCAACCTACAACCTCTTATCACACCGACGAAACTTTATGGGACATTTATTACTCTATCGCTATTTCCATAGAGAGATTTTTCACACTGACTATGTTCCTTACTTCCTCCTGTGCTAACCGTCAGAGCAAAGGTCCGCCATACCACATATATTGCAGGTAACCACGCTCATTTTCTTCGTATACCATTGCTGTGATGTACATACCACTCGATCAGCTTCTTCCCGCTGTCATATGGAACCGACTCTCAAGTGGTTGCGTCCTCGATCACTATAATCAATCATAACCTGTTCATGTCTAGTATCTTTGCCGCAAATCTCTGCCTCTTAATCAGTAATCCAGCTCTTACCTGTTTCACAGGATAAAGCAAATAAAGCCGAAATATATTTTGGATTCTAAGAATAATATATTGTTTAATCTTGCATTAATATTTTTTGAGAATAACAATGATTTTTCGAGATAACCTATAGACAGATGTGAAGAAATCGGCAATGAATATTTAAACATTCTAAACCACAGCGCAAATGAATCTCCCAATAGAAGACAACGATTCTGCTTTCCACCCCCAACCCCGAGGCCAACGCTGATGACGTAGGTATTCATATATGATATATGGATAAGAATGATCTTGAACAGAAAATCAACATAATCATCCAAGGGTTCAAAGAAATAGGACTGAAGATAAAAGAAAAAAATATGATCTAGAATTGGAATGATAGCAATGACGGAATTATAAAAATCCAGTATGTGGAATTAGTATATAATAAACACTTAAATATCTGGGAGTATGGATAAAAAAGATTCAGAATAGGAGAAAAAGAAATTAAAACAAAGAATAGGATTGTGCCAGAGGTAGTTTCACACAACACTGCCAATTACTAGAAAACCAAATCATTAATATGAAAAACCAAATCATGATCTAAAATAGATTCGTCAGATCTTAAATTTTCATGTATGGCCCCAAACCCTTTTAGATATACCTAAACCCTCAGCTGTATACAATCGCTTTCTAAGATAAATGGTTAAAAATGGCTTTTGGACATTCAAAAATTGACAGTCTCTACGGAGACCATCCTTCTTTAAACATTTTGGGCTGGCACTACAAAATCACAAACAAAGAAATGTACAAAACAATAAAATCACTTGAGAACAACCAACAGCAGCAACAACTAAAATGTATAACACATTTAAGTCAAAGAGAGACTAATGACATAATCAAGTTGCTGATATTCCACACTGCTTTAAACAAAAGATTAGGAAGGAAACCCCCATCAATACCGGAAAGAGACACAAAAGCTACTGGAAAAGAGGAAATTGTTTTCGGGAAAAAATTTTTGAAGAGAAAGATAATATAAATTTCAATAGACTGTGATACTTAGCGTTCGATTAACGAATGCTAAATGTTTACTTGAAGGGAAACAGCTATCATTACGATTAAAATTATCATTATTATGGAATTACTACGAAGGTTGTCTAAAAGAGTGGTGAACACCTAAAACTAATTATAATATTGAATGCGTAGGAAATTATCACTGACGAAAATATTTGAAATGGCAATGATGGGATTCGAATGAAGAATACAGGAACTATCGAGGAATATCCGTGTGAGTAACATGGAAGTATTAAAGAGAGTAAGAAGTACAAGCAGTTGATAGCAATCTGAAAGAGACAGCAAGAATGCGGTGATTCATGGGAGTAGCGAAAAATAACTACTAGAAACCAAGGAAAGTGGTGATAAATATGCGAATTCTTCAGTGCACTGTCAGTTTTACGCAAGGCAATCTCATCAGGGAGGATGTAGAGACTGGAAAAGAGAAAGTTATGATTCTACAGAAAGAAAGCTAAGAAGATTTTGGAAAGACAACGCGAAAGTATTAAGGAAAATGGCTACTTCAAAGACACTGATGGAAATTATCATACATAATGAGGAACATAGACTTAAATAATTTAACACTAAATGGGCAAGAGAACAAGGAGGGTATTTGTAGAAATCTATTCATGATTTTTATCGAATGGTTGACAGTAAAATACACAGAGCATGGTAAAGGTGGAAAAGATACTTAATGTAAAAGAGGAGCGAAATTTGTGAAGTGACATGATCACCCATATTCTGGAATGATTTTCGTCTATCATGGCTCGTTTAATTGTCTTTTTATTATCACTCATAAACCCTGTTCCGCCATCCATTTACTCAAACGCGCTAAGTTATAGATGGTTTCCATTTGTGTCTCTTGCCTTCAATCTGCTATGCGTGTATCAAATTTTCCAAGCTGTCTTTCCTCATTGTCAGCGCTAGAAATTTCAACTATCTCTTTTTCATGTTAAATATATGTCCTCATTGTTTCTATTTTCTATAAAATCTGGTCGTTGATCAAATATTCGGCCCATGGTATTCTTTGTATCCTTCTACAGAAACACACACACACACAGATATTTACATATATATTCACTAAAAATAACATTTGCGATAATAAAATTGTCAGCTCACAAATGAACAGACTAACTCATTAGAAATTGTCCGGTTAATTTTCGGATAAAAATTTGGAAAGATATGGGTTCTTTGAAAAAAATCTAAACGAGAGAATATGCATTACTGAAATAGATATATAGATCCTTGCTAGACTATGACGCTCTCTGTGGGAGAGATCAAAATGAGGGTTTCTCCTATGAAAGGACACGGAGGCTTAGGATATTCTGGAGTGAGAAACCGGTAGACATAATACACTATGTTTAAAATTACAGAAAATGGCTTGTTGTTTTCAAACACGGTTATCTATCAAAAATAACGTTTTAACTAATACAAAGTATCGGGTTATATATATATATATATATATATATTTATATGTGTGTGTGTGTGTGTGTGTGTGTGTGTGTGTAGGCAGCGATCCTTCTTTCATTTACATTTCATTGAATCCGTCATACAAGGTACTTTCATTTAGTTTTTATACAATTTCACATGCATTATTATTATTATTAGATAGCATAAGAAATTGCATAAAAAAATAAAATAAACGCAATTTCTCGTATTCAATGAAATGTGCTTATATATATATATATATA
The DNA here is from genome assembly GCA_963932145.1 of Acanthosepion lycidas. NCBI lineage: Eukaryota > Metazoa > Mollusca > Cephalopoda > Sepiida > Sepiidae > Acanthosepion > Acanthosepion lycidas. Next base: position 123,876,182 of record OZ010581.1, read on the forward strand.
TATATATATATATATATATATATATATATATAAAAATAAAAATAAATAAAAAATAAAAAAAAGACATTTGTTTATACATTCTTTTTATAGATACAAGTATTCAAGTAAATGCTCTGTTTATAAGAAACGTTATTAAACAATTACCGGTCTAAAAGTCCGAGAAATTTACACAGAAAATATTTAACCTACAGCAGGATTCGAACCTGTATTCTATACGGAAGTCATTTAGCTTGACGTGCCTTTAGCCGATTTGGCTACAGAGGAGTGTTCTGTTAGCAAGGTCGAATGTACTGTCTTTAAACTGTAATCTTCCATGAATCTCTCACGTACATTCATTTCTGCTCAAAGCGGATTCAAATGTAAACAAATGACGTCACACATTATGAAATGGACAAATCCGACAATTATTTTAAGACATTTTTATGTTTATACATTCTTTTTCTAGATACAAATATTTAAGTAAATGCTCTGTTTATAATAAACAGTATTAAACAACATTTACCGGCCTGAATGACAGAGAAATTTTAACAGAAAATATTCGTCCTCCGACAGGATTCGAACCTGTATCCTATACGGAACCGTCATTTAGCTTGACGTTTCTTTAACTGATTTGGCTACACAGGAGCGTTCGGTTAGCAAGGTAAAATTTACTGTCCTGAAATTTTCTGTGAAAATTTCTCGGACATTCAGCCCGGCAAATGTAGTTTGATATTGTTTATTATAAACAGAGCATTTATTTAAATATTTGTATCTATAAAAAGAACGTATAAACATAAAAACGTCATAAAATAATTGTCGGACTTTGTCCATTTCATTATATATATATATATATATATATATATATATATATATATATATAGATAGATAGATAGATAGATAGATAGATAGATAGATAGATAGATAGATAGATAGTTATAGATTTGTGTTTAGAAAATTTGTAAATACAATTTATAAATAAAATTATACAAAATTATATCATTTATATATATATATATATATATATATATATATATATATATATATATATATATATATATATATATCACTGCGACAAACAATTTATTTCTGTAGTGTTTATATAGATGAAGATGACTGTTAATTAAAGAAATAATTAGTAGTTCGCATTAAACCACGTAGTCGATATTTTGTTTACAATTTAAACCCAACGTCCATCAGTTATTTTTTAAATAAAGTATTTTAACATTAATGAATGAATAATGTATGAATGAATTGTAAAATATTGCACAGCTTTTCGTTCATAAAGAATATCCTTTAACAATTATTATTAATTAATATTATTATATATATATATATATATATATATATATATATATATATATATATATATTCCTAAATACATCTCTAATCAAGTATTTCTTAAAGAAACTAAAATTTAATTAAACTGAAAATGAGAAAAATAAAAGAATACACGGCGGGCAATCATTCTATTTAATCAAAGGCTTAATTGATTTGAAATTAAAAACAGTCTTTCGTGAAGGAAAATGAACTTTCTATTCTGTTATCTATTGGAGCAATAATAAACTTTAAAAATCTTTAATAATTGAAAAATTATTGAATTAAATTGGAATACATATTTTAATTTAGAACTATGATTAACTAACATTTACAATTGTATAAAGGATGCAGAAATAAATTCTAAAACATCCTAAAAACATGATGAATCTTAATGTAAAATACGTAAATATTTTGGAGTTGTTGTCGGATTTCCATACACGCGTAAATGCAGAGGATTTAGAAGAGAGTTAACGATTCTTTTCTTTATAAAGATTCTAGCAATAGACTTATCAGTTGACTAACCGAATTAACCACGTCTCATGCATTTTTTGTAAGAAAATGATGATTGATTTTAAATCATTGTTATATTTTGTGGATAAAAATGATGAATTTAATATTACTTAATGATCTTGCCGATGTAACCTCCATCTTCTGGTTTTCTCCGTCTACGTTTCGGATAGGAGTTATTCCCTTGTTCCGATTTAGATTTAATCTTCATCAAAGGAAAAACAAATCAATGGTGGGGTTTTGTAAGGGTGATCCTTTTTGATCAAAATATACTTATCCAACTACCCTAGGAGTATTATCCTTGTTCAAATTTAAATTAAGTCAAAGGGAAAAAAATAATGGGCGGTTGTGCCCCCAAGGTACCTTTCGATCATAATGAAATGTACTTATCTTAGTACCCTGGGTAATGTAGTTTCAAAATACATATGATTATGGAGGCCTATCTGCAAAACCCTAGGAGGAGTTCGATTGCAAACAGAGAGAGAGAGAGAGGCTCAATATAGATAGATAGATAGATAGATAGATAGATAGATTCAATATAATTATTGTACCTCAAGTCTGTAAAGAAACATACCAATAAGGTGCAAAGAATTGCTATCCTGAAGGTGAGAATCAGCCATGTTGATGGATGACAAAAGTAGTAGATTATTTTTGGAGAAGTTAAAAGGTACAAGCCATTTCTTATTAATAACTGATTTAGGGTCATTTTTCAGATCAGTGTTATTTTATTGGACCTATAAGGACATATTGTTAACACAGGAGTAAGTAGTTGAGCAAATTAGTATAAACACCGAATGGGAAACACCTGAAATTCGTTGAGGATGATAAGAATCAAAGTAGTATAGTGTTACAGCACCTGGGGGTCTGGTTGCGTTTATTATTTAGGTCCTGGTTTAAACAATTAGTTTTCGGAATATTTATCTAAAGTAATTCCAACTGCGCTACTCATAGACTTAATCGGATTGACATCGAAAGCGAGGCGGATCCGATTATTTTTCGAGCAGATGAAATATCATAAGTTATATAAACGTGCATTTTATTAAACATTTGCATTTAATTTTGGAAGACGACGTGACCCACAATAATTTTACTTTAAATAAAATTAAGTATAAAAAGCATTAAAAAAAACTCAAAGTGTATCTTAGATTGCATAAATCTTTTAATTAAAGAAATGGCTTTCATTGATTTACATACGTATAAAAGTTACTCTTTTTCAAGACTATTCGCACTCCAACTTTCTAAAGAATGAAAAACAAATAAAGAAGCACAAAGCACTAAAAACGGAAAAAGTGTCAGCGAAACATTGATTTACGGGCAAATATACCAATGCGTACATAATAATTTATTTATAAGTTTTATTAGCTTTTTCCCGCCTATTTGCGTCTTTAACTATCTTTTACGAAACCAACTTAACTATCGATTAAAGAAATACTGATGCTGGAAAATAAATTTTGAAGACTTTCCCATTTGACATTCATCTAATGTTGGGATAATATTCGGAGAAGAATTAGACGAGAATAATAGAAGTTACTTTATTGAAAACCCGAGAAGAAAGTTCTCAAATTCACACGTAACATGAGAATTGTGTATTTCTTTCTCTTTTAGAGGTCAAGATTGACTCTCCACAGCTTCCTGTCCATTGTAGCTCTGAGTAAGTTTTGTCTTATTGCTATCTTTTTGAATCCCTGTTCATCTAACCATTTATATAAGGTCATTCGATAGATTTTCTCTGCTGCTCTTGCTTTCAATACGTCTTGTTAGTGTGAAATTATCGGAGATTTCTTTAGGCTAACGGCCACATCACGCTGAAACACCGGTTCACCAAAGTTAAGCAACGCCAAGGATTCTCATTACCTAGATGAGTGACCACTTGAGAGTACCAGGTGCTGAAATATCGGATGTGTGGGTGGTGTAATGGAAAATGGCTGCGAATTGTTACTTGGAGAGCCGAGTTGGAATTCACGTTGAGATCGTGATATTCACTTACGTGCAGATAATTTTAGGAAAGGCATGAATCCGCCTCTTCTCACCTAGTATTTGGTTAATTAGTAAAACGTTTATCACCAGAATATTATTATTTTCTCCAGAAGTCCTTACGTAAAACAGCATTTCTGGTGCCTAAAGACATGTCTGCATCAACAATTGTCCAGCATCAACTGCTATATAGGAGGCCCTTCATTACATAACAGTCCACTCTTCTTTGCTTTCTTTCTAACTATCTTTTCGTTATATTTGTGTGGTCATCGGTTCATTCAAAGACTTTACTCCCTTTTCCTGTTTTGTGTTCAGATAATTTAACGTTATTTTTTCTGAGTAGTTTCATGAAGTTCCCACTCCTCTTATCACTTCTTATCACGTGTTCTTCCTGTGCTATTCTTACGATGAGACCTCACAACCACATTGCTTCAAATTTCTTCATTATGTCCCCTCGGGAATATCTGGACCTTTAGAGACTATTGTGCCTTAAACTCAACCCTTGTATCAAGTGGAACTCTTACATACAATCTATTGCTAAAGATGCAGTAAAAATATACCCTGTACCGCGCTAGTAAGTACCTGATCCCACATGGCATTTTCTAAATTTACAAGAGCCAGATCAGGCCGAAAATGAAGTACTGTTGTCATATTTGATTGGGAGCTGCCTAGTCCAAATATCCCTGTTTCGACAGAGTTCAAAAGCGTTTCCGGGTCCTTTTGGATGACGAATTATTTTCCAACCGCTATCCTCTGTCACACAGGTGGAATGTGAAAAGCCGTTCTACTCTAACGCTAGGCCCATGGAAAGTACTTAGACGTACTGCATTCATTATTTCCGCCGGATCTAACATTCATGGCTAGGACACGCCATGCCGCTTACATTATGGCAAACCACCCACATACCCTCCGTATTCCATCGGCAAGAAATAAGTTCTGCCCGAACAGCTCTGTGGGATCGACTCCCAAGAAGATATTTCCCCGATCACTAAAATTTTTTTTCAATTTTAGGGTTAACCGTTATCTTTTGCTCCTATATACTGCTTTTTAACATAACCACGAATGGCCCCCTGGCGTTGTACATTGTGAAACTTACTGTAAAAAAAAACCTTTCACTGACATAAAAGTGATAAATAAATATAAATTTGTCACTGTTTTCGTTGTTTTTCAAAATATTTGCTTATCACATAACACTTAGTATAGTTTCTAGAAGACATTTTTTTATATCCCAAAGGTCTTCGGACTTCTAACTAATATTTTTGTTTCTCTCGGAAGTGTGTTTACAGACAATAGAAAATGTGATACGAACACGCATTGAAATTGCCAAAATTTCTATTCCAACAAAAAGGCTAAACAAAATTCTTTTCTCTTGCCTTCAATACGTCTTGTTAGTGTCAAATTCTGGGAGATTTCTTTAGGCTGACGGCCACAGCCCGTTGAAACACAGGTTCATCAAAGTTAAGCAACGCTAAGGATTCTCATTTCCTAGATGGGTGACCACTTGGGGATACTAGGTGCTGAATTCTAAGATGTAAAACTGTGTTTACAGAAAATGGAAAATGCGATACAATCTTCTGAACACGCATTGAAATTGCCAAAATTTGTATTCCAACAAAAAAGCTAAGTTCTAAGAAACAGGAAATTTTCGTTAGAAAGAAAGAAAATATAACTTTTCCCCAGAAAAATGTCCTTTTATAAGGTTGTTCAAAAATAATGTCCAATTTTAGAATTAAATTGGATTCCTGAATTCTTGCATTTAAACATTGTTTAAATCAAACAAAATAGGAATCTTGAATATCCATAGAAGTTTGCCATTTTTGTGCAAGCTTATTTATTATAAAAATAGTAATGGTTTGGATGTCAAGAAATTTTTGAATGCAGCGGGTTGTGTTTTGTCTTAAAAAATGTCAAGATTAAAAAGTAGTAGTAAGTGGATTCGAGCTCAAGGGAATGTGGTGGATGTGGAAAAATCTCGTATTCCAAGTCGATGAGCTTCTGCAGTACCATCTTGGCAACATGTGGCCAAGTATTTTCTTGAAGGAAAAATTGACATCGTCGGCTTCATTTTGGTTAACTAAATGCGTATTTCATCCAGTTGCTGGCAATAAACTTCGGCAGTGTCCATCTATGGTTAAATTCCAGAAGTGTAATAGATTACGTCAATGACGGACCACCAGGCAGTCGCTATACACTTCTATTGGTGCAATTCCGGTTTTGAAAATTGTTTGATTGCATTTTCATGGTAAAGCTATGTAACCGAGCGTTTACCATGTAAAGGATACATTTGAATTTCGTAGATGCATCATGGAGCAAAATTCAAAATTTCGAAATCCTTGACTTTCATTGATTTTTTGGAATCCATTTATCGAGATTTTCACCATGCAAATTTTATTGAGATATTCCAATATACACCCTGGTGCAAATTAATTGAAACAAAATGAATAATTCCGTTATTATTTACTCTTTTTTTGGCATTTTGCAATAAAACATCACCCAGTGCACATGTTACTACTTCGTATGTCCATTCTACAAAGTCGTTCTTTGCAGACTGACGACAGATTTTCGACTGGATTTAAATCAGGAGAGATTCGGGCCAGTCTATAGTACTTTGATTTGCTCATTGGTAAAGCTTGACAAGGTATTCATGTAGCGTTACAATTTTCGTGCCCTTCTTTAGAGTAACGTCCATCGAAGACAATGGCCGTAGGACAACTAATGGACAGTCGAGTCAATAGTGTCTGTGTGTGACAAAAATCTGATGCAATGACGGATAAAGCAATATTTTTCAAGACCAATCAAACTTCATTATACATTGTGAAAAATGATTCATATTACTGCACACCGCTGCAAATGACCTAATCTGAAGAAAAAATAAAAATCGATTACACCCCGTACAACCAGTAGGTCTACAACTGACCACATAGTGAAACTAAAGCGATTGTTTCAATTAATTTGCATTACCCATTGCTGACACCCATTATCTGAAACATTTCCCTGAAACTTTGAACTGGGTTTTGTTCGACTAGGTTTTTCAATGTTTTCAATTGCAGATGGACATGCTATACCACCTTGATCAAGATTAACATTCCCACTGCGGAAAATCAGACACCCGCTCTGTACTGCCCGATCAGAAGTTAATCCTCCAGCGCATTCTTTGTTAATATTGGCAGAAGTTTGAGAAGCATTATTACCAAGATAGAATCATGCAAAAAAAAGTAAACACACCTCTTTGTATTCATGTTCAAGATGAGAGCTATATAATCTCTTAAGTTAAATTCCGAACGAGATTAATATAAAATTAACAAAGCTAACACTTCAATCATTATGAATGAGTATTATATATTTATACTGCTATTATACTAACGTATTTGGACACAATTTTATACATTTATTCTAAACTAATACATTATTTTCAGAATAAACTAATAAAAGATTGAACCTCATTTACTTAGATGCATTAGAAATGGCTTTTTCTACGTTTCCCCTACGATTATAATGCCAAAGAACTATGACACTTTTAGCATATACCTATTAATTTACCACTGAATCAATTCGGGATAAGGAATCCTTGCAGCAAATGAACGTATAAATAAATAGGAATACAAACTGACCTGGAATTAGATACGATCTTATTTTTAAAACGATGAACTGTAACCGTGTATATCAATCTTTTACATACTTAATGTAAATCCCATTCTGCCTTGCTAATGTAGATTGATTTTCCAGACGAAACATCAAAACAGAATTTAATTTCCCCTCGTACTGCCTCATCATTTTGTTGTGTGGTATCATTTTTGTATTTAAGAAATATATGAGGAAGGACTGAAAAGCTCGTAGGCTGACTATGAGGGAGCGATGCTAGAGTTGTGAAATATTCCAGGTTTTCATATCAACTCTTCTTATTAATAATTGTATTGTTTCTTTCTTTCCATGTACAAAAGTGAACTGAAAAGCTCGTAGGCTGACTATGAAGGAGTGATGCTAGAGTTGTAAGATCTTGAATGCATTAATTTCAATTCTTCTTTTTAATAATTACATTGTTTCTTTCCAGGTACGTGGAAAAAGTGCATAGGGTCACTATGAAGAAATGATGCTAGAGCTATGAAACCTTGCATGCATTAATTTTAATCCTTCTTATAAATAAGTGAATTGTTAACTGACTGATCAAAGTGAACATTCTCTTGAAAATGGACCACATTTGGTATGGTGTTATCAAGAACCTGCAAAAAAAAGGACTTAGCCCTCTAGGACATTCATGCTAGGATGATTGTCATATCAGAGGATGACGCCCCAGTTTCATCAACAGTGTAAAGGTAGGTATCTGCATTTAGGATGAGAATGGAGAATCTTAAAGATCGCCCAACGTCTGGATGTCCTATGACTGACACTAGCTAGGAAAGCATTGATAGCGTCCACCATATTGTGACAGAAGACAGGCGACTGACTATAAATCAAATAGCCAAGCCTATTTCCATATGCCGTGAGAGAATTCAGAAAATACCTCACTTGGAATAACGAAGTTTTCTGCTCGGTGGGTGACATGTATTCTGATGCCTGATGAAAGCACAGAAAAATATGGCATTGATTGAGGGAGATCCATCTGCTTTATTTGAACATTTCTTAATTCAGGGTTGGTGTTGGGTCCATCACTTTGAACCAGAGAGGAAGGGACAATCCCCTCACCTTCTACAGATAACGCCAAGTTTATTTCATCTGCGGGGAAGGCAGGGACCTATTTGAGGGGATAAAATGGCATTGTGTTTATAAACGTTTTAAAAAGGACAACACCAATGACGAGTACTATGCCAACGTGCTGAGCCAGTTACAAAAACGCTATAAAGAGAGAACTTACAGGAAAACTGATAAAAGATTTTTTGTTTCAAGACAATGCTCCAGCACCCAAGACCTTGGTTTTAATGGCTGCTGTGCGTAACTGTTGATTACCTCCATATTCTGCTGATCTGGCTATCATCTGTTCCCCAACATGAAAGAAAATCCTAAAAAAAAATGGCTGGGAACCAGTATCCCACGGATAATGACACCATAAATGCTGTTGATTGTTTGTTTTATTAACAGTCATCTTCAAACAGTCAGATGTTAGTCTACATGGAAGTAAACAATGCATTTATTAATAAGAAGATATGGAATTAATGCATGCAAAATTCTACACCTCGAGGACAATTCCTTCAATGTCAGCCTATGAGATTTTCACTTCACCCTTTTATATAATTTTTGTTTTTATGTTTAAATACCGCCTGCGAAGAAGAGACACTTGGTTGATTAAATCGTTGGCAAAAAGGCGTATCATCTGGTTGTGAATTCAATTGCTTTTGTTTAGTTAATACTTTAATATAATGAGGTATTGCCGAATACCTATGGATTTTGGAGAATCACTTCAAAATTAATGTTTTGATTTGTTCAAATCTGAATTACTAGGTCGCTTCGAACCAAAGGCTCGTTCCCTCTCCGAAGCTATTTATCATATATTAAATAATAATAATAATAATAATAATAATAATGATAATAATAATAATGATAACAACATCAACAACAACAACAATAATAATAATAAAAATAATAATAATATCAAATTAAAAAGTTACTCCTCTTCTTGTGTTATATATATATATATATATATATATATATATATATATATATATATATTCCGATTTCTTTTGTAATTCTTTTGTCTCATGAATTGAATCGTAATTACAATCCCAATGTAATAAATTATAACCATGGAATATTAGTGTTTAAGCCTTTTTATTATATTCTTACTCTGTCCTGGACATTGAGTTCTACCTGGATTGTATCCTCTTGGAATATATATGTATATATATGTATGTATATATATTTTTATACTTTATATATATATATATATATATATATATATATATATATATATATATATATATTGACCACTAATATTATATATATATATATATATATATATATATATATATATATATATATATATATATATATATATATATATACATAGCTGGCCACTCGTATTCGAGAATACCCGTTTACTAAGGCGGATAACCAATCCCTATTGTAGAGACTTGCTCAGGTGCATTTTTTCTTTCACCCATAGAAACTACGTACTATACTGCAGACCTTATTCGCCGTTTCTGGGAAAGAGCGTGTTATCTAGCGTTATAAACAACTTGAACTTGAAGGATAGCATGCTCAAAACCTCGGCCACGATAACTTGCGACTTCATGCTTGTACAGCTATCGACGCCCCCAGGGGTACCATCTAATCAGGATAATGTTTGAACCAACACGTGGTATTGTTTTCAGACACTTTCCAAGGGTGTCGCACGCAGTGATCGACTCCTCCTGTCCGATAACTTCAGGAAATCTCCTGATTTTGTCAGACCTTCCTGACAAGTCGACCATGGTGAGATTCGAACTTCGGTCTCATGATCAGAATGCAATCGTTCTAATGACACCTGCCCACTACTTGTGTAATATATCTTGCTTTCTCCAGACGGTTTCCACAATTATTTGGTTTTATAGAATACTAGCAGCATGACCCGCCGTTGCCCGTGCTTGATTCAAATATCGTACGATTCATACAGCAAACGATATTACTTGAGTTGAAGTATTCTGCCTTTCCTTGCCTTTAAAGAAGTGTCCTTTGCCGTGCTGATGTTACTACATGTCTTACTTCTTGCCTATCTCACACTGCAATTTTTTTCTAAGCTCTATACTAAACATTAAATCTGTTACGAAAAAAGAACTAAACAAAATGAACACAAAACGATCAGCTTTAAAAAAGGACTCGTAACTTGAAAAACCGAATGAAAAAAGAATGTTAACAACAAATACTTTTTCACACCCAACACAGTTCTGCGGAATCAGAATAAATGTTGAGTTTAAGCAAGCGAATGAGCCAATTGGAGTAAAGTGCCATGCAGATTTAAATTTTTCCCACTTGTGACGAATGCCGCTATCGATTTTTTGCATGCTAGTTAACATTCGTGTCAGTCAGCTGTTGCTTCTCCGGCTGGCCAATAGATTCTTCCTGCCTATTTGTGGCAGCCAGCTATAGGCTCTCACTCTGGCAAATACAAAATGGCCGCAAACTACATGAAAACTGCCGTAGAAGCTTGAAAAAATGGATTATTTCCACTATCGATGAGAGCTGGGAAATGCAAAGTCGGTCTTGACCTTTCCACTAACTTGGAGCATGTGCATGTAAATTTTGGTGCAAATCCGTCGAAAATTGCGGCCATGCATTCGTTATACACACACACACACATACATCCCGCCTTTTATAGATAGAGATTCTCTGGTTTAGTGGTAGAGACGAACAAGAGATACAGATATAAATAATGAAATGTCAGCTAGGAATTGAGAAGTGAATGAGAACAAACGAAATCCGTTCATTGAATAAAGGTTTTGACTGAAAACATTTCGAAATGTTTACCGCGTACGACAGGGGTCTCAGGATAAAATGGCTGAAACTCTATGGACCTTTACAATCAAGATAAATTTCCTAGTCTCACTTTAAAGGGATAGGCTAATCTAAAAAGTGTCAGCATAGATTGATGTTGCCTTGTGACTGACTAAGAGAAACTGATTAAATGTCTGTGATAAAATGCATTTTCAGATCAAATACAGTATATTAAGAGAAGATATTTCCATTCTCTCTTTTTTCTTTCTCTCTTTCTTTTGCACCCGCTCTCTGTTTTCTTGCCTATCCATTTTTTTTCTCACAAATTTCTACCTTTTTCTTCTCTGCTTCGTGTTCATTTCTGCTTGTATTTGTGCGTTTTTTCCTCTTTCCGGCCTATTGAATGTCATCTTCATTCAATCCTTTACCGGCAACTAATAAAGGATTCCTTAGCTTAAGCTAATCTAGCACAAGCTTACAAGTTTTAATCGTTTTCAAATTCTTTGTGTTATGTCTATATCATTTCAACTGAAATGTTGATACGCTGGGTGTTAAAAGCTTGCGTGTTTGTGGGTATTTTATGTGTGAATATGCGTGTACATATATAATAAACAAAGAAGAAGCAGATAAAAAAACTTCCGTTTCCATCACAGGCTGTTTTTTCTCTTATTACTGGTGACTGTAGGGAAACAAGTTTCTCAGTGTTTCATGGGTATGTCCCTTATCGTTTTGGTACATAGTAAGTATAAGCAACATCGTAACGTCCTGTGTATGACGGTAAACTACATCCGCGTCCTGGGTATGGCGATAAACTGCATCCAACAGCAAGGTCTCAGATAATGTTTTCAGAAAAATAACGTTGCCAGCTCTAAGTTTTTGAAACAATAATGTTGCCAGCTCTAAGTTTTTGAAACAATAATGTTGCCAGCTATACATTTTTTATTCCATACAAAATAGGCATTTAAAATTCATATAAACTGGATTTGGCATTAAATAACCCACAGTGGTTGATATGCCATAAAACCCAAACAAACAAACAAAGCAACATCGTATTAATGATAAAGCTCAAATCAGCCTGGCACACAGTTGGAACAACCAAATGAAAGTTTTACGTTATCGTTTTGTGGAAAATTTGTTAAATAGATATTTTAAAATAAGATGTAATTACTATTTTCATTTTAGTGTAATCTACACTACTACTAATCCATCAGATACTGTATATATATGTGTGCGGGTACGTGCGTGTGTGTATGCGTGTCTGTATAAGATGATGTACACAAAAATGCCGTGGATATAAACCAACACACACACGCACACACACACACACGCACACACATTTATATTAGGGTATGAGTATGATAAAATATATATGCACGCACATATACTTGCACGTAGGTATCAATATTTTTCCCTTAGGTGTTATAAGAGCTACAAGTATATATTAGTGGAAAAACATAGTATGTAACGTCGATAGCACAATTCGGTGTTTCATGCAGTACTTGCAAAGTACAGGTGCGGAATATATTCTGACCCTGAATATTCAAAGAACTTCATGAAACTCAGAGTGGTGCTATAGACATTATATATATATATATATATATATATATATATATATATATATATATATATATATATATATATATATATATATATATTACATTTTTATGTTTATTCATTCTTTTTATAGATACAAATATTTTAGTAAATGCTCTGTTTCATTATAAATAGACGTGGCTTAACCGATTGAGCCACAGGCCGGTAGATGTCTGAAAATAATTGTCGGACTTTGTCCATTGCATAAAGTGTGGCGTCATTTGTTTACATTTACATACGTTTTCAGCAGATAAAAATGTACGTGAGAGCTTCATGGGAGATTGTAGTTTGAAGCAGTAAAATCGACCTTGCTAATCGATCAATCCTCTGTGGTTCAATCGGTTAAGGCATGTCAGGCTATATGACGGTCCCGTATAGGATACAGGTTCGATTACTGTAGGAGGACGAATATTTTCTATGAAAATTTCTCGGACATTCAGGCTGGTAAATGTTATTAATACTGTTTATTATAAACAGAGCATTTACTAAAATATTTGTATCTATAAAAAGAATATATATATATATATATATATATATATATATATATATATATATATATACAGGGTGTCCATAAAGTTAGTGTGCACTTTAAAAAATTTACTTTGTTTGTATTTGCAATGGAAATAATCTGTAAAAATTTTTATAATACAGTGTTTCAACAAGATGGAGCTCTTTGTCAATTTGCTTTTGGTGTTAGAGAGTTTCTAAATCAGGAATTTCCTAACAGATGGAAATGAAGGGTTGTACCATTTTATTGGTCCCCACATTCACCAGATACTCCATTAGATTTTTTATGGCGAGATGTGAAAACAATTGTGTGTTCAACAAAACCTAGTTCATTAGAAGATTTGAAAGCTAAAATTACTAATGTGAATTCAGGCATTACTGTAAATCAGTTGGCAAATGTTTTCCTTGAACTGCAAAACCGTATTACCCATTGTATTGCTAATGATGGAAGACATGTGGAAGCTTCAATAAAATTTCAATAAAAGCTTAAAAATATACATTTACGTCTTTCTAATCCTTTTTACAAATTATTTCTATCGCAAATATAAATAAAGTTATAAAGTTTTTAAAGTGCACCCGAACATTATGGACACCCTGTACACACACACACACACATATATATACATATATATATATATATATATATATATATATATATATATAGATAGATAGATAGATAGATAGATAGAGAGAGAGAGAGAGATAGACACGCACGCACGCAAACACACACACACACACACACACACACATATATATATATATATATATATATATATATATATATGCGTGTGCGTGTGTGTTTACGAGAAAATGGCAAGAATAGTATAGACAGAGAGATAACATTCATGAATGGGAAGAAAAATAAATACCTCTCTTCCGTTCAGTCTATGATGTGTGTCTTTCCATGAGCTTATATCTATATATGAAGTCAAGGCGTTCAAATGCATACATACTGCTGCAAGTAGTTTGGAATATATGAGTATTTGTATAGGCATCTCAGCGTAATACCCAATTTCATTGATTTTACTTGGATGTGATCGATTTTCTTATCAAAATTTCCTTTTCTGAAAGGTTAAATTTACCCGTTTTTCGCACAAAAAAAGTAAAGTCAAATTTTGGACCTGAATTTCATAGAGAAATGATCTATTTTCGTTGCATAAATTCAAAATACCACGCCATAAAAGTTTATAAACTTCCAGAAACCCTATCTTGTCACAACATTCAATTCACTTCTTCTTTTTCAGTTCTTATACAATTTTCTTTTTCTTATATTTACTAAACTCAGATTGAAACTGAATACGCGATACAAAGATCGCATTGTAAAAATTTTTTTAAGAGAGACATATCCGGCGATGAGCAAAATTAGCCTTTTAAATCCTGCTAAATCGTTTCACTTTAAATAAGATCATTAAGCCACTAAGAGATAGGTTGTTAATGAGAGTTAAATATAAGAATAATAAAATATGATTAAGTAGCGAGAAGAGTAATTAAGAAGACGGAATATAAAGATTGTCATTGCATTTAAATTTTTGACCAGATTTGACCGGAATTGAGTTTCACAAACGATAAATGATCCAAATGTAACAGAATAAAACCTACGGTTACATCTTGCCATTTCAACTATAAAATGATGAAACCTTGCCAAAAAGTAAGTCAAACTACAATTTAGGGCCAGGGTTCATCAGAACTATTTCCATGAAAGTATTTATTTTTTGAAAAAAAAAAGCAGAGGGAATCTACATTACAGCTGTGTGCTTGCCTGACGTCCAGATGCCATGTCAAGACTAATATCTTTGCAGGTTCACCAAGGATCTCTAAATATATACCAGGAACCCCAGACCACATGTGAGAGCAATATTCAAAACATGTACAAACGTTAGACTTATAAATGTATACGACTGATTCTTTCGAGATTAATTTTCTGGCACGATAAATTTAATTTCCTGTCCTTTGTAGCTCCTATTTCTTTTTATTTTATTTTTTTTAATTGCTAACTTTCCCAAACCTTGTCCTGCGATCCATTTCCTCAAACTCGCTAGACAGATTATGCTTTGTTTTGTTTTTCCTCCGTCCATCTTGCCTGTCACGTGAGAGTTAGATTATCAGAAACGCCATTCCTTATGATGTCGCCTAAAAAATTCAATTCTTGCATTCTCATACTAATTTAAAGTTTCCTTATTATTGTTACCATTTTCTCGAAAACTTTGCCGTTGCTCACATGTGTTGTCGTATGTTATTCTCTTTTTCTAGAACCCTATTTCTGTTGCGTCGAGTCTCGTCTTCATCTACTAGGAAATTCTCCATTATTCATTGTCGTAGAGGAGGATTGATATTACGTAACTGTTCAGTACATTTTTGTTAAATATTCTCTTGAAACCAAGTCAATATTTTCAAAAAAGATTTCTTCATACGGTACTTTTTGCGGTAATGTGAGGAGGAACATTTATTTCTGTGAGTATTCACAATGGGGAGGACCTCCTGCCATTGAAAACCACAATTCAAAGTTTGACATTTAGCTGCTCTCGCCAGTGGCAAATGTGAATCTGTTTCAGCTATTTTTTATTTGAGGCCTAACAGGCATATGTTCTGCAATGATAATGTTTATATAGTTGACTTCGTCTTTTTTATCGACAAAACTGCTATTGAGAAATCAGCAAGAAATCTCTGTAGGAAAAGTGCATTCAATCACATAAATGATTAAAAAATACTCGGTCTTCCTCGGATCTCGTAGACTGGCGCTGCAGGATCACCAAAATAACTTTTACAGATAGGAGAAACCAGCTCACTTTAAGAGTTTAGTCATTAGCAACAACTAAAACATAGAACGTAACAGGAAGAGAAAATAATGACATATTCAAAATGTTCACTTTCCATACAACATCAAACAAAAGATTAGGAAAGAAACCGATATTAGTACTTGAAAATATTTTATCATTGAAGTTGTAAATCTAATTTCCTGAAAAACTGTTTTAGTAGAAATATTCTGAATATTTCAGCCGACTATAGCACTGACCGTTCGGTCAATAAATACCCAATGTTTCCACATAAGGAAATGTTTAAAAAATTTATATCTCTCTTTATCCAGGGTCGCCAAATATTTCGGTGGTCCTAATTTTTATTGTCATATTCTTCAGGTGATATACGTTGGAATTCCGAATTCATTTTTGGATTTTTTTCAACCAACGCTTTTATGCCCTGGGATGGCAGAGTTTACCAACAAAAACTTGAGGAGTTAAGTTACGAACGGAAATTAACTGAAAATAAGATATTGAAAAAAAAGGCATGTGCAACTAGAAAGATCTACCCCCATGGGCTAATAAAGTTCCACATATATCACCTGAGGAAGGCCGGAGCGTACAGCGGTCGAAAACGTCGTGAATATGACAATAAAGATGAGGATAACAGTCCGAACAATGTAAATAGTGTGAATTAATTTAAAAAAACATTTTGTATTTCATTTTTTTCTTTTTATTTATTTTCTTAATCGATATAATATGATCGATAATTTTAAAATAATATAACTGAAAAAAGAAAAGCTATATTTTAGCAGTTCAGAATTAGAACGTAGGTCATATTTGGAGAATTTTCCTCTATATCGAACTTACGTAAATAAAAAAAATTTAGCTCCCCACCCACGACAATACTAGAAAGGGCGGGATAAAAGTTTGTGAACTTGAGAATGTTTTTACAGGAATTCGAAAGTGGTAAGGGCTGAAAAGATCATAGGCTAACTATGAAGGAATGCTGCTAGAGCTGTTAAATATCGCATACATGAATTGCAACTTTTAATAGCATTATTGTTTCTTTTCAGGTAACTAACATCTGACTTTTCAAGGAAGAATTAATATTTTACAAGGAGCGACTTGAAAATGGGCAAGCACCCGCAGAAGACCGGTTTAAGCCCAAAAAAAACTTATGCTCATATCGTTGCTACATTAAAGGATGACGATCCGAACTTGTTATATATATGTATATACTGATGCTTTCCTATTCATATGGCTTTTTTCTTTAGTACTTTTATGAATTTATTAATATCTCATAGATGTTTTTTCTTGATGCACACGGAGAATATATCTCTTTCATTCTATATCTATCAATACATTTATTTTCTTCCCTTTCTGCTTCTTATCTCTTCTCCACTTTTTTTTTCATTTTGTGCATTTTAAAAATCCCTTCAATATTTGATTTGTTTTTCATTTGTATTTGTTTTAATCACTTTCCCATTCACAGTTCTAAATACATAAAATCTTCTACTTCAGTGAGGCTAAGTTTACTTTTAACGATTCCAGTGAATTCATGATATATTGCAGTCATATATTCAACTGTAATATTTTATAATTTGAAGGCTTAACGGCAAAAATATCACATTTAAAATTAAGATTCACTTTTATCCGTTGTCAGCAAAAATACGTGCATGTTGTTGCAGAGGGGTTCAAGTGTGCAAACCTACATCAATCCTCTAACGACTTCTTTCTATTCATATCTATTTATCAAACTGTTTAATATTATCACAATCATTCTCTCTCTATTTCTCTCTCCCTCTTTCCCTCTCTCTATCCCTCTGTGTGTGTGTGTCTCTCTCTCTCTCTGTATACTACTCTGTGTTATATATATATATATATATATATATATATATATATATATATATATATATATATATATATACTACCCTGTGTTATACATAAATATATATATATATATATATATATATATATATATATATATACATACTACTGTGTATTATATATATATATATATATATATATATATATATATATATATATATATATATATATATATATATATAATACACAGTGGTATCGGGACTGGTGACATAAAATAAAAACTACAACACATTCAATCTACTTCGAAGTTGCCCCCTTTTGAAGCGATATATCCAGCGACGTTTCCATTGATAGAAGCATGATGTTCCTTTCAAATGGAATATTATTTTTTTCGGAGGAATATGGTGATTTTCGGACCTGGGGAATGTTGTCCTTAACAAAAAACTAAAACACAACCAATCGTCACTGATGGAAACTCTGTTCTCTGTTGGAACTATCACACTCGACTACACACTTTACTTCCAAGCATTGCTATAAACAACGGAAGTAGACCTACAGCGTATACGCAACATGAGTTCATGAACAATATGTGTGAAGCGGCTATATATATATATATTGATTTTCCAAGCTTAGGTTATATGTGGCCAAGGTCGAAAGTCTGGAGCACCCAACGCGGATTGAACTTACTACTCAGTCGTTGTTGCTAACCATTACACCGTCTCGAGGTGCCTAAATGATGTTCCAAACGTAGATTTGGCACAAGGCCGAAAGTCTGGGGCACCCAGTGAGAAACGAACTCACAACTCAGTCGTAATTATTCTTGAGAGACAAGCTTGCTAAACATTACACCGCCTCGAAGTGCCTCTCTCTCTCTCTCTCTCTCTATATATATATATATATATATATATATATATATATATATATATATATATTTGTCTATCTAAAACTATTCACATCTTTCTTTTATATGTGATGTATGACAAAATGTTAAAAAACATGTGACGCATTTCCTCCGTCATCCTAAATGGCGAAACGCGTCGCATCAAAACTTTTTTCTATTTTTCTATACATCTTTCCTCCGAAATTGTCCTTGATATATAAAAATAAATTTATATATCGTCATGCCATATATATATATATATATGTGTATGTGTGTGTGTGTGTGTGTGTGTGTGTGTGTGTGTGTGTGTGTGTGTGTACATATATATATATATATATATATATATATATATATATATATATATATATATATGTCAAGAGAAAGAGTGAAGGAGAAAGAGAGAGTGAGAGAAAGAGAGAGAGGTAGAAGAAATACTTACCTTATCCCATGCCCGTCTAAACCCTGGCTCGCAAGACACATGAGGCTCTTCGACCTTTAATATGCGTCACCTGGAAATCAGTTGGTTGAGCTCCGTTTTTCATCACAATTGATATAAAAGCTAAATAAGAAAATAAAAAAATCCAAGCTTTACAATTATTTACTGGTTATGAATGGAGAGCCCTTTTGATTAAAACGTAATTTTAATGGTCATTGTTAGACAAAAGTGTTAAGAATTTAAATCCTAATTTTAATGCTAGATCTGAATGAGGCATTTTTCTTTACTAGTAAGGGAATGAATTGTGGGAGGCCGAAGGATTAAATAACCCTTCGGTCAGCAAGGCTTACAGAGAAATATCAGAAGACTGAGGTCATAGGTGAGAGGATTAAAAACACCTGAACTTTATGTGACTCTTATATTAATCAAGTTTGACCTCTCCTTCCATATCCGTTCTAATGCTCACTCACTGATCTCGAACCAGGCAAATTTATGCTGCATCTTCTTTTATGTACTGTGTGCCTTCGTAGGCGATCATGGCTCTCCACTTCCTCCTATACCTTTTAGCTCTCAATATGTTTTCTTTTTGCTACTTCTTCCAAACCCAGTCCAATCATCAACTTGCTTAAGCTTGTTAGGTACGTCACGCGTTGCTTTTCCTTGTCTCTCTTTCCCACTATCCGCCCTACGAGTATCAGATTCATTAAATAACTCCTTTCTCATGACGTGTCCCAGAAATTTCTGATGTCTATTTTTGATGTTAAATATAAGCTTCGTCCGTGTTTGCATCCTCGACAAAATCTCATCGTTGCTCACACGCTCGCTGCATGGTATCCTTAGCATCCTTCTGTACAACCACAACTCTGTTCCCACGAGTCTTTTCTTTATCTTTGAGACCAACATTCGCTACCGTAAAGGGGGACATATATCACGTAGCAGTTCAGTAACCTCTTCTTTGTTATCAACGAATTGCTAATGTCTCGTAATACCCTATCTAGCTTTTGGAATGCGTCTTTGGCCCTCCCAATACATATTCGGATCTCAGCGTCGCACTTACCATCCTCTGTCAGAACACTTCACAGAGATTTAGTTTTCCGCAACTGCTTGATTTTAGGATCTTCGACCTCTAAATCTCTCTTCCGGTTCATATTTTTCCTGATGGCCGTGCATTCTGTCTTCTTGTAGTTTATGCTTAGTATTTTCTTCCCGGTCTCCTTCACTGCCTTCAATAGGAGGTTTTGTAATTTCCTTTACGTGTCTGCTATCAGCACTGTGTCATCTGTGTATCTTACGTTAAGATTGTGGTCGCCAATAATGAACCATGGTATGATTTCCAATTTTCTCAGGATTATCTCTTTGTATGGATTGAAAAGGTCTGGTGAGAAGGCACATCGTTGCCTTACGACCCTTTCTAATTTTATAATCTGCTGAACTCATTTTCTAGCCGCATGCAAGCCGTTTGCTGCCAGTGTAGGTTCTTGGTTTTTCTAATATTTTTCACGACGAGCAATTCCAACAGATCTTTATGTCGTAAATTGTCGATCCCCTTTCCGTAGCCAATACAACATAGGTGCACGCCCTTCTGCATTTGTATTGCTCTTTCTGGCAATATTCTGAACATGAATATCGCGTTCCTTGTTCCGGTGTCTTTAACGAATTATGTCGTATCTCTGGCCTGATTCTGCTGAGTTCCCTATTCATCAGAATACAGATGATGAGTTTCGTAATATGGCTCATTAGGCTTAGTTTTAGATGGAGTTTACATTCCTTGCCGCCTGGCTTCTTAGACAGTGCTATGAAAATAGATCTGTTGAGATCTACCGGTATATCACCACTGCTGTAGATTTCATTTATTATTTCTGTGATCTTGTCTATACCAAAATCATCTAAGGCTGTCAGCATTTCCGTTACAATTCCGTCTGGTCCTGCCGCCTTGTTTCTGCTCAGTTTGCCCACTGCAGCTTCTACTCGGTTTTTAGAATCTCAGACCAGTCTGTGTATTGCTGATTGTTCTCTTTCTACTTGAAAGAGTCCTCCAATATATTCGTTCCAGCGCTGAAGAATGTTTCTCTTTTCTAACATGAGCGTTGATTTTATGCAGCCTGTTGACGAGTATGTCTTCTGTACTGTTCTCATATATGTTTATGAATATCTCCTTTGTTAGTTGTACTCAATGTCTCTATTTATGCAGATTTTGTGTTTAGCCACTCTTCTGTATCTAGCTTGCATTTGGTCCTTATTTCGTTGTGTAGTTTCCTGTCTTCTGTTCCGTATCTTGGCAAGGTTTTCTGTCTCGTTTGCATCATGTCAAGAATCTCATCAGTCGTCCATTCGTTTTTTCTTCTTCATGCATTCTTCTTTGGGATGATATCGTCTGCTGATGTAACTAAAGCTTTTTTTTTATTGTGTTCCCTCATATCTTCTTTTCACACTGTTCATATATTTTTCTTTCGTGTACGGGTCACTCAAGAGTTTTTTGTACTGAAGTGCTACGTTAGGCTTCATCAATTTCCGTAGTTTCACACTTTACATATAAAAGAGCCATGATCTCTTCCGCAGTCGGCACTTGGGTAGGTTTAGCAGTGGCGCATTGCATTGATAGTAGAAATGCGTTTCTACCAATTATTCGAAAGGAAAGCATTTCAATGTAGCTATCATAATAGCGTATGCACTGACAGCACAAAGTAAGTAAAAGAAATCGAATTTTTCTACTCTATGCCAAAACTCATTGCAAATCGCAAGAAGTCTTAATTATCATGTGAAACCTGAACGCCAAAGTAGGCAGAGAATGGGAAGGGATTATAACCGGAAAACGTGGAGAAATCTTTTGTTGATAGCTATATAGTAAATTTGGATTATAGTTTCTCCTCCTGGTTTCCTCCATGTCCATAACTATCTCAGATCTTCTTGGAACCATGTGCTGGATATGACCTGGTCATTGGGCGTGCACAATTGGATCCATTTTTGTCCACGTAGGAAACAATTTAATACTATATGGTAGATGCGATAAAATATCCCAACCAGATCACTCGAGTGTCTCTTTCATTTAGTTGACTGTATGTGGAGAACCTATTTCTTACAGTTGGGCACAAACGTTCTCTTTTGTGGAATAGCTTGCCTCAGCGTCTTTTGTGTTGCACAGTGTGAGCATTAACATTTTTTGCATCCCAAAATATAGTTGCCATCAATTTATTAAATGTTTGCTGAGCAAAGAACTTATTCAAGATCGGCGAAAATAGATGTTTCCTTAGTACCAACTTTTGTCTCCAGGGTAACATGTTGCAGGAGGATCTCTTAACCCGTGTGCTATAGAATGTTTTCATCAGTTACTCAACATTGATTGTAATACTGAAAAGTAATGTATATTCGCACTTCACTTGAAAATTCTGATGATACCTCACGACTATAAGTGTGTTATCAGACTCAAGATGACAGTCCTCTATGCTATGACGTTACTTGCACATGCGCTCGAAAAACATCTATTCTCGTTTTATTAAATATAATGCATACTCCGTCATTGAGTCCCTAGCATGTACCGGTCAGTGGGCATAATTCATAGTGTTTAAGGAAAACAGGGCATCTACTTAAGCATGCGTATGCACAAAATAATCCTTGGAACGTTAGATATATATATATATATATATATATATATATATATATATATATATATATATATATATATATATATAGTCAACTCTCCCGTCGAGTTCGACGTATGAAGGTCAAGCAGATCAGTTCCCAGGAAACCGACAATGGCACATGAGATTTGATTATTGTGGTGAAGGCTTCGTGCAGGACCAGCCACACTTTTTGAAGGGCCGAATACAAAGACCTGGTGCACTAAGTACCACAAGGTCCCCAGACGACCCCGGACAGGTTTTGAATTCAGAGTTGTCCTTCTCCTAGACCAGATGCCATCCAAGGCTATAGAACCCAGTCTGCCCTGCTATTTACCCATAGTTGGTGGTAGGGAGAATAAGGGGATTCATACCTTTCCAAAGGGTATTAGCACGTAAGTGAATGTAATGGATTCGACTGGAAATCGAACTTGGCTCTGCGATTCCTCAATACAAGCCGCTATCTATTGCTGCACCGAAACTCTCACACACACACACACACACATATATATATATATATATATATATATATATATATATATATATATATATATATATATATATATATATCCAGGACAGAGTGAGGATATAATAAAAAGGTTTAAACACTAATATTCCAATTCTCTCACTTAAACCGTCTTTGACTCCCCTCTCTAAAACTTCTCTTAGTTAAATTTTAATCCCCCACCTTCTCTCGCCTGTTACCCCTCTCTATAGCTCTAACATTCGCCCCACACTCTTATACTTACACTCTCTCTAAATTTTATTTTTTATTTCCGGGGTTGTTTTTTCTTTTTGAATTTGTAGGTTTGATGAATTGGATCGTATTTACGATTCCAATGGAATCAATTATGACCATGGAATATTAGTGTTTAAGCTTTTTTATATATATATATATATATATATATATATATATATATATATATATATATATATAGCGTGAAGAAGGACTTCATACAAAGAATTAATCAGAAAAGTTAATGTGATCAATGGCGAAATCACTTCTCTAACAAGACTTAATGAGACATTAACTTACTATCAATTCCTTGAATACGATCCTTGTATTTGCGTTGTTGCTAGATGGAATTGATGGGCCAAGTACTTTCGACAATTTCAAATTGTTATCTTCGGGGCGAAATTTTTCCCTACTCAAGCAAGCACGAAGACAAAATATTAGTTTGGTGCAAAAAATAATGACGTAATAATGTCGTTTTTTGACGTATTTTTAACGTTAAAAAACGACATTATTACGTCATTATTTTTTCACTAACCTATTAAGTATAGTGTAGACTGATAGTGTAGACTTTTTTTAAATCACATTAACTTTGCTAATTTATTCACTATAAAATTGCTTCTTTGTGATATAATATATAAGCCTCACACTCTAATATATATATATATATATACACACACACACATACACAACACAGCACACACACACGCATATATATATATATATATATAAACTGAATAACGAAATATTAGAAACTATATATGGGTGTGATAACGTGCATATACAGATGAGAAAATATACATTTATTTAATTTAAAGTGTAAACAAAACAGTAAAAAAGTGCTCAGTATAATTAAACCGCGGTATAAAGTATATTCTGATAAATGCACATATACCTACCTTTGTAGTGCAGATTCAAAATATCAATATGAATTTAGAATATAATTTTTTTGTATACGTCATTTCACACAATACCTACTAACCTTTTTTTTAAAGATCTATATCATGTAATCTTATAAATGTATATCATATCTCATGATTTTTTTTTTCAAATATCTTACTACAAACACTTTATATTTGGAATTTATACCCCAATATTATATTAAATTTGTAATAATCTTTACTTTGGATTTCCATATAATATATCGTTCATCCAATGTGAACTAGAAATTTTAAAAAAACATCTGTATTAAATAGTTCATTTAGAATTTGTGCCTGATGAATTTTGTAAGCATAAAATTCTGAGTTGCCCTACAAACGATGGTATATGTGTATCTATTATTATATATACATGTGTGTGTGTGCGTGTGTTTGTTTGCGTTTTTTGTGTGTGTGTGTGTGTGAGGGTGCGTGTGTGTGTGTGTGTCTATGTTTTTTTAACGTCTAACCAGTATCTTTCGCTTATTTCCGGGAGACATTTTTTTTTTTACATTTTTAAAATATATTGATCCTACAGTTTGTTCTGTTGTAAATAGACTGTCTGATCCCAATTTCTGTAGCCGGCGCTCTTGCATGGTAACCATTTTTGTCCGTGGCTTAAAAGGCATAAGCCGATATTCTAGAAAAGCCTTTCCCCAAAATATGTTCTCGTACGCCAAGCATTTGGCGTCTTAGACGAAGCGTTGAATCAATACGCCATTCCAATTTAAACGTTGGCATAGACATATATACTGTTATACAAACAGAAACAATAGCGAATACGCGCATGCGCAGACAAACTGAAATGTTTTTTTTCCTCTTTGTCATAAATAAAAGGTTAGTCTTCAAATGTTCTTACTGCGGTGTTTTGTGAAGTTATCGAGAAAATGAATAAAACATATTTTATATAAATGTACTTGCATGCTTTTTGCTATAAAACATGTGTATTAAAAGATATGTTTGTATTTGTTTTAAAAACGCACACATATAAATATTGTCTCTAAATATGAATAACTGTTTCGTTTATAGATCAAGACAGGAAGAGTCGCCAACTGCACATAAAATATGGCCTGGGCAAATAGTCGCATGTTAATTTTATAATGGATTGAAAGTTCGAAGATATATGCTATTGTAGGGATGCAGAATGTCATTACCTGCTATTTCACACGACCAATTTATTAATGTCTTAAAGGGATTTTGATGACAGTGTGTGGGTGGCAATAGCCAGTTGGAGTTTAGTTCGCGACCGAATCATTTGCGAGAAACAATCCTTGTTCTGACCTTCAGAGAGATAGTTTAGGAAGGGCATGCACGCTAAAGAAGAACACAATAAATATTACTTAAACTAGACACGTATTTCGTCGCGACATAACAAATAAGACATTTTATTCGTCCTTTTACATAGTGCTTCCATGTTTCACATATATATATATATATATATATATATATATATATATATATATATAGTTTATGAAAAACTAGTTAATCCGTATGGGTAAACCTAAGGAGGATATAATCCAGAGAGCTCAATGTAAATCCAGAGTAAATAATTTAAATAAAAACAGACCACTTTAACGTTCCATGTAATAAATTATTTCACCACAGCCCTTTAAAAGGACTGCGGATCATCAGACTTTACTTCCAAACAAAAAATGAAAAGAAAATTTACACATTTTTGACGGGCCGTATTAAACATATGTAAATTTACGAAGTGAGGTGGGGTGAGAGAAGACATGAGTGAGTTAGCAGATATTGACACATTTAAACGGTTAACTTAACGGAAGTTATATATTGAAATCGAAGGGGTAGAGAAGAAAAAACTCATAAAGAAATAAAAGAGAGAAGGAAGTTAAGAGAGAAGAGAAGAGAAGATGTCACTAATTTTCTTTGAAAAAAAAAGCTAGAAACAGACACTGTTATTTTGCTTTACATTGAAAGTGTTATTTTGGCGGTTCATAAAGATTATAAATGTTTGATATAAATTTGAATGTCTCTAGACTGTCTACAATATATATATATATATATATATATATATATATATATATATATAATGAAAAACAGACCACTTTAAAGTACCATTGCAATAATTTATTTCACCAAAATCCTTTTTAAAGTACTCCGGATCATCAAGTAACACTTCCAACAACGAAATGAGAGGGGAAAAAAAGGGGGGTTAGAAATTGACGGGTAGTGTAATTTTTGTAATTAAACAGGTGGGTTGAGAGTGGTAGTTAAATAGACAATATAGAGTATAGGGAGGGGTCAATTTTATATATCTCTTAAGCACGCTTTATATTGGGGTAGGAGGAGTGACAGAACCTAGACCTATTTAGATGGTTAACTGAACGGAAGTAATATGTAGGAATAAGGAGGAAAGAAAATAAAGGGAAAAAAACCCAGACGTGTCCAAATGAGTTTTATGGCAAAGAGGGAGTTTGAGAGGGGAGTGAAACGAAAGGGGCTGTGATTTTATTTTAACAAAATTATGTAAAAGATAGATTACATTGTCTGAAAGAAAATTAGATGTCTAAAAAAAGATGAATTTTATTAATTTAAATATTTAATTTTAAGTAAATAGTTTAGGGACTTAATACAAGGTAACTACTATTTTAATAAACATATTTATTGAGAACATATTAAAGAAATATTTAAAATTATAATAGTTTATTTACCCGACCAATTATATTTCCACAATATATAAGGAAAAATTCAGTAACAATAACATCTATATTATATTAATATTTAAATTAATTTAAGAATGTAATTTTTATTTATTATTATATGGGTAAACTAATTAAGGTTTAGGTTTCATTATTTAATAGTATTTGAGGGTAAAATTAAGGATTTTGATTTCTTCTTATATATGTCTCACAAACATATTCATGTAAATCCATACATACATACGTCCTTTAACAAGTACAAATACACACATATACATACATGAAACAATATACACAAAAATACATTTATCTTCATACACAAATTATATATATATTTCACATTCCTTATCTATATTTTAATATTTGAAATTTATTTAGATTTTAGTTTGATTCCATAGTTAAAGTTTAATTTCAGGTGATTTCTGAAGTGCCTCATATTAAAGAAGTTTAGCTAATATTATTACTACTATTAATAGTTAAAGAATGGTATATTTAAATTTAAATTATCAATTTTAAAATGAAATTCCCTTCAGAAAAATAAATATATATATATACCACCATATAAACACACGATTATATATATAAAAGAATATTTCACATAACTATCCTCACATGTATAAGTATGTATATTACAATGATATATACTCATTCACACATACATACATTACAAATATTAATTCTAAGGTAATTACGCCTATATACATATACAGATTCTAAGTAGTTAAATATTTAAAAAACTAACTATATATAAGTACATGTATATACATATATATCCGTACATATACATATAAAATACATATATATACATACACTTACATACATGCACAAATACACATCTATACATATACATTCACATACATGTAGAATACATACATTTACATATACATATATATAAAAAATATGTAAAAAAAATATACCTATTACAAAAATAATCTTAGTATTCAAACATGCCCCATACTAGTATATTTATACTCACACATATGTATATACACATATATACATATATATATATACACCCATACCACTATATATATGTGCCCACAAATTAAAAAAAATATACATATATCAATATAAACATCCTTATCCAAATGTTCATACATATATATAAATAAGTTCACATATAAAAAAGTCTAAGTTCAACAACCTATATATCAAAGAGTACAGTGTCCATGTGTTCATATATTCATTTAAAAAAACAAAATTAATATTTTCTATTTTAATATAGTTGTATCTACACATACTTCGTTAAAATGTGGTGGTTTTTGTGTCTACATTTACAAATCAACTCGTTATGCCTGTTCAATAGTATGTCCGGATCCTTATGCTTTATTATTAATATTTTTTCCATCATGCACAAATTGCATCGGTCTCTGAAATTTATCGGAGTTTTAGCTCTTGAGACGATTCTCCATTTTATTTGTGGAGTTAAATTTTTTTTCCAATAACTCCCAAAAGTGCTTAGAAAGTGCAGTTTGGTGTTTCTTTGATTTATTAGTGAAGGATTGGCGATGGTTATAAAATCGTTGTTTCCAACTTCCCGCCGAAATTCCTATGTAGATCTTCTTCTGTTCAATATTTTCCTTGGGGAAAATCGTAGCCTCGTATATCACGTTTTCGGACAAATATACTCCTTCTAATGGACAGACAGATCCTTCCCTGCAGTTACAGGTCGATTTGGTCTTTGGGCTTGTATTAGGATCTTTTTGTAGTTGATTATAAAATTTATTTAAAATTTTGCTATTATGGGAGCTAATAATTTTTTCCATGTTGTTCATGCAGGAATAACTAATTTTTAAATTCATTCTATTGAACAACTTTTTTAATATTTTATCTTTTTTAAAATGTTTATCTATAAGTTATATATATATATATATATATATATATATATATATATATATATATATATATATATATATATATATATTAGGGAGGAACCGTTATTTTAATCATGTTTCCACGAATATGACAGAGTAAAAAAATTAATTAAGTTTCATTTAGTTTCCCGGCATTCCTACATACTTTCCGTTTGGTGGAAGTCAGTGAGCGCAAAATGTTTTCATTGTATCCTGCGGGTTTCGGCCACATCTTTAGCATTTTTCAAAGGAAATTCTTCTGGGGTGCTGCCAATTTCTCTTCAAGTTTGACTGTATGTTTTTTTTTTTTATGCAGCTTTGAATGCTAGTAGGAGCCTTTAATCTGAGCTTCGCGTGATGAGTGCGGCTAGAATTCAAATGAGCGTCTTATATATATATATATATATATATATATATATATATATATATATATAGTCAATGAAGCCCATCAATTGTAAATATTTTTACCCATCTCTCAGAATCTAATGCCAGTGTGATGCCATGTTTTTTATATGTTAATAAGCACAAAAAAAGGAATATCAAACTCCATTTTCACAGCAATAGGTTAAATACAACACATTTGCAAAATAGGAAAAGACAAAATTATTCCCGCAGTAGAAAATATCATTTTAAATTGATTGATTAGTGTAAGTATATGTAATTTACATTATTATTTTATCGGTGAAGCCTTCTAGATTATTTATTCAGTTAATTATTTGTGATAATTCCAGCAAATAAAATCATGTGGTGCATAGAGCGTCATTATTGATATTCCTACGTTAAAAACACGATGTGGAAGATAAAGTAGCTAAGCGTTGAAATCCGACAGAGAATTATTAAATCCGACAATTTTCGAACAGGTTAGCTCTCCCAAAATCTATGGCGCATTCCGTTATAAAGAATTTTAAACAGTTTGGCACGACAGCGAATTTGCGTGGGCGTGCAAGAAAACCCAAATTGACACCAAGGACTGTAAGAAAACTGTATCGGGACTTAATATAAACCTAAAAGTTGTTTGAAAGACATCGCCAAAAGTTTGTATACGATGTGTACCAGCGTAAGTACTCACACAATACAATGTTGTTTTAATAGAAATGGGTTACATGGAAACCGACTACGACTAACCCCTCAAATTATATCACATGTTTCTCGGTTTAATTTTGCCAAAACGTTCTTAGACAAAGAAAATTGCTTTTGAGGGCAAGTACTATTATTGTCTATTGAGACAAAACTTAAACTTTTTCGACATAATGATGTACAGAAGATTTGGCGCAACAAATATGAGGCTTTTATCCCAAAGACCATAGTGCCAACATTAAAACATGGAGGCGGCTCGGTGATATTTTGAGGTTGTTTTACCTCAAGGGAAACTGGAGAATTAATTGCAATAAGAGAAATAATGAAATCAGCAGACTATATCAAAATTCTGGATGAAAATCTACAAGAATCAGCGCAAAAATCTTTAGTCTGCTATTGAGCGGACAGTCTAAGAGCCTTAAATCAACTCTCCAAAGAATCGTTCCATGTTAGATCGCAAACACGAAGCTGAGTTGCTCGTATGAATTCATGTCCATGCTACATAACTACAGTGGATACTATGAAATTTAAAACTTGCCGATAAAGTAACGAGACGCCTTCATATCTTAGTTATTAATACTGGCTCTCCCTCCATACGATCTAAATCGGGATCTAATTTGACATTCGAATATCCGCTTAAAACAACTCGTCGTGATGTCATCAGACTCGGCTCGATGCGCCGATACAAAACAGATAGCTCACCATAGTGACTGTGCGCATAAAATCTAATGAAACCATGTACCATATCATTTATATTAACATACAGCACGCAAAGCTTGCCCGTCGGATCTTCGAAGACAAGTATGCACGTCGCTAACCAGCCAACAAACGCCTTTCGATCGACCATCAAAACATCCTGGGAAAAGGCGAAACCTCTTCGACGGTATATCCTCAAGGTCACCGGCTTCAAAGCATGTTTCCTCTAAACAAAAAATATTCACTGTTTATTTTATTAAATAAAGTTTGAACATTTAAAAATTATAAAGTTTAATATTATTTCCTAGCGCCATAATTTTTTTAATAGAATTTTTGTTGTTATTATTGTTTTCTCAAGCACTCCGTGTTACTAGTTCCCATGTTGTATTCACTTTTATCCCCCCACCGTAGAATGAGGTTGAAATTTCTGTTTTCGCCTGTGAGACGATGTTAAATTACTAAGCTAATCAGCTAGTTCACAAAAATCTCCTAAGCGTTGGCCGGCTTTGGGGGCCTAGAATATGTGCTGAACAGGATAAAACTACACAACATGGTTAGCGATTTTTATAATAGGAATAAAAAACGGAAACTTGAATAGCAATATCCTACGGCGGGTAGATCTGCATAGATTTCATAGAATCTTCTTCAATAGAAAATGAATATATCATGCTAGGTTACATCATTCCGATCTTATATTATTTGAATAATTTTGTCTGAGACCTCAAAGAATTTTAGAATTGGGGTACTGATAATTTATCTACCCGTTTAATTAAACTAAGAACTCGAATCATGTTCTTAAATAGTCTCTTCTGATCTCGACTTTCACAGGGAATATTACGTATGTGATACAATCCATAAATGTTTAAGCTATCTTCTACATACAACCGCTTTTTAAGCTCTATACTTAAAAATGCCTTCAAGCAAATGAACCCTGAAGGTGGTAAAGAATGCATCATCAGACCTTGCAGACTGGCGCTAGATAATCACTACCAGATGAAATCACTTCACTTAAAAAATCGAATAGCAACAAGAAAAATAGATACTACATGTTACCCGAGAAGAAAATAATATAATCTAGACGTTGGTTTCTAGACGTTGGTTTCTAGACGTTGGTTTCCACACTCCCCTAAATAAAAGTTTAATGAGAAAAACCCATGAATACCAGAAAGAGTTATAACATTTAGTGGACGTGAGAAATCTAGATTCTAAAATTTTATTTTTAATATCTCTATATTTCTGAGATGAGGTATTATGTACACTATTTACATTATCCGGACTATTGTCCTCATCTTTGTCACCATATTTATTACAACGTTTCCGCCCTTCAGTATCTGTCTATATTTCTGAGATGAGGTATTATGTACACTATTTACATTATTCGGACTATTGTCCTCATCTTTGTCGCCATATTTATTGCAACGTTTCCTCCCTTTAGTATCTGTCTATATTTCTGAGATGGGGTATTATGGATACTATTTACATCATTTGGACTATTGTCCTCATCTTTGTCGACATATTTATTACAACGTTTCGGCTCTTCAGTATCTGTCTATTTCTGAGATGAGGTATTATGTACATTATTTACATTATTCAGACTATTGTCCTCATCTTTGTCACCATATTTATTACAACCTTTCGACCGTAGTACGCTCTGGCCTTCTTCAAGTAATTGTAATCTGGAACTGAACCCTTTATTACCCCAGTAAGCGAAATAAAGGGTTCGCGTCCACATTCCAACTTCCTGAAGAAGAGCGGAACGTATGTTGTAATAAATATGGCGACAAAGATGAGGACAATAGTCTGAATAATGTAAACAGTATATATTTTTAAATATATTTTTATTTTAATCATTTCAACGCAACCAAAACGAAAATACCATTAGTAAGGAGGAGATTATAGGATTCAAGAATATAAAGGATGGTGATGGACGTTGCATTTAAATTTGTAAAGATTGTGGTTATCGAGGAAGCAAGTAAACGGGAAAAGCAAGAAAAGAAACTTTTAGAATTTTATAAATTCCATCTGGCAGTAATGTTATCTTTTTAATCAATAAACAAATATTTTCATCTAAGGAAACGGTTAATGTCACGATTATCATTTTACATTATTCGGACTATTGTCCTCATCTTTGTCACCATATTATCGATTTTCTCTGGCACTCTTTCGTAAACTTAAGGAATCAGCACATATGCTAGGCCACAAAAATCTCCTGAGCCGACCAAGCATAGAAATGAATACAATACGGGAACCAGTAATAAGGAAAGGATAACAACAAAAATTGCAACATGGGCTCTGGTAAAAACATACAATGATAACATCAAAAATTGCGACATGAGCACTGGTAAAAAAGGTTGCTGAAAACATTAGGTTTATAATACCCAGAAATTCATACCCAGATGTCCCCAAGGACACATGACACAGTGGATAAATGCGTTAGTTAGATCCAGTGACAGGATCCAAAGAGTCTGGGTTCAATACGCAGTTAAGACAGTGGAGAACTTTCAGAGGAAAATTAACAATGAGATAACTAATACCTGACAGTCTGGAACTAGAACAGTAGATATGGCGACCAAGGTAGTCTGAATAATGTAAATAATGTACATTATAGCTCATCTTCTGAGAATTATAGACAGATACTGAAGGGCCGAAACGTTGTAATAATTATGTCGACAAAGATGAGGACAATAATCCAAATAAGGAATGTAATCTCAGAAATTTTGTGATCTGAAGTTTTGGCTCGGGATCTCGGTAAGGAAAGAAAAGCAATATGTTTTAAGAAATACATTCGGATCAACCAACTTTCTGTTCGGTATATTCAGCAACATCACGAAACATCACGAAATCTATCACTCAATCACGCCAAAACGTTTGCCGATTCCTCAAAGGGACTTATTAAAATTCGGAGTGGCTAAAATTTGTATCGGCAAAATCATACGTGTTATTTTTCTGATCGGAAGCGACTTTCTATCAAAACATAAGAACCGTAAAAGGTCAGGAATGTCAGTATTTTCTGAAGATAAAATTTGAAAGATAATTTGAAAGATAATTGTCATTTTGGAAAGATATTTCTTGAACGTATATCAGATTTGATATCTATCAGGCAAATTTTGAATGTAAGTCTTACAATTTAATAATATTAACCCACAACCTCAGAGATGGTGTTGGTGACATATGAAAACCATTCTCCCAATGACCAATAATTTTAGAACAGCAATCTGGCAAAATGTTTTCTGATATAAAAGTGCTAATAAAAACAAAAAGGCCTCATTGCGAAGGAAATTGCTTACTTATGTCTGAGACGAAACAATGGACAGATAAGCAATAGATAATGATGAGTGAAATGGCCTCAGTACTTTCCACCATCTTGGAACTGCTGTCAAATTCACAAAATGAACAGATTTTATTCCTCATTGACGGAAATTCATAACCTGTTTGGATCAGTATGTGTAAATTATGACAAAGTTGCAAGGTGCACATCCGAACAGTTTGAATTCAGAGTTGTCCTTCATTGCTGAGCAAGGCTTAAGAGACCAGTCTACCCTACTATTCAAATTACTTATATTGGGAGAAGATTATAGTTGCTTGGTTGTTTTTATTTAGCGGCATATCAACCTTTATGGGTCATTAATGCTGAAATTTAAATATTTTGTACACAATTATTTGATAATAATAGTTTTAATGAATTATTTTCAGATAATAGTGGTATTAGTCTTAGTTATTAACCCATAGCTGGGGGGAGAAGAGGTGGAATAATAATTTTCCCAAGAGTTTTTGCACCTAAGTGATAATAAGTAACGCAAGTGAAATTCGAACTCGGCTCACAGATTAACAATTCCGAGACATTTCCTATTACATCAACAGCACATCCAACCTTACATCACCTGGTATACCCAAGCGATCCCGCGTCTAGGTACTGACCAGTCTCGACGTTGCTTAACTTCAGGGATCGAACGACAACCGGTGTTTCAACGTGATGTGGTCGTAAGCCTTAGGAAGGAGATGTATTTATGTATGAAAGTGAATGCCATAGACGTGGCTGATATTTGAAACTTGCTTACCAATTTCATAATGGTACTCTTTTTCTCTGTAAAAATCGTCCATCATTTCTTCTATTTTATGAAGAATATCATATGTATATTCCTTGAAAATTCCTCAGAATTGGTAACTTCTAAGCAAGTCAAATCCGTCAACGTTTGGATCAGTTATAACAAATTAAGTATAGGGAAAAAGTTAATTGAACATAGAATATGTTGCGCGAGGGTAGTTTCGCCCCAAACCGCAAATTGCTACGAAACTAAAACATCAATCTGAAAACTCGAATAATATTCTTATATATCCTCACCCAATCTAGAATATCATGTATGGCGCCAAACCTGTTCAGAAATAGACCTTTGTGCAAATTAATCGAAACAAAACAAATAATTCTGTTATTATATACTTTTTGCCCTATTTCTACAACGAGACATAACCCAGTACACATGTTTTTACTTTGTATGTGTATTCCACGAACTCGATCCTTGCAGATTAACCACAGTTTCTCGATTGGATTTAAATCAGGAGAGTTTCCGAGCCACTTGATTATACTTTTATTTGCACACTTGTAAGGTTTGTCATTGTGTTCGTGCAGCGTTACAATTTTCATCCGCTTCTTTGGAGTAACGTCCACCGTAGACAATGACCGTTAGACAACTAATTGAAAATCGAGACAATAGTGTCTGGGCGTGATGAAAATCTGATTTAATCACGGATGACGGAATATTTTTCAATTTCATCACACATCCCGAAAATAGATTCATATTACTGCACACAACTGCAAATGACCTAATCTGAGGAAAAAATAGAAATCAGTTACACCCTGTCACTGCGGTAAATCTAAGACTGACCATATGGCGAAAGAAAGGAAACTAAAGTGGTTGTTTTAATTAATTTGCACAAGGGTGTATCTAAATCGTCAGCAGTACACAACCACTTTACTCAATTTCAACCTGTAAAGTCTGAGGGTCTTTGCAAAGACCCTTCTTCTCTGATCATTGTGAATGGACGCTACAGAATCACAAACAAAGAACTGTACCAAATAATAGAAACCACATCATTGAGCACTGATATAAGCAATAAATGGATAGCACATGTTACACGAAAGGAAAGTAATGACATAATCAAGATGCTAAAATTCCATATAACATCAAATAGAAGGTTCAGAAGAAAGCCGCCATTAATACTAGAAAAAGCGGTAACAACTTCTCGACTTGAGAAACCTGTTTTTTTTTTTGTTGTTTTGTTTTTTAAATACTGTTTTAAGAGAAAGGTTTTATATATTTCAACTGAAAACGGTACTGGCTACACAGTCAATGAATGCGAAATATTTCTGTAAGACGTGAGAAAATGGCTTATCCCCGGGAGACGAAAACAGATTCAGTCGTGTCTCGCATCTAAAATATTCCTAATAAGAAAATGGTAGCTTCAGGATATATATATTTAAAACAGTTCTCGGAGTTGCATAGACTTTCTCAAGAGTCTCGTTTTAACATATGCAAATTTTAACTGACACTCAATCTATAAAACATACTTCAAGAGGCGACAAAGGGGATTTCAACGAATGTAGCGAACAGGAATCACGTGTTGTTGTATTGTTTGATCTAATTTCATTCCTCTACTCTGTTAGTAGAAGCAAAAGAATTCCAGACATTTATTTTAACCCAGAAGAAACGGATTACAGTTGACTTAATTGGAAACCGCTAATATAACAATTACACTTTTCATACTAAATGTTCCAAAAAGAATCTTAACAATTCTATCATTTTATTCATTCTATTGTCTCAACCAACTTGTCATTTTTTCCTCGTCACCGCACAACAACTTAAATTCCAACAACGATTCCAAAATTAATACAGCAAAAAATATTCCTCCAAAGATAGATTGCATATATTTCTTTTTATTACATACTATGCTTACACTTATGTTTTTTCTTCCATTTTAAAAAAGAATTAAATCTTACCAAACGCTTCTTCTATATGCCGTGATCCTTCAGCAAGTTAGCGATCGTGGCTCACCAAAATTACTTATCCCTTTTGACTCTTAACAAATTTTGTCTCTTTGTTTTCCATCATAACCCCAAATTCTGTCATCGATATACACATCCATTTACGCAATCACAATAGGTAAGTTATGCGTTGTTTTCCTCTGACGATCTCGCTTTCAATCTGCCCTGTGCGCATTAAATTTTCCAAATCCCCTTTTCTTATTACGTTCCCTTCAAATGTCAACTCACTCTTTCAGATATAAATTATACATGTACTTTTTTGTTTCGATTTTTTCTAAAACTTTTTATTGCTCACATTTCCAGGCATTGTATTCTCAGTATCCTTGTACAGAACCACAATTCTTTTGCTTGAACTCTCGTCTTCTATTGGCCAGCATTCACTGTGATATATATGCGGATTCATATTACGTAATAGTTCAGTATTCTTTTCTTTGTTTCTAACGAAATTTTCCTCGTTTTTAATACATTGCTTAGCTTTTGGGAGGCAACTTTAGCTATTCTAATGCGCCTTCGAATTTCATTGTCGGACTTTGTTTCATTGTCCTCCGTTAACACATTTCCCAGATGTTGAAATTCCTTCACTTGGTTCTTTTTGGTAGCTCCGATTTGAAATTTGCCTCTTTGGATGTTTATTTTGCTGACAAGAAATTGCAAATGATTTTCGTCCTTCCTTCATCTCTTTCCTACTGTTGTCCTTCTCTCGCTATTAGCATGACAGATGTTAGGACAAGCTACATTCCTTCGTGCCACCAGTCCGGAACTTCACGGAAGCAAACCATCCCTTTCCCTTTGTGTTCCTTTGAGAAAAAGCAAGTGCCGCTCAAAAAGCTTCTTCCCCAGAATTGTTACTTTGGAGAAGAAACACCTGAGGGTAAGCTTCACAACTATAATCTATTCTACAACTTCTTATAATATGCATCTCTTACTTCCTCCTTCCTTTCCCTTACAACAATCTCACTGTAGTTTGAGGAGCCCTTCAGCCTTGTGTGAATTAAAAATAAATAAAAAAAAACAGGAAACATAGGGGAACTATAGAAAATGGAACTTAAAGGGCACTTATACTTGAAATAAAATATATTAAAATGCTGGGATCCATTTTGAGAAAAAAAGCTTGGCGAAATTAGCACTCACGTGTCATTTTTCATGAGTGGAGATCATTCACGGTTGGTCAAAATTTGAACGTTGCTTACCCCTACAAAGATCTGGACTTTGTGGAGAGGCGTGACTATCCGGACACGGCATATAAAAGAATTCAACATTATCCGAACTGATTTCATTCGCACATCTTTGATTCATAGCGGTAAACCAGGAATTTCTTTTTGTTTATTCAAGTACCGCTTTCCTACAAATGAACACAATTTAGGATTACATCACGTTGAAACACCTATGATACCTGTACAATTAACGAAGATAAGCAACGTTGAGCCTGCTCAGTAGCTAGGTGACTGCTTGGGAATAGCATTTGTTGTAAGCATCGATGTGCGTGTGGTGTAATGTACAGGGCGTCCCTAAAGTCTATCCACATAAGAAAAAATGCATATTTTCCAAAAATGAATTTTTTAAGAGCATTTCATTGAATTGAAATATTAAAAAATAATATCTTTAATGTAATTTTCATCATCTGTGATGCAAAGGTAATGCGTTGTCAATTTTAGCACATTTACGCTTTATGTATTCATTCGCGTTATTTCATCTTTCGACAAAACCATGTCTAATCTATGGGATTATATAAATATAATTAATGATATTTCCAAAGTTTAAAGACTTTAGGAAAAGCCTGTATAATGGCTCGGAATTGTTAATCGGAGAGCCGGTTACGAATTCCCATTGGGTCAGTCACTTAGGTCCAAATATCCTTTGGGAAAGTATGAATTCATCTATTCTACCCATACCCATGGGTTAGTTAGTAAGAACTGTTTCACTAAAACCAATACTGTTTTAAAAAATATCTTACAATCTAAAAAATATTTTCACTCTTTTTATAAACTGCAAAGGGTTGATATACCGTAGAAAATGAATCAATCAATCAATGAACGAATGAATATAAATGGCTGGATTTTCAATTTCGATGAAGCGCTTTCGGCTATTCGTCTAGCTCTTATCAAGATCTCAGACATTAATAGCCGGTAATAAAATTCTAATTATAGATGTTAATTGTTGTTTCTTTTGCATTTTTGAAGTTCTGGTGTCTGCATTAAAATAACAGGCTGTAGAATCGAACATCAAATCACTTTGAATTTGGAGAATTGCATAGCTTAACTTAAACATAGTTGCCAACATGACCCAAACGCCCGTATATAATATTACATTTATTTTCACTTAGTATCTTATTTATGACGATAAACTACATCCATCAGCAAGGCCTCTGATCGAGAGATTGGAAATTTTAAGGGGCGTGGAACCACCTCTTAATTGCTGTTCTTCACTGGTCCATCCTGACTCTGGGTCGTAGCATCTGTTAGGATCCCAGAAATAGCCAAATAGTGAACCCTCCCCAAAAAAGCAACAAACTATAAAAATATAAAAATACCTTTTTATAATAAAGATACCAGCAATTCTTTTTAAATAAAAAAATTAACGACATTATATATTAATAGTGAAATTACATCGATACTTATTTATAGTGAAATTAGCAACAATGCTTATTTTATAATGAAATTAGCAACAATGACTATTTTATAGTTGTTATAGTGGGACACACCTATTCTATAGTTAATAGACTCTCCCACCTATAATAAGTAGTAGTAGTAATAAGAGTAACGAGAGAGTCGGTCAGTCAAGTCGACTGGCTGATCGGTTGAACTCTCTCCCTTTGGGCGGGGGAGGAACCCGAAGGAGGCTACGCCGAAGGGCAGATTCTCTTTCGGGGAGGTGAACCGACCCTGAACCTGTTTATACGGGTTCAATGGGCATATTTTTGGCCAAGTCCACGGGCTCGGAGATCCCACGTTAAAAAGACCTTGTGCCACATGACGCCCTCGTGGTGGGGGGTGACTGAATATCGTCGGTCAGTCAGTCGACTGGTTGATCGGTTAAACTCTCTGCCTTTGGGCGGGAGGAACCCGAAGGAGGATACGCCGAAGGGCGGACTCTCTTTCAGGGGGGGGGGGGGGTTCAACCGGCCCTGAACCCATTTATACGGGTTCAATGGGCATATTTTTGGCCGAGACCACGTTAAATCGGCCTTGTGCCACATGATGCCCACCTGGGGGGGGTGACTAAATATAGTCGGCTTTCAGTCGATGTCGGACGACAGTTAGTCGAATACTAAAGTATCAGCGTCCACAACTAGATTACTCTGCATTATACCAATTACATCAAGTTCCTAACGTTTTGTACGTCGAACCTATTTTAGGACCAACTTACTACTAATACAAGCCTCAACTGTGAAATCACTCCACAACAATAGCGAAATTAACAACGATGCCTGTTTTATAGTGAAAATAGCAACAATGCTTATTTTATAGTGAAATTAACAACAATGGCTATTTTATAGTGAACTTACCAAGATGCCTATTGAGAGTGAAATTACCAAAATACACATTTACAGTAAAATTCCCAAAATTGACTATTTATAGTAAAAGGCTGAATAAAAACATTCGCTTAGAAATATAGGAATAAAACCTGCCATGCCAGGTACACATGAATGAATCATCGTCGTTCTCTTCATATTTCACTGGAAAACATGATATAACACCCAAATAGTGTCATCCCAAATACTATTGCATTGTGGAAGGGACTCCCGAGATAATGCTTTGCAGATCCCTACGATTTTATTTTTTTAACATCGTCTCGAGTAAACTATTATCTGACCTACATAAAAATCTTCATCTTATACACCTAAGACTTTCTCAATTTACGCCCAGACATCAACCACATTCAGTAACATTCTACCTTGGGAGGAGGGGATCTTCGGCATTATACTGTGTGAAGAATAGTAAGAAAAAAATGACATCTTCCTCAAAATAAGACTCAAAAAAATCCCCAAAACTTTCATCTAAATTGAAATATCAAATTCATACATTACAGAATCTATTGAGAATTTTTTTTTTCTGATAACCATAAAGATTAGTAGATAAAGAGCCATAATTGCAATTAATTGCGGTTAAGGAAAAGAGCATGCATTAATTTTACTGTATAAATGATTGTAATGTGAAAATAAACTCCTTGTGATAGGTTGTGTTCGGAAAATAATTTGACTGTTATGGTCTTCCATATGAAATAAATAATTCTTTGGATCTCGTACAAAAAAAAGAAAGAAAAGATAAAATATTTATATTTTGTTTGTCTGGGCACCTTTAAAATGTTTTATGTCGCAGACATTTTCGGAAACATTCAATCGCAGTTAGAAAGAGAAAATAAAAAACCGTATTCGAAAATTCTCTTAAATTTTCGGACAAATCGAGTTCATAAATTTGCACTAACAGATTTTGTTTCAACTGCTTATTTTGGAAATTTATTATATAAATTTTGTATTATATATTTACTATTTATTTTTTATACTGTTGTAAATAGTTTTATATATATATATATATATATATATATATATATATATATATATATATATATTGTGTGTGTGTATGTTTGTGTGTGTATGTGTTTCGTCTGACAACGTATTGTGATTAAGCTTTTTAATTTTTCTTGTGTTTGTACAAGTGTTTTCTTTTCTGAACACAAAGTGCTTAAAACTGTCAATATTCGAGCGTTTTCGGTTATCCTTTTACCGATTATCAACAGTGATTTTTAATTTTAATTAAATGTGTGGGTTTTTTTTACGTTTGCCTGTAAAATTATAGGACTTTTTTTTAATTTACGAACACGGTCAGTACATTTTAGTCGTGTTCGTAGTTAATGTTAACGAGTGTTGTCATTTCTAGATTTTAGAAAAAAAAAGCATTGTTTTAATGGATGGCAGTTATCAGTTACCTCCTGTTAGTTCCCCTCTCCAAGTTCTCCACTGCCTTAACTGGGTATTGAACACACACGTTTTGGGTCCTGTCACTGGATCTAACCAACGCCTTTATCCACTGTGCCATGTGTCCTTGAGGAGATAAACCATAATTGACATCCATTAGAACATGGCACATGGAACGAGAACAGTCTACCCCAGTGAGCGAAATAAAGGGCTTAGTTCGACATTCCAGCTACCCGAAGAAGACCGGAGCGTACAATGGCTGAAACGTTGTAATAAATATGGCGACAAAGATGAGGACAATAGTCCGAATAATGTAAATAATGTTCATAATACCTCATCTCAGAAATATACGCAGATGCTGAATGGCCGAAACGTTGTAATGAAATATGGCGACAAAGATGAAGACAATAGTCCGAATAATGTAAATAGTGTACATAATACCTCATCTCAGAAATATAGACAGATACTGAAGGGCCGAAACGTTGTAATGAAATATGGCGACAAAGATGAAGACAATAGTCCGAATAATGTAAATAGTGTACATAATACCTCATCTCAGAAATATAGACAGATACTGAAGGGCCGAAACGTTGTAATGAAATATGGCGACAAAGATGAAGACAATAGTCCGAATAATGTAAATATAGACAGATACTGGAAAGATTCTATTGAATCTATTACTAGGTCAGCTGCTAAAAATTTGGTTCAATGTGTCGATATTGATATTTTCTCTCTCCAGAATTTTACACATTTATAGATCTACCGTTCTCCTAAGCTTTGAATATTGCCGCCATATATGGCCCGTTACTTCTGCTGTATATTCAGAGATTCTTGTAAAATTCAAAGAATCAGCAATATTATTGGTGCTGACCTGGATGCGCGGCTTCAATTATTCGCTTTCCCACTTTTAGGGTGAATGATTAAGAACACATTCTGTGAATATTATTTTTGTAATGACATGAAAAAATTGAATATTTTTAAATGGTGTTTAATTATATTTTTTCAAATGAGTCTCAGTTATTGATTAGTGTAAACGAACGAACCAATAGTATGTAAGTTTATAATAGTGTTAAAAGGCTTCTAATTAAAAGTACATATGAGGGCCTATTTAGTTATGTCTTGATTATTATTTGAATGCTTCACACACACAAACATATATATATATATATATATATATATATATATATATTGTAAAATGTGAAAATTGATGAGTACTATTCAGTAGTACTGACATCCCTACACTATGGTGCCATATTTTGGATTCTATGCTGAAAACATTTCAATCAACTTGATGTCTTCCACATGCGTTGGCTATATTCTGTCTAAATGCAAAATGCCGGGTATTGAAGTCCTACTAACGAATATATAATTCAGGTGGACAGGACGTATTTCTCGTATGAGCGATAGCAGACTACCAAGACAACTGCTCTTTGGACAATTTCGAACAAGCAGGGAAATTGGAGGTCCACTTTTGCGTTTCGAAGCTAAACACAAAGGCCTTCTGAAACGTTGCTGTAAGCCTTTTCTTACCTGGGGAAACAAAGTGTTTCATGCTAGAGGCAATCGTCAGCTCGCGAGTGTTGGATTTTTTCTTGACTATTGATATATATATGGGTCAGTGGTGCATTGTGGGTAATCCATTCAGGCTTGGTTATTTATTTGTTCATTTATTTTGGTTAAATTAATTTACTTGTTTTTTGTTTTTTTTTTTCATTTTTTATTTTATATATTTATTTATTCTCTTCAGTTTTCTATGTTTTATTAATGTAGTAAAAAAAATTGGGTGGATTTGTTTAAGTTGCTTATTTATTAGTTTGTTTTGGACTGGGAAGATGAAGCTATTTATTCGTTCAATTTTTGGACAGATTACTGTAATCTATTCTGCTATTTCGGCAGAGGACAATTTTTAATTTGTTCATTATTTTATTTATTTGGATTGATTATTTTAATTGTTTTTGCTTATTTACTTTTATTTTTATTAGTTCTAACAGTTATTTATCGGTAGCGATGCGATTTGTTGAATTGGTCATTTATTTATTTATTAAGATTAATTTTTACTTGTTTTTTCTTATTTGTTTGCTTATTTTTTTTTTACATTGTATATTTTTATTTACTCTATTCGGTTTTCGATTTTTGAGTAACGTAGAATTTTTTTATCGTTGTATAGCAGTTTTTGGATTCATTATTGTAGTCTATTCTAGCGATTATTTTGGCGGGGTTAGTTTCTTGATTTATTTATTGTTCACTTTATTCATTTATTTAGATTGCTTATTTTTATTTTATGTATTTATTTTCT
The DNA here is from genome assembly GCA_963932145.1 of Acanthosepion lycidas. Taxonomy (NCBI): domain Eukaryota; kingdom Metazoa; phylum Mollusca; class Cephalopoda; order Sepiida; family Sepiidae; genus Acanthosepion; species Acanthosepion lycidas. The sequence continues at coordinate 123,920,148 of OZ010581.1, forward strand.
ATTTTAATTTGTTCTATTTCGTCTATTCTAACGGGAGTGGTCTGTTAATTTGTTTATTATTTGCTCTGGTTAATATATTCTAATTCTTTTATTAATTTGTTTATTTTTATTTGTTCTTTTGAGTTTTCGATTTTTAAGTAACATAGTAAAAATATTTTGAGATGAGCTCACATCGTTTATTTAGTAATTTATTTTAACCTAGGAAGATAATAATAGCTATTTTTTTTCCTTCAAGCAAAGTTAGCAGCTTTTGGATTGATTGTTGTTGGCTGATTTTTTCCTTGTTTTCCATGTTATTTTTGGTATGATTTGCGTTTGGTTTTTAATTTCCCAGATATACTTAGAAAGCATTGTGATGTTTGCGTATTTATTATTTGCGAAACATGTTTTGTAAGCGTAGTTTCTTTACTTCCAGGGTCCTTCAATTACTCCTATGTATACTTTTTCTTCATTATTTGGTGATTTTGCCGTGGCTTGGTAAACTATGTTGTTTTGTAGACAATTACCGTTTAAGGGACATCCATTCTTTATTCTAAAGTTGCAAGTGGGTTTAATTTGTTCGGGTGGTCTGTTGATAGTTTTTCTGTTGTGATTTTTTATTATTTATGCCATGTTCTCTGTGAAAATGTAACTGATTTTTACAGTGTTTTTATTGAATATTTTGTGTAGAGTACTTGATTCCAGGAAGTTTTTATCAAAGAGCGTATCTACATACGCTCTATCTATGATATTGTGCACTTCATCACATAAATATATTGAGAAAGGGGGATTCTCGTTAAAACTTAGAGCTTTCATTCGCTCGAAGTCGTTTTCATTCATTGATCTGAGAAAGCATTTTTATACAACTGATAGTTTCTGAACACGTGTGATTCCAGACATATGATAGTTTTCGTTCTGACTGAGACATTTAACAACATAACATGGGATTTAGGTCAATGTTTTAATTATGTAGCATTTTGCGTTCTTGATAGAATCTAACTGTAGTAAAGCCTATTTAATGTTCAATGCGATAAATATTCTTAGGTCATTTCTATCCCTAGAA
>OZ010581.1:123923689-123933689 GCA_963932145.1 Acanthosepion lycidas
CCTATGTGATTTTTCTTTTGCATTTAACACAAATTAAACAATGAGCCGAGAAGAAAGAAGGAAAGTTACGAGCTAATATGCATTTTGGTGTGACCAATGAAACCTTGCATTCACAGAAATTAGCATGTTAGCAAAGAAGGAAATAAAGTATCAGTTCTATGAAAATTTTTCATACATAAAATTAAATTAAAGAGAAGAACGGTATTAAGTCATTTTTACTGTAACTCCCCTATTCTTCGTGATCAGCATTGAAGTTGTCACTAGTTTAAAATTACTGGCCAATTTTATTTTCGACGTAAGCAATATTCTTTCAATATTCCAAGATGGCTCTTTCAAACTATTCCTTTTTCGTCTACTTCTGAACGTATGACAATCATATATTGTTTCTGTTACAAATGAAATCTCTCACCTTTGTCTTACGCATATTTAATATTATTTTTTATCAGATCATTTAATATGTAGTCTTTCCTCCTTTCTTTCTTTAAGTTTAGCAGCTACCTTGTAAATATCAAATTGAAAAGATTTCTCAACGTTAACTATTTCTTGAGATAATCGCTGATAAATATTTGCTGCTTTACTGGTTGATAACGTTGAAGACGTTACTAAGTTGGTTGTAGTTTATGTTTTGCTATACTTCTTCTGGTAGAAGTAAGATAGAAGTAGGATGGAGTAATGGATAGTGACTCGGACCGAGGAATCGGAGAGCAGAATTCGAATCCCATTACATTCGTTTCTTCTTATCCTCCCAGCTATGGTTAAATAGCAGGAGAGCCCGGATAGACTTGGATAGCAACTGGTCTACCGCAGGAAGCAATGGCAACGTACTGCGGAGAAAAAAATCTGCCTCAACAGTCTTGCATCACGCATGGCAGATAACCGACAAATACTTTCTCCTTTTTGCTGTGGATTGTTCTTCAGAACTTTTGGACTTGCCATATTCACTCTTTTAATGGGTCTCTGATTCGGAAGTTGAAGAAGATTTAAAGTTTGGTACAAAATCACTTACCATCTTTTGGATTGATGAATAGGCTTTCCAGTTGTATATTCAACATACCCTTTGCACTCGAACCGACGATGATATAACCGTCTGTCCTTATTACACATTCATTCAATATTTTCTTTTGTGATGAAAAAACTTTCATTCAATAGTTCATATATTCCTCATTTTAGACATTCATCGTATGTTTTCAGCACTAGAGGGTTACAGAAGGTTGTAAAAGATTCCATAAAACTCTAGATTGCGCCAAAGATATATAGAAATGTATACACGATTTATGTGTCGAGAGTGGCCTTTATCTTTCGATAAAATTCGCACCTTCTTCATTACAAAAAGTCATAACCCTAATATATATATATATATATATATATATATATATGTGTGTGTGTGTGTGTGTGCGTGTGTGTGCATTTCACATGTTATCTAGCTAGCTAGCTAGCTAGATAGATAGATAGATAGATAGATAGATAGATAGATAGATAGATAGATAGATAGATAGATAAAGAAACATCTCAGAACACCACAATAGATAAGGATTTATGTGGACCCACATAAATACAAACATATATACCTACCTACTTAAACAGATGCAAATATATTACTCATCGATGAGGAGACACACATACACACACACAGACATAGATAGATAGATAGATAGATAGATAGATAGATAGATAGATAGATAGATAGATAGATATCATATTTATAAATAAGAACTCACACATGCATATATATAGAGTGATATAAAATGAACTGGTGAGGAAACACACACACACACACACACACACATATATATATATATATATATATATATATATATATATATATATATATATATATATATATATAAATAACATGAAATACATTATAAATAAAAAAAACCAAGAAAATAAGTACTTTTTCAAATGATTGAAAAATAACGTTAAGCTCCTGTCAAAGAAAGTGATTATTTTTCATAATGTCCCTCTAAACGGAAGCATAAGTGCCAAATTCATATCACGTTTGAAACGCTAATAGTAATTTTCGCGCCATCGAACAAATGTAGGCGCACGCCTTTAACTGCTTTAGAGATTCGAAAAGAAATCTAGTTGTCATAATTCGGTATTGAGTGTAAAATCCTTTTTTGAAAATGTAATTAATTCATAGCAGCTTCGTTGTTTCAATATTTGCATTAAATAAAAAGAAAATTGCACTTATTCAGTGATTCTTGCTGTTCGTATTTTACACCAACACCAAAGAAGGGTCTTCGAAATTATGCTTAGATGCTAACATAAACGAATACATAAAAGCAATATCTAATGTGGATTCTTAGTTACAATATTGTTTTTTTAGGCATTTTTAGTAAGAACGAGACTGTCATTTTCCCCTATTATTAACTTTCATCCCTTCTCCCAAAGACAAAACCTTTCAAGCCTATCGCTATTGCCAGGGTAGATATTCAGACAAGCTATATTTCTTTGGTTCGATAAGTTCAGAATGTGACAGGTGAAACACGTCACCCTCATTCACTTTGTATTCCATTCGTAAGATGGATGTTCCACTACGGCAGTTTCTTTCCAAGAACAGCTTTATATGTCTTAATAATATTTACCCAGGATATTTATCAAGAGACACACATTGTAACGGTTTTCTGCGTGGTGTTGAATGAATATAATCAAAGATAAATGAAATGCAAGACTTTCATGATGACAGTTAAGTCCAGACATGAAAAGGTCATTATTCTATTGATCGGGAAAACTTTCTGCCGGGGTTGTATTTCACAAAGCAGCAATCCTTTGGAAAAGGCGTTCGAGTGGAACTTACTAATGAAATACGAAGGGAATGAAGATAATTCCTCTATGTGCATAGCTGCAAGATTAGTTTTTTTTGTATCAAGGGATGTAATTCATCAGAAGGCTTGCTATGAAAAAAAATAGAGAAGTGAGAGGCTTCGGACAGTTCGGGGTTAAAGATTTTGTTTGGTTTGACTGGATTGTTTTTTTTTTGTTTTTTTACAGTATATCTAACTTCATAGGATATTTAATGCTGACGAGATTTTAAGGTAGGTTCATATCTGTAAAATATCAATTCTTTGTAAGAAACCATTTTGTAGATCATAGAGAAGTAAGGGGCTACCGAAAGTTCGTCTATGAGAAAGGGGATAGACGGGTGAAACAATTCATCAACCACAAATCCGTGTATACGCTTTTGGTCTGGTTTGTTCTCCATTGGTTTATTTTGTTTTACCGCATACTAACTTCATAGGATATTTAATGCTGACAACGTAGATTCGTATCTGTAAAAATGTATTCTTTGTAAGAAATCAGTTCATTGACGTATTTTGGTAAAGACTGTTTTTGTTGAGTGTCAAATATATTGTCGTCAATATTTTTTCTAAATACTATAAAAACCTATTTTTACACTTTCATGGCGTTTTGACTCTATTTTGTGGGCCGAGACCGTAACAGATGCTACCACACTTGGCTCCACGCACCTCGTAACCTCGGATGGAGATTATCTTCATAAGCAAGACGCCGCACTGGGGTAGTTTTACCCCTCAGCAGAGTAGCAGTTGGCGTATTCTGAAACCCCAGCCGAAAGGGCGGACACACTTTTGAATTCTATCAAAGCAGACACGTGAATACTGGGCATTTACACTAGATGCCTGGCACCTATTCTGCATTTTTTTCTGATTTGATTTTTGTAAAGACAGAGATCAGCACGGGTAGTCAGAAAACATACTCGAGCGGTACAATGAACGACCTTTTTTTTCCAGCAACTGTAGTAATAGTTCGTATATATGAGTTCTGTTTGAGCTCTAGGGTGCTTCTCTGTGAAACAGACCCCAGGGAGGATGCTATAACAAGTATTTCAATCTTAAGTTCTACAAACCCAGGGTCAAACATTACCTATTTTATATATTCTCATAATCTGCCGTTATGTTCTCCGATTACGTCCACACAATAACCTCATTTAATAACACAGTTTACATGGCTCTTGAGGCTTGTATTATGTGACCATTTAAAAGAAATCTCAATAACCATACTTCTGGTTCATACTCCTAGCAGCAGTAATTACTCGTTTCCTTCGTAATGGTAATATTAACCGATTCGTTTTTAGGACACATTCACTATTCTTTGGTCAAGCAAGCATTACCGCTGTTGGTTGAAATTTATAAAATCATGCTCTTAAAACTTTTCTTCTCTGGAAAGTCCAGTCGCTGTTTGCAGTAATGATAGGAGTTTCCTTCCTAAACTTTTAGTTAAAGTAGTGTGGATTTTCGCTTCGAGGTAAATGTGCTATACATTTTAGCTGTTCCTACTGTTTGTAGTCCTCAGGTGATGTGGTATTCACTTATTTGGCACAGTTCCTTGTTTTTGATTCTGTAGACCTAGACCACAATAATCGTATTGTCTTTGTCAAGATCCACAGGGTTTATTTGCTCAAAGCCACTTTTAAACTTTGGCCGTTGTATAAAACTGACAGTTTAGATATTTCTGAAAAGAAGCATTAAACAACAAGTCTTGTAAACGGAGTGTGGGCGTTAGTTTTAAGAATATAAGCATTCCGACCTTGAGTTACGGCCTAGTGCTTCTTTATGTGTATCCTGATCCAGCATCTTGGCTTCAGTCATGTTCCGACCGCCCTAACGTCGATTCCGTGTGCCTTTTCTCTAAATATTTTCTAAATAATTGTCCTGATGTGCTTCCCTCTTTGGTACCTAAACTTTAGGAATCTCAACGCAGTGCTAGACTGGCGACAAGGTCTCTTCTTTTTACATTTGAAATTACTAGATGCAACCGTAAGTTCTATGCTAATAGTTTCCTCTCTCGCACTTCTAACTTGTGGATCTGTTTTCCAGTTTCTTGTTTTCTCTCCCAAATAATGTTTTGTTTTTCTCCCATTCTCTCACAGTCAGTAAACCTCTTGCGTTTTACGGGATTTATTGACTTACTTGGGGTGAAATGATTTTTAAAATGTTTCACCATGTTCGATTTGTCAGGATGATGGTTTCTTGGCTAGACCGGGCTCGATAAATGATTTTAGCCTGAAACGCTGTTAGGAAATCACTGGAAAACATATCAGGAATTGACCCGAGCTTCTTGAGTTAAATTCGTTAAAAGGAACTGTGTGGAAGACTCCAATGTTTGTCTTAGCTTGAACTAATCATGACCGAAAGTTTGAAAGTATTGACTTTGTTAAGAAAGGTTAACTAAGTTCTGCTTAGTTTTGCGCAATACAGGTGGGCTCTGTATCTCTTGAAGAAGCACAAATACACCTGAGCAGGTGTTTACAACAAGAATTATTTATCCATCTTAGCCGATAGGCATACCCGAATACATGTGGCTAGCAATATATAGGTTTTCTTATTTCGTAAGCTTTTCTTAAATATGCACATACAAATGTTAGAAATGATCAAAATATCAGACGATATTTAATATATAACTTGAAAAATTATTTTTTTAACATACAATACAGCCTCCATAAATTTTAACACAAAAATATGCATATACACTTTGAGCTTTTATTCCTTCATATTCCTGGTCAAAGTTAAGGATAAGTTTACAATATTTTACCATTAATCGACAGTATTTCTGGTAGTGTGATATCCTCAAGGTCAAAATTCTACATTTTCATGCCTAAAAACCATTTTGATGCAGTCTCTCTTTCTTTCTGTGCGTGTCTCTCTTTCCTTCTTTCTCACTCTAAAATCCCCATTCAGAAACCTGTTGTTCGTGGTTTTCCACAACATCCTATCATTGTTACTATCAGTAATATTTACTCCTTTATTATATATTTTCATTTGCTCCAACATTTGAAGCAGGTTAATTACTGATTTTATCTCATTTTTATGCCCTTTGATTCTTATAACATCTTAGCCTTCCTTCCTTATCAATTTCTATTGTATCTTTCCTCTTCTCTTGTAAACATCGCATAATCTGTGTACACTATTAGTTGGTGGAATGAAATCTCTATTTTATTTTTTTTTATATTTTTGGCTTTAATGTTTAATTCCATTGGAGAGAAGTAATTTCCAGTCGAAAAGTCTCTTCAAGTGCATCGTTGTTCTGTGAAACCGATTCCCAAGAGGCTGTTTCACCGATCACCAGAATCTGTTCTTGTCTAGTGTTAAGCGTTATTTTCCCTTCCGATCCATATAAAGGGCCTCTTAATGTAACCCTCTAACTCGAGTTGGTCCCCGAGAATTGTACAAACTGAACCTCACCGTAAAAAAATAAAAAAATTACATCGGATTTTTTTGCTAAAATATATAGCAATGAGACAAATCGTAGGAATTTTTATTTCTGCCTTCCATGAAGGTACTTTGTCATTTACTTTTTTTCTTTTTTTTCTTTTTTTTTTTGCAGGTGATAATATTTACGTAGTTTCGCACCCTATACAATTCTGATCTTATAAACAATTTACAACATCAAATCGAAAAAGAAACGAAAACTATCACCATTATATCAAGGAATAAAATTGATCAGCTAATATTCCTCATAAGAAGTCATAAAAAATGATATCATATCATATTATTTAGATAATTACTTGTTATTTTTACTAAATCTCGAACTTATTATGTTTTCGATTTTATATACTAAACAAAGGTTATCACAAGCATTTAATATTATAATATCGAACATTAGTAGATAATGTTACTACTTTTTAAAATATGAAAAATCCACACACACGCAACAGAAACACGTGTATGTTGTTGGCATACGGATTAATTACTTTTTTATTATAATTATTTTTCCATTTTTACCAATAATCATCTTTATTGTAATAGAAAACAGAAATGCAATAATAAAACAGGAGAGAAATTCACATGATTCTTATTACAGAACAAATAGCTTGTTGATTTGAACTTAACATTCAGCCTAGTACTTACACACTACTAATAAATCTACACGACCCAATATGATAGCAAGACGCAACAAAATTTATAGTTGTTACGGAAGTAGTTTCCTCATCCACTTAAAAATGGTGGCATATTCTGTCAAGTTGTTCTTATAATGAAAATATATGATGGCCCTGTGTAATTCTAAATGTATGAATTGACCGATTCCGACAGAATCATAATTTCTTAAAACAGTAAGGCTATAATCAAAAAATATAAAGGAAATAAGAATATCAATAAAACAAACTTTACTACAAATATTATAGCCGAAAAGAATAAAACTAGATTCATTACAAACCTTCCTTACAAAAGTATTCCAATGAAACCTGTTCTATAAACTGATTTGTCACAAAGACTATATATTCTATTCATACGAACCTATCCTAAAAAAAATCTTGTCGGCATTAAATAATCCATTGATATGTCGTAAAAAAAATAAATCCATTGACCGACAAAAACTCTGGTACATTTTATTAAGTACTTACCATTATTAGATCTCTATTAGATCTATGGGAATTTTTGGCTGAGACTACGGGCTCGAATACCCCACATTAAATTCGGCCTTGTGCCACATCTGACTGCTTGAGGATGGTTAGTAGATATCCTGCAGTTGGATATTAAATGTGGAATTCACTTTATTACCTTCTAGCAGTTGACTAACCAATAATCTTATTTGTTTAGCAAAATATAACTGTTAAATTTCTGGAGCATATATCTTTATTATAAATATTGATATTTTAAGTTACCGTGGTAGCAAAGCTACGGAGGATAATTGGGGATGCCTCTATTCATATAAAAACAGTAGTAAATACTGTATGTTGGTTTGAAGTGGGAGACTCATTGCGGAATTCACTTGACCTACTTCTAGCACTTTACTACTACTCCTACGCGCCACTGGAGAATCTTACATGTTCTTGTTCTTAGTATTATCGTTCATTACCAACCATCGTGTGATTATTCTATTCAGTAACCTTCTCTTATGTTTTCAGTTAACCTTTGACCATGGTTGTTTCACGATATACAAGCCGACACTAATTACAAAAAAGGCTTAGAGATGTTCAGTTAACAATACAAAAAGGAAATAAGACATGAGTTATTGTTAACAACATGTGTTAACAACGTAAAATTAGTAGCTATAGTTCATTGACAGGTTATTCCTGCTACTAGGAAATTACATGTATACAGAAAACCAAGTAAATAAGTGATACACTCATTGTCATATGTAGACACATTCTATTTCTTCTGTACTAGCGCAAGTGATTTGGTTGTAATGTAAAGACCAACATACTTTTGTTTGTTGTTTCGCAAAGAATATTTGTAGATCATTTGCTTCAATTTGAAAGAAAACTTTATCTCAATAATTATTTTTTGTAATTTATAGGGTTGACTTGAAGATCCTTCTTCGTTTACACAAACATATTCCTCTACACGCACGCGCATATATATATATATATATATATATATATATATATATATATATATATATATATATATATATATATATATATATGCTCAAACATATATTGTTAAAAATAAGAGAAAACGAATGTCTATTATGTTTGATTATGAGCCGTTCTGAACGTCGTATATTTGCCTTACTTCCGGGCGAAAATAATTAAAAAATTAACCAACATTTATATACTGTTTATTATGCTCTCCCTTGATGTAAATTTTCGGCTCGCATGAGCCATCTTCAGAGTGCTTATATGGACATTCAAACAAAGATATTCACCATCAAAGATGGTATTCTGTTATACTGACAAAGAAGATTTATATATATATATATATATATATATATATATATATATATATATATTAAAGACATTTTTATGTTTAACGTTCTTTTTATAGACACAAGTATTTAAGTAAATGCTCTGTTTATAATAAACAGTATTAAATAACATTTACCCATATATATATATATATATATATATATATATAGATAGATAGATAGAATGGGTGCATATGTATATATATATATATATATATATATATATATATATATATATATATATATATATGTGTGTGTGTGTGTGTGTGTGTGTGTGTTATTATAAAATAATAAGTTTATAGAAAAATGGATAAGGACAGATTACATAGATATAGATGGACAGATGAAAATAGACATACATAGATAGATAGATAGATAGATTGATAGATAGATAGATAGACAGACAGACAGACAGACAGATTGATAGAAAGAAAGAAAATATTTGAAATATTGATACATTAAATTATTAATAATTATGTATAAATATTTCAATTTTTAGGTAGATTTCTTTTAGTTTTACCAATGTTTTCCTTGGAATATTTGACTATTAAACATTAGAACAAGGTTGAACATATAAATTATTGACTTCTTTCAAGAGGTAAAAATGGCAGTGCAATTATATGCAAACACGCAGGTCCAAATTAGATGATCATTCACTCATTCCATTAACGAATAAAAGGCTATTGTCTACACACGATCTTGAATTGTTCACGTCTTTCAGGAAAGAGAAGCGCCTAAAATAGATTAAGTACTCTAAAATTTGACACTCGATTAATAATGGCCACAGTTTCTCTAAAATAGTTCATCGCGTACACAGTTTTATCTTTGGCAAGAAAATGACTGTGATTTGCCTGTCATCACCAAATCTTTCTGATGGCAACCATGCTGAGTTTTTGTCTCTACTCAAATTACCTTCAATTCTTTATTTTTAGTTTTGTTTTCATGTAATTCAAGAGAATTTCTTTCAGACGACAATTTGAAAGAAAAATATCTACATGTCCTCCTTTAAAAAGAGGATTACTTTTTTCGTCTTTTAAGATTCGCACTGAATGATTATTCTGATTTTTTACGGCTTATCAACTTTTTGTGGCGAATTTAGAGCAAGAAATTACTTTAAATTATTAGGATTTTGGGAAGGTATTTTTATTTGTTGATACATGTCCTACTAATTACCCGCAGCAGTAGGGGTAAGAAATGGTGGATTGTACACTTGGGAAACGTATGAATCGCTATCTTCTCTTTAATCGAATATAAAAGAACACGACTGTAGTTGGACATCGGTTCTCCCATTTTCTATTCCGAACCATTAGCCATTGTATCACATGCACATCCAAGATTATAGTATCTGGTA
>OZ010581.1:123938689-123966189 GCA_963932145.1 Acanthosepion lycidas
AGTTTACACGCTTTATTTCAGATACCAACTCTTTCTTTTTCACCCACTCCGGTTAATCACCATTGGCTTATAACTATAGATATATATGCAACAAAGGTGTTGTGACACAATTCTGAATGATGGCTTGAAACAATCGCCAAGAGTATTTGTACAAAAGTGAATGAAACGTACTTGGTTGGAAGATAACTTACCACGCCAATTCCAATACCAGTGCCGATAACTGCAACATTATACACACAACAATAGGTGCAAGTTTGTGCAACATATGTGCAGTTATTTACTTTCTTTCTATACAAGTGTGGTTATTGTTTATCTTTTGCCGTTATAGCATTTTCACATCTGATGGCACGAAGTCGGATCGTTACTTTTCGTGTTTCTTTTCCTTTCAAAAATTCAACAGGGACAACACATTACCTGATGTATTGTTCATCTTAATAACTCTCAAACTATCTCTTGTACTCAAGATCAGATCGAACTTCTTGATATATGTCTTCAGTCGTCTCTTTTTATCCAACTCCCTCGCCGGAATGCCGCTAATAAAAACATAAAATCAGTAGCAGACAACAAAAATTGGAACAATGTGGATTTCTATTCACACATCCGGCCAATAAATTTAAATAGCTAAATTTTCTGGTTCACGAAAAAGAAAAGTGAAAGTTATGTCTTCTTTATAACCTTTATTATTTTTCATTTTCACTCTGCTTGTCCGTTTTTATTCATATATTTAGATATATTTATTTCATTTGTTTTTTGTTTTTTTTTTTTGATTTGATATCGTCTTTTTCTTTCCTACATTATGATTTATAATTCTCTCTGTTGCTTCTTTTTGATATTACCGACACGTTCACCTTTCGTAGTCATCTTATAATAATACTGTTTCTTTCCTTGAGTCATACCATGATCACACTTAGCTCTGTTTTCTCATTCGGTTAGTTTGTCGATCACGATCGCGATAACGTGTTCTGTAAAATCGTATGGGATGTAAAAGTCAAGTGACTTACCTGCTAACATGGCTGTCTTCTTGTGTCTTGTTGGAAAAGTAAGCCAGCTAATTTTACCTCATTTATAGGAGAGTCCCTAATGTACCAATTGGGTTGGACCATTTTGCTAAAGTAGACCTGTCCAACACTTTTGCATGAGTGGTCTCTATTCAACCATATATCTCTCCATTAAATGACTCAGGTCAGCTTTTACTTGTGATTACACCAGTTTACTTGTGTGTCAGACCACCTGTAAGCTAACCAACAGGGGCATCAAATATACTTGGGCCTTAGTCTCACTTCGTCCTTTCAGTATAATATAACCGAGAGAACGTTCCCTTCTTCAGACTGATTTTGAATTAAGAGTTTTTCTCCTAGATTAGCAGCGGCCTCAAGGCAAGTGAGACCATTCCGCCCAGAGATATCAAGCAAAAAGATTAACCAAGCCAAAGCAAAGAATATCGCTTCATAAATTCTACTAGTGTGATAATGAAGGTAAGGAAATCAATTAATTTTTCAAAGTGACAAACCGATGTTCTAACCATAATTTGCCCATACTTTTATTTAAATATATTCCCCATGTATATATATATATATATATATATGAAGAAATATAGTTTTATTTATGCTATATTTATGGGATAAAGTACTCAATATCAGAGATAGAGGGTATGTAAATATAAATATAAGAGTGGACACTGGGGTCAACACTCAGAGGCGACGGTCTGTTTCATGCTGGACGCAATCATCAGGCGGCCTGACTATTGAGTCCAGCATGAAACACCCTGTCGCCTCTGAGTGTTCACTGTAATGTTCATTTATATATATATATATATATATATATATATATATATATATATATATATATATATATATATATATATATATATATATACACATGTGTGTGTGTCCTTGTGTGTGTGTGTGCGTGGGTGTGTCTGTGTATATATATATATGTAGACTTCATGTGCATTTATATATATATATATATATATATATATATATATATATATATATATATATACCAGTCTATATCTATCTACCACTTTCTCTCGCTCTCTCTTTCTCTCTCTCCACCCCCCATATATATATATATATATATATATATATATATATATATATATATATATATATACAGCGTGTATCAAAATACTTTTACAAATTTTGGGGCGGCCTCCTCAGACCAAAAGCCCAAATAAACATATGTACGAAATCCTTCGTTTTTGGGTTAATTAGTCTAAATAAATTTTAAGTTAGATGACACTGTGTTAACATGGAGACTCAGAAGTGTTCCTTTTAACAATGCCAGGATATTTATATCGTGTGTTGGCAGACATGATTTTTACATACGGCCGCTGTAATTGTAATGCACAACAAGTCATTTAAAACATTTTTTTATCTGTTGCTATGTGGAGGTACAAGGATGACAAGGGTCCTATAAGGAATTATATGTTCGGGCTCTCTTGATTAATTTCCATTTAATAGTAGGTGTTTTATTCTTCTCTTTTAAACTCTAAAAATACTTGGATAATGAAGTCTACTATCCTATAATTACTACTATTGAAAAATTGCATATGTCCCCGCCAACGTTCTTTGAATAAATTTATAGTCTTTTAAATTCTCATATACTTGTATTTTGATTGTTCATTGCAGCTTATGTAATAGCGTTTCCTCTAGCGAGGGATGTTTGATTGATCTGAACCTTTTAAAACTCTTTATTCTATATTCAACACCATCACTTGATAAGACACCAGAAGTGTTGAAAGAAAATGGCTATTTTTGTAGTGATTTTATAACATATTTATGTTATAATTTTCGAATAAATAATTACATATATATATATGTGTGTGTGAGTGTGTGTGTCTGTGTAAGTGTGTGTTTAATACTGTGAATTACTTAAACCTTAATTCTATTTTGAAAAGTGTTTAAGCCCAAAATGAAATATAAACTAGAAGATAGAGAGAGAGAGAGAGAGAGAGAGAATAGCATACATTTTCCCTGGTAATGTGGAAGTGAATAAAAGTTCATATGAGTTGCCTCACGCCTTTGAAATGCAAAGATGAACCTAGAGTTTACATTTTATCTATCAAAAATTTGGTATGCGGGTAAAGCAAATTGGAAAATAGCTTTATATTTTTTGCTGGTGGGGAGTCGAAAAACACATGTCATTGGTGAAAAGAGGATCAAACGGTAATTATATTTTCGTTGGCGAAAACGAATTGAGAAATGAAAACAATGAATTCGCTGTCATTGTTATGATTACGAAAATTAATCCGTCATAACATGCAGGTGATCTGCCTTATGTTTTCGCTAACGGCACGACCGGCCCAAGAATGAAAAACAGCGTTTACTTTGTTGATAATTTAGGTACAGACGAATATTTTCATTGACGAAAAAAATTGGGAAATAATTTTAATCTATCGCAAGGAATGTTACAGTTAGAAGGTGATACGGTTTGTGTTTTCGCTGGACAAGTCGGTCCAAGAGAGAATTGAAATTAGTGAGCAGAATAAAGTACACTCTTTCTCTCATGGTCTTTAAAAATTAAATTTTCAACAAATTTAATCCACCCCTGAGAATTTGGGAGAGATTGAATACAAAGAAGGAAAGTGGAAGGAGCAGATTTTAGCTCCGTCTGTGGGAGTAATGAAGCAAGAAGTGAAGTGAAGCAGGTTGGAGTTAAGGAATGAGGCATCCATGTGACTAATCCCAACTTGCAAAGTTGATTAAGAAAGCAGAAATAGGGAACAAAGAAAACATTTATTGGGATTAAAAAAATTGAGGAATTACCGAATTTCCAGAATCCTTCGCCCTTACACCAGTTCCGGAGGGCTCAGTCACTTTGGACAGAGATCCCGCATCGAGTGCCTCTGAAAACCACGTTAGCTGTCACCAGACTTCCTGATTCCAAAACATTGAAACGAGCTCCTCCATAAATTTATAGAAACCTCAGTGCCACTATAGAGGTTGATGCGGGAAGGGTTAATTTTTGTTATATCTTTTACTATACAAACCAAAGGAAGAGTGACACTATGAATCTCTCGTTTTATTTTTTGATTTGGCAAGAGTTATATAAATTAAATGAAGCTTTAACTCGCAATTCTCTCGTTTTATTTTTCGTCGTTAAGATATTTTTCCTTAATATAGCATCCGAAACAAATTGATCCAGCTATGCGAGACTATGATCTTCCATTTTCCACAGCGTGGGGAGAATTGGTGTGAATCGAAGCTGCCAGCAACCAAAAACCAGCGTGGACTTTGTTGATAATTTAGATACAGACGTATATTTTCATTGACGAAAAAAATTGGGAAATAATTTTAAACTATCGCAAGGAATGTTAGAGTCAGCATTGATGAAGCCCAGGCCACCACAAGACAAGTAAGGTGACCAGAAGGACGTTTTTGGTTTTCCTTGTATTTTTTTCTCTCTTATTGATTCTTTAGGCCCCGCGCTGATAGATTTTTTTTTGTTTGTAACTAGATTTTGTGGAATTGTCTCTCTTTTTCCTTTTCATTAATTTAGATAAGTTGTGATGAAACTCTAGGAGAATTGAGGGGGAAGGCGAGAGTGGGGGAATGGAAAGAAGAAAATATAATAGCCCCTGAGGAAGTGAAGAGAAAATGCCACCATTCAGGACCAGCTGAAGGTTTATGAGGTAAATGAGGCCCCGACAATATTGTCAGTGGCCATAGATCTGTTTTTTTTTTGTCTGTTTTTTTTTAAAGCATTACATTCCGAGCAAGGCGGGAAGCCACTAGGATGCAAGGGGTTGCAGAAGATTTAGAGCAAGAGCAGATAGGAGTTATAGAAGAAAGGATGAGGATAGGGATAGTGTATAGATCAAGGTAACTGGAGATGTCGATTGACATTACATTTGAATAGTTGGAGATTATAGCTCTCAGGGAAACAGTAATTGGGAAGGGTGTTCCACAGGCGAGAGGTGCGAGGTATGAAGCTAATGGAGTAGGAGAGACGGCTACATTTAAAAGTTTCTACAGTGAAAGGGTGAGAGCGGGATGCCAGCCTTCATGAAGTCTGGGAACCAGTAAATGCAGCTCATCAGAGCAATTAGCATGAAAGTATTTGTAAAAAAGACATAGAGAGGCGACGGCGCGTCTGTGAGAGACCAACTGTAGACGAGATGCCAGATCAGGGCCATTATATTACATATCCGCCTCTGGATGTAAACAGAAGGTGCCCAGACCATATATGGCAGCAATACTCCATGCAAGGGCGAATGGTTAATCTGTATATTTTAAGTATCGATTCCCGGGAGAAAAATTTCCTGGCGCGGCACAGAGAGCCAACATTCCTTGCGGTGGAAGAAGCAATTGACTCAATGTATTTGTTTTATCTCAGGTCAGCAGTCAACGTGAGACCGAGCAGTCGCAGAGAGTTGCTCTCAAAAAGTTGAGCCTCACACATTCTAATGGGGGGTAGGCAGAGAAGGGTCTCTATGGTGATTAATAGAGAGCAGTTTAGTTTTTGAGGCGTTAAAGTTGACCAGCCAATTCTTGCCCCAATTAACAACCGATTGGAGGTCCATTTCAAGACGAGCGACCACGTTAGTTTTGTCAGCGACACTAGATTTGTTTTTTCGGCAGGAGTAAATTGTAGTGTCGTCCGCGTAGATGCCAACTTGGGAATCTATGGTGCCAGGAAGCAAAGACATTTAGACATTTTGGCGGAAGAAGGAAATAGGGGGAAGTCTGTGTTTGGAATCAGGAAGGTGGCGTGAAGATAAGAAATCCCCTATCGTAATGAAGGGTTCGGAAGATGATGTGCATGTTTCTAATCCTGAACCCCCAGAAGAAGAAGAGAAGTTAAGCGAGTAGGAACAGGAAGATAAAATGTCTCTGTTCTAAATCCAGAAGCAGTTAAGAGAATGGCCCCTGAAAAATGGGCACAGACAGTGCATGTATGCAATTAGATGGGTATGGAGAAGGTTACCCCCATCCCTGAAAGGAAGGTACTACGAACCAAGAAACAAAAAGTAAGGGATCCTCGAGACGATTTACACTCCAATGAATATGAAAAATCCAGGCACTGACTGATAAGAGCAGTGTGAGAGAACGGAAAGACAAGGTTATTAGAGGGAAATATTCCCATGAGGGTGAGAGTTAAGCATTAATAGAGAGGTAGTTATGAACGTCATACTTCGCCATGGTGATAGGAGGAGGAGAATCAGATACGAAGACAATACTACAAAAAATGAAAATAACTATATTAAATATTTTAATTCATAGATGTCATATTTAAACGTAAAATTCTATTTATTCCAAAGACGATGGTCTAGTCTTCAGTTAATTCGAATTAAAAGAGAGATTAATTCCATATATAAATAAAACTTCTTACCGGCATTTTAAATTATTAGTTTTTTTTTCTTTTCTTGCATCACTCATCAAAGGCAGGATTGTATACGATGCGAGGAGGAAATGAAGAAAAATAATTACGATAAATTAAGACGTTACTTAATTAGGAAATCTTTACATTGTCGTATGAATATTATGGACAACATTGTCTTGAGAAAAAATAACGTTTTTGTCAATAAATACTGATTTTTGGTAGGATTTTTTTTCATTTTTTTAAATTAAATTGGAATAATTTATAGGGTTTTGATTTTTTTTAAATACTGTTTTGATTTGTAATATTTGCGTGGAAACCATTTGCTAATCGTAAATAGAAGGGTTTGATGCAGATCACAAAACACCGGTATTTAAAATAAAACTAAAAAGAAAACACAACAAATCAATACATGGCCATTTGGGGATTTTGTGAAAGGTTATGAAGGATAGATAGGCCATGTCTTTTCTGTCAGTTAATTGTTGGATAGATCTGAACTTAAGGTCACTGGGGTAAAATCAGTTTTGCTTTAATAACCGGGTTAATAATAGCTGTGGACTACTAGTTGCTTGGTGAAGGCTGAGAAACGAACGGGAATTTAGGACCGCCATTTTGATTAGTGCTAATAAGGTGTCGAGTTGCTGTAAAATGTTAACCTATAAAGTCATCACAATGTGCGGTGGATTCTTTTTTTATTATTTTGAAACACAAGAAATTAAATGGGAGTAAAGGAAGACCGGGAAATATTGTCTAATGGGAAGTTATTGGTTTGGATTAACGTGGAAAATTTGTCATGTAATGAATTTCTGGTAGTACAGACTTGTAGTCTCTTATGGGAAAAGAATTCGTAATTAAGGAAAAGTAGGGGAACTCAGCTGGAACTTGTGGTTTGTTAGTAGTGAAATGAATTGTTTAGGCTCTGATGAATGAGCCATGAAATTTAAAGAGAGAGAGTGTCACGGAAAAGGCTTACAGTGCATACTGAGTGGAAGAAAATTGTCTAAGGTCATATTGATAGTTAACGATGCTAATTGAAACAAAGGTAAGGAGGATGGCATAGATTGATTCGGTTTCGGCATGCCATCAACAGAAACTGGACATGTCGGTGCGTGGCGCCGTCCAGTCCCTTAGAATAACCTATCACATGAAATAACATTAGAAATTGATTGGAGACGACAGAGGTGCGGACGGCACATCACGAGGGTGGACAGTCTTACTTATGGATGCTGTCATTTGTCTGCAAAAGGACTAGTGCATATCCGACAGTGGCATCGGTGAGACCTGACCTTTTGGCAAAGCACCGCACACCTGTCTTGACCGAATCAATATGTTGAATGATAATTAGCAGCAGGGTCATGCTGAATTTAAAAAAATTAAGAGAAAGGAATAGGGGGAATATACTAATTAGTCTTGTAAATGTACAAGCACTAAATTGTCCGCAGAGTATAACAAGGACATTCTATTACACTGGTATGAAGAGGATGATAATACTGTTGATGATGATGACGTTGGGAGCCTGGAAGAACAGCCAACATACGATCTTCAAGCAAACGGGTGAAGTGCTAATAACGAGATCAATATGGCTACTCACTTTCGTGACAGACTTGAAGATGCACGAGCTGCTACTAGATGAACTGGCGATTGAACCGCTTAATTTGGGTACGGTGAGAGTGCAGGTAGCGCAGAATTATACACGAGAGGGTCGATACCTGAGGTTATTTTATTCCCTAGAGCAGGAGACTTCAATAATGGAATTCCAGTGGGAGGATATCAAGAGCTATTAAAAGGGAATTTAATTGTTACGGACAAGAAGAAAAAAAAAGCAGTAGTCCCTATCGTTGGGAAGGCATTCAGTGTTCTGTTCGTAACAGGATCGGATCGGAAGAAGATGTTGAAATTATAAAGAAAAAGCTGAATAAAGTCGAAAGGAATCAGAAGAGTTTTAGCCCAAGTGGCACGAAGGAGAAAATCGATACTAAATGTGGCGAAGAAGAGAACAAGTATAAATTGCTAATAAATAAAATGCGAGAATTAAGGCAAGAAGTGGCTAATGTCTCCGAAGCCATGGTAAACTAATTACATGAGTTAAGTAGTTTTGTTCAGCAGTAATTTCAATTGCTGAAAATTACTAATAATGTATTCTAGCCTAGCCAATACCTGACGATTTTGTTAGAGCATGTGACAGCTCAGCTAGATATATGTTATCAGTAGGACATTTATCTCCCCGAATAGTGACTCCCGGTCATTTAGAGGAGAAACTATTAAATATAGAAACTGGGTTACCCCATCATTTATGGTTACCAGTAGGCCCCACTAAAGAAATATGAAAATACTACAATGCATTAGGTTGTTTTTTATGTCCATTCCGTTATTAGACAGAGATAGTAATTTTGAGATATATCAAGTGATAAACTTACCCACCTGGAAGAGAAGGGCTAGAGGCAGTTGCAACATATCAAATTAAGACAGAGTATATAGCTTTGAATTCGGCGAGAAGAAAGTTTATGTTACTAACGTTAAAAGAAGCAAGGAAATGTAAAGCTGATGTGTTGGGGACGTATATCTCATTTAGTCCCATTTATGTGAGCAGGAATCACAGATGATGTCCGCTTGAATTGTTTAAGAGAAATAATGATGGAATTAAAGAGAATTTTGAGGTACAAGTATTGATAAATACAGTATTGCCACAAGTTATCAGCATATTTGATGGAGTCTGGGCAGTTGATACCTAGAGTCAGGTTAATCTGCCCAGAGTATGCGGTGGGAAGCCCACTACAACATTAAATATAGAAACGCCATTGTCTTTGTTATAAATACGCCTGGGATGTTCAGTATTTGGAGTATCTATCGCCCCCATATTATCAGGCTGAAGAAAAATATGAAGAAAAAGATTCATATTTGAGATTGATCGAAACGGGCCTAAGCAGCTAAACTGAATTATGGGAACCAGTGGTAAATAAATTCATTGAAGTTACATTAAAGGAAATACTGAAGTTATTAAATGCAGCCGAGAAAATTAGTCTGAACCAATTGAAAGACAAATTGAGTAATATGGGATAAACGAGTACAATTTCGAGAGACAATTCATGAGGAATTGTTCTGTCATGTTAGCACTTTGTTAGCTATGGCCGCCATAATAGAGGCAATATGGAGGCTGAGAAAGCATAGAAAGAAAAGAAATCAGTTAATTCGCAGGTGTTAGGCGAGTGTGCATGAAAACGAGAAAGGGACACTATTTAGTGTTATTTACCGAAACAGATCGAATTCAGAGACAGCTGTCAAAGGAAAAATTTAAAATATTGTAGAAACAGGGAAACAGACTAAGAAGGATAGACTAGAAAATAAAATAAAATGTATAAATGGATACAAATGTCAGGAGAGTTGCTAGTCCCATGTTGAATGATTAAATTTTAAGGTGTGATGCTATCACCCCACGTGAAACTACGTGATGATGAACGGGGAACGAAAAAGAAGTAACCTTTTAATTCTACTGCACACTTAGTAGAAACATTATACATGAAGAACATTTTTTTCTTTTCTCACGTAATTGAAGACGGAGTTGGATGTAAATGACAAATAGGGAAGGAGACGATGTGACACTAATCTCGTGATGTGATTAAACATTAATTCTAAGAAGGAAAAGAGTTAAGCCTAGAATGAAATATAAAATGGAAGATGGAGAGATAGCAAGAGAGATTGGGAGAAGTTTGCCTGGTAATGTGGAAATGGACACAAAGATGGGTGTCACCCCTATGAATTGGAAAGATACATCAAGTGTTTACCTTTTTATTTATCAAAAATATGACATGCGGGTAAAGCAAATTAGGAAATGGCTTTAACTCTTTCTTGGGAAATTAGAAAAACATGTTATTAGTGAAAAGAGAAGCAGACGGGAATTATATTTTCGCTGGCGAAAACGACTTGAGAATGAACGCACTTTCAGTGTTAAGATTATGAAAATCGATCCGTCATAACAGGTAGATGATCTGGTTTAAGACAGTGACTGACGCAAGAATGGAAAACCCTCTCATTTTAACTACCCGACTGATAGATAAAAATTATTTTTGAAATTTGTTTTCGCCGGTGGAAATATATTTGTTTACCTCTATTCTCAACGAAGTGGCAAGCTGTCTACACCCGGTATTGTAACTCACACACACACACACACACACACACACACACACACACACACACAGATATATATTTTCAAACAGGTCGCGATTGATAAATTATCGTCTAAATTACGTAAAATATTATAATACTGACTTCTCATTTTAATAGATATATGTACCAAAAAAATACAAAATATCTTGAAAATTCAAAGAGTAAATTCATTGAATAAAATCGCCATTGGCTTTAACCACGGCCTCTAGACGACTTCTGAATCTCCTGCATCTCTTCTGGACGGTCTCCTTGTTTAAGTTGGTGAATCCTGCCATAATCCTTGCCTTCAGTTCATCTTTTGTATTACAAGGAGTTTTTTTTTTTGGTCTCTCGCTCAACTCCGACTCACATCCAATAATCAAGTTGGTCGCAGTGTTTGGTGGGGGGTAGGTAGCCAGATGTAAGGGGTGATATGGTCGCAAAAATTGTCTGACACCAATCTTTGTGTTCGCCTACTTGTTCAGTGTCCTGTTGCCTGACATAGATTCATCCAGTAACCACCCTGTTGAGCCAGAGCTGCACCATCTCCTCAAAACACTTGATGTAGGCTATCGTGTTGAGTCTGGTGCCCTGTGAAAAGATAAATGGCAGCATAACATTTCCATCACTAGTGATCACTCGAAAATTCTTCTTAATTATTATTAGACTCATCTAATTCTTTTCGAATCATCTGAATTGTCTTCGGATTGGCACCCAAACACTTTGAAATGTGTGTGTTGGTGCTTCCAATGCCAAGGAGTACAGCATGACGTTTCCAGATTTCAGGTGGAGTGAATTGCATCGTGGTGCTCTTTTTCTTAAAGATTTTTTTTCCAGTTTGTCATATTACACTATTTATATTCGATCAATAGACTAGTGGATAAATGCGTTGTTTTGTGAATTTAGTGAAAGAGTTGCTGTGAGTTCAATCCTTGATTCGGAGAGTGTGTATTTGGACTCATTGGAAATGGCTTACAATAACTGAACAGGACTAAATAAAAAATAAGGACTAGACGATATCTTTAAACATCAACAGTGGAACGAAAACTGTCTACCCACTGAGGATTAAATAAAGCGTTCAGTTCAGAATTTCCTGTAGGATAGCCAGAATGATATACACCTGACGAAGGCCGAAGTGTACAAAGTCTGAAACGTTGTGATAACAATAAAGATTAGGACAATAGTCCTAATATAAATAGGACAAATATTACACATCTATTCCCTTCGGCGTATCTATGGACATATTCCAGGGAATGATTCATGTTTTTACGACTTATCAACCATTTTGTGAGTGATTTAAAGCCTAAACATATATTGGAGTATAAGAATAATTCTTTTTTTTTTAGGAGTAAGTATTGTATTAATAATTTTTAGAGAGAAAAAAGGCTTGTAAGATATAACTCTTGCAGATCTTATTGAAGACAAAAGGAACAGAGTACAATCTACCTAACGAGTTTATGGAAATCGATGGCAGAACAGGGCTTAGGAGAGATAAAAAAACGACAGGAAGCTGTGGAGATCCATGATCGACAACGCTCTGAAGGGATACAACACGTAGAAGTATCAGAAGAAAATATTTACAATTTCCCATTCGATGCAGATATCTGTCGTTCCACCTACACATCCAAATTCATGGTATAAGATTTTTCTTAGCAGTCCAGTTTCTATATTTGAGTGCGTTTCCAGCTAATTTCTACTGATATTGACACGTTTTGGATCAATGTAAATATACACGTATGGCTGAATATGATTAAGAATCCAATTTGATTTTTAAATCGACTTTATCATGATTACAATTTTTATCTATGACTGCATCGAGCGATTTCATTTGCCTTTGGTGCCAAGTACCCTCACGGAAATGAATTAATCTTCAGTTAAGAGAAGCAATTGCCGGCTTTCTGAAATGTAAGATTTAAGTTACTTTAAATTCGATTTCAAGAGATATCAACAGAAAAATAATTTTCCAGACATAATATGTCGGTCATTTGGTACTCATTTGAAAAAGGCTAAAATATAAAATTTATTTATGTTTACTTGTTTGGAAAGATCACTATATTTTCGAGTTTAACAAGCGGTTTCAAAAAGGTACTCTTTTTACGGTTAGTATTTAAGGAGTACTCTTGGAATGGCTTTCAGCATCAGAGATAGGTTTCTGCAAGCGGAAAGTTCTGCAGATTTAAGTTATTGAATTACAAAAACTTAAACTGTCTAAAACTATTTTCATTGTTCGGACTGTTGTCCCCAACTTTATTGTCTTATTAACGACATTTCAGCCGTTGTACGCTCCGACCTTCTTCAGGAACATTCTATATTTCTGAGATGAGGTATTGTACTATTTACACTAGTTACATTGTTCGGACTAATGTCCAAAACTTTATTATTTTATTCACGACATTTCGGCCGGTGTACGCTCTGATCTTCTTCAGGAAAAGTCTATATTTCTGAGATGAGGTATTGTAACTATTTACACTATTTACATTTTTCGGACTGTTGTCCTCATCTTTATTGTCCAATTCACGAATTTCGGACGTTGTACACATCATCCTTCTTCAGGTGATTTACGTTGAAATTTCGAAAAAAAAACTCTGGTTACATGCTCACCGAAATATTTGAACATATATATAATATAACAATAAGCTCCGAGTGAATCTAAAATTTAGATGTATTAATCTCAAGCTTATTGGCTAATATATATTTCCCCATTTCATAAAAAATATATTCCTTATAAGGAATAAAAATATCATTGGTCTTATTCTGAAATCGAGCATCCAAAATTTCATTCTAATATATTTTACCATTTGCCGATTGAAAGAATATAGCGTGCATCTCGTACGATGTTACTGGTCGGTTAATATATATGAATACAAAGCTTCAAATATCTTGAGCCTGTCACTGTACAAAAAATGTTTTACTTTCTGCGAGCTGGTAAATGTAGAAAAATGAGTTTTGTGTGACAATACTTAAATCTATTAGCATTTTTCTGTAATTCTGAAAAGGAGCCGCACACACCCTTACATATCTACGATTCCATCGACAAACCTTTTATTAGTTTAATGAAATCTTTTAGAAGGACGAATCATATAACAGGGGTGTCTTTTTCACTTCACTTTGTCATTCAATTGCCCTCAATTAGTCTTCTATACCAAAGCTGCATCTTATAGCTTCCAGAAATATATTTACGACGAACGGCAGTCTCCCATCTATTTGTTCTTACATTCACAGTTCAGTAGTTTTGATGTGTCTCAAGGTCGAGATTAAGGGGATTCCATTAAGGATCAAACTCATTACTCAGCCGTAATTGAATCTAGCGAGACGAGCTTGTTTACCATTGCACACGTCGAAATACCTCAGTCCGGTCTTTCATAATTGGATTTATTTTCAGATGTTAGCAATTTAGATAGCACGCGATCAATTTCTTACCGACAAAATGCGATATATTTGCATATATGTACAATTTGCATATATGCACAATCTAATACATGATCTAAGTACTGGAGACGTCTAAATCAGACAATTGCAGAAATTTGTATAAATTTGATTGTGGAGTAACAGATGACAAAAATTCTTACAGAAATCTGGAGCCGAATAGGAACAGGGGAAGATCCCTTTCAGAAACTAAACAACAGAAAACTGAATTATGATGTTAGATAGATAGATATTAGGTTGGTGCAAAAATAATGACGTAATAATGTCGTTTTTTGACGTATTTTTAACGTCAAAAAACGACATTATTACGTTATTATTTTTGCACCAACCTAATAGATAGATAGATAGATAGATAGATAGATAGATAGATAGATAGATAGATAGATAGATAGATGTACAATATTTCTCTGGAGCACAAGGATTCGACGCAGGTACCTCCCAAGGCTCGTTTATCGATGAAACCCTATCTTTCTATTTTTTATAAATGATCCAGTCCTGGCTATGACATTAAAGTACATCTGGCAGTAAGGCCTCTGATCGGGAGGGTTTGAGGAGTGTGGAATCACCTCTTATTTGCTGTTGTTCCATCCTAACCCAGGGTGGTGGTACTTGGTTGGGTCCCAGCTATGGGCAAATATTCAAACCCCAAACTGGGGCCAAAAAATTGAAAGTATAAAAGGACATTTTTGAAAAAAATTACCATCAATAGGTTTTTATAAGAAGGAAAATACTCAAGCTCTAATGAAAATTAAATTTCGGTATTAAATGACCCATAAAATGTTGATATGCCGTTAAACAAGCATAAATGATCTGCTTAATAGTATACTCCTAGCTTTTGTAATTACGACTGGGTAGTGAGTGTGAACCTCACTATGTGCACCATTTTTTCAGCCTTGTGCTATATCTAAGAAACACATAGAAAAATACTATTGCAATTAATGTTTGTTCTCTCAGAGTCCCTTGGTTACTTCTTAAGACAAGCTCAACCCAGACCTCAAGTGGAATTCCTACACAAGATCTATCAATAAAGTTCCATCAATAAAGATCTATTAACAAAGATGAGGGTGAAATGGTCGGTGCCTTTTAACGCTCAAGTAAGTATCTGACTCCTCCTGCTCTCCTCAGCCTCGACGGGTATCAGATCAGGCCGTAGTACTGCTGCTATATATAGACAGGAATCTCGCGGCCTCCACTTTCCGTGTCATTGTCGGTGATAATTTATTTTCCACCCTATAACCACTTCCTACAGACGAAACTTCATCAAACTCTCGCTGCTCTATCGTTATTTCCATGAAATGAGACCAGACGATCTACCTTAAGTCCTACCCTTAATGGCTAAAATTCGCCCAGTCACGTACATTGTGCCAAATCCCCCTTATTCCATTCGTATTCCATAATCAGGATGTAATTTCCACTAGAAAAGCTTCATTCGACGAATTCTTGCTTTATGAACCCGGGTCCTAAGAGCATGCTTCCCCGATCACTACATGCTTTACCGGATCAAATATAGTGTTAACCGTTATTTTCCCCTACACTAAAATTCTGACATTGTAACGCTATACCTTGACTAGCACATGGACATCGTACAGGGTGAGAAAAAAAAGAGATTTTAATGGAAACAGGACATCCGAGGAAATTTGAAAGGGGCATCTGAAACTTTTGCGACATAATGAAGAACGAGGGCCTAGAGAATTTAACAATCAGAGGACATCGCAAATCAATGGAAACTCGTAACCTAATTCACGTGGAATCAATGACAAATCATGGAAAAAGAAAAGTGGAAAATGTTACTTAGAATAACATGAAGTTGTGAAGAGTTATGATCGCCTACGTTCGGAAAAGAAACAGCTTTTGAGCATGCCTATACTTTTATAAATTCCATCGGCACTGTTATAATCATAAACACTGCTTCATTTCGTTTTATATAAGATTGCTGAAGAAAGAGGTTTATAATATATTGATCGTAGTCCATAGTGTCCATAAGGGTCCTTATTTATTATAATGAAACACGGTGTAGGTATAAAAATGTAATTATAGAATAAATGACTAGTAACATTTAAAGAATTATCAAAATAAAAATAAGGCATATCGAATTAATTTATCCCTGGGCGACGCAAATTGATGTGCATTCTAAAAAAAGAATTATTTACTAAACATATCATCTTAGGATTATTTTTTCAATGCTCTTAACCGATTTCTCTTAATCACACATATTAAATTGTACACAGACATTGATCTAAATTCGGATGTAATTATATTCGTGCGAGTATATATATATATATATATATATATATATATATATATATATATATATATATATATATATATATATATATATATATATATATCATCTCTGTTGGTGAGGCCTAAATATAGGACGAATCGGCCGTCCAGTGCATTCTCTTGAGGTTTCTACTAGACTCGATGAATTACTTAATTATAATTATCTCAAATCCTCGAATTATCTATCACTTGTATATCCTTGCTTGAAACGGCTTCTAATGCTCTGGACTGAGCGGCTTGGGAATAGTAGTTCTATCTCGTGGGGGAAGAGTCGTATGGTTAAAGAGAAACTCGTATGAGTTCCAGCACGGAATATGTGATCGAGCGGCGCTAAATCGAGTCTGATTCGCTAACTCATCGTCAACGAGGCCCGTTGCAACAGTTGGTATGACGCTTGCATGATGATGTAACTGTCCGGGTTTCAATTCTTGGTAGTGGATGTGCACTGCTGATGAGTCCCTAATATAGGGACGAAACGGCCGGCCGTCTATTGTGGTTTCTTCTAGACTCAATGAATTACTTAATTATAATTCTCTCAAATTCGCCTAATTTATAACACTTATGAAATGAATACTGCAACTATATCTTGTCTCTATACGTCCATCTCAGGATTTTTTGAAAAATCCAAAGAAGGATCAATAATGTTTTCGATGATGACCGGGCACTTCAATCACCTTCTCACCGATGTGACGTGGCTTCCCTCTGTCTTTTCTACACTTTTTTCATGGCAACTGGTATAGTGATCTTTTATCCCTGATATTTAAGCATGTCACTAGATTGGCATCTAGGTCCCACTCGTTAGCTAATTGCAACAACCACTTCTTCTCCAAAGTTTCTTTTTTCGCACTTCACGCCTGTGGAACTTCCTTCCGTTTAATTCTTGCGTGCCTGATAACTACAATGCTCAAAAATTTAAATGCAACGTCAATTACCATCTTCTACATTCTTGAATCTTATTCATCTTATGTCCTCCCCTCAATCTCCCCTATACTCAGTCTTTCATTAAACTTTCTCTGTATATATATATATATATATATATATATATATATATATATATATTAGGTAGGTGCAAAAATAATATCGTTTTTTGACCTATTTTTAACGTCAAAAAACGATATTATTTTTGCACCTACCTAATATATATATATATATATATATATATATATATATATATATATATATATATATATATATATATACTAGCAGAAGAGTCCAGCGTTTCCCGAAGATGTAACAGTAAGAGTTGGGGAACTAAGTTTCTACAAAACGATGAAACGCTATGCACACAAAGTTTAAGCAGACATCATGCGTGCCCAAGTATTCGAAGGTAGCGAAGGAAGTAACGGAAAGCCGTTGTAGCATCAGTCATTTTCCATTACTAAGACATCTGTGAGTAAAAGCTGGCAGCAATTGGACCGTTAAGCATTACTGGAAGAACTTGTGGTAAGTAGTCAAGAAACCACGATTCAGTTGCAACATACATAGGGATTGAAAGGAAAACGTGCCGCGAGGAAGCCATAGACATATGCCGTGTACAATCACAAACAAACCGCTTGTCTAACTAAAAGACGCGTCTTATGTCCAAAAAACGGCGCTGCCACGATCACAAAGCAGAACCATAAAACCGAGAGAAAAGCGAACAGTGACAGGGTGTCATGGTAAGAAAATTTCTGTGATATAATTTCCTTTATTCTGATCTGTCACTATCTCGATCGCGGCTGAGAGCCCTTAAAACCCGGGGTAGCCGTGAGGCCGAGCATCGTAATTGCAATGGAGAAGTGACATCTCTTCAGTCGCAGTCAACATCACGGCTGAGAGCTCATGAAACCGGACCGGGGTCGCCGTACGGCCGAGCGCCTCAATTGCAATGGAGAAGTGCCTTCTCTTCAGTCAACATCACGGCTGAGAGCTTATGAAAACAGACCGGGCTCGCCGTGCTTGGAGTGTGTTTTTAGGTTTTTTCACACGACTTAAAACAAAACAATATAGTCACCCATGACAGCCGTAAAGTGTATATGGAAGGAGAAGCCTGAATTTCGTAGACTTTTGTGACAATTGAACGAACTCCGAAGCTTCTCAAGTGTGAATGTTCGGAGAAAGGGATTTCATAATGAGACTAGTCCCGTTGCACTGTTTAGGTGGGAGCAAATTCCTGATTAGCATAATCGGAGCACCAACTTTGAGCCGAAGAATATGAGGTGGGAGTCCGGACGGCTGAAGGGAGTTCAAAACTTCTATGGGATACACAGCTAATTCAGATGGATCAGAAGTTCTGTCGATGGTCTTATAAACATGACATTGCCCGGGAATGCAATCCAACAGTTTAAGGTTGACATAATCAACTGTAGGGTTCTTCGGTGCCAATAGATTGCTTCCAGTAAGCCAATCGGCATCGGCAAAATTAGTGGATAGGCTGTAGAAGACTGCATTCATCAATTCATCCGGTGATTCAACTGTGGTGGCAAGCTGATCCATCTGCACAAAACCATGTGTGTTAGATGTCATTTTCCCCTCCTCAAGAGCAAGAAGGTCCTGTGCGAAGTCAGCGGATCTGGAGTCCCCATTCAAGTAGGCACGCATGTTTGTGCTCAGTTTAAGAGTCTCCACGTGGCGCCAAATGGCAGATGACTTCAGGCAGACGCGGACAGCGTCAGTGCGTGTACCTTTACGAATAACAGGTAGAGTATGCCTAAAGTCGCCTGCGAGGAGAAGGGTTACTCCACCCATTGGGTCGGAGGAGTCGCGGATGTCTTGGAGACATCGGTCAAGTGCCTCAAGGGCACTCTTGTGTGCCATCGTGCAAAGTATAAGTTTGCATCTCCGTCGAACTTCAGCCTGTGGCGAATTCTTTGTTATGTTGCAGAGAGAAGTTTGTGACCGGCATAGATCAAGCGGCAACCTAAAAGCCGAATGAGCGGTTCTACCTCCTGGTATCAACGGAAGATGCGACCGCAATAGCGATCTCCCCACCACTCCGTACCTCTGCCAGGACTAATTTAGTAACAAAAGCTTTGCCAGTTCCTGCGGGCGCATCGAAAAAGTATATACCTCCACTGGAGCCGTTTTCCTGTCAGTTATGGTAGTGAAAGAAATCCTCTGATCAGGTAGAAGTTTGGACTCGTTTTCGGTAATGTATGCGTTAAGCCCCTCGATGGAGTAGGATTTTTCCCGCAATAACTCAGTTGGTACAGTGGCAAAACCGTCTCTGAGCGGTGGTGGTAAACCTAAGTTTGTAAAGAGGCACCTCCCGTTTCGAAAACAACATCTTGTAGGGCCACCAGCGCTCTGTTGAATATGAAGTCAGTGAAACAGCATTCAACTCCTGGGCTGTTACGCTGAACGGAGAACAGCACATCTTCTGACATGGATTCTCTGTACTTTACCAGAGCGACAGAGGATCGCTTAGTTAGCATCGCAAAAGCAAAATGGCGAACAGCGTTCGAAGCCGTGACTGCGTTCTGAGTTCACCCTCTGCCATGGCTATTGCAGCTACGGTTATTTTTGCAGAAAAATTCTAAAATTTGACACACATAAAGGCAATAGTAAGAGTGTCTTAAATTTCATTTGAATCAAACTAAAACAGTGCATACTGTGCCAATGAATATGTGTTCAGAGGGCTAAATCCTGTCCCTTGGTTCCCTCGTTTATGGTTCCCTGGTCAAGAGGCTTTGATAGTCTTGCAAACAATTTGTTAGATAGCCAAGCGTCAGTGATATCAGAAACTGAACCATTTGCTTTGTTTTGGTGGCTCGGTAACAAAACATCGTCCAAAGGCTGCGAAAGATCTGCATAAATGTGAAATTTTATTGAAATCGGTTGAAAAAATGTAGGAAATCCGATCCCATATATAAACGAACAGACACACACAACCTGGGTTTCATAATAAGTAAGATATATATATATATATATATATATATATATATATATATATATATATATATATATATAAATATGTATATATATATATATATATATACCATACATACACACAGACACAAATATATATATATATATACACACACACACACACATATATATATATATATATATATATATATATAGAGAGAGAGAGAGAGAGAGAGAGATTAGTAGTATTATCATTATCATTATTTCCTTTCATCTCTGTTGTAGAGACATTTCCTTCAGGGTCCCAACCAGAGAATTAAGGTCAGAAATGGCATAATGATATTTTTCACTGGCATAATGATATTTTTCACTGATCGTTTTTGTAAAAAAAAAAAGTTCTCATACATTTTACGTCGATAAAGCTCTTCGCAGTATGTCAGATGTTCTTGCTAGTACAAGTTTGCATTTCCTTAAAGCATACCGGGAACCCCTTCAATCATTCTATCGGTACCATTCGCAATCTGCCCGAGAGCCCCAACTACAACTAGAATTACTGATGTTTTCATTTGCCACATTTCTGAGCTTTCTATTTCAAAATCCTTGTATCTTGATAGTTTTTTTTTAAAGATACATTACAATCAATTTGCAGTAATTTAAAGCACATTCTGTTTTTGTGGTCTTTGACCACGATGTTCTGAGCGATTAGCTTTGAGTTATCTGAGTGTGTTTCTAAAATCCCATAAAATTGTTACAGGTCCCTTATCCCTTTATCCTAGTTCATACAAGTTTCTTGTAACATATACATACATTCCAGTGCAAAAATCGATTCACACTATCATGCCGAAGTTTATATTCTGTGTTTGCTAACACTGTGCAACTTGATACAAGATGGTCAATTCTTTCTGGATATTTATCACAAAATATTTTAACACAATTTTCCAGTAGGTCTGCTTGTCAATTTCTAGTTAGCCAGCATTGGTCATGTGCAGAAAGAAGAAAATTGTCCGTTTCAGATTTTAACTCTGCACTACGTAACCATTGATGGATTCGGGGTTTGTCTACATCAGCTCGTCTGATACTGGCAGAGTATTGGTCATTGTTTCTGCATTTGGTACATTGCATTTGCTTTTGATGTCTTTTAAAGATTCTTTGCCGCTGCAGTAAGTGTAATGGTTTATTTGTAGTTCTTCACTCACTTTAAATTCACTTTTGAATATTTTGGCTTCCTTTATTACTGAATAAAGTTTCATATTTCTTTCATGTTCTTTGACACAAACTATCATTTTGTATTCTTCAGTTTCCAGGTATCTTTGACAGACTGATTTTTGCACTTTTGTAAGACAGATCTAGTTGAACTAATCCTCTGCCACATTACATTGACAAGCGAAAAGATTTATCGTTTTGACATCCATTAGCTTATTGTCAGCTATGGACCAATTAAAGATGGCGAACCTGTATTGCACCACAGGGACAGCCAAAGAGTTTATGGTTGATATTCTGTTTTGTGAATTCAACTCAGTATTCAAAGCCTGTAGTATTCTTTTCTTACTTTCTCCTTCATCTGGGTATGTTGTAATCCATCTTCTTCGATGACTCATATGTATTTATAGCTTTCTTGTTCCAGTTCCTACATCTTGTAACAAAATCTAGATCTATTATTATTAGCATTATTATTATGAAAGTGAAAGTGAAAAATTGAGAATCGAATTTGAAAGAGGAAAAGCTTGAAATCAAGCTGAAATGGAAAGATCTAAAATTGAGCAGGAGTCACGTTTCCTTTAAATAGAAGTAAACCAATTAATTAATGACTTTTCAAAGCAGATTAGGCTTGTACCAAACTTTAATGAAACGGAAGTAGATGGATAATTTTCACATTTCGAAAAAGTAGTTTTGAATTTGAAATGGACTATGATAAAATGGACTATTATACTACAGACTGTGTTAAAAGATAGAGCTCAGAAAACATATGCCGCCTTTTCAGGAGAAGTCTATGCTTATTTTAATATTGTGAAGTCATCCATCCTTAAAACCTATGAATTAGTGTCTGAAGTTTGCCATCAAACATTCAGGAAATAACGGAATATCGACGGACAAACTTACGTCGAGTTTCACCGCAAAAAGTATACTTATTTTGACAGGTCGAGCCAGTCGGAAAATATGGAAGATGACTATGAGAGACTCAAGCAACTGATTGCAATAAATAAATGTAAAGAACCTGTTCCTGAAAACATAAAAATATACCGTGAGGATAGAAAAGTATATACTGTATACGATGTGGCCACATTTACAGACGATTATGCGTTAAAGCATAAACGCTTCACATCAAAATTCGGCAGTCCCTTCGAACTTGGAAGTGTTCCTGATCGAAACCACGAGCCTTGTTCGGGTCCGAATTTTCAGTCGAACAAATCATGCGGACCTAATCGGTCATTTACCTCGTATACAAGTACAAGTATGAACTCAAGTGGTTTAAATCCGAAAAGAAATAATTCCTAGTCATTAGGATCTCAGCAACTAAACAAATGGGGTCAGAATCTTTCAATGTGCTAATATTGTAATAAAGTCGGGCATATTGTGTAGAATTTTTGGACCAAACAAAACAAGTAGTGCAAAGCATTAAGCCAAAATAAACGCCAGGGGTTAATTTCTTCTAACTGAGGTGTGTTAAGTAGAATATATGTTGTTGAAGATATAACGGACGAATACAGGCCATTTATGTCGGATGAATCTGTTTCGCTTATGATCGATACCCATCAAAATTTTGCAAGATACGGGAGCTACACAGTCTTTAATGGTGAAGAGTTTGTTGTTACACAGGTTGTCAGTAGTGGATTTGTTAGTCTCCCTCTGCATCGAATTCATTTAAAGAGACTTACTGCCATGACCTATTGTTGTTGGTGGCATTTCCATTCTGCCTATGAAACGCGTATCTATGTCGCCAAGGAACAAATTAGATGGTGGTTAGGTAATTATTCACCCGAAAGTAGTTCTAGAACCAGTCATCTCGCTTGAAACAGAGAAAATTGAAAAAGAAAACTGTGCGCTATTTCCTTCATGTGTCGTGGCTTGGCTACAGGCAAAGGCAAAATATAAGAGATTTTGTGGGACAAGAGACAAAATAATCGACCTGTCGCAAACATTTTTAAATCACCACATAGATTTTAAATGTCATTCAGATAGTCTTAAGAAAAAAAAACGTTGTTACTGTAGATCCCGCTATGTTTCCCTATCAAGGGCACAACTCGGGATAGAACAATTGATATATCCCGAAATTACTCTACTTTTTAATCACGCACTGCAAAAAGAAGAATTGGAGAAAGTACCAACAGGATACTTCGTTGAAAACAATGTGCTGATTCGAGACCTCCACATATACCAGCTTCGGAAGACTGGACAGTAGTTTACCAAGATGTCATTCCCTGAACTAATTGACCAGAGATCGTGAACACAATTCATAAAATTCCTATAGCAGACCATCTGGGTATAAATAAGACTTGCGAGAGGATTCTGGAACATTTCTGTTGACCCGCTATCCGAAAAGAGGTAACTGAATACTGTTGGACTTGCCACATTTGCCAAGTGGCTGGAAGCCGAATTTGAAAATTCATATAGCATTGTTATATTCTATTCCCGCATTTGAGGAAGCTTTTAGCTGCGTAATTGTAAATTGTGTCGGTCCATTACCCAACACTAAGTTGTGAAAACAGTACCTTTTAACAATCATGTGTGCTTGAACTAGATTCCCAGGAGCAATGCCCCAAAGAAAAAGTTGTACAGACCTAGGGTCAAATTTTACGTCTATAATATTTCAGCAATTAGTTAGAAAATCGAGAATAACTCGAATTGGATCTAAAGCCTAACAACCATAATACCGAAGTGTCTTGGAAATATTCCAAAATAAAAAATATGATCCAGACATATTGTTTGGAGCATCAAAATGAATGGGACGAAAGTATTTTTTTTCTCATGTTTGCATTCCGCAAATCTGTTCAAGATTCTTTAGGGTTCAGGGCATTTGAATATGTATTTTGAAATTCTGACCATGGTCCTTTGAAATTGTTAAAAGAACGTTGGTTACAGCAGGATGTAAGAGACGCTGCTTCTCAATTTCGGACTCGGCTAACTGAGGCGAGTAAATTGGCCAGTGAAAATCTCCGGTCTGCTCAACGATAAACGGAACATCGATACGATCAAGAAGCAGTGGAGCGAAGCTTTAACGCTGGTGACAAAGTGTTAGTGTTATTGTCTATAGACGGTCACCCGCTCAACGAAAAATACCATGGCTCAGAAAAGTAAACGTTGTCACTTATAAATATTCCTGATCCCAGGAAATCTACTCAAATGTGTCATAACAATATAATAAAACAATGTCATGAAAGGGCAAATATTGACCCAATATTATTGGTCCATGGGCTCGCAATTGCATTTGAATCAGAGGAGGATAGGGATAAAGTTATTATAGAACGTGGTCACC
This sequence comes from Acanthosepion lycidas, assembly GCA_963932145.1. Classification (NCBI taxonomy): domain Eukaryota; kingdom Metazoa; phylum Mollusca; class Cephalopoda; order Sepiida; family Sepiidae; genus Acanthosepion; species Acanthosepion lycidas. The sequence continues at coordinate 123,963,186 of OZ010581.1, forward strand.
ATGTTAAACTTCATAACTACGAGGTATTAGCCAACATCAAGGGAAAACTTATTTACCCTATAGTTATAGAAAGGTGTTACATACTGAAGAATTAAGGTGTCTTTACGCTGACGCTCCAAATATAACCACTATATCATAGTAACTATGTAGTCGTGAGAAACGCTGCCCCAGTAAAGAGCACTCCTATCGGAAGACAGAAATCTTACGCAAGGAAGTGTATTACATGTTGGAAAATGGCATCATTGAGTCTACTCATAATAATTTGTCATCATCCTGTGTACTCGTAGATAAACCTGACCGTTCTGTTAGATTTTGCACTATCATAAAGTGAACGATTTTGTCAAGACTGATTCACATCCTATTCCCCGGGTGGATGATTGTATACATAAGACAGGAAAAGCTACTTATATTGACAAATGGATATTGGGGTGTACCTTTGATTGAACATGCCAAAAGAAATTTCTCTATTCGTGACTCCCGATGGATTTTAACTTTCTCGTGCCATATGCGATGAAGAATTCTCAAGCAATATTTGTTAGCTTGATGAATCAATGACTTGGAGATCTACCCGGAAATAGCACTGATACCTGGGCAGATCATGTGATCTCTTTGTAGAAGGTGTTTGATTGACACAAACATGACAATCTTACAACGAACTTGACAAATTTCAGTATTAATTGGCTAGATTCATTTCGAATAATATTTAACAGATAGTAAAGAGGAATATGTTACTTAATTGAGTTTTCTTTTTTTCTTTTCTTTTTAGTTATTTTGTTTATTTTTACTTATTTTTGCCGTCAAATTATTTTAATATATATGTGTGTGTGTGTGTTTATGGATTGCGATGGATTAATTTTCGTATAAATTAGGCAAAGTTAAAATAATAGTGACATCTATATTAACAGATTTATTTACTAAAATTGCACAAAAATATACTAAAGAGAAGTTCATTGAAAAAAAAATCCATTGGCTTCAACCAGGGCCTCTAGACGATTCAGAGTCTCCTGTACCTTTTCTGAACAGTCTCCTTGTTCAATTTGAACGCTGCTATAATCCGTGCCTTCAGTTCATATTTGGTGATAGAAAGAGTTCTGTTGGTCACTCGCACAAGTGTGCCTATCCTAATGAAGGAGGTTGCAGGCTGGAGAGTTAGTCAGTAAGAGGTAATGTGGTCGCAGAAATTGACTGAGAGATATGACTACGTTCTTATGCTTGTGTGGCATGAAGCAGAGTCCTGTTGCCATATATAAGATTTTTCAGTAGCCACCTTCTAGGTCAGGGTAGTACTAGCTCCACATGGCACTTGATGTAGGCCTCGTGTTGAGTCTGAGTCTCTGTGGGAAGATGAGTGGAGGCATAACTTTTCTATCACTAGTGATCTCTCTAAACACTTTCGTTATGACAATTAGACTCATCCAACTCTTTCCGAATTCTCTCCAATGTCTTCAAATACTTCTAAATATTGGCATGGTAGCATGCTGTTTCCAAATTTCTGTGTGAGTGAATTGCATCATAGTACTCATTTTCTCACAGACGATGACCAGCTGACCTGACTCTACTCTACATTCGACAAAATCAAAAAACAACGTGAATGCGCGAAATTAGAAATATAAAATGACGACAATTTACCTATCGCATCATATATATATATATATATATATATATATATATATATATATATATATCATTGAATACGGCATCCAAGGTGCTTTGATTTAAATTTTTATAAATTTTCTCATATGATCTAATATTATTTTTTTCTTTTCAGATGATAAATTATATAAAAAAAAAACCGTCCGCTAGACTTCCTTTTTATAGTCACAATGATACTATTTACGCACAAACAAACTGATGGATTAATTATGGGAAACCCTCTCAGACCGTTCTTCTCCAATTATTGAAAACACAGGTTTTTACTAAAGTTATTAAACCTAAAATATATATTCGTTAGCTGAAAACAAGAAAGAAATAGAAAATCTGAAAGCTACATTTCAACAAAATTCCGTCCGAAGTTTTACTTAAGAAATTGTGAAAAAAAAAAACTTCCATTCTTAGATGTTCTTTTCGATTTAAGTAATAATACTTGTAAAACTACTGTTGATAAAAAAACAACTAATAAAGACTCTTGCTATCTTAATTTCTGTTTTGAATGCCCTCTTAGACATAAAATAGGTGTTATTAAAAATTCCCTCAAGAGAGCCCACAAGAATTCATCCTCTTGCATGCTATACAGAATTAAAGAAACACTTATTAGTATATGTCTATATTTCTGAGATGAGGTATTATGTATACTATTCACATTATTAGGATTATTGTCATCATCTCTGTCGCCATATTTATTACAACGTTTCGGCCGTTGTATGCTCCGGCCTTCTTCAGGTGGTTGGAATGTCGAACTTAACCCCGTATTTCGCTCACTGGAGTAGACTTTTCTAGCTCCACGTGCCATGTCTAATGGATGTGTTAGAGCCAGTGACAGGACGCAAAAGAGTATGAGTTCGCTACCTGGTTAAGGCGTTGGAGAATTTGGAGAGGGGAATTAACAGGAGATAACTGACATCCACTAGACATGGGAATTAGAACTAGAAGTCTACCCCAGTGAGCGAAATAAAGGGTTCAGTTCGACCTTCCAACTACCCGAAGTAGGCTATGTCTAATGGATGTCAGTTCCCTTTCAAAGTTCTCCACTACCTTAACTGGGTATTGAACTAACCCTCTTTAGGTCCTATCACTGGATCTAACCAAGGCCTTTATCCACTGTACCATAACTGATAGCTGACATATATTAAACATGGCACGTGGAACTAGATCAGTATATCCTGTGAGCGAAATAAACGTTTAATAACGGATTTCCTAACTAATTGTTGGATTTCCATATTAAGCCTTTTCTATCTAAGGTATCCAATACCAACGGCGAGAATAGAAACATAAACAATAGCATTAATATTTTTTATAAAAATCAAATGAATGAAAAAAATAAGGAAGATGAGTTGTGCCACAATTT
>OZ010581.1:123971189-124101189 GCA_963932145.1 Acanthosepion lycidas
TTGGGCCAGTATTTTGGCTTCTGTTGTTCAACTTTACACCTTCACTTGCTTTAATTTCTTAGATAAATAATTGGCGTGTATTATTAATTTTTACTACCTTACACTTGGTTGTAATTGTCTTATCTGAATAACATTAATGTATAATTGTCAATTATTATTTATTGATAACCAGTATTTCCTTCTTCTAATTTGTCATTTTTTTGCTACTAATACTAATAGTTTTAAGTAGTATAAAATCTGGAGATGAAGCATTGTGAATTATTATTCATGCATATACGAATAATATTTTATTTGATATCGATAAATTTAACAGATAATATATTCGAAAATAAAACTTTCATAATATGCTAACAATAGTTGGCATAAAAACACTAATTAAATTATACTAATATTATCTACGAACCTTGTCTCCCTATATTAGGCTAATATCGGATATCTACATTGGACATATACCCACCAGTACATCCGTTCGGTTAACTTGATGTATATTGTATATATAACGTATCGTATATACATCACTAACAGATCTCTAGTTGCACTCGTCAGAAAATCATATACAATATATCAATAAAATTAACTGTACTAAAACACCGTACGATTGTTGAAGCCTTAATTAGAAAAAACAGACAAACAAAAAACTAAATAATATATCCTCAAAAGGAAGTATCTATCATGTCCATTCGGTACAGTGGCAACCATGGCTCTCCACAACCACCACTACGTTTTAACAGTTCTGGTCAATTTAATAGCTCTCCAATTTCCAGTTCTGTTATATAAATGAGATTGTTAGGAAAGTTACACGATATTTCCCATGAACTCTTCTTGTTTTCAGTTTGTCCTGGAAGCTTTCATTTTTTATTATGCGACCCGGAAAATCCAACGTTGTTTTTAAAATTGAAAGTACATTTCCATTTTCCTTAAACGTGCATGTTGCTCCCATGTTCCCATCATTTTTAACGCTCGCCTCTTGTCTAAATTCTCTTAATCGGTGATGAAATTATCCAGCATCCACTCTTATATAAGAGGATTTATATTACATCGGATCTCAGGAATGTTTTCTTTGTTTCTTTTCTGTTTCTTAGTACTTTGCTTAGCTTCTGCAATACATCTTTCTCTATTTTATGCGCTTTTTCATTTCTGTGTCACATTTACTTTTGTCTGTTATAAAACATTCCAGATACTTATGTTGCCGTACTTTGTTTATTCAGATGTCTCCACTTGACAGTTAACACATTAGACTGTCTTCCCCCACGATCATATTTTCTAACAATTGATATTTAGTTGTTTTTTACTGCCTTCTCTTACTGTGACTGCTAACAACATAATGCCATTAGCAATCTGTTCATCAGTAATAGTTCTTCGTAGGAGTTTTAATTCTCTGAAGATTACCTTGTCGAAAACATTAAATGAGACTTTGAGAAAAAGGCATTACTGTCTCAAATCTTTTTCTATGTTAATGCATTTCCAAGTAAATATACGGGTTTATTATAAAGCAACTTCATTTATCTTTTTACATTAATCTCCAACCTATAGAGCCACTCGATGTAGAGGCTTACACATTGAAAGTGACGCGAGAATCCAGCCAGGATATATCCACAAACAGACTTTCTCAGAGAGTCATTTGCTATCTATCGGAACAGAGTGCCATCAGGCACCGAAGTAACATTAAAAAGCAGCATACAGAACATAGAAACGTTAGACTGTTACTCACAGAGAATACTAAAACACGAAGAAAATCAAATAGGAAAAAGAGATTAAGATCCTTTAAGCAATATTAATACAGCATGACCAACTATAAATATATAAAAACAATTATAATTTAAGAGCAAGTATCCGCAAATGTATATGAATGAAAACACGCACGCACACAAACGGCACCTTTCCACGTCGCACACTGAGCATATGTCTCTACCTAGCCTGATGATATCTGATGAAATTTCTTGCACCCCAATCTACGATTTAAATAATGTCTTGTATTTCTCTCTCTCTCTCTCTTTCTCTCTCTCTCTCTCTCTCTCTCTCTCTCTCTATATATATATATATATATATATATATATATATATATATATATATATAAATATAAAAGTGAACATAGTTCATTCTAAGTATTATTTTGGCGGGAACAGTTTTTAATTGATTATGTTTATTTGGGATACAATAACCAATCAAAAACTTGCAAACTTTGCTCGGAGGAAAAAATAGCTATCATTACTTTTCCCGACCAAAATAAATTAATTAAACAATTTTGGCACCAAAATAAATTATTAAACAAAAGATCCGAACTCATCTCAAAATGCAGACATGAAAATAATTTTTTACTACGTAACCTAAATTAAAAAACGGAAAAAATAAAATAAAAACAAATAAATATACTAATAAGCAAAAATAACAAAATAACAAAAAAAAAAAAAAAAAAAAAAAAAAATAGAAATAAAACATAAAAAAATACTATGTTACTAAAAATCGAAAACCGAAAAGAGAAAATATACAAGGAAAATAAATTAACCTAAATTCATCCAAGTAAATAAATAAACAAACCAATCCCAAATAAAGATAATCAATTAAAAACTGTTCCCGCCAAAATAATACTTAGAATGAACTACAACAATCAACCCCAAATCTGAACAAATAGTTTTAATTAAATTCCCAAACCAAAGCAAAACTGTTAAATAAGTGATATAAACAAATTTTTACTACGTTAATAAATAAATAAATAAATAAATAAAATAAGAAACAAAAATAAAAACAAGCAATATAATTTGACCTAAATAGATAAACAAACGACTTCCGGTGAAATAACCGCCATAATAGAATACCCACAATGCACCACTAACCCGTATATATATAAATAGCCGAGAAAAATAACAGCACACGTGGCTTGACGATTGCATATAGCATGAAACAGACTCTAAGTGTTGACTTCTATGTTCACTTTTATATTTACACACGCTCTATCTCTGATATTGAGCACTTTATTCCATAAATATAGCACACCTTAAGACTATATTTCTTTATATATATATATATATATATATATATATATATATTAAAGAAAAACAGACCACTTTAAGGTTCCATTATAATAATTTATTTCACCAGATCCCTTTTAAAGGACGCCGGATCATCAGATACCATTTCCAAAAATGAAATGAAAAATGAAATGAAAATTGATGGGTAGTTTAAGTTTTTTTAATTTACCAGAGAGTGTAATAAGCAGTGGTTAGAGAGACGCGGTTGAGTTTAATATCTCTCTCAATCATACATAGTATTGGGGTAGAAGGAGTGAACAAACCTTGACCTTAATATTTGAGCCCCGTTAAAAAGCTGACATTTTAAATTAATATACAGGGGGTGATGGGTAAAACTGACACCATTTTATTTTTTAATTTGGTGCAGGAGCGTGGTTTGTTTTTAATTTTTTTGACTACACAGATTAGTAGGGTCAGTTGATAAGAAAAAGAGCACCATGACGTTATTCACTCTGCCAGAAATTTGGAAACGACATGCTGCACTGCTTGGTATTCGTACCGGAAGCTCCATTTCGAACATTTCAGTGTGTTTGGGTGTCAATTTGAGGACAGTACAGAGGATTAGGAAATTGTTGGATGAGTCTAATGATGATCACGAAGGTGTTTGGGGTGATCACTAGGAATGGTGTCTTTATACCTGCATTCATCTTCACACAGAGAATCAGACTCAACAGGGAGGTTTAAATCAAATGCTGTAGAAGGTAATGCACCCTTGGGTCCAGATCGTGGCTGCCGGAAGACCCTATGTCTTGTAGCAGGACTCGTCACCATGCCTCCGAAGCAGAAGAACACAGTGATGTTTGTCAGACAATTTCTGCGACCACATTACCTCTTACATCAGGCCGCCTAACTCTCCATACTGCAACCCCTTGCTCATTATGTGTGCAGCGCAGATGAGTGATAGTCAAAGAAAACTCCTTCTAACACGAAAGATGAGCTGAGGGCAAAAATTCTGGCACCATTAACCCACATGAACAAGGAGCCCATCCAGAGAAGCGGCATCAGATTCCAAAGTCGTCTAGAGGCCGTAGTTGAAGTCAATGGCGATTTTTAAATAAATTTACCCTTGCTATTTAAATATATTTTTGTGTAATTTTGGTAAATACATCTGCTAAAATGAGATGCCAGTTTTATTTTCATTTTTGCCTAATTTAGACTACAATTTATCTATCGTACCCTTTATCTTCAAACGAAGAAGAAATCCAATTCCTTCTTACAAAATAAATTAGCGCAGTCGACTTTTCCTTGTCGCTTCTACCTCAACACATTTGTGTATTGCAAAATCTGCGATACCTCCATGTTATAAATATTCATGACACTTTTAACATATAACAAAAAAAATAATTTCTATTTTTGCGAAAGTAATAATGATATAAAAGTCCTGTGATTGAAATGGATAAAATATTTTAATGTTTCATTTTGGAATTGTTGTTATTCACATCGCAAATTGGTTTTATAAAGAGAAATATTCCTGATTAAATATTTGCAATGAAACTGTATGAAATGCTTCTAGAATTAGGTACTTATGTAGAGACATCTTAAATAATGTCAATGAAGTCAATTGCGGAATTCAATTTCTCAAGTCTGAATTATTTCTAATGTCAACGTTTGGGTTTTTCACGCCAGTGTTAATAGGTAAAACAACTCAGAAGACACGCGTGTTCTTTTGTCTGTTTTTTGCAAAAATAAGAAAGCCCAAAGTAACTATAGTTATCAATATTGAAATGTGCAAATTTTTACTTACTAAATAATTTAACAATATTTTATCATGAAAATAAAAACGCTGCATTTTCTATCGGTAAGTTTTAAATATTAATTCAGATATGAAATTTTATAAAATATTATGTCTTCTATTGCGGAATATTTCGACCATCTGCTTTCATAAAAATCAGCTTTGAAAATCGTTTTTTGGATACTCAGTTGATATAAAATTGTGCAGCCAACCTGAATCGAAATTTCAGCCGACTGATATTAATATGAAATCCTAATGCCTTTCCTGAATATTCTCTCTTCAAATGAGAGAAAAAATTGACAGTATTTTCTGGATGGAGAAATGTATTTGGAGTAATTTCACGAGTGAGCATAATTTCATGAATGGGAAAATAGTGGAGATAATTTCTTGTCCGGGTAAATATTAGGTGTAATTTCTCGAGTGGGCTAATATTGGGGTCATTTCTCGATTGGGCAAATGATGGGGGTAATATCCCGACTGAGAAAACATTCGGAATAATGTGTTTAGTGAGTAAAAGAGTAAATTTTTCGGCTGAGACAATTACTATGACTAATTTCTTAAATGATAAATTACGAGTGTAATTTCTTAAACACAACATAATTTTGGTGTAATTTCACGATTGCGCATATTTTATTGAATGAGAAAATATATATTGGGGGTAATTACTTGTGTGGGCAAATATTGGGAGTGATTTCTCGTGTGGACAAATATTAGGTGTAATTTTATCTTGTGGGCAAATATTGGGTGTGTTTTCTTGTGTGGGCAAATATTGGGTGTGTTTTCTTGTGTGGGCAAAATTTAGGTGTAGTTTCTCGTGTGGGTAAAGATTGGCTGTAATTTTTCGTGTGGGCAAATATTGGGTGTGATCTCTCGCGTGGGAAACTATTGGGTGTGGTTTCTCCAATTAGTAAATATTGGGTGTATTCTCGAGTTGGCAATTATTGGTTGTAATTTCTTAAGTGGACAATTATTGGGTGTAATTTCGCGTGTGAGCAAATATTTTGTTTAATTTCTTGTGTGGACAAATACTGGATGTAATATTGAGTGTGATTTCTCGTGTAGGCAAATATTGGGTGTAATTTCTTGTGTGCGCAAATATTGGGTGTAACTTCTCGAGTGGGCAGATTTTGGGTGTGATTTTTAGTGTTACCAGAGATTGGGTATAAATTCTTGTGTGGGCAAAGATTGGGTATAAATTTTTGTGTGGGCAAATATTGGGTGTAACTTCTCGGCGGAGCAGATTTTGGGTGTGATTTTCAGTGTTGCCAAAGATCGTGTATAAATTCTTGTGTGGGCAAATATTGGGTGTAATTTCTCGGGTTTGCAAATATTTGGAATATTACTTTAAATGAGAAAACGTAGTGAATGTAATTTCTCGGTTGAGACAATTATTATGACTAATTTCATGAATGATAAATAACGGGAGTAATTTCTTAACAAGATATTTTTTTTAATTATTCAGTAAATATAGATTGTTTTTGGAACAAGTATGAGAAACGTAATATGGTTCGAACTCGGTATTAATGATTTTCAAGACCAAGTTGGCAATTCTGGCACGATGAGGGTGGGGGGCAACGTTAGTTGTTAGTGAGTCTACCGTTGACTTAACCAAATCCTTCATGATTTTTCGTAATCTGTCGGTAGAATATACGCAATTTAATAACTTTAAGAAATCGGGTGAGCCTTTTGATCATACGAATTATCGTGCCATTAGTCTTATAAGACTTTTTGACATGGTGTTAATGGTCCTAATCAATACAGAATTTTTTAAGCATCTCACCTCACGCGGCCTTCTTTCAAGCAGACAATATGGCTTTCGATTCTGTAGCTCAACTGGAAATGCGTTAATGGTTATTATGGAATAAGTCTACCAAGCTTGAGATAAAATCAGTGACGCTCGAAAGTGCATGATGTTGTATGCTTTTTTCTCAAACTGAAGGCCTATGGTGTTTTATGCCGAAAGTTTAACTTTGTACAGTCCTTCTTAAAAAATCGTTTATACGTGTTCTCGATTCTTGCACATAAATTTGGGTTCACCCAGTGCTCTACCATTATGCCAACTTCGTTTCATATCTTCTTCATCAACGACCCTCTACATTTCGTCAGTTCTCAACTTACTAGTTATACTAATGTCTTTAATATGTCTTTGTTTTAATCGCGTTCACCCAAGCAAAGCAGTAAAACCACTAAGATACAAAAGTTTACTCGGTGTGGATGTATTAGAAAACAGAAATATTACTATGGAACAAGAACAAAAGAAGAGTAATCAAGAGGAAATTAAAGAATTTTTGAAGATTAAATTTGAGCCTGAATGGAGTTCCAGTAGTGAGAGGCGCAAAAATAGTAACTGTTAGCACAGAACATACGGCTATACCGAGCCAATTCAACAGTAAATTGATGAGAAATATCAACGCTAGTCCCTATTGGGCTTCAATTCACAAATTCTTGGTACCATAGTGAAGAGCCTATCCGTATACTTACCATGAAAGTATTTATAGGAAAAACAAGGTGTAGGAAAGTGACTGAAGCTGAGGGGCCAAATCAATAATATTGCTGATTTAGCAAGTATCTCTAGATACATAACATTATCTAATCTATTTAATCTGTAGATACATACTCTTGTCTCAGTCGTAAATCATAAAGGTTTATTAAAATAAAACTGAAAGCTAATGTCAAAATGAATATAATTCTATAGTTAGCTGGGACAAGCAATGAATTGTAAACGAAACTGTTGTCCAATATATGATTATATTTCTGAGAAGAGGTATTATGTACACTATTTACATTATTCGGACTATTGTCCTCATCTTTGTCACCATATTTATCACAAAGTTTTGGCCGTTGTACGCTCCGGCCTTCTTCATGTGGTTGAAATGTCGAACTGAACGCTGGGGTAGACTGCTCTAGTTCCACGTCCCATGTTTTATGGATGTCAGTTATTAGTTTTCTCCTGTTAATTTACCTCACGAACTTCTCCACAGGGGATAATGATGTTGGTTAGATCCAGTGATAGGAACCAAAGAGGTGTGAGTTTAATACCTGGATAAGGCAGTGGATAACTTGTAGAGGTGAATTAAACAAAAGATAACTGATAACTGACATCCGTTAAATATGGCTCGGGGAACTAGAACAGTTTACCCCAGCGAACAAAATAAAGGGTTCAGATCTCAGACCGGCATGGAATCAGCTTCTGCAATAATATAGATATAGACCTACGCAATATCAACGCTTCTCCAGCAATGGGTAGAGACAAATGAAAATAATAAGGAAGCTCCTCCTAAGTCAAAAAGCATAAGATAAAAACGACAGCCACTTAATTGCTGTTGCTGTGATCAGAAGATTATTGGGAGTGTAGCAAGAACGAACAGCTTTTGGCGTCCGACAGGGGGTGGAATTAGCAAAAGAGTTTGGACGAGATGAAACGAGTTTGGCCGAGATGAAACGAGTTTGGCCGAGATGAAACGAGGATTGCTTTTGATTTGGCAGATGATGAGAAAAAGATGAGTTGCTAGGTAAGCTCATTGGCCCCCGAAGTGGAAAACATGTACACGGTATTATTAGGTTGGTGCAAAAATAATGTTGTTTGTGACGTATTTTTTAACGTCAAAAAACGACATTATTTTTGCACCAACCTAATATTCAAGTTTTACAGAGGATTGCATTCGTCAGGTGATGGTGAATTTACAACTGTCAGTGTGTTGAAAAATTTTCTGCAAATATTCATTTCCGACACAAAGAGGGTAAGTAATATTAGCTGCTTTAAAAATGATATGACAGGCATCAGCAGCAGCTGGTTAGATTTAAAACTCTTTCAGAGAATTATTATTATTAAAATATCCAAGTAAATTAAATTGTTGGTTCCGTAATGTGGTGATATAGTAATTTTGAGTTCAAGCCCCAGGTCAGTCAGTGGGTACTCTGTTGAAAGGAGTGAGCAGTAATTGAGGAGTACTAAAAGTAAGAATTAGACGAGATATAGCGGGACATAGGCAGTAGAACGAGAACAATATACCCCCGTCGATTAATTAAAGAGTTCAGTCGAAATTTCTTCTAGGTAAACCTGGTCAGTATATACCTGATGGAGGTCAGTGTGCACAGCGGCCGAAACCGCGTGTAAATATTCAAAAATATGTTTCAGATTTAAGCCCCCAAACAAAAAGTTAATCAGCTGTAAAAAGAAAACAAACAAAAATAAATCAATAAATTATTTATATAAATATAATCTATATTATGAATATAATAATGTTTGTTAGAAGTGAATGTGATTTGTTTTGGGTTTTTTTTTTAATATGCACGCCACAATATCTAGGGATAAATTTATTTTTCATTATTTCTTTTTAGTCGGCTGTGCACAAAATGTTAAATCATTTTGATATTCTATATTATTCAAAGTTTTTTTTTACCGCATTAATCTACCATATAAGTTTCCCTCTCTAGTATCCGTTGTATTTGATATAATTCCATTTTGTATCTGTAATAATATCGTCAAATATTAAGAGCAAGACTGGTGGTACGGCTGTTGTACATTTGAACCGGAGCTCATGGACCGAGATGAAAATCCATCAATGAAAGAATTATTTTATGGGGTGATATCAAGCAAATAACTCCAAAGAGAAAACGATTCCTGGAAAATTCAATATGTAAAAGGTAAATAACGCTAGTCAAACCTTATTCCTGGACGTTGGCAAGAACTGACTGGTTCAATGCATACAGGAAGTGAGTTAGCCTCAAAACTATCCTATTCTTGAATATTGTTTGAGAAGTATTGAGATATAAGATAAAAAATCGGTCAAGCTAAAAATGTCCAATGATTACACAGAAAATTGAACGATCATTGCATTATTCATTACAAGTTAAGTTTTATTCGGAAAATTTAAAAGCGGCTAATATTTTTGAATGGGTCGCTTATTGGGGAATTTATCAAAGTTAAAACTTCCTGAATTAACGATAATTTTTTTGTAAAACGTACAAGTGAAGAGACAAAATTATGAAAGATAAAAGTCCCCAAACATTGGAAAATTAATATTCAAATTTTCAACGGAAGTAAGGAAATGGTCCAAAATAATGTGTAAATAAGAATTAATAAATAACACTCATTTTAATATATATATATATATATATATATATATATATATATATATATATATATATATATATATATATATATATATATATATATATATATATATATATATATATATATATATATATATATATATATATATATATATATATATATATATATATATATATATATATATATATAAATAAAAAAAAAAAAAATAAAAAAAAAAAAAAAATAAAAAAAAAAAAAATTTAACCATATTTTTAACTAGTTTTTTTTTTAATTTATACACACACATATATATATTATGAAATAGACAAAGTCCAACGATTATTTAAGAGATTTTTTTATGTTTATACGTTCATTTTATAGATACAAATATTTAAGTAAATGCTCTGTTTTTTGGGTGATGTTTTTTTTATAATAAACAGTATTAATAACATTAACGGGCATGAATTTTCGCGAAATTTTCATAGAAAATATTCGTCCTTCGACAGGAATCGAACCTATATCCTATACAGAACCGTCATATAGCCTGACGTACTTTAACCGATTGGGCCACAGAGGAGCGTTCGGTTAGCAAGAGTATAATCGGGACATTTTCATTTTTCATTCAACAGAAATTGGAATGATCTCGATGATGAGCTAGTCTAAGTTGTTTTCACAGGTTTCCATAGAATTTAATTGTTTCCCTTAAGAAAATATTTAATATTTACCTGTACGATGACCGAAGTTAAGCATCTTCGAGCCTGGTCAACATCTAGATGAATAACCCTTTGGGAATACTAGATGCAGTTAGTATGAATTTACGGGTGGAGTAATGGACAATTGCTCGGAATTTTTAATCGGACAGTCGAGTTCTAATTCTTGTTGGGTTTGATGTGTGAACTTAGGTGCCAGTAAACTTGAGAAAGGTAAGAATCAACTTATTCTATCCCCGGCTATGGGTTAATTAGTTAATAAAACCCTTAATATCTCCAAAACTTCTTACAATGTAAAAAATAATATATAGCTTTTAAAACACTTCAAAAGTTTGATAAGGGATGAAAACCAAATGCCAAATGAAAACCAACAGATCTCAGTCACCGGATGTTGTAAAATGATATTTAGACATGATGTGTAGATATTAGGTCCGTTGTACAAATATTCGTTAGATTTTAAAAGTTAGTGATATTCCCTTCAATATCCAAGAAATATATTAACACCAGCTTGCACTGGGTACAAGGAGTTTGTCATTGTGTATCAATATTTATTTAAATAAAATGAAATGTAGGCGATGTTTGTATTCCGAAGATTTTATCCATCAATAATATTTTGGGAATGATGTAAATATTTGTCATGAAATAACCAGATTTATTATATTAGACACATGCAAACATTCTAAGGAATATACTTACATTAGTGTTTGTCAAAAACGTTATACTTTTGTTGAATGGCCAAATGCGCTTAAGTCTGCGAAGAAATTAAAAAAAAAAGATTAATAGATGAAAGAAAACAAAACTTAGACGAAAATAATCTTTCCGAATTTTGATTTATCAAAATTTCGAGGTTTTGATATTCCAGCTTTACTCATATGCATTCTAAAAGTGTTTACCTCTATTCTGAGTACGGATGCACTTAACCATTTAATATATGTTTCATATGTATTTTGCGTACGGGACAATTCTAAGAAGCCGAACAAGGAAAACTGATATTTTGGGAATACATAATAATGGAAAAGAGTTTGGAGAATCTAACAGAAAAACGGCACATCGTACTTATCAAAAGAAGAGATAAACAGAGTAAAGACATTTTTTACCAAATACAAGCGCCAGTTTTTATCACTTATGACGGGGGGTTCCACTTAACCCTTTCAAGTCCACATTCGCGTAATTGATGTATACAGCTAAAAATATTATTGTTCGTTTCAATAGACATATCTAAATGACTTTGGCCGAGAAAAATAATATTATTGAATGTAATACTATAAATATACCAATGAGACAATGGTGTCGAAGCAGACATTTTGGTCCAATGATACCGGGATACATTTGTCTCAGGAGACCACGATAACCAGATGTCGGTTCAAAGAATGGTTCTAACAAATAGAAGTGCCGCCTGGAATAGTTATGACGAAGGTGATTTTTCACGATATTAAGCATGTAGTTTCAAAGAAATGCTCATTGTCGATGCTTTCTGAAGGAGCCTGAGGGAAACCTGTTTGAAAAATCATACACACAAAGGCCACGTCGAAGATAACAGAAGATAAACAAAGAATGAAGGTTCTATTTACCAAATGCAACTGCCATTTGGAGAAGTTATGACAGAGGGAGTTTTTCAAATTAGACATGCATGTCGGCTGTACGAAATGGTCACTATTGCTGATTTTTTTCTGACACATCATGATCGTAAAGAGTTTGGAATCTAACAAACAATGGTTACATCACATGACAGAAGCAGAGGTTAACAAATCGTCAAAACATTTTTTCTGCCAAATGCTATTGCCGCCTGGAATAGTTGTGACGGAGGTGGTTTTTCAACATTTTAAGTCGTTTCAAAGAATTGATAACTTTCGTTGTTTTCCGACACATGAAGGAAAGCATTTTCGAGAATCTAACACACTGCGCTTTGCACGTCGAAGATAACAGATCAGAGATAAATAAAGAATAAAAATATTTTTTTACCAAATTAAAGTGCCCCTCCTAGAATAGTTATCACGGGGGAGATTTTTCAAGTTAAATATGTATGACGGGTCAAAGAATTGGTCACTGTTCGTGTTTTTTTTTTCTGACATAACATGATTGAAAAGGGTTTGGAATATAACACACAATGGGTACATCAAAGATAACAGAAGCACAGATAAATAAAGAGTAAATATTTTTTACCAAATGCAATTGCCCCCACCCTGAAATAGTTATCACATAGGGGATTTTTCAACTTAAATGTGTATGACGGGTCAAAGACTTGGTCACTGTTCGTGTTTTTTTCTGACATAACATGATTGAAAAGGGTTTGGAATCTAACACACAATGGGCACATCAAAGATAACAGAAGCAGAGATAAATAAAGATTAAAGACATATTTTACCAAATAGTAGTGCCGCCTGGAATAGTTATGAAGGACTGGATTTTTCAAACTAAATAAGCCTGTCGGTTCAAAGAATTTGTCAAATTGGATGTTTTCTGACGTAGCATGAGGAAAAATGCTTTTGAGTATTTAACACACAAAGTGCTCATCGAAGTTATCAGAAGTATAGCTAAACAAAGAATAAAGATTTTGGTACTAAGCGTCCTTTAAAGTAGTTATGGCGGATGTGATTTTTCAAATTGAATAATCGTGTCGGTTCAAAGAATTTGCTACAGTGGATGTTTTCTGACGTTAGATAATTCTTCGATCAAAATATTCGTCCCACCGACAAAATTATTTTAAGAAAATAAGCGTTGCCATAACAAATAAAGTTTGATCCAGGGGACTTGTATTTAGAGAAATAATTTAATCTTTCCAGCAGTTGTATTCGATATACAATGATCTTATTTTTTATGTGCTGGCTTTTGTTTAGGACGTGGGCTTCACATCCATCTTCTTAACTTTCATAACTCTAAGAAAATGTTGCCTTTTTTTCGTAACCCTTCATTGCCAGTTCTGCTTTTGAGGTATATTACAATCTCTTCTTCTTTTTTTTTGACTCCCTTGGCTTCCATATGTCGTGCGTGTGTCAAATTCTCCAAGGATACTTTTCTCATTATAGCTTACGGCCACATCACGTTGAAACTTCCATACGATCACCGAAGTTAAGCAACGTCGTACCTAGATGAGTGACCGCTTGGAAATACCCGACGCTGCAGGCTTGTATTTCTGTGTGTTGTAATGAATAACAGTACGAAATTATTGAGTTCCAATTGCTGTTCGTTTTATTCACTTATACCTTGGGAGATGTATGGATAATCTCTTCTGTATGGATTAATTAATAAGATTTGTGTCACGATAATCATTATTAACTGAAAGCAAAGAAAATAAATTTAAAATCTTTAATTCTATGCAGCCTAACAAAACTAACCAACCAAGTCATTTCTCTATCTGTCTATATTGCTGGGATTTGGCATTGCAATTATTTACACGATTTACATTCTTCCGACTGTTTTCCATATGTCCGTTGTCATATTCACGACGTTTCGGCTATTATACGCTCCGGCCTTCTTCAGGTGATTGGAATTTCGAACCGAACTCTTTATTCCGTTGACCGGGGTAGATTGTTCTAATTCCACTCCAGTGGACGAAATAAAGTGTTCGGTTCTAAATTCCAGTCACCTGAAGAGGGCAGGAGCGTACAACGGCCGAAAGGTTGTGAATATGGCAACGAACATGAGGACAACAGCCCGGAAAATGAAATATTGTAAACAAATCATTTTCTCATTATATGTCCTAGAATATTTTTTCTTTCTGATTCTAAGTATAAGGGTCCATATTGTTTCTATTTTCTTAACTTGTTTGAGCAAAAGGAGTTATCATTTGCAAAAGGAGTGATCATTTGCATAATTACTCGCTTTCTTTTGAAAACTATATAAAAAAAAAAGTTAACAGTTGAACTAGTAATATCGGCCAGTGTAATTAGTGCGAGTTTAAAACACCAGCGACTGTGCACATCGCAAGAGACAATTAGAATCAGGCATCCTGTTATCTCTTTAGCAGCTCTGCTATGTATACGGTAACAAATCACCTACATTTCATTCGTAAGAAGGACGTTCCAGTCGGCTAGCTTCTTCACCTGAGCTGATATTTGTAGAACAGACTCCGAACAGGATTTCTCCCCAATTCATTCAAGTGTAAAGCTAATATATGTCTATCTTACATAAGCCCATAAACAGCGCTTATTATCTCCTTTTCATACGCTCATGTAACTTAATTCAGTAAGCCTAAAACTTGAGTGGCTCTTGATCTTTGTATGAGGATGAAATTAGTGAAATAAATCTCTTTAATAGTCATTGACTATTCTTTCTCAATCAGTGTAATTATGTACGAAAATGTGTGGGTGTTTATGCTTTTGTCTGTATGTGTGTTTCAGTGAGAGTGTGTCAGTGTCTGTATTTTGTCCTCGCATCCATCTGTTTATATATTAAGAATGATGGTAATTTTAGCCGTTTCCCTATAAGGAAACATTTCGCATTGGTGACCGAACAGATGGCATCTTTTTCGTTTGTAATTCATAAAATCTTTCTCTAAACACACCTTTTTTAGGAAAACGGGTATCTACAGCTCTCATCCTTTTCCAGAATAGATTGGGTCTTCATTCTAAAAATTTTTTTGAAGTGGCGTGGAACGTTAATATCTCGATTATAGCATTATTTTATATTTGGGTAACATGTGTTAAACATTTTAGTTGTTGATGACGTTGGTTTTCCTCAAGTGATATGGTTTCTGTTATTTGGTAGATAATATTGTTTGATATTCTGTAGCGCCTGTCCTCGATATTCAAAGCAGTATGATATTTGTCAAGACTCGCTAAAAGATTTCCCCATTGATCTTAAAATGCTTATACACATCAGAAAGGCACGCATGTGTCGGTAGATTAATGTGTATGAGAATATTTGCAAATGTGTATCATGTTATTGGGTATATGGTAATTACATTCACAATAAAATAAAACTAATTTCTCCCCTTTTCTCTAGGGCCTCAAAATTATATATATATATATATATATATATATATATATATATATATATATATATATATATATATATATATATATATGTATATATATATATATATATAATTTATATAAAATTATGTAGACGACAGATTGATCAAAACCGAGAGGAAAATCTATAATATCAGAATAAAATTTAACAAAACATTGATAAAGTAGCTTCTATTTTAATTAGGCATGTCCACTGTTTTCGCGGAAAAACAGCATAGCGTAAATGAAAAATACCACAAACTTAAAGAAAATAAAATATTATCGTCAAAATACTTATGTTATTATTAAGATAAAAGAAAAAAGTATTTTTTAATTATTTTTTGATATTTTTTATTATTTTCTAACACGTTCGAAATTTTGGTTAAAGTCTTCTTTTGTTTACGTCATCGCGGTGACGTTAAAATAACGTAGTTTTTTTTTGCGCTTTTTTCCCGTTGAAAACACATTGATTTGGAAATTCTTGTAAAAATCAAATAATTGTCCGATCTTAATGAAATTTTTAGGACTTACTCACAAATGAATGAAATTATTTTTGCAATATTTTGTTTTTAGAAAATTTTGGTAAAAATTTTTTTTTTTTAAATATGTTACCCCCCACTTATTTAATTTCATGAAATTTCGCCCAAAACCGTTTTGGCTCCTCAATTTTTTTTTTGTTAAAAGAAGGAGTCTTTGGAGATGGTAAATAACCTACTTTTTTTTTTCAAATTTGAGCTATTTAACTGAAAATCTTGTCTGAATTGAAAAATAATGAATCCAAAAAAACTATGATATTACTTAATTAGAAAAGCTTTTAATTGCTTTTGTAAATAAGTAATATTAAGGACATTATTGTCTGAAGAAATAATTTTTTTCTGATGAATAATTAATTTTTACAAGAATTTTTTCGTTTTTTAAGAAATTTTAATTATAATAATGTATAATAGTTTAACATCGTGTAAAGCTCTGTATTAGGAGGGCTCCTCGATATTATGTAGTAATTAAGTAGGAAAAAAATTGACGAATCCAAAATTGCTAAGTTTAATAAATTTAGTTGAGCTACTTTTTTTAAAAATAATTTTTTATGTTGTATTTTTTTACTTAATACATTCCTTATTTCCATGTATGATATACTGAAATTGCCAGTATTATTACAAGGTCACGTGATTTAAGGGTTTTGTCCCTTGACGCGGTCTTTTCAACATTTCTTATTTTCCGTTCAATTTTAAAAGTGTAAACTTTAAATTTTAAAAGTAATTTTTCTTTTTTTCATTTACTATTTCATTAAATAATTTTATTTTATGTATTGTATTTCGATTAGTGTGGGTCATACTCAAATAGAATAATTTTTTTTTTTAACTCAGACTTTTAAAAATTATGTCATTTATGGTAATCCGTAGTAGCTGTCATCGCCTCGTCATTCAACAATCCATCAATAGTTGGGTCAGATTAACAGGATCGATCGTTAATAATTGGAATGTATATTATTATTTTATGCTATAAGTAAGAAAAATTTCTTTCAAATCAGATTACTTTAACTTTAAATTTTTTAATTTTACTAAACGTGTCAGAAATTTTTTTAAATATTTTAAAAATCGATAAATTTATGTTTGTTTACAAATTTCTTAAAATTAAGAAAATGGCCGTTTTTAAGAAAATTTAAAAATTTAAAATTAAATTTGACAATCAAATGTATATAGTTTCTATCTGAAATACACCAGAATTGTTTAATTAATAGAAATCGTAAATTTAATTATTAGACTTTCAATTAAAGCTAAAATGAAATCTTCAAGAATGTTTTTTCGTTGTAAAAAATTCATTTTAAACTTTAATATAGAAAATTTATGCCGAAATAGTGGACATACCTAATTTTAATCAAATACACCAGATGTATATACAGCTAGTAAATGTCATATATCTATATAATGTTTCTGAAGAAGTCGAATGCACTTGAAGCCTGCTTAACTAATGAAAATCACACACAAAATAAAAATACCAGCTCGTTATTACATTTTCTAATGGCGTTTTAATAAAATGAACCATGTGAGACTGATAAAGGTTTTCTATTTGTTCTTTATTCTGTCGGATTCCGATCCCTATTGGATCTGTATTTGATATCTGTAGTCATTCCCACTTGAACATGATAAATATATAGGATTAATAATCTAATTATCTCATCAAATAATAATATATATGATTAATAAAAATGTTATAATATCAATTTTTACGGTTTATCAAATAATGTAGATTATTCAAAGCTGAAACATCATTTGCATTGTAATAATAATAATTATCTTCGAGTGAATAACACATTAAAACATATTAGAATAGAAACAATTTTTCGGACTCGGACTATGTTGAAACTTGACTAATGCATGGAATAATAATGCAACACAAAATGTACTTAGCACAAAATGTATTGAAACAAGAAAGTGTACACAATATTTACATATAGTCTTTTGTATATTCCTGGGAAGACCATTCCTGGAATGTGTGTTGACTGAGTCGCAGTCGGGCAGAGTCTCTGGTTGAATCTCTTGATTCCTCTCACTCTCTTCCCGGTACCAACCATATTTATATGGTCGGTACTCCACTATGCAAATTAAGTGGATCCAACCACAACAGACTATTTAACCCATATCTTGGGGAGGAGATGGATTCATACCTTTCCTAAAGGTATTTGAGCGTAAGTGAATGTAACACACCAAGAATTCGGACAAAATTATTATAATAAAAATATATATGATTAATAATGTAATTTTCTCATCAATGTAATACCGCTATAAGGTTGAGAACTGGTTAATTCTGAGGAGGAATGGTTTGGATATTTTAATCGTATGTGAATTAAATTTAGTTTTAATTCCAATATAATACAGAGTACGATGGATAATTTGTCGTCTAAATTACGTAAAAATTAAAATAGCACTGACATCTCATTTTAACAGATATGCTTACTAAGATTACACAAACATGTCTGGAAATACTAGAGAGTAAATTTATTCAACAAAATCACAACTGGCTTCAACTGCAGACTCCCGACTATTTCTGAATCTCCTGCAACATTTCTGGACGGACTCCTTGATCAAATTAATGAATACTATCATAATTATTGCCTTTAGTTCATCTTTTGTGTTACAAGTAGTTTTGTTGGTATCTCGTTCAACTGTACCCCACACATAATAATCAAAGGGGTTGTAGACTCTGGAGTTAAGTGGCCAGATTGTCTGACAGCCATAACTGTGTTTTCCAGCTTGTATGGCATGGTGCAGAGCCCGGTTGCCAGACATAAATTCTTCTAGTAGCCACTCATTTGACCTATAGCAGCAGTACCTCCTCAGAACCCCGTATTGAGTTTGATGACCTGTGGGAAGATGGATGTAGGCATAGCTACACCATCACTAGTGATCCCGCTAAAGATCTTCGAAATCACCATTAGACTCATGCAACTCATTCCGAATTCTCTACACTGTTCTCAGATTTAAAGCCAGACACTCTGAAATTTTCGTATTGGATCTTCCGGCGCAAATGCCAAGCAGTACAGCATGCTGTTTTGCAATTTTATGTGGAGTGAATTGCGTCATGATGCTCTTTTCTACACAGACGCACCAACTGAACCCTCTATAAACAAGGCGCATGCGCGATGTTAAACATATAATATACTGACAATTTACCCATCGCTCGTTGTAGATTAAATTCTATATTTCCAATAAGCAAAACATCTTTCTGCATGTGTTTAAATTGATTGGAAAGATTATTTTTTATTATATTGACAATTCTGTCACTCAACATAATTCCTTTTACTAGGGCAAACTTTCAAAAATAAAATATTCTTTTCTGAAAATTTATATGGGTATTATTTACTGATTTAATTGATATGAAATTAAAGTAATATTACTGATTGTTGTTTTGAAGAAATGTATTTCTCTCTCTTTGAGAACATTGTTTAGTATTCACTGCCATATAAGAAGACTGATATTATGTAACAGTTCAGTACTGTTTGTTTTAAACGAAATCTTTCGCTTTCTTAATACTCTGCTTTGCTTTTGGAATACATCTTTGGCTGTTTCTTTCTCTTCTCTACTGAAACACTTTCCAGATATTTAAACTGTTGTACATGTTTGATTTTGATATCTCTTTTGACAACAACTTTGCATTCCGTTTTCTTATGATTAAACAATATACTGATAGCTGATTTTAGAATCTTACAAGTCTCAATTTGAAGATTGCCACTTGTCAATATAAACAAAAAGAAAAGTAACGATTTTATTTAAGTTCCTTTTCTGTTGACCCTGAATTAACGAATGTCCAATAAGCGTGAGGATGCGGGGTTTTCTTGTAAAAAGAGATTCTTTGCCTTTTAACAAACCCGAAGCTGAAATTGTTACAAAATCATTCTCTCTCGGTCATTCTATCTCTCTGCTTCTCTTTCACTGATATATATTTACCACGAAAGACAGTAAATGCGAGCTACATTCGTTGTGTTAATTTTATTTTAGTTTGTGAAAGGCTAATTTTAGAATATTGGTCCCAAGAAACCGATGCAGTGTCTTACCGAATAAAGAAGTGATCACAAAACAACCTCTCAAACCACTACAATGATCACCAGTCGTAGAAAGAAATCTGTGGTAGAAACATGAAGCTATCGCCTCGTACCCAACTAAGACATAGTGATAATGTTACACTAAAACCCTTACCATGTTAAGACTGTTGCTGATTTTACAACTTTTTAAAGTATCACTGATAACAGAACCGAGAGCTATCTTTCTTTTTTATTTTCTTGAAAAGAAAAAAAAAAGGTTGCTGAATCAATTCAAAAATCACTTAAGACAAACAATGCAGAAGCGTTTGGTTCATTTCGTCAGGTAAAGTGAACGAAATCTCCCTTGAGAAGACAAATCTCCACTTGAGTTCATTATAGATCAAGTCGATGCACTATTTAAGTTTTTTCACGTAATTTATTGATCAAAAAAGTTTAAACCACGAAAGAAGAATTAGAAAAATAAAGAAAAAATGAAAATAACGTAGGGAACAAAAAGAATGAAAAAATTATTATTGTATTTCTTTCTTTTTTTAACAATGATGACTGATTATTTAAAATGTTATATCTCCAAAACGATTTTTTTTTAGGATAAAGGTGGTGTATACCATTTTGTCTCATTCTCTTATTGTGTTTTCTCTACAGACGCAGTTAAATTAAAAGTTAATTGTGCGTCAAGATACAAAATTAAATTATTTTAATTAATTAAACATGAATTTAACGTCTCCTGTTACAGAGGTTTCAGGGAATGTCTTCTATACGCTGCTTCTACTTTTCAATCTACTCCTCTTCCTTCTTTTTTCCTCCTCCTCCTCCTCCTTGTTCTTCTTGTGGATGTTCGGGTGGTCTAAAGGATGGTGTCTCGAAATGACAAGTCAGTGAGCCAAGCCCGAATTCCGGGTGCGTTACATTCGCTTATGCGCAAATATGAATCCATCTCCTCCCCAAACTATGGGTTAAATAGTCCGAGTGGGAAAAATTGTTTTCATTCTAAAAATGTTGTTAATGTGTTATTCACTCGAAGATAATTATTATTCTTACAATGCAAACGATATTTCAGTTTTAAATAAGCCACATTAGTTGATAAACCGTAAAAATCAATTTTCTTCTTTTTCGTCAGGATATAGGAAATCATGCACAACATCGTATAGTTTTTTTAAACTCTAAGTCCTTACGATTCATTTACATATTTTATTTAGGTTACTCAGTTTCTCTAAGTGACTCTTGATTCCAATATATCCTGTGAGTGCCTTATTCTCGAAGCCACCTTTTCTCACTCTGTGTCTCAGAAATTGAAACTATTTCTTTCCTGTTAAACGGTAAACCTTCGGAGTGTAAGTTCTTAAGCTATAGATATGACTAGCAAAATTAGACGCAGACGTTGGTCAATGTAGCAAATTTTTTTTTTTTTTTTTCCCCGGAAGAATTTTTGGTTAGTGGGGGTTAATAATAACATCGAAAATCTCGGATGATAAATCAAATGACATCTACAGTTACTAGTGGGTTCCGGAAAGACTAAAATCTGTAAATATATTGCTATTATTCAATGAAAGTTTGTAATAGACCGAACTCAGATAGAATATCATTTTAGAGCGCCATCTCTAAAGTGTTATACTTTCAGCATACATGGTTAATTTTGATAATTTATAAATGAAAGATACGTGGCCCGACACTAAATTGCATTTTATTAAGCGCCCTTCGGAAAATTTCCACACATGCTGGAAACAGGATTGTATGAATGCTAAAAGAGAAGCCAATCATTATTTTCAAAGTGTTGATACATTTTCAGGAATTAGGATCAAACGTTATATCTGATATGAAGACACTCCGCTATTATGGTTTGGAATCTTGAGAAATCTTATGTTGACGTTTGCTTAGAAAAAAATATGTAAATCAAATTACTTAAGTAAGAATATTCTTTGGTTTGATGAGATCAAGTAAATTGGTTTCTATTAAGAGACATTTTATAAATCTATGTATATGATATCACAAAATGCAACGTTGGTGTAAATGAGACTTTTTGAAGGAGTTACAACTTCGCTGGGCTGGTCATGTTGCGAGGATGAATGACGCCAGAATACCTAAGGTCCCCATGTACAGTCAGCTTGGCCAAAAGACTGTTGGACAGCAGTGGCAAATGTACAAAGACAAACTGAAGAATAACGTCTCATCTCTCAATGTGCCTCAAAGTAAATTCGAGTGACTTGCCTTGGAAAGAAATAACTGGTGATATCTGTGCCAGACATTTCGAAATCGGTCTTATTGTCCAGATAAGAGGCGAAAGACAATGGCGATAAAGCGTTTGCAAATGTTCCTGTTGCTATCTCCTGAGATCATAGCCGTTGCACAATATGTGAATGCAAGGTCACTACCGGGACTGAAGTGCCACATACAACAAAAATATAATAACTGAATGAACTTGTCGGATCCTCATACGTCAAATTCAATGGAGAGTCATATATATATATATATATATATATATACACAAAGAAATAATCACACATAGAATCAATCAGAAATATTAATGCGATTAATGGTGACATCAGTCACTAGAAGCATAATATATGCATTAAAATACTGTTAACCCATAGAGTGAACTATTGATGTCTGTAGTTTTCAGTTTATTTGATGTTAAAATGCTAGTACTTACGAACAGACCTCTATTCATCATCAGGCATGTGTTTTTTTTCCTTATAAAATCAAAAACTTGAAGACGAAATACTTTATTGTCGACCGAAAGATGTTTTTTGAATATCTGCTATTAATGACGGTTATGAACAATCTCGGAACGTGCAAAGACACAACGCTAAGTTTTTCAAAATTTTAAGTGAGAATTTTATTTAAATATTTCTTGTGATGTGTTAAATCCACGTATTCTATTTTTACAAGTGTATTCAGTTTATATGTCATGAACTAAGCATATAGTTCAATTATGTAGTGTAATGTCTTAGTAGTAGTTTTTTTATAGGAATTTTCCTGTACTGCGGATCAATAGTTTTTATAAACATAAAACATTAGGTAGTATATAATTTACATACAAAGAAATAATCACACACACATATATATATATATATATATATATGTGTGTGTGTGTGTGTGTGTGTGTGTGTGTGTGTGTGTGTGTGTGTGTGTGTGTGTGTTTTGGTGACAGAGTTCATATCATCAGCCCAACAGACTATTGGAATCGTAAGCGGCAGATCAATCTTCAAATATATTTATTGTATCATGTAAGTCTGATTCTAACTAATCGCATAACATTTTGCAATATATGGTGAACCTTAAAGAATCGAGTCGGTGCCATCGTGTTTCTCTAGGTTGCATCCTGTTTGCTGGTAGATCTTCAGTCTTGTAACAAGCATCCTTATAGGAATGGTAAAGAAGCAGTTACGATTATTTACAAAGAGCTGCACTTACATTGCTCGTTAGATCCCCGAAGTTAGGAAGTGTCGAACCCAATCAGTACGAAGATGGCGAGCTCCTTGGCAACACCGGATAATGTAAATGACATAAAAAAACGAAATATGTTTTGGTTTTAACTAACTCCAAAAGGATAGATTGAGAGAATCAAATAGGTCCAATTACAAATATTTAATAGATATCTAGGAATCTTAATCAACAATTATATATATCAACACACTCGGCTAGCATGGCTTGCAATTTTGTATCACCCCGAAATTATCATTTCTGGAGTAATGACACCTCGAGAAGTGTACGAAATCTTCCAAAATGAATTTATCTATCTATCTATTAATATATATATATATATATATATATATATATATATATATATATAGATGTCAGTTATCAGATATCTCCTGTTAATTCCCCTCTCCAAGTTCTCCAACGCTTTAACCAGGTAGTGAACCCACACTCTATTGTGTCCTGTCACTGGATCTAACACATCCAATAGACATGGCACGTGGAACTAGAACAGTCTACCCCAGTGTGCGAAATAAAGGGTTCAGTTCGACATGCCAACCACCTGAGGAAGGCCGTAGCGTACAACGGCCAAAACGATTTAATAAATATGGAGACAAAGATGAGAACAATAGTCCGAATAATGTAAATAGTGTACATAATACCTCATCTCAGAAATATCAACAGATACTGAGAATAAATAAGTATTTCAAGATATTTACCGAATATCTAGTCCTCAATAGCGCTTTGTTGCGAAGCTCTGGAGCCTCTTATTGGACATTAGATAAATTTTGGGATATTGATATTATTTTTTAGTAATTTATATTTTAAAAAATGCTTTCGTAGGAAGATCTTTTAAAAATGTTTGAAGTTTGTGAAACTGCACAACATTTTACGTTTGTTTATCATCACTTGCCTTGATTAATTCGGAAGACGAATCGCTTCGGCAAGGATTAAATACTGTTCCCTGCTGTCTATTTTATTCAATCTGTTTTTCTCTACAGATATATTCTGAGAACGTTCACACACGCACACACACACACACACACACACACACACATATATATATATATATATATATATATATAAACTCACACACACAAACATGTTTTAAAAAATCAACTAACAATTTCTGGCTGTTTGGTTTATAATTATAATTTTCCAGTTTTCGAATAAGATGTGGCATATTGTGATTGAAATTGTAGATAAATTGTATGAATTTCCTAAATGTTCCCTTCTTTTGACCAATTTATTTCGGTTGTTTCAGTCATTTTCAATAACCATGTGCTGACCGTGTATTAAGAAAGAAAGAAAGAAAGAAAGAAAGAAAGAAAGAAAGAAAGAAAGAAAGAAAGATGGAAAGGAAAGGAAAAGACTTGGATGAAGTTGAATGCTAACATGTTAAAAGGAGAGAAACACATGAAAGAATATACAAGACTGAATGAAAAGAGATAAAA
This sequence comes from Acanthosepion lycidas, assembly GCA_963932145.1. NCBI lineage: Eukaryota > Metazoa > Mollusca > Cephalopoda > Sepiida > Sepiidae > Acanthosepion > Acanthosepion lycidas. The sequence goes on from OZ010581.1 coordinate 123,996,080, forward strand.
GAGGTGAATTTATGAGCCTGAAATTGAATGCAATAATCTTCAATGACAACAAATAATTCACTAATTATTAGTCTTCGTGGTTTTACGATTACTCATTAAGATAAAAGAAATGCGTAAAAACGAATTAAATAAAATTTTAGAATAAAATCAAATCTGTTGTGCATTTTTATTTTTCAGAAATTTGTCTCTTCTTATTGTCAGGAAAGAATTTTTTCCCGCTATTTCCATCATTATACATCACCTTGATCTCGTCGATTCACGTTCATTGAAGCAATAAATAAACTTCCAAATTAGCGCTAATGAATAGTTTAATCAACTCCGAGGCCTTTCTGTTTCTTTGCTTTTCTTTCTTTCTTTCTTTCTTTTTTTTCTTTTTTGCATATAAATGCGCAAAATAATAAGTTCCTCTTAAGAATTTTAAATCTGTTTACACAGGAAAAATACAAAAACTTTATATAATAGAATAAACGGTGCCAAATTTAAGACAAGATGGATAACTGAGAAGTTTCGATATTAATTGAGAGACGAATCTTCTTCAGACAAAGATTGCATTTATGGATTAAATCTTATGTATATAAGGGAAAATAATCACAAAGAAATAAAACAAAAGCTGGTAACAGTCACATCGAAACGTTAAAGATCCAGAGACTCTCAACATGGACATTTAAATTATGACGACCAACTTATCTCCATAGCCAACTTAACTGTTTTATTCTATCGGTTAAAATTAAATGACAGTATTACTTTCATTTTTCCGTAAATTAAACGACAATTTATACATCGCATCCTGTATTTCCTCTTCCTACATTGAAGATTAATTCCGACATTGACATATCCATATTTTTAAACAAATTTTACGGCCGAATGCATCATCCTAACTATTTCTAAATATATCATGACAGACGATGAAAAATGGATTCCATACAATAATGTTCAATGCAAATGATAGTGGTTTGACGAGGATAAACCTCCACAACCGACCCGAACATCTTAAAAAGAAAATTGAAGGAAGTTACAGTTGTACGCGTGGTGGGAGTTGTATTCTTTACATTTCTGAAAACGCAATGAAACACTCAATGCACATTTATATCAAAAGTAGCTGCAACCTGTCCTTAAATTTCTAGTCGGAAAGTTCGATTGGCTTGTAAATCGAAAAAATGTTGTTCCCCTCTATGACCACGCTAGCCTGATTACAACAAGAATGATAAAGGAAAAGTGTATGAAGTCAGTTGCTATGATCTCAGAGAGCCCACGGCGTAAGCTACCTGTTCGGGACGTCAAAATGAAGCAATTGCAGAAATTTAATTATCCGAGTAGTGGCTTAATACACTACGGAAAATGTAACATAAAAATCTGAAGCCACTTACGTTAGTGGAAAATGTCTATAGTAAGCAAAGTGATGTAAGGAATGGAGTGTTGAATTGCTGTGTAATATCTTGTCTTCTATATGACAATGAATGCGGAACAATATTAAGGAAAAAGAAGCAACAGACATGTACTTCTTCTGACAAATGATCAGAATATCATGGACGAGGAAAGAGATCGAAGAGGAAGTTTTCAGGAAAATCGGAACTACAATTCCACGTATACATGCAATCAGAACGGGACGGTTGACATTTCTGGGAATATGTAAGGTAAAATGTTTGCTTTACATAGTACAAAAAATAAGTTGTGGAGAGCACATAAGTTTTCGATCTATGTGATTTTTAAATAAACTTTCTTTTTTTAAACATTTCCCCCCAAACAAAGCAATAAATCCCCTGAGACAAAATGTGCTACTGAGTGTTAAAGATTTTGAGAAAATTAAGCATAATTATGGCTAGAGAACTATAAAAGAACAGGAATTAAGACGATAGAAGATTTATGATTGACAAGGCATTTTAATTTTTGACGAATAAACTTAACTGGTAGGCTTGAAGCTGGAAGAGAATTCCACAAGCAAGAAGTAATTTAGAAGAAACTATTAAAAGAAACTTCCGGTTACATCTCGCCATTTCATCTGTAAAATTATGAGACCTTGCTGTCAGTGTAATACAGCGCTTGAATTCATAATGTCTCAGTACCAAAGAGGACAGCCCCTCAGATCAATAAACATGAAAATATTTATAGAAAAGGCTCGAGGAATGACTGACAGTAAATACTTGAGGAAAACAGTGTAAAATATGTTTTTTATCATCATTAGGTTAGGGACTTAATGATATACAGACTGATCCGAGAGTCTATTTCAACGCTCTGTGGAGGTATTATAAAAGAGAGGGTTTCACCTGAACGATACCAGAATACCCATCAGTTGAAGGATGCGGTTCAAAGGATCTTTCCAGCAATTATCAAAGCACAACTTCATAAAATATCACACAGGACATGGCGCCACATCATGAAAATTATGGTGTTCATACAGACCTTCTCGATGTGTGACAGTGTCAATGAATAAACTGAATCCAGTACCTGCGTTTTGTATTACTTGTTCTATTGTTCTCATTATATTTTGGTTGAGGTGACAAGACCTTCGGACCACCCTATATCTGTCTTTAAATCTGTATATTTTTGAGATGAGGTTTTATGTACACTATTTACATTATTCGGACTATTGTCTTCATCTTTGTCGCCATATTTATTACAACGTCTCGTTTCAATCTGTATGTCCAGAGACAGGATTCTGGGGAAGCATTGATCTAAATGTAATCCGTTTTGAAGGAGTTATAGCAAACTAAGGTAATCTTGTGTTTGAAAAATACGAAAAATAAGGAAGAGTTATCAATCAACAATAACAAATAATAGCATCTCCGAAAGTCAGGATTGATAGTAATAGAACATATTTCCTAGACAACCCCTGTTTCAAACGTCCGCTCATGCGTTCTTCAAGACTCAGAGCTTAGCTGTTGTTTATACTACAGATATTTACTGAGCTAACCTTACGTACATCTTCTGATAGAGTGTATATAAACAACTGTTTTTAGCAACATCAACGAGGCTAATAAACTCAACCCTTAGCTTACGATGGCTTATTTCTTAGTGCAGCCATCGATGACGTCCGAGAAAGTTGACTCTACATATTTCAGGCTTACGGCCACATCACGATAAAAGACCGATCTTCGTTTGATCATTAAGGTTAAGCAAAATCGAATCAGTACGTAGATGGGTCAACAGTTGAGGATATCAGGCGCTGTGGCCTAATTGATAACAGCTGGCAAATTAAAAAAATTGTGGTACTGTGTTCCAATTCCACTCAGATTCGGTATATTCAATTATGCGCCCAAAATGCGAAATGTATGAATCCAACTCTTCTATGGGTTAAATAGTATGGTTTCAGAAAATCATTATTACCTCCAAAAAATCCTAAGGAGATTGATAGCATCAAAAAAGCTGCAGAAGTTTGATAAGACGTAACAGTTACTCAGTCACACACTCTACCCTCTTACATTCACAAGCCTTGGGCGAAACCATGTCATGATTTCAGTTATTTGTTTACGATGTCATACAGTGAAATCTACCCACGCTGATAACATGAACAAGACCTTAGAAATCGAACATTGTAAAATTCGAACAAAGATCGCACGGATGGAAAGCAAATGTTTTAACCATTCGGCTATATAATAGCGCCTGTCATTTGCTGTTTATGCTTCTTGGCTTATGCTTCTTTGCTTTTATTCCTTTGCTGCTATATAATAGAGTGATGGTTCTTTACTGTTTATACTTGGTCTATGCTCTTTTGCTTTTACTCAATTGCTGAAATATAATAGTGTGAGTGTCCTTTGCTACTTATGCTTCTTGGCTTATGCGTCTTTGCTTTTATTCCTTTGCTGCTATATAATAGAGCGATGGTTCTTTACTGTTTATACTTGGTCTATGCTCTTTTGCTTTTACTCAATTGCTGAATATAATAGTGTGAGTGTCCTTTGCTACTTATGCTTCTTGGCTTATGCGTCTTTGCTTTTATTCCTTTGCTGCTATATAATAGAGCGATGGTTCTTTACTGTTTATACTTGGTCTATGCTCTTTTGCTTTTACTCAATTGCTGAATATAATAGTGTGAGTATCCTTTGCTGCTTATGCTTCTTGGCTTATGCGTCTTTGCTTTTATTCCTTTTCTGCAAATAATAGCGTGAGGGTTCTTTACTGTTTATGATTCTTGGTTTATGTTATTTTGCTTTTATTTATTTGCTGATATATAATAGAGTGAATGTCCTATGTTGATTACGCTCCTTGGCTTATGTTTTGCTTTTAATGTTTTGCTGCTATATAATAGCGTGAGCGTCCTTTGCTGTTTATACTTCTTGGATTATGCTCCTTTGCATTTAATCTGTTGTTGCTATATAATTGCGTGATTGCCCTTTGCTGCTTATGCTTCTTGGCTTATGCTCCGTTACTTTTACTCCTTTGCTGCTATATAATAGCACGTGTGTACTTTGCTGGTTATTTGACGAGTTCAGCAAAATAATTTCTCACTGACACTGAAAAAATGTCTCTCGGTTTTTGTTCGGAAAAGTGTTACTAAATCGATATAAAATATTTATAATAGTTGGATGTGTAATAGAAGTCAAATCGGCTAAATTCTCAGTTTGAATTTTCAAACAGTAAAAAATATAAACTGACATTCATGAGGTTAAGGGAGAATAAGGAAACTGAAAAAATGATCATTAAATGTATTGTGTTAGGTGTTTTTTAAAAGACAGTTATTATGAATTTTATCACCCGCCCATTTTGCTTGAATTGGTTCTTACGACATAAAGTACAGTCATATAAAGAGATGCGGAAAATGGAAAAATTATGTAAACTTTCGAAAAATAGGAAAAAGGAAAGCAAACCAAAAAAAAAACACAAAGATCTTATACAAACTTTCGAAGACAAAATGAAACCATCATTGACGAAATAAAATATAATTAAAATAAATGATCTCAAACGTCTCGCACTTACGAAAAATAAAAATAAAATAAAGAATAAAATAAAAAATAAAATAAAGAATAAAATAAAAAATAAAATAAGAATAAAATAAAAATGATCCTAAAAAACGAGTTAATAAAAGAAAAATATCGACAGTCCGCTTTTATGTTTATCTGACGTCATTCCCAATTTCTTTTGCCCAATTTAATTTTTCTTTTATGGCATTAATTTTCTCTATTAAAGTTAACATAGTTTGGAATAAATAAATAAAAATGGAAGACAAAAATATCTGGCTGAACCGTTACTTGAACTGGGTGAGAAAGGTGGAGATGATCTGGGATCAAGTGTTTGCCCTCTTGTGAGTAATTCAATTTCCAGAATGAAGAGCCGCGTTTCACTTACACGAGAACGTAAAAGATAATGGAGTTCAATGATTGGAGAAAAAAAACAAATAGATGTTTTATAGAATGATCCTAAGACATTCGTATCCCATAAAAATAGTAGTAATACTCAATATGGATTCAAATTTCAGATATAAGGCTCCTAATTTCACATTACAGCTTCACTCAGCCACGTTCGCAATGTTACACTTACTGAACTCAGGATTTAACACTGGCTGATTTGCTACAACAAATCTCCCTCTCTTTCACTCTCCCTTTCATTTTTTTTATTTTAGCATTTCGCTTCTGTGTTTATGATCTCTTTCTATCTCACTCTCTCTCCACCTCTCACTCTCTCTCTCTCTCTGTCTCTTCATTATGGGTATATATTATTCTTCCCTTAGCTTGAATCATAAGTAATTTCCGTTACGAGGATCAGTTGGAATACGAACATATCATGCCCGCTACAAATTAAATATAACAGTGAAGAATAGCTTTGGAGTACACAAACATACAATATTCTTTGTAGATCAGGAAACCCATACAGAATGGATTGAAGGAGAAATCTTATTCTCCTCATTTGGAATACGAATATAACAGACGAACTACAAATTAAATGTGACAAAACGAGATGAATGTTGGAATTGTTTTGTTTTTTTTCTACCCCACCCCGCCATATTCACATCACCGAGCAGGAACAAATTATTACATTATTCGATCACTGAAGAATTCTTTGGGAATTGTTTTTGTAATGAAAACCAGATTTCATCAAAAACTTTTTCGCATCAAAATTTGTGATATTTTATCCCAAATGTCTCCCAGAATTGTATAAGTGGCAAAAAAAAATGATGAAAATATTTATCTATCTAAATAAATAAACGGCAATTTCTGTCTGTTCGTCTGTGTTCCTGAAACACGTGTAACTCGGGCCAGAGTTTCTCCACAGATTTTACCATTTTGGAACCAGGAGGATCTCGGTATTACAAATCTGACATTCATCTGATGCTTGAACATCCAGTATTAAGACTTGTGTCTGGATGAGTTAAAAACAGTTAAGAATTTAAATTTTAAAATAGCTTTAAAAAATTAGTGATATTAAATGATTTTAATTTATATTGTTTAAATTAACACAAAACTTTATGAATTTTTTTTTCAGAATACAAGGATCAGAGTTAAAGAGAGAGATTTTGAATTTCTGCAAAGTTCGTGATTTGAAAAGCTAAACGCAATTGAAGTTCCACGGAGAACTTGAAATTGAATTGCAGCCCAAATCGTTCTTTTGGTCGGAATTGTACTCATAACTCAAATCAGTGTTAAAATGATGTTTTAAAATTCCATATAGTGAACTGAGGAATTCAAATCTATTTCTTTAAAATTATCATTTCTGTATTCTAAGATGGACCAGAAGTTCTTTTAGTTTTGGGTCGGAGTCCCAATTAGCCCTCCACAGCGGCTAGCTTAAAAGTCCGCACTGGGTGCGGCTTTTAGGCTTGCTCCTGCTCCTTTGAATAAAACATAAAAATATTGGTTCTTTATTTTTGAAATAATTAATTGGATAACGAAAAACGGACATTATTTATGAGTCAACCGGATAATCAGAAACGCTAATTACTTAGGACCCAATAGAAAATTAAAAAAAACGGTAATTATTCATGATTCAAATGAAGAATAAAAACGCAAATAATTTATGATCAAATATATTAACTCAATTCATCTTAATCACTTCATACTTTCAAGAGTGAATGTTTACTGATCAACATTCTGCTGATATTCATATAGGATTTTATTGATTTCTGCTAGTACGAGAAATATGGAAAAGTAAATCCCCAAATAATTTCGAGATGGGGAAATTATTTCACGGAATGTAAATAAATGAATTTGAGTGTGTTCTTTGCCGTCCCTAGTTTCTTACTTTTACCCATCTGACATTTATCAGTTCTTTTCCCACCTTTGGAGTTGAAGTTTATTTTTGAATTCACGACGCTAATTCACATTTATCACAAGAATATAATAAAACTCATATTTAATTGAAACATATCAACGCACGAAGACAAAACTATATGTCAAAAAAACTAAATTAAAAAAGAAATTCACTGTCCATTTTAGCACACTGCTACGATGTCAAGCAACGTGCTGGAAACTGTATTTTCATATCTGACATACAATATACCAAATGAAATAGTATGGCCGGCTGCTAGTATCCGAGGTGGGGTAAGTTAATACATTTAGAAGATACTTGATCAGACATATCTGTGTTTTTTGAGTAGCAATAAAAAAATTGTGGCTTATATGGCATCTGGGCTGAGAAGACCTTAGTTACAGTTACTGGCAGAGATGAACAAAAGCTGATGTGACCAACAGTATATACAACGCCAGTACGCTTAATCACTCGGTCACTATGACTTACGAATTCGTGCTCGCACAACCATCGTTGTCTTCCGGAAGCTTCGGTCAACTGGTGGTATCGTTATCTCCACAAAATATTATGAGAAAGAAGAGACCCTTATGATAAATCGATCAGAGTGATGATCAAATCCGGATGTCATGACTGCAATACAAGCATTCTTATCCTACAGCTTCGCAAACGGCATATAACCTTTCAAAATCCTCTTATTTAACGGTTGCAGTATGATCAATTTTATTTTATTTTATGATCGGATAAAGAAAACATATGTAACGGAAACAATAGAAAAAGTTTCCTATTTCTTCATTATACAAAACTTTGTCGGTTTTGTTCCTTCTCCTAACATTTTGTGGTATCTGTTCTTTATCCTATCCTTTGTCAGATTTGTTCTTGCCACTGTCTTTTTGCCGGATTCCGCTCTATATTTCATTGGTATTTGATTCTACTTGATATGCACACTATCTAATTCTTGCATGTGCATTTGGACCAGAAGTACTTAAAAATGATCGATCCAGAACCGCTTCAAAAATTTACTGTTAGTATATAAAACAACTTTGATCGTAAAGTACATTACCCAACGAATTCAATGACCTGCTTGTGATTTCCCTTACTGGTGCATAAATTGCTATGTTGGTTGACATGTCGGCGGCAGGACATACTGGAGGTAAGAGAATTTCTGTTTTACCTCTACAAAGCCATAGAGCCACTCAAACTGAGAGGTTACAGAGTAAGTGGTGCCGTTTATGAGGATATATAGGGAAGATAATGGTTAGACTTGAACAGGTTAAGAATATAGGAGAGTGGAAGTAAAAAATTGGGAGTTGGTTCTACAAAGCCTCGGACAAACCTGCGTAAAGAAGTTGCGGAACATGGTGTAAGAGGGTGGGGTCTGAAAAGATAAACTTACTAATATCTAAAAGGATAGGAAGTTGTGGAAGGCTGTGTTCGCCCACACCCTGAAAAAGTACGCATATAGAAGAACAACAAGAACAAGAACAAAAACAAGAACAAGAAGAGGGAAGAAGAAGAAGAAGAAGAAGAAGAAGAAGAAGAAGAAGAAGTCATGACATCCGGATTGATCATCACTCTGATCGATTTATCATGAGGGTCTATTCTTTCTCATAATATTTTGTGGAGATAGCGATACCACCAGTTAACCGAAGATTCCGGAAGACAACGAAAAGACAAATTACCACTAGCAATACTAGCAATACTACTATTAATATTACTACTAATAATAATAATAATACTGCCAGAAGTACAGTATGTGCTTTCTTATTGACATGTCAGTACCTGCAGATTGCAATGTATATTTGAAGATCTTCAAAAAGCTATCAAAATACAAGGATCTTGAAGTGGAAATATCAAAGCTGTGGCCCAAGAAGGCATCCATAAATCCAGTTGTATTTGGAGCGCTCGGATTTGTTGTAAAAGGTTCGATATACCCATTGAACGGATTCCTGTAAATCCATTGCATGAAGAAATGCAAAATATTTTACTCACAAGTAGAACTCACACATTACAAGAGCCAAGTTACAATGCCTAGTTTCACGAGCTCAGACCATCGCACAGGAGACCCACAATGCCATGATCGCGATATCAAATCATCTGCATTCGCTTTGTGCTCCTTTGATGAAGAGCAAGTTCCACTTAGCTTCTTTCCCAGAATTGTATACCGTGGAACAAATTCCAGAGAGTATGTTTCCCTGGCGACTAAAATCTTGGTTTCTTCAACTGATATCTTCTCTACACGTAGTCACCTCACAATATGCACTTTTTAATTCATACTTCCATCGCCCTTCTAACATTTACTCAGTATCCTTCTATGTTAAATGGCCCTAATGTATCAGAAGAAAATGGAGAAACATATAAAGAAGAAATGGGAAATTCGTCTTAAATTTCAAACAAATATTCCAACTTGTTTGTATTTCTTTTGGGGTTTGTCACTCAAAATAATCGAATACTCAGATCGATTACCAGTAACAGGAAATATCTCATCCAGTCATTTCCTTTAGTTAAAAAAATTGAGAAGTATGTCAACAGTCCTACGTCGCATTTCAAGTCGTCTTTCACCTTGTTAAAAAGTGTTTACTCAAGTGAAGTCGAAATAAATCCTGCTTGTAATGCTAGTATGATGTGGCTGAACGTCATTTCTTGTATTCAAGAATCAAAATTCTATGTCAATGATCCAAATTACAAAATAAAATGGTCATAAAAGTGCGATTTTCTTTCACTGAGAAAGAATCAAAAATCTCTTTCTTTGTATCTTTATATATATATATATATATATATATATATATATATATATATATATATATATATATATATATATAATGTAAATCTATTTTAAGTTGGTGGGTGAAAAAACCTGGATAGAACCATTTTCAAATAAATTGGCATCCGAAGAAGAATGGGAAAAAAATGCACTAGAAACCTCCGAACAGAGTGAAAGAAATCGTACATTGCCTTAAATCTCTGGTAAAAAAAGAGCCTCCACCCAACACCGAGTAACAACTGAAAACGAAGAGTGACCAATACACTAAGTAGAGAAAAAGTTAAATAAATAAATCATAATGCCAGTTCACCTTGACGATCCCATGTGTTGAGACCTACGTAGGTAGTAGCTGGCTCATTAGGATTTCTTTATATATATATATATATATATATATATATATATATATATATATATATATATATATATATATATATGTATGTATGTATATATATATATATGTATATATATATATATATGTATATATATATATATGTATATATATATATGTATATATATATGTATATATATATATGTATATATATATATATATATATGTATATATATATGTATGTATATATATATATATGCATATATATATGTATATATATATATATATGTATTTATATATATATGTATATATATATATGTATATATATATATATATATATATATATATATATATATAGATTATTTTAGGATATTACATTGAAAACATCTCAAAATCTCTAAAGAATTACAATCGTGTTTCGATGCGTATCAAGGCATCTGATCAACTTCATATATATATATATATATATATATATATATATATATATATATACAGAGTGAGAGAGAAAGAGAGAGAGAGACATGAGGAGAGAGAGAGTCATTATATTTCTTTTGTTAAAAAGCAACGACAATGTTTATAGAAGGATTTGTTTATACATACTTTCTTTGCCTCAAAACATTTTTTTTGTTTTTTGAGTAGTTTTTTGTGCAAATTATCCAACATTTTCTGTTTGAGATATTATATGTCTGAGTTTTCTTTATACTTCACTCAATACAAGGCTCAGGAACAACGCAATCTAGAACATTACTGTTGCATTAGCTTAAGAAAAAGCAAGAAGTTAAGTGAGTATATACATGGAAGATAACGTATAAATTTAGATTTAATCAGATCATGATTGTCGTGATCGGTAAAATATCCTTCCAGAATTCTGTTGCAAAAAGAAACAGTTTTTGATAACAATTTGAAATTTACTTATTTCTAATGGAATACGAAAGCGGATGATTCACGTAACGCATCAGAAAAATGTAAAAGTTGGTTGGACAAAGGAATGTAGCCCGTCAGGTGACATGCCAGAGAAACAGCCATTAAACAGAAAGTTTCGCTATGTTTTTCTGTGGGAAACGTGTTGTATGGTGGAAAATAATTCATCATCTACAAATTCGCGTAGAAGCTTTTGAACTCTATCACTACAGGTAAATGGTGAGTTGTAAGCTCCATCCCTGATATGGCAGCCTTATCCCATGTTACGATACAGTATAATAGAGGTAACGATATGATGAAGCAATATTTTCTCGGCATCTTTTGCAATAGATTGGAAATATAAGTTTAACTTTATGTCTTCAGTTCCAATAGACGTCAGAGGCAAAGTGTCTCCTCGAGAAGACACACATCGATCGTGACAGGTGCAGGGTCTATTTGGTGATGCTGCAATGTTACTTGTTTGGTTTTGTCCGTACTGATTTTACAAGCTAGTCTTTTCCCTATTGAGCCGCTTGGGCTAGGTCAGAGACGATCAGCTAGGTTCTGCGATGATGGAATGTAAATAGATTGGTCTCCGAGACATTAAACGTAACCAGCCAGTTTTTACTCCACTGGGAAAATTGTGAAAAATCGGAAGAGAGATCAGTCGACAATCTCTGACCATCGCTACTTTCAGAGGTGCGCCCTTATAAAGTCCTATCATCGGCAGAGATATTTACAAAAGACCCGAGTATATTCTTAGGCAGATCATTTATGAAGAACAAAAAGAGGGATGGTTCGAGGAGTGTCCCATGGGGCCCGCCTGGTTTGGCCTCAAGGGTTCCAAAGAAATGTCCATTGATAAGTACCTTCATGGAACTAACTGTTAGGAAGGATTTTATGATCGAGAAAACCGTTTTGGTGATTTCTTAACTGAAAAGCTTGTGTAGTAAGCCTTTGTACCACACTTTATCGAAGGCTCTTGAAGTATCTATTCCTATGGACCTCAAGATGTTTTTGTCGTCCAGAGCCTCACTGATTCTGTGAGTGGTGGTCGTCTTAACATCGGCAGTGGATTGGACCGACAGAAAAACCTGCAAATTGTCCCTGAAGAGGTTGTTCTTTTCTACATACCCGACGCCCCTCTTATTGATTATGGCGTCAAAGACTTTGCTTATCGTACTGATTAGACTGATGGGAGAGGTAAGATCGCACGTCCGATTCTTGAAAACCGGGGATTCGCTTGATACAGTCCATAGGTTTTGGAAGGACTTCAAGTAGCGGTTGAATAGATAAGCTAAGATTGGGATTAATTCCGGGTTGATGCTCTTAAGGACAACTACTAGAATTCTGTCTGGAACAGTGGGTTTCTGAAGGTCAACGCCTTTGATATGTCTGGAGATTTCTCATGCAGTGATAGTAATATTACTGACATGTTTCTTAGGGAGGGGTGGTCTTTGTCATCTAACGTTGAGTTACAGACAAAGATGGAGGCGAACAGGTTCGCCTTATCTGTCGACGAGGATATGACCTCGGGATCATTTATTATTATGAGCACTGCCACTTTACCTCTGTTCATGATTTCGATGGCGGTCATCCACAATTCATGGGATCCATTTTGTTTCTTTTCAACCTTTGTCCCGACTACTTGCGCGTATCTGCACTTGACGTTTTCTAGAACAGTTTTACAGTAATTTCGGGCAGTTCCGAATGCAGTGAGAGCTGAACTAACTCGCTTCTTGCGATAAATAGACTAACATATACGTAGATAGTGAGGTAGCTAAGCGAGGTAGACTAAAAGAGAGTTCATTAGAAAGTACTCAGACAACGTAGAAGTGAATGAAAGCAAAGTGGTTCAAGAAGAGAATCCAAGAATTTGATTGTATCGTTTTAATGCTAAGAATCTAGGTTCGCAGTGCCATGCCAGAATTTTTTTCTAATCAGAATCGATATAGCACATATATAAATCTATTATTCATCCGTGCACTGAATATTACTATAATATCTTGTCTGGTGTTTCTGCTATATATCTCGTAAGTAAGGCACCTCGAATTGGTGTAATGGTTAGCAAGCTTGTCTCGCTAGGTCAGTTACGAATGAGTAGTGAGTTCGATCCTCACTCGGTGCCTCTTACTTTCGGATCTGTTCCACATCCGAGATTCACTTGGAAAATCACTATATCTCGAAAGTTTTAACAAATTTCGAAAAAGAGTCTGTAATTTTATTGGTCCTGAAGTGGCACCTCGACATCAGTCCCTAACCCACCGACATGATTTGCCTCCCGCTGTCTTTTTTTTATAAATAATCTCTCCTCTCTGGTATATCATGTATTTAAGTAGACTACGGTGGAGTAAAGGATGGCGGCTCGGATTGAGAAATAGGAGATCCGAGTTCGAATTCCAGTCAGATACATTACATTCACGTACGTGTTAAAAGTTTTCGGAAAGGTATGAATCCTGTTCTTCAAGTCACAACTATGAATAAATGGGAGGACAGACCGGGCTCTATAGCGTTGGATGGCGACTGATCTACTACAGAAAGAAATGGTAATCTACTACGGGGGAAAAAAATCTGCCTCGTCAGTCATGTATTGAAAGCACATGATCGCCTTAGCATGTATCACTAGTTTGGTGATTAGTTTACATCGTTTTATTTTTGAAATATCTCGATATAAAATACTATTCTAATAATTTTATTTTTTTAATTTAATTTTATTTTATTTTATTTATTTATTTTGGCACTTTTCGCTACTGGAACTCTCCTGCGGATTCTTGGCTCTCTGAAATCTACGATTTTAAAGCAACGTCAATGGCCATCTTCTGTCTCTAGCTAGTTCATTCTGCTCACTTTTTTCACGTTCTCTTTCCCTTGCAGCAATCTCACTTGTGTATTAGTGGCACTATTGCCTTGCTTGGGATGAAATGATTATTAAAATATAAATGACAAGTAAGTTATTAATATAAGAGAACTCTCGACAAAGTGTGAAAAAATAATAGAACTCCCGAAATCCAAATCTGAATATAAAATCACGAGAGAATATAATAAAGGCGAAAGAAGAATTCGGACATTGATTGATGTGAGGTACGATTCAACGGAATCTGCGATTGTATCTTGCGAGGAATCATGCAGTTGCTATAGTATAATATTGAAAGTAAACTAAAGGATAAACGAGGTATTCTGAGGTGTCTTTTTGGCACACGTCCAACAATTATTCAGCCGCGCTTGAAAATCGAAAGGGGTGGTTGTTTATACGGCATTGGTCAGCCCATTCTAAGAAAACTATGGATATAACCAGGGCCGATTCTACAGCAGATTAATTTTTGTATTAACAAATATATACGTGAAACTGATTGATTGGCACTTCGAATGATAGGCGTATTTTGGACCCGGACAAAAAAGAAATATTTAGAGAAATTGATAAAAGAGAGAAATATATTGAAAAGTAGGGGCAAAAATGTATGAGGGAAGAGAATGGAGAAGAAGGTAATTGTGGGGATGTAAGTCAATTCCTAGAACAGGAATAGAAAAAAAAAATGGAAAAAAAAGGCAAGAAAGAATCAGAGAAACAAAGAATCAATCGAAATATTTATTCAATTTAGATTCTTTTTTTTTTTTTTTTTGTTTCCATCAATTTTGTAATTCGATAACTCACGCTGCGATAATAGTAGTTCTGCCAGGAATGGTTGAAAAAACTGCTAGATTTAAAAAATAAAAATTTAAATTTAAAATTCCGAGCATCTCGATTTGTAGTCGCACCAACATAACGAATTCACTCTCTCTCTCTCTGTCTTACTGTCTCACTAACTGACTGACTGACTGACTGTCTGTCTGTCTGTCTGTCTCTCTCTCTCTCTCCCCCCCACATACATATATATATATATATATGTGTGTCTGTGTCTGTGTATGTATGCATAATAATAAAAAAGAAAGAACAGTAAGATATATAATCCGGTGTTCTCATTGATATATGTGCTCAATGTAACTTTATAGAGCATAAATATTATAAATTAACTGATTTAAAATACCGAAGCTAAAATCTTCAAATTTAATTATATAATTAAATTAAAAGCATTAGTTCTGTTTCATCTTCAGGCGAATTTTGGAATAACTTATTTTTAAATTTACTGAGTTTTAAACGCACATATAAATTCATAATTTCTTGTTTCCAAGGATACAGAGAAATCCATTCATTTAGACATATATATATATATATATATATATATATATATATATATATATATATATATTCAAAAAAATAAATATGAATAAATATACGTGTAACTGCTCACATACAAATACATAAATATATCCTTTGGTGTAAGAAAAACGGTGTTCAATGCTAAATAACAGATGTATTGAGCATATATTAATAAAGATACATATACTGCCTGAAGATTGCATTAGGCTTGAAAATCCGTCAGGCCGATTGCGTCCAGCACGAAACAGCCTGTCGTTTCTGAGTGTATATATATATATATATATATATATATATATATATATATATATACACACAGGGAACTTTGAGTGTCGAGTACTATTTTCTTTTTTATCTTTATGCCTCCTTATTATATCACATACTATCAAGCACTTTCTAGACACGAATATGATTTTGGCTGTGGATGTGGTGGTAGTTCCAACCTAGGTGATTTTAGTCCGTGTGGATATATTATGTACACATCAGCTACTCTAGTTGAGACATCATCAACTTGCCTTGCGGGTATAAAATGCGTATTTTTATTAAAAAATAAACAAAGTTGACTACCTGACGATTTCTTGAAACGCACAAAACTTTTAGTCGTGGCCTGTTGTTCACCGGAAATTTATACATAGCCACCCCCCACACGCACATGCATACAGACCTGAAGATTGCGTTCACGCATAAAACAAGACTATATATATATATATATAATAAAAAAGCTCAAACACTAATATTCCATGGTTATAATTTATTACATTTTTTATTTTTATTTTTAGGTCTGATGAATTGGATCGTGATTACAATTCTAATGTAATGATTTATAAGCATGGAATATTAGTGTTTAAGCCTTTTATATTGTATTCTTACTTTTAATGGACATTGAGTTCAACCTGGATTCTATCCTCTTTGAAATGTATTTATTTATTTATATATATATTTATATATATGTATAATACTAGTGGTCAATATATATATATATATATATATATATATATATATATATATATATATAGGGCGATGGATAAATTGTCATTTAATCTAGGAGAAAATGAAAATAACACTGACATTTCATTTTAGCAGATATATTTAGCAAAATTACACAAAAAATATCTTGAAATACTACCTATTAAATGTATTCAATAAAATTGGCATTGGCTTCAACAACCACCTCCCGACCCCTTCGGAATCTCTTGCAACTCTTCTGAACGGTCTCCTTGGCGAATGCTGTTTTAATAATTGCCTTTAGTTCATCAGTAATGTTACAAGATGTTTCTTTTTTTTTGTCTCTCGCTAAACTGCGCCACCCACATCATATTCAAGGGGATTGCAGTAGTTATGTGGCCATATATAAGAGGTGATGAGGCCGCAGAAATTGTCTGACACCTATGACTGTATTCTTCTACATTTGTGTCATGGGACAGAATTCCGTTACCAGACGTAGGGTCTTCCAGCAAACACTCCTTTACCCAGGGCAGCACGACCCCCTCAATGCACAACGTAGGACTCCGTGTTATGTCTTAGGCCTTGTGAGAAGATGAATGGAGGCATAATTGACACCCAAATACTCTGAAATGTTCAGGTTGAAGCTTCCAGCACGAATGCCATGCAATACCTCATGCTGTTTTCAGATTTCAGGAATTGTGTCATGACGCTCTTTTTTCCCCCAAAGATGGTTCCCAATTGACCCTACTATGCCGTGCAGTCGACAAAATAAAAAAAAGCAAACAACGCGCATGCACAAAATTAAATACATAAAATGGCGACGATTTACCATCGCACCCTGTATATAGATAGATAGGGAGACAGATACATAGATAGAGAGAGAGAAAAATTATATGTGCTTGATAGTTTCAGTATAAACCATAAATTAATGTCATTTACAAACATATATAATTTTCCATCTTGTGAGGAGAAAGAAGAGTAAATATTTGAAAATCAAATGCAACTGTTTATATACAGTAACTTACTATCGACTGAAACTCAAGAGACTTATGATTATGGACTAAAAATAAAAAAAACGCCAAATGCTGATTTCATTTAGTCATAAATTACTATCGCCTTTTGCAGCCAAACAGCTGTCATGGATGGAAGCTTAAAACAATTTTTATAAGTCTTTTTAATCTCTTAATTGATCGCCTCACAAATCTCTTATTGGGTCTTTAGTCTATATTCTTTTTCCCGCCACCTGACCGCAGGACAACGTGGACAGTAACTCCCATTACTGTAGACTTTTTGTTAAATGATAAAAGTTATGTGCGCACATCAAGAACTTATATAAAAGTTTCTGTCCGTAGTTTCAAAAATTTAGTTGGTCAGCGCCTGTCAACTCGATAGGAGACAGAGAGTGCTGGACATTGCATTTAAATTGTTGAAGATTAAATCTGATTGGAAAGCATAGAGCCGAAATAGAATTCCACAAGCGAGAAGTTAGCATAGAATTGACGGTTACATCTCGTCAGATCAACTGTATATTGATGATACAACCTCGCCCGACTATTACTGCGCTTAAATTCAGAAAGCGTCGGTACCATAGTGAAGAGTTAATCGGAACATTTACAATGAAATTATTTATAGAAAAGGCACAGGGAGGCAACTTTACGGTGGTGGGAAAGTGACTGAAACCGAGACGCCTAATTAAGGAGTAGACAACATTGGCTTATCAGAAGAGAGAACTGTTACTCCTGTGACGGGTACACACCTGGCCCAGGGTGGAATCCTTTGGTTACGGCGCCAACTGTGACGTCGCTCCTCCTGGTCGCTCCTCCTGGTTCCAAGCGTGCCGCTCCAACCTCTTGGTTAGATGATCACCAGCCTCGCCTTTCCCAACCCGCTTCCAATACCTGGTTGCTAAAGCAACTGTACTGATCTCCGGTCTGTCTACCCACGCTGTGTTTAGGTCTTAGACAGACGGGACCAGCAGGGATTGGGCCGTATGCAAGTTGAGTCCGACGGGGGTGGCAAAACACAAGTAAAAGAAAAAAAAAAAAAAACTCACGAGACAAAAAAATTACTGATAAAAAAAAAGGGTGACAACCTTTTATATCTAATGTCCGTTACATAAAGAAAAATTGTTCTCATTCCCGACCCGCTCTGTGGACTATGGCACCAAGCTTCTATCATACAACTTAACGATTTCGAATTGTCTACTCTCTAGAATTGTGTATGTCGGAGTGTGGTTTAGTTCGACACTGGGACTAATTTCTATCAATCATTCGCAGTTGATTCTTCTCTTCGACTTGAGTTGTATTTCTTCACTTCGATCTGGTTGGGTCGAATTCTGTTCTCGGCTGGGCTTGATTTTAACTTCTTCTTCTTCTTCCGTCCAGTAACTCTTTGGCCTTGTCTTCGACTTGGCTGCAACTTCTCCGCGGCTTTCGAGTAATCTTCTTCTTCGCCGACTTAGATAGAACTTCTCTTGTCTTTGACTTGGGCCGGAAGGATTTCTTGTTTTCGACTTGGGCTGGAAGGATTTCTTGTTTTCGACTTGGGCTGGAAGGATTTCTTGTTTTCGACTTGGGCTGGAAGGATTTCTTGTTTTTGACTTGGGCTGGAAGGATTTCTTGCCGCAACCCAGCCGCAACCCTCCGTCGTCCGAGGTGATCGCTTCTCGCTGCCGTCCGGGGCTGAACTCATTTTTTGTCGATTGGGGTCCTGCTTTTATTGACGCCGCAGCAAACCGGGGTGGGTCTGTCGGCGTCAGGGCTCTCTCGATAATCCCAAAAGTCGCATTAGTTCTGATTTGCCATTATCGCTATTATTTTCACCCCTACTTCCTCACAGTGCCTCTGGGGGGAAGACGCATACCCATCTCTCCCGGTCTCTCGTATGTCAGGTGACCGTTTTCGACCAATGGTTCTTGATCGAGCATTCTCCCTCCTCTTTCCGCATATCACGTGACCGCTTTCGGCTAATGAGACTGTGGTGGGACGCCTCCCGTCTCCAATCGGGCGTGGCTTACATCGTTCTTGTTCTAAGAAAAAACAAAATCTAATTTGGCCTTTTTCACACGTACGAAAAATGATAATCTTGGCTTTTTCTCACCTGGGTTCTGTCAAAACAGCCTGCCGCTAATTAGATGTGACTTCAGGAAATAATATTGGCGCTATCTGTGAGCCGAGACAATCGTTTTCTTTCCTTCTTTGTTTTTGGTCAGACCTGATAGTCAAAAATCTTAATTATCTGAATTGAAAATGTCTCCACTTCATCATCGTGGGGTTCCAATTTTTTAACAGGTCAGAATCTGTATACAGTTCCATTGTTCTAAAAAATCTTTATTGTTTCAGCCAACCTTTAACAAACTTCCATCCTACGCGGACATGGAATTAGTTCAAGTGCTTGACCTGATAATTTTGACACTTGTTAGGTGCTGGTCGTACGTGTGTGTTTTCGCTTACGATCTGGTTTCGTATTATGTTTCTGTCTTTCCTCTTCTTTTTGTTTTATTTTATTATCTCCAAACTCTATTTCTTCAACCAAATATAACAATTTCTATTTCCCTGGATTTCGGTCAGGTAATTTGACCTGATATATTTTGACACCTGTCTTGTCTTAGTTTTACTTATGACCGGGTTTTGTTTTATCTATTCCTCTTTCTCTTTCTTTTTATTATTTTTTTTTCTTCTTCTCTTTGGATCGCCTAAATACAGTTAGAGAATTATTCTCAAAACTCAATTATTCTTCGTTTCTAAATAACTAACAACTGGTTAATAAACCGAATAAAAATTAAATCATATTTCTATGAATATCTCTTTTTAGTCTTTCTAAAAATGCATGGTGCCACAATCCTCCCCTAACCGATTTGTCATTTACCCGTAAATGACACCTAAACCCAATTACATCATTTAACATGCACCATGCATTTGTCTCATGCAATTCTATTCTACTTTCTTACATGCAAGGGTAATGTTCTTTTCACCTTCTTTTGTTCTACATGCAATGTAATGTTCCTTTCATCTTTTCTTTTCTCTACATGCAATGTAATGTTCTTTTTCATCTTCTTTTGTTCTACATGCAATGTAATGTTCTTTTCATCTTCTTTTGTTCTACATGCAATGTAATGTTCTTTTCATCTTTTTTTTTTTTTTTTCTACATGCAATGTAATGTTCTTTTTCATCTTCTTTTGTTCTACATGCAATGTAATGTTCTTTTCATCTTCTTCTGTTCTACATGCAAGGGTAATGTTCTTTTTCATCTTCTTTTGTTCTACATGCAAAAGTAATATGTGCGTGTGTCTGTGGGTGCAGATGTGTTTACTATGGTTTGTTCTTCTTGGTCAATGTTTTCCTCTCCGCTGTGGGAGGTTTTTCCGCCGCACGTGGTGGTCTCACGCCAGCCTCCTCCGTTGGTCTTTCAGCAATTTCTTCGCCCGTCCTGTCTGAGCGAGGAACACTGCTCGGCATCTCCCTCTCGAGTTGCTGCACGCTCACTAGATTGTCGTTCGCTAATCTCTCTTACTCTTAACCTTCCATATTAATACACCCCCGATGGCTATAACTAGGAATGTACCCATTACTATTGACCAACTTATCGCGATCTGCTCATCGTCTTCCCAAGCCACACCTTCGTTTCCCAACGCACTTAACTTGTCTCTCAATTGATCCATATCGATCTTTTCTATTGGCTTCATTAATACTGGCATCTTATTTAAGGTAACATTAGAGAATCTCTTCACTATCGGCTCCCATAATTCTGTACAATTGACTAAGCCTCTACCAATCATCTCTATGATTGAATCTTTCTCTTCATATCTTTCTTCTTCCTGGTAATAGGGGGGTAAGGAAATGGATATTCCAACCGCCGAACATCCCATGGGTAGCGTCACCAGGGATAACGGTGGTCTTATTCTTAATGTCCTTGTGGACTCTCCCCCACATACCCTAGACAAGCTGATATGTCTCTGTGTGGCTACTGCCCACACCCCGTCTGAAACACTGATAGCTTGTGGTAATGCCGTGTTTGTTAATACCTCCACTTGGCAGATTCTTTTGATTCCTTCCCTTTTCCCATCAAACAATTCTAGTATGCACATTCGGCGATTACCAGTTTTATAGATAGGGCTTAACGAGGTACAAGTCCCTAGAGCATCATCTCTACACCTTCTAGCTTCTTCAGCTGATAGCAACATGAATTTCGTTCTCCCCGAATTTAAAGCTATGTAGTCTGCTTCCACCTTGCACCTTGCTATCATTCTTAAACCTTGATCTCTTCTGGGGTAGGGGATGGGTAAGTTTATAACCTGGTATATCTCGAATACACTCTCGCTATCTAACAACGGAACAGATATCACAACCAATAGTCGCCTATTTTCTAACAAGGTCACACATCCTAGTGCATTATAATATTTCCACAATTCTTTGGTGGGGTCCACCGGCAGCCTTAAATGGTGGGGTAACTCGGCCTGTATTCCGAGTAGTGCTTCCCTTAGGTGGCCCGGGTTTACTATGCTTGGGGAGAGGTGTCCTAATGACAGCATGTCTAATTGCGCCATCACGTGTTCCAGCAAGGTCGTCAACGACTGACTCGTTTGTCGTACCTTATTCGTAATTGTCATCAGCTGGAAATATTTTTGCATGAATCCGCTCATTTCCTGTAATTCAATCATTACAGTTTCTGTATTATTAATTACCTCTTGTCTCAACCTCGCCAGGTTGTCTATTAACCAATTGATTCTGGCTCTATTTTTGGACACCTCTAACCTTGTCACATTTAATATTGTCACACTCTCCCTTGCCACCTGGGCAAGCGTCCTCTGGTTTACCTCCACTTCTCCCAGTTTCCTTCTTATGAATTTAACGTCATCTTCAGTCACTGTTCCAAACAGGACACTCAATGCCTTTCCCACAATCGGGACTACGGATCTCCTTTCCCGCGTCTGCAGTAACTCTATTCCCTGCAGGTAGTTTTGCATGTCTTTCCATTGAGCCTCTATCATAGTGGCTTCTGATTCTAGGGAGTGCAATAAACTGAGATACCCTTTTTGCTTGGGATAATCTTGTCCTACTTTCTACCGGGCTGCATCCAGTTGCGTTAGCTCGTTTCCTAACTTATTTAGTAGCGACTCATACGGGTTCAAATCTATCACGAATGTGACCAACCACTTAGACCTGGTTATTATTACTTCGCTCGTTTTTTTAAAAATGGTGTTTCGGCTGCGCTTCCCAGCTTCCGCCATCGTCACCATCAGCGTGGCTACCACCATCATCGTCATAACCAACCCTTTCATCTTGATCATTCCTGAAAGGTAACGAAATTCTTTTGTTGTTATTCTTCACAACTACTTCGTGTCGCTCAACTCATCACTCAATTATTTTATAACTTCTTACTAAGTTCAGCTCTTCCCTCCTCTAACTAACCTCTAGCGGACAGAATGGTCTGGTCAGGTGTGCGTGGCGCCCACTCTAAAGGTTGTACTTCATGACACCACTGGTGATCAATCAACAATGCCAATGATCTTCTCCCGTCCCTTGTGAGGTGCAGCCCGCGACTCCATCCCCTCCACTCACATCTACCATAGTCAGCCAATAGGATTTTGGATGAGCCAGTGTCGTTATCTGTCGACACTAAATGCTTGTATTCTGCACAGCCCTTTTGTTCTACTGAGATTTGGGGTTCTTCTCCCTCCCTGATCTCATCTTCTGAGGTGATTCCTGTTCAACCTCTAACCTTCTTTCTGTGTCTAACTTCCGTCCAGGAGGTTTTTTTTTGTCCTCTTCTTCATCTCCTGATTCTTCTTTCTGTTTAGAGTCTTCGCCTTGAATGTCCTCAATACCTTTCGACTCTATGTTTAAATTTCTCCTGTTCCTTATCCTTTCCTTGAGCTGGGAAAGGGGTATTCGATCCTCCTCCTCCCACTCGCTGGATCCTTCGTCCTGTTCAGGGTGCCTCTTTTTAGAGCCTTCGACTGCTTGATTGGACCTCCTCGTCTTTTTCTTCCTTTTCTTCGGACATGGGGGTGTGATGGCGATCTCACGGGGTCTTCTCTGTACCGATTCAGTCGACGACTGAACATCGCCAATCCCCGCTGAGGGTTCCAACTCTGTCACTCGGACTGCTTCGTTTATCTGGCCAAGTCGACCTATCTCCGCATCCTCCTCGGAGTCTTCTTCCGTTTCCATTTCTTCCGGTTCAACCAGAGTTACTTTCCTTTTCCTTGTCTTCTTAGGCCTCGGCTCGCTCATTTCCAGGTTAGCTATTTCAGCCTTCTTCAGATCATTGGCATGAACCCTCCTCGCTCGTCCTGCCACTTGATCCCATATTACATATGATACTGGGCCCGTCTGCTCTACTATCCGGTAGTACGGTTCCCATCTTTGGTCCAGCTTTCCCTCTCTCTGGTGGATTTTATAGTAGAGAGGGTCTCCAACCTTCAATTCTACTACCTTTCTTTCAGCATTCACCCTCTCATTTCTTTTCTTCTGGGCCCTCTTTATTCTTCTTCTGGCCTGTACAAATATCTTATGTTGCTGTTCCAGCAATAGTTGATGATGATCTTCTCCCATATACCTTCTTCGGGGCTTCAGTAGGTTATCCACAGGCAGGACCACGTCTCTGCCAAACAACAAAAAGTAAGGAGAAAATCTGGAGGTTTCGTTTATCGTAAACCTCACGGCCGCCAGAGCCTGCGTCAAATACAAGTCCCAATTTCCAGTGTTTTCTCTGACCAGCTTGGCCAATACATCTCCCAAGGTTTTATGAAACCTTTCCACTTTAGCATTTCCCTGGGGGTGATATGGGGTTGTTTTTATGTGCTCTACATTCAAACCTGTCAAAACTTCTCTCATGATGCTGTTCACATTCTCCGTGCCATTGTCTGTTACCAATTGCACAGGGGCACCATACCTAGGGAAGATTTCACTTATTATCAACCCGGCCACAGTTCTGGCCTTCTTGTCTGGTACTGCAAATGCTTCAGGCCAATTTGTTAGCCAATCGACAAAACTCACTATATAGTTGTTTCCTTGTGCAGTTTCTCCATATGGTCCTGATACATCCATACTCACCTTCTCGAAGGGAAAGTTTGGTACGTCTGTTTCCTCCAAGGGTGCCATTTCCTGCCTTCTGCTCTGCGACTGGCACACTACACAACTCCGAACATAGTTAGTGACCTCTCCGTACAGTTTGGGCCAATAGTACTTTCTTCCTATGAGATCACATGTCCTATCAATTCCCATGTGACCCAACCTCTCGTGGCACTGCTCCAATATCTCTGGTCTTAAACTTTTGGGCACATACAACTTGGGCTTGACTTCTTCATCCCTGCCTGAGAGATAATACAGCCTTTCCTCTATTATGGCATACTTGGTGGTCTCTCCTGCCTTCACCTTCTCTCTCAGAGCAGCTATTTCACTGTCTGCTTGCTCCTTCTCAATTCCTTCTGTCCAGTAGGGATCGGTTATTATCTGGGCGTCCCCTTCTTCGTCCGATTCTAACATAGGGCGATCTTTTAGCTTATTAGAGTTAATTACTCCTATTCTATAGGCTTTATCATCTACTCCCTGTTCTACCTTTACAGATCTTTCTTCCAGTTGTTTCGGTATTCTTGAGAGTAAATCTGCGCACGTGTTTTCCTTTCCTGCCAAATACTCTATCTTACAGTGGTAGCCACTTAACTTAAGTGCCCACTGTTGAATGTTCTTATTATTTGTCCACTCTGCCTGCAATAGGTACTGCAAAGGTTTGTGGTCTGTTTTTATAGTAAAGACCGCACCATTTAAATAGTAGTCCAGTTTTTGGAGAGCATACATGATGGCATATGCTTCTCTTTCTATTACTGGCCACCTCTGTTGTGTCTCTGAGAGCTTATGGGAGAGGAAGTATATCGGTACTTCCTCTGGTATGCCAGGCACTGGTCCTTCCTTATCAGGACACGGCTGGGTAAGTACTGCCCCTGCACACTGCTCACTGGCATCCGTGTATAATATCATGGGCTTGCTGAGGTCTGGGTACGCCAGCAGTGGGACGGTTGTCAACTGTCCCTTTAGCGAATCAAATGCTCGTTGACAGTCCTCTGTCCACTTGAACCTAGCGTATTTCTTCGTCAGGGCTACTAGTGGTATGGCAATTCTTGAAAATGCCGGGACGAAGCGTCGGTAGTAGCCTATAGCTCCTATAAAACCTCTTACCTGTCTCGCTGTCTTAGGCTCTGGCATTTCCCTTATGACCTTTACCTTATCCATGTCGGGTTTAATACCGTCTCCGTTTATGACGAAGCCTAAATACCTAGTTTCTTCCTTCAGAAACTGACACTTTGACAATTTTAATTTTAATCCGTGTTTCCTCAATCTTCCCAACACCTGTCCTAAATGAAAAAAGTGTTGTTCCACTGTCTCCGAAAATATCAAGATATCGTCCAAATACGCCATGGCAAAGCTCTCGTATCCTCCTAACACTATTGACATTAGCTGTTGGAAGACTCCCGGGGCATTAGCTAGACCGAATGGCATCACCCTGAACTGAAACAGTCCCAGGTGACACGCAAATGCGGCCTTCTCCTTGTCAGCCTCATCCAGGGCTACTTGCCAATACCCGGACCTGAAGTCCAACGTAGAGAAGTACTTTGCCTTCCCTAATAATGCCAAAATGTCGTCTATCAATGGCAATGGCACCGCCAACGGCTTCGATATAGAATTTAGCTTCCTAAAATCTACACAGAAACGATGCCCGCCATCTTTCTTACCTACTATTACTATTGGGAAGCTCCAAGGGGAGATCGATCTTTCGATCATCCCAGCTTCCAACATTTCCTCTACTGCCTCTTCTACAAGTGGTCTTTTATGTATAGGTGTCCGGTAGGGTTTCAATTTCACAGGGGGGTGGTCTCCGGTGTCGATTTTCATTTCGACTGTGTGGGTCTGACCTAGCTCCTTGTCTGACTGGGCCACCACATCTCGATTGTTCCTTAACAGACCCCCCACTCTGGTTCTAAATTGATCCGGTGCTAATATATCCTCATCTAAGATTCCCTCTGTTTGCTCTACTAGCTTCCTTCGTTCCTCCTCGAATCTCACCCGACTCAGAGTTCGTAGGGGAAGTGCTCTCCCTATCTTCTCCCCTCTCCTAACCTTTATAGTCTTTTGGGCCTGTTTCACCATCATTATGGGCACCAACTCGGCTGCCTCCACTACCGTTTCGCACAGGGTTACCTCGTTATCTTCTAGGCCCTTTCCTTCTACAGGGACCAACTGCAGGGGTCCTCTCCATACCCTTTTTCCTGACATTAACCTACCCTTTCCCGACACTGCGGTTCTAGGAGGTAACTTTACATCTTCCTCCACCACTATGGTTATCTCTTCCTCTGGTGGGCATCCCAATGGCGTTCTCTCGCCGTTCACCACCAACACAGTAGGATTAAACTCAATCTGGGCCCTCTGGCTCCGGAGCCAATCTTCTCCCAAGATTGCCTCCGTACACAGGTCGGGGGTTACGTAAAAATTTTGGGTGCTTTTTACTTTCCCAATCCTCACCGGGAGCCTCACCATCCCTTTTATCTTCAGGGGGGCTCCATCTGCTTGCGTGATCTCTATGTCCGCTTCCCGTAACCTTCTCTTCCGTTTCACCCGCCTGTATGTTTCCTCTCTCATCAATGAGACAGATGCTCCTGTGTCCACCAGAGCCCTCATCTCCCTACCCCCTATCTCTGCTCTACAGGATAGTTCTTTCTCTTGCGTTAGCGAAGAGAACACTTGAGCTTTCTTCTTCCTGGGTCTCCACCCTTGGGTCAACCCAGCCATGGGTGCCGGTAGTAATAAATCACCTTCATTTTTCTCATGAGGTGGAGTTCTGCGCCCCCCGCACCTGGGCGCCCCCGGCCGGACCTCTCCCGGTCTCCCGCGTTCGTTTCTAAGGATACAGTTTATCTTCAGGTGTCCTGGCCTCCTGCAAAACCAGCACCTTCTTGTTGGACAGCTTGCCGCAAAGTGGCCCGCCCGACCACATGTCCAACATTTTGCTCTTTTCCTTTTCAACTGGGTTGGCCTTGTGTCTATTCCCGGGGGAACCCGTCCTCTATTCAAGCGGTTCGCCCGCCCACTGGTCCAAGTTTTTATTTCTCTTCTTTTTAACTGGGCCACCCTCCCTCTTAATTCCGGGGTGGCCCGCTGGCTTTTCCCTGGGCCGGTCTCTTGGGCTCAGCCTTCTTTGTTAATATCGGTGGGGCACCCTTCCTCAGCCCGCACCACTTGGCCAGGTGTCCTTTCTTACCACACCTGGTGCATCTGTCCTGATCGAAGTCTGGGGGTAACCCCCACTTCGTCGGACATTCCGCCGCCCTGTGGTCCTCGTGCCCACAGGTCCAGCAGACCAGCCCGTATCGACCCGGCGTGGGCTTATAAAAGCCATGCCTGGTCGACTATGCTTTTCTATTGGGGTCCTCCTCCCATAATTCTGCCCGATCCACCTCATCCTTAACCCTCTGATTCCACGCGGGGGGTCTTCCGCCTACCCCCCTCTTTCCAGCCTCCTGACTTGGCATCTGCTTCTTCCCACACCTCTTCACTTTATCCCACACGCCCTGGCTCTCCCTGGCCAGCTCCACCGCTGCCGACAGTCTGAGCGGTCCTTCCTTCAGTACGTCGTGACGAACACGCTCGTCGCTCAGCGCCTCTATATACAGGTCCGCCAGTTGGGCCTGCATAACTGCATTATCCCTGACCACTTCGGGGAATGCCAACGATGATAGCTTCCCCGCTCGGGTCCCTAATTCTCCCGGGGTTTCATCCCGTAGCTGTGTCAGTTTTAAAAGGGCCCTCATGGCCTCTATGGCCGTACCTTCGTCGGCGAACTCTTTGGTTAGCAGTCTTTTTATCTCTTCCCAAGACAAGCAGGGTTGATTTTCCAAGAGCCCCCTCACGAACTCAGACGCTTTTCCCTTTGTGGCATCGTATGCCAAATACAGGGTTTCTTGGTCCGAAAGCTCGTAGATAATTCGGCTCTTCTCAAGGATTGCCAGCCAGTTTTTAAACTCCTTCCCGCTACCATCAAATACTGGGACCCTCGGTCCACCTAACAGCTTCCTTAAATCCACTGACAACCCCCGCCTTACTTCCTCTTCACCCCCCACTGCTCTATCCGAATCACAGTCCGACATGTCTACAGAGAAAGACAATCTATGCAGCAACAATCGAGGTTGGGAAATAAAATAAGGTGTCCTACCTTGCAGACGATTCTGTTCTTGTTCCTTTCGGTCCCGGTCGTTTTGAGTTCTATTTGAATTTTCAGTAACGGCGGTCGATCGATGTGACGTGACGCGGCTGTCTCAGGGTTGATCCTGGTCACTGGCACCAATTGTGACGGGTACACACCTGGCCCAGGGTGGAATCCTTTGGTTACGGCGCCAACTGTGACGTCGCTCCTCCTGGTCGCTCCTCCTGGTCGCTCCTCCTGGTTCCAAGCGTGCCGCTCCAACCTCTTGGTTAGATGATCACCAGCCTCGCCTTTCCCAACCCGCTTCCAATACCTGGTTGCTAAAGCAACTGTACTGATCTCCGGTCTGTCTACCCACGCTGTGTTTAGATCTTAGACAGACGGGACCAGCAGGGATTGGGCCGTATGCAAGTTGAGTCCGACGGGGGTGGCAAAACACAAGTAAAAGAAAAAAAAAACTCACGAGACAAAAAAATTACTGATAAAAAAAAAGGGTGACAACCTTTTATATCTAATGTCCGTTACATAAAGAAAAATTGTTCTCATTCCCGACCCGCTCTGTGGACTATGGCACCAAGCTTCTATCATACAACTTAACGATTTCGAATTGTCTACTCTCTAGAATTGTGTATGTCGGAGTGTGGTTTAGTTCGAGACTGGGGCTAATTTCTATCAATCATTCGCAGTTGATTCTTCTCTTCGACTTGAGTTGTATTTCTTCACTTCGATCTGGTTGGGTCGAATTCTGTTCTCGGCTGGGCTTGATTTTAACTTCTTCTTCTTCTTCCGTCCAGTAACTCTTTGGCCTTGTCTTCGACTTGGCTGCAACTTCTCCGCGGCTTTCGAGTAATCTTCTTCTTCGTCGACTTAGATAGAACTTCTCTTGTCTTTGACTTGGGCCGGAAGGATTTCTTGTTTTCGACTTGGGCTGGAAGGATTTCTTGTTTTCGACTTGGGCTGGAAGGATTTCTTGTTTTCGATTTGGGCTGGAAGGATTTCTTGTTTTCGACTTGGGCTGGAAGGATTTCTTGCCGCAACCCAGCCGCAACCCTCCGTCGTCCGAGGTGATCTCTTCTCGCTGCCGTCCGGGGCTGAACTCATTTTTTGTCGATTGGGGTCCTGCTTTTATTGACGCCGCAGCAAACCGGGGTGGGTCTGTCGGCGTCAGGGCTCTCTCGATAATCCCAAAAGTCGCATTAGTTCTGATTTGCCATTATCGCTATTATTTTCACCCCTACTTCCTCACAGTGCCTCTGGGGGGAAGACGCATACCCATCTCTCCCGGTCTCTCGTATGTCAGGTGACCGTTTTCGACCAATGGTTCTTGATCGAGCATTCTCCCTCCTCTTTCCGCATATCACGTGACCGCTTTCGGCTAATGAGACTGTGGTGGGACGCCTCCCGTCTCCAATCGGGCGTGGCTTACATCGTTCTTGTTCTAAGAAAAAACAAAATCTAATTTGGCCTTTTTCACACGTACGAAAAATGATAATCTTGGCTTTTTCTCACCTGGGTTCTGTCAAAACAGCCTGCCGCTAATTAGATGTGACTTCAGGAAAGAATATTGGCGCTATCTGTGAGCCGAGACAATTGTTTTCTTTCCTTCTTTGTTTTTGGTCAGACCTGATAGTCAAAAATCTTAATTATCTGAATTGAAAATGTCTCCACTTCATCATCGTGGGGTTCCAATTTTTTAACAGGTCAGAATCTGTATACAGTTCCATTGTTCTAAAAAATCTTTATTGTTTCAGCCAACCTTTAACAAACTTCCATCCTACGCGGACATGGAATTAGTTCAAGTGCTTGACCTGATAATTTTGACACTTGTTAGGTGCTGGTCGTACGTGTGTGTTTTCGCTTACGATCTGGTTTCGTATTATGTTTCTGTCTTTCCTCTTCTTTTTGTTTTATTTTATTATCTCCAAACTCTATTTCTTCAACCAAATATAACAATTTCTATTTCCCTGGATTTCGGTCAGGTAATTTGACCTGATATATTTTGACACCTGTCTTGTCTTAGTTTTACTTATGACCGGGTTTTGTTTTATCTATTCCTCTTTCTCTTTCTTTTTATTATTTTTTTTTCTTCTTCTCTTTGGATCGCCTAAATACAGTTAGAGAATTATTCTCAAAACTCAATTATTCTTCGTTTCTAAATAACTAACAACTGGTTAATAAACCGAATAAAAATTAAATCATATTTCTATGAATATCTCTTTTTAGTCTTTCTAAAAATGCATGGTGCCACACTCCATGACAAAACCTGCCATCAAATGGTGAGAAAAAAAAGCAATAGGTTGTCTAGAAAAAGGCGTACTTTTGTTAACGTTTTATTTTCCTAATGCCCACGCAATACAAGGTGCAAAAGGCTCTCAAGGAAGAGGGTTGTATGAACTTACGTAAAAGGAAGAAGTAAAGTAAATTAGGTTATGTAATAATGATATTGGTTAACTCTAGATTGTAGTGTTCGGGAAAACATCCTGCCGAGTGTCTGTTGTTCGAAGCAGCAGTTCTTGGGAAGAAGCTGTCCGTGTGGAATGGAGATGGTTCTTCGGAATACACATTGAACTGGAATGTTTCATCCCAGAATATATGGAATGGAGAGTCTTAGCTACGATGATCATGGCTGGTGGAAGCAAGGAATGTAGCCTGTTAGAACACTTACCATAGAAATACCGATAGAGTAGCCAGAGGCTTGCAATGTTTCGATTTTGCGAAACGAGTTGTCGGGTGGAAAATAATTAATCACCCACAAGGACACGCGAGCCAATTTGAACTCTATGAAGAGAGACAAGAGTTAAACAGGCAGCTTCAGCACAAATAAGACAGCAATACTCCATTTTTGATCTGATCTGGATCTTATAAAGGAAGGGTCAGATTCTTACTGGAGCAGTACAATGAAGCAACAGATCGTATATATGACTTCTAATTGCGGTCTGAGTGAGCTTGAGTGTTAATAGAAGTTCACGGAACTTTCTTTGGAGTACACATCATAGGTCACAATTCAGGATCTTTTCGGTGATGTTGAAACTTTTCTGGCTTGATTTTTTAGGTAAATTTTAAATTCATTCCTTTTCGCATTGAGCCACCATAACTAGGCCAAAAAAAAGAGAACAGCTGACAGGCTCTGGTCATCTTTTTCATTAGGTGCATTGCTCCCAAAATACTGGCGTCTAAGTTCGTGAATCTACCGTATTTTGATGTAAATTGACCCGCTGGGGTTATTGTAAGCTTGTTGACCTTACGTTGTTGGCATCGAATGCATTATTGTGTTCATCGAATATTTTCTACTAACATGTTCGGACAGACGATTCGATTGGATGACATTGTTACATTACCTCGTACAACAGGGTGCGAATGTTGGTGGAAAGGATGAAAGAAGTGTTGCTCATTAACATAGGAAACTCAAAATGCTAAAAAGAATTAGCAATTACGATAATTAATGTCTTGTATGATTTTGTGTAGCTACGTAGTCTTATTCTGTTCTTTGGCTCTGATATTGTGGCCAAGTTTACCAGCATATATTACTCTTACAGCTAAACACAACAATGAATCATCTATAGTTCTGTCGCCAACTTTTATATACCTGATATACATATTGTACTTGTATGATATAATCAAGCAAACAAGTATGACAAGGTGATACACTTTATTAGCAGTGATTTGTGGTCCGTATTTATCAAACTTCGTATCCTTCCAAAATAGCGCTTATGGGGCAAATAGAAAGCTATCTAGCACATTTCCTGTTTATCTGCTCGAACTGCTTTCAACGAAGCGTCTTCATTTTTTTATAAGTCACGTAAGTCAAAATGTTCTGTTTCGGCATCTCGCATCATCAGAATAAAACAACCAGACTTGTACCGCTAAATTATGATAAAAGTGCTATCTATGGTCCTAACATAAGTGGTAATATTTAATTTGCATAGAAATATTAAAAATCATATTTTAATTATCTAATTTCAGTCCAATTCTTTAAAATTATCATACGTAAGCAATGTGCATTTCAGTGTATTTTTATCCATCGTGTTTGCATAAAAAAATTTACATCTTCCGTGTCAAAATTAAGTGCTAAACCAGAAAACCAACAGGGTATGTTGTTACCCTGAATATCTTCCTCCAGCAACATATTAGAATCGACGTTACCACCTTTGTCCCTCTCGTATAAGAAAGCGAATTGTAAAAAGAAAAATTTTGTTACAGTTTATGAACTGTAGTTGGGCTTTGAAGGATTGAAATCAGTGACGACACGGAAAAGCAACAAAATTTAAGCTGCGGTACGAAGGTCAAATAAATTCTGGCAAAACAAATGGAGTTGTTATGTTTATTGTTAGTATTATATTCAGTAGTTTTATTTCGTTAGTTGGAACTTAGTGGAAATACTACTACACTATTATCAGAGTAAATATTAACAACATGCAGAATATGAACTTTCTCCAATCATGAAGAACGTTTGAACTTTCAGTGAGGCTAGAAGGCTTACTGATACTTCATTCTCAGGCCTCGAGTAGAACACATATTTATGATACATCGCTAAAGAAACCAAAAACATTGCTGATTCCTTGTAATGCTCCAGAAAATACATAAATGCCCTTGCCATGGTCTATGTATACAAGAATACTGTCCGACTAAAAATGGATTACTGCTTCCAAATCTAGGACAGAGCTCCTCGAATCTCACTTTCCAAACTTGGAAACAAACAAGGCTGGAAAGTGAGAATTCGAAATCGGTTACGCGGCCGTATGGGTGATGAATTATTTTCTAGCCTACAAATAATATATCACAGATAAAACTTTGGTAGCTTCACGCTAGACTAAATCTATTTTGGTGGAAATTTTTCAGGACTGCTACATTCATTAGTTCCACTATGTTACAGACAGATTCTCCAATGTCAATTAAGCAGAGTCGAATCTTCCTCATTCCCGACCTATTCCATTTGTAAAGAAGGGGTTTCATTAATACAACTCCTAGCCACTTTGAGGGACAGATTCAAATGTTATGTTTCCCTGATCACTACGATCTTTATATCTTTATGTCTAGAGTCAATTATAATTAATATCCTCCAAAAAATCACATCTCTCATACTCCACTTATATAAATACAAACACATTTAGAAATACTCTAGCTTGAGTGGATCTTGAGTATTGTATTGGTTGGCCATTGAAGATCACATTATACTTAGTTTCAGTATATGCTGAAATTCGGCTTACGGCCATATGAAGTTGAAACACCAGTTCCTGTACGATCACTGGAGTTAAGCAAAGTCGGCCTTGTCATTATCTAAATGACTAACTGCTTTGGAACACTAGATTATGTCAGCGCGAATGTGCCGCTGGTGTAATTGATAATGTCGCCAAATTCTTAATAGGAGAGCCGAGTTCCAATTCCTGTTGGGTTCGTTATATTCACTTACGCGCAAATACCTTAGGGAAATGTATAAATCCACCTATTCTCCCCCAGCTATGGATCAATTAGTATAATTTATATCCCTAAAACCATTCTGATCTCCAAAAATAAAAAACAAATTTGCGTATAAAATATTAAGATTTAGGCATTAAACAACTTATAGTGATTGATATGCTGCTAAACGAACCATCAAATAAAATTTGCTGAAATTCTTTGGCATTTTTATGTCTGCCAGGACTTAGGATTTATAAAGTCCAATAAGTCGGTTAGATGTTTTAATAGTGTTTGGAAGAATGCAGGATTAGTATTTTTCATTAAAATGTCTGTTTATAGCAGAATAGTTCCGTGAAATATACCGGAAAACCGAATTTATACACGCGAAAATGTAACTAGTTTAAATAAAACTCAATTATCATTTGGCTGTTGTTATCTAACAATCTTTTCTTTTCTCTATTTTACTGATAGATTAATATCTGTCAAAAATCATCGCTTTTAATGGGAGATTTATATGGGCCTGAAAACAATTTTTCATGAATTCCATGAACTCGAATAGAGGACTTGCCGACATTCGTAACATTTTAGTTCCTTTCTCAGTTTGGTTTATGCACAGAAGCAGAAATAATCCTCGGTCAGTTACTGAAAGAAATACGTTAATTTTCGTGCCTGTTTCGCTGATGTATATAACTGTGAAGATGAAAATTTTATACAGTCATGGAAAATTCCGATCCATAACGTCGGTCAAAAATGCAGAATATTTCAATGTTTTCTTGCTTTTAATTTATTTATTTTTTTTGCAATTTCGTACATTCTTTTTTAATCAAATTCACCCCAAGCAAGGCGAAAATGACACTAAGATGCAAGAACCTAATGGAAATAAAAGAGATTGAAAAGTACCGTTGAAGAAACCAGAATCTTAATCCTATTCAAGAAACAAAGGAAAAATCTCGCTTCTGTTCAAAAGATGGCTGAGGTGTATGAACCGGACGACAGGTGAACCTATTACCTTTTTCATTGTACTTCGTTTTCTTCTATGTATCTTGTCTATGTGAACAATCATAGCTCCCCAAAACTTCTTATCCCTTGTAAATCTTAGTTACATTTTTATTTTTGCAAACTATTCCACCCATCGTTTTACCATCTATTCGCATAAGATAGCTATGTAGATGGCATACTGACATCCTTCTTCTAATTCTTTTTCAATATGTCTCGTAAGTGTTATATTCTCCAAGCCGTCCTTTCTGAATGTTTGTTCTTATACTATTAGCTGTCTCTTTCTGATTCTAAGTGTCGTTTCGACTGACTTTTCCTTAAAATTTATTCGTTTCTTATGCTATCTTCCCATGGTATCTATAGCAGCATTCTGTAGAATAACATTTCTGTAGCCCCCTTCTTTTCTTCATCTATAAGGAAATTTTCCAGCTTCACTAGCATAGAGGAAAGTTGATATTACGCAACAGTTGTATACTCTTTTCGAAGTTTCTAAGGAAGTTTTCGTTTTTCTTAACACTTTACTTACCTTTTAGTGTGTACCTTTTCCTTTTCACGTGTGCTTTCAGACTTCAGTTTCGCATTTTAAATCCTTTGTTAAAACACTTTACTAGTTTGATATTGACTATTTCTAATTCATAGCTAACATCTTGGGCTTTTTCTCTTGCTGCGATCATAAAGTGAATCATTCAAGCCCTCTGCCTCAGTCGCCGGGGGAGATCTCAGGACAGAAGTAACAGATTTTTTTTCTCATGATCCTTTCAGCGCGCCCATTTCCTCTCGAAATTCTTGAGCAACAGCAGAAGATCGCAGAATATGGTGTGGGTCGCCCACGGTTCGTGCGCTAGGCCTTCAGTTTTTGAATTCAGTGTTGTTCTTCTTCTACACCGATTGGCAATCAAGAGTATAAGAACCAATCTGTGAGAAGAGAGTGATCTATACCTTTACGAAGCGTATTAGCACGTAAGTGAATGTAATAAAATCGACTGGAAATTGAAATCGGTTCTCGATTCCTCAGTCCAAGTCGCTTTCCATTACTTACTGTCTTCCAGGTAGACATTTTAGATTTCCATCTGCTGTTGTGCCTGTTATGTTAGAATGACGTTTGTCAATAAGTAGAGTTTAAAGTCTTGTAGGATTTGCTAAGCGCATCCAGTCTTTTAATTAATATACTGTATATATTAATTGCTGTGTTCTCTCCACATTTGCGATAGGATAGATTTGTAAGGTGTTAAGACGCGGTGTCTTGTATCCGTTATAAATCCCCTGTCGTTTATTTACACAATTTACATTATTCGAACTGTTGCGCTCATCTTCGTTGTCTTATTCACGACGTTTCGGCCGTTGTATTCTCCAGCTTTCTTCAGGGGCCATGTATTGAACTCACAAACGGGCTAAAGCTGAGCTGAACAAAAACTTGGGGACTTCAGTTAAAACGGATATAACTAATACTGAGATACCGGGAAGAGGCGCGGCAAGTGGAACTAAAACAGTCTATGAGGGAGACGAAATAAAGAGTTCAGTTCAAAATGTCAATCATCTGAAGAAGGCTGGAGCGTACAACTGGCGAAACCTCGTGAATATGACAATAAAGATGAGGACAACGGTTCGAACAATGTAAATAGTGTAAATTACAATACCTCATCTAAGAAATATAGACTCTGAATCTGACAATAAAAATGGGGATAACAGTCCGAACAATGTAAACTGTGTAAATAAATACAATGCCTCATATCAGAAATATAGACAGATACTTTATCAACAGCAGTGACACCTCTGTCCACGACGTTAATATTTGTGCCTTTGCGTTTGGTAATTTATTCAGCCACAAACGTTTGAATATATTCTCAGATATTACATTCTGTGCTTACAGGGTTTTCATCGAGAGTACAAGCTGGGAAGATTTTTTTATTATCTACACAGACATTGTTGAAAGGATTCCTTTATTTTGACATCACCAATTCTGTATATAATGGTTGCTTTTAAAACGAACGACGGATTATTTTAAGGTACTTTATTCAATAGATAAACTATGTCCATGCCTCTTCCGCTTTTAATTTTTCACTACAATAGCAAATTCCGATTTGTGAGAGCTGACTTAACTCATAGCAAAAATCTTCAAAAGTCTGGGTGAAAAGATTCTTGTCGGGTTAAGTGATGGGAATTGAATAGTTAGTTTCTTCTATAGAATCTATCATGTTGGAAAATGTTCAGATGATTCAGGCGCGGATATTTCTTTTGTGCTAGTGGAGGACGGCACGAAACGAGACTACAACATGCCGTGTTCGAATACTCGTCTCTTTCGTTATATTTACTTCCGTACAAATAGGAATAGAAAAGGTAGGAATTTATTTCTTGTCCCATGGCTATGGATTAAATATCAGGCCAAACTGAGCTCTCTAGCAGTGATTATTTAACAGTCTTGAGGAGGATAACATTGAATTAAAAAAAAAAAATTGTCCTCGTCAAGCGCATATTATACACTCATGGATAAAAATATGGGTTTCATAATTAACTGAGACCAAAGTGGTATTTAGGCAGGTACAGAATTATAGTTCTTATAGTTCTTACTCCACCGTTATTTGGTCAGATGTTTCCATTTTTGTGCATATTTTTTATTGATGTTCAACCTATACCAGGCCCTTGAGTCACTCGAGGTAGAGGGTGACTGGAACAGTTTGCTGCGTGAGCTGTAAGAGTAAGCAGAAAAGGCGCTGTTTGTGAGGGTATGTGGGAAAACACAACTGTTAGCCCTAGATTTGAATAGATTGTAGGGATTGGGAGCAGATTCCACAAGGTGGGGTTTCGTGCTGTAAGCTTGGGTGTGCGGGTGGTGTAATGGATAATGTTTCGGGAGTGTTAATCGGAGAGCCGAGTTCCAATTCACATACACGCAAATACAACTGGGAAAGATATCAATTCCGCCAGCTATGGGTTAATCAGTAAGACCTGTATCACAAAAAATTATTATCCCAAAAAAATTCACAATCTAAAAATACTTTCTGTTTTCAAATAACCCGAAAAATGTTGTTAATCCGTAGAAAATGCGCAGATTAATATTATATTTTTATGCTATTAGTCGCCCAGGACAAATCCCAAAAGCCACTCAAGATAGGGTTAATGAAATTGTCTGTTTTATGAACAAGTGAATTGTAAATTTTAAGGATATGTAGGATAGATAAAAGTTGACCCTGAACTTGAAGAGACTAAGATAATAATGGTCAAGGAAGCAAAGACTCAAAATGATTCCACGACATTTTTGATTTATTGATGGAAGAGTAAGCAAATGATGATGGCTCGTTCCTGTGTATATGGCATAGCAGGTCTTAGCTGGGAAGCTCTGAACTGGTGGAACTAAGGAATATACCTCATCAGACCGTTTGTCCTGGACAAAGCTATAGGCTTGCAATGTCGCATAAAAGGTCACGTAAATGTTTTGAACTGCTGTGATCGAAAAGAGCGGATTGTGTAGCTACAAAGAAGCAATACTGTATTTTTGTCTGATCCGGGTTTTGTAAAGATAAACTATTGTATGTGATGTTAACTACTTTCTGAAGTGATACAATGAACAGGCTTTTTTTTTTCTCGTAGCGTCTTTAGCGATGGACCATATATATGGGTTACACTTTAGTTCTAGGGTGAACCTGTGTTCACAAAACAAGATGCCTCTTTGAGACTGGTGATAATTCATGAATAGCTTAGTGGTGATGAAACCTGTGTGACGAGTCTCTGCCTCACTACGTTCAATGCCAGAATAGATGTAGCGCTCAATTTAACACCAGACTCTGAAATGAGCCAGGTGCACTTCGCAAGTAAAGGAATCCTTTCAACAATACCGGTGAAGATATCTAGGCATCTTCCACCTTGTACGGTCGATGGATTTCCTGTAAACGCAGAATATAATGCTTGAGAATATATTGAAACGTTTGTGGCTGAATAAATTACCAGAAGCAATAACGGTACACTGTTCTTGAAAGCGTCGCAACGAGTGAAATGTCAGAAATAGATATATGACAAACATTCCAGATACAGTGTAACCCGGATATAAGAGAGTTGTCGAGACCGGATACGAAGTCTCTTATATCCGGGTTTCTCTTATATCAGGGTTTGTTCTATTTTGTTTAGGTAAGTATGGGAACAATTTGGGACCAGAGAAAATATCCGGGTTTCTCTTATATCCGGGTTACACTGTATATAACAAACATTTCAGGCATCGCAGAGATGAATGCAAGGATCACGTGTCGAATACGGGAATCCGTGGCCGAACACACGGACACACTGGCTGATGTAAAGAGACGAAATGTTGAAGAGAAATAGAATACAATGTTAAATATGAAAGTGGTAAGTCACGTGTCATTCTTTAACCCGCGAAAGGTAAGAAAAGGCAATGGATTCAAATCTGCGAGAGAAACTAGGATAAATTATGCATAATGGATTTTCATTACAGGAAAATTTCAGAAAGATGGCTGGTGTAGATTTGCTTATCACGCGGAAATTAGCTGTTTCCCTCTATAGAAAGTGAGACACGGCGGGGTAATGGATAGCGGCTCGGTTTGAGGAACCGGAGAGCCGAGTTCGAATTCAAGTCGAATCCATTACTTTCACTTACGTGCTAATAAACTTGGGAAAGGTATGAATCCTCTCAGCAGCTATGGGTAAATAGTAGGACAAACCGGATTCTATAGCCTTGGATAGCGACTGATCTACCAGAGAAAGAAATGGCAACCTACTGTGGGAAGAAATTTGCCTCGTCAGTCATGTATCGAAAGATACATGATCGCCTAAGTGTGTATAACGCATGGCACATAAGTGACTGACTATATATAACATTTCGATGTTCCTTGAAGGACAGAACAGTGTTACTTCACTTCTTACCATTGGATTGGGAACAAATATATGTGTAGCAGGTATCTCGCGAGACGAATGTTTAAACAATTAAACAATAATTAATTAAATAATAATTAATCAAACAATAATAATTAATAATAAATAATAATTAATTAAACAATAAATAAATTAAATAATTAAGACAATTAAACCTTGTTTAAACGAAATTCAGTCTTTTGGTGGTGATAATAGACTGACTCCTCCATGGTGTGGGCGATGCACTGCCCAGACTACATGGCCCATCTGGGTCCTACTGACAAGCTGCAAAGAAAAATTTGGAGTCGGTTTGGCTGCAGCAGTAGTCGGAATGTTGTCAGTGTTTATAACCAACTGCCTTCGGAGATGCACCCCATTTTTTGTATTTTTTTGTTTTTATTTTTTCTGTCTCGATGTACACTCGTTTTTGTGTTTTCATATGACAGCGAAGCAGCGATGGTTTTAAATCAGAGCATTCCGTGCACAAGATGAATTTCCTTCCTGACCTTTCTAGCCCCATCTACACCATCCAGCTGGTTATGAAGCGCCAGTTGTCCGCCTTCGCCCATTCTTCTACCTTGAGCTGAACTTAGCTGTCAGAATCTATTTGAGACGCATGCTACTGTTGTATTTTATAAACAGTGGAAGCTTGACCCCACTGTCTCATCCGACTATGACAAGCTATATGATTTATGTACATATATCTTATTTACATTACTAGTTTTAGAAGCTCCCCAAATATTAACATTTTTAATACAAAAACCTTTGATAAACAAAAACAGTAGAAAGCAAAAGAAATTATGAAATAGACTTATATAAATAAACAAAAATACTGAAAAGTTTGTTAATTTTGGAAAGTAGTTCATTAGTAGATATTAGACCTATATAGAAATATTCGACATTCATTGACCGATCAGTTCAGCGCTACTATTGGTAGCATAAAAAATAAAATATCTCTATTGAAATAATTATCCAGGAAAATAGCATTCTAAAGTGCAGTAACTATAGTAGAATGCAGTTATGAGAGTTGAATAGAAAACATTTAATGTAAATTGGAATTATTAAGTCATTATATAATAAAATAATTTATACTACATTTTCGACAGTACTAACAAGTATTATCAATTCATATCTAATGAATGAGTGTAGAAAACTTGATAAGTATAATTTTTGACAGTAATCTTCAGGTTAGTTGTACACAAAGTCGAATAAATACTGATACAGAAAAATAGGTAACTGTTGAAAAAGTTAAAAGAATTAATAATAAACAATAATAGCTTTAAATAAATATAATAATCATCATATACAGAATTAGAATAATGTCACTATACAGTTACTTACAATAACAATTAAGACAAAGCAATTAATAAGCAGTCCAGAAATTTATTCCTAAAATGGTTCTGGTTAATTCTGGTTAATAACAATAAAATGCTATGATAAGCAATAGTAAATTAATTACCGAATAATCGAACTGCAAGTCGCTTGTCTCAATGCCTTGCTGTTTTTATTATAACAAACTGTATTGAGACTTTATTGACCCCCTGTATGTAATAAATGAAATAAAAGAAATAATGATTGCGAATTATATTAAATTATTATATTACATTTAAGCAATATTTATGCTATATCAGTTAAGCATAAAATCCATTAATTTCTTGAGTTCAGAACGCCATGATAATCGTCATTTATAATTAGTTAATATTAGACTTATATAGAAACATTTGACATTCATTAATCGACCAGCCAGTGCTTATATTGGTAGCATAAAAATATTTCTATTAATATAATTATTCAGGAAAATAACATTCTTAAGGGCAGTAACTGTTATCGCACTTGATCTGAGCCTCTTTCCTAAAAAGTGTTCTAAGTAATGTGGAACATCAAAATCTTGAATATACCATTATTTTCACTTCGAGATACATTTTAGTTGTTGCCACTGTTGAAATTATTCTAGTGATATGATTTCTGTTTTTTTTTCTGTTTTTATTTTTCTGTTTTTTTTTTGTTTTGTTCTGTTTTTGTACATTTATTTCTTTGTGAAAGAGTAGCTCTAGTCCCAAAGGTTCGAAAAGGATGATCCTCGCTAAGACCTACATGCTTTATTAGCTCGAAGCCATTTTTAACGATTGATCAGAGACAGCCATTGAATTTAGATAGATGGTGTTTAACAATGGTTGAAACAAAGTAGCGGCCTCTCAGATGTGGAGAGCTCTAAAAGCGTGAGGACCTTGATGAAGAGAAACAGTGGTTCCAGCAGGATGGTGCTCCTATTCGCTCTGCTAATGCTACCATAGCATAGCTCCGTGAAATGTTTGGGGAGCTGAAGTAGAATGGGCACGTCACTCGCCTGACCTGACCCCCCAGTCTTCTTCCTCTCGATGTTTCTCAAAGAAAACATCTACCAGGCCAACATACGTACCATTTCTTCATTGAAGGCAGCCATCACAGAAATGATTCAAGCGATAACCCAGTAGGAACGTGCATGAGTTATCAACAATTTTGCATTCAACCGGGCCTTCATATGAACGGCAGATATCTAAAGCATGTACTCTAGGGCTCCTCTTGACATTTTTTGGATCATGTTGTTGCAGATCCTAAAATGTTATCTTTTTACCTTTCAATGAATGTAATTTCCATTACTCTATCATTTAGCATCCTTAGTTTGTGCTCGATCAGTTTGATACAAAAATTGTGAAATACCCTGTATTTCTGAAGTACCCTGTACTTCTGGATTAGTTTGGGGCTATGCACGCCATCTTTATGAACCTCATGGTCTGATGAGGTTATTTAAGTAGACGTCTCAACGTTTTAGATTAATATTTTGACTTTTTCCTACTAAATTAAAAATCATTTCTTGCTGTATATTATTTTGGAGGATCGGAAAAGATTATTTGCGTTTTCCTGCATCCTATTGGTTGAAAAATCTTTCTTTCCTGTCATGTGTTACGTTTCTCACTATGTTTGCAAAAACAAATCATGTTGCATGTTAAATAATTCAAATTTCAAATTTGATGCTTATTAAAAGAGTAACTCCGTTTTTTTTAACTCATTTGAACATAATCCACAGTTTGCCCAAAATTTGCTCTATGCTTTTTTTCGTTCTGGTGGATTACCGTGAATTGATTTGTGGCGTACTGAATAAAATTCTTATATTATATATATATATGTGTTGGTTGACTTATGTACATAAGCGGCCCAATATCTGTAATGCCTTAAGGGGCTTTTAACTGCGGGGCAGTTCCTGATAAGATGGCAGCAATAAAACACGTATATTAATACGCACGTGTCTTAGAGTTATTTCTGCTTAACAATATGTACTAGTGTATCCGTGTCGTCAAAAATGACGACAATTTTTAGGAAATGTTAATAGTGAGATGCAATGAAACAAAAATCTTGAAACAATATACTGAGATTCAATAAAGCGGGGATAAAGTATCTACTACTAATTTAAAGGACAATAAACCGATTAATTTAAAATTTCTCTTTATATTTTATAGAAGTCCAACTTGTGACTTATTGAATATTCTTGCTATTATATAAATCGCTTTTACCTCGTTATCGTTTTATGTTAAAAAGTTCGTATACAATGTAACATTGAAGTGGAAATATGTCTCGGAAGAAAGAGATTAGAAACAGAACGGCAAAGACGATGATGACAAAGGCTATTTCAAGACCAAGTTGAATCATGACGATCACTTAATAGACAAGATAATGAAATGAA
The DNA here is from genome assembly GCA_963932145.1 of Acanthosepion lycidas. NCBI lineage: Eukaryota > Metazoa > Mollusca > Cephalopoda > Sepiida > Sepiidae > Acanthosepion > Acanthosepion lycidas. The sequence goes on from OZ010581.1 coordinate 124,039,561, forward strand.
AAGATTGAACAAAAAAGACTGAAATATAAGAAGCCTAAGATAAAGGAACTGTTTAATTAATCAGTTTATTTTGTTCTGGAACTAATTTTTATACGTGCAGATAAATATTTCATTTGTATGGATTATTAAAACCACTAACGGAAGTAATCATTCATGAATTTACTAATTTAACTTGATTTACCCCCCTTTCAGGAAATATATAATTATTAATATAATATGGTTTGATGGCATTATCTGTGTGTGTTTGTATATGGGCGTGCATGTATTTGTAATAAATTATACTCGTTTAATATAGAAGAAGCTTATTAAAGAATGTAAAGAAGACCATCCACAGAATACAAAATTACATAAGCATGTACATATATTTAAAGTAATTAAATTGTGAAATTATAAAAGTCCGCCGTAAAGAATTGAATTCTGAATAAATAGCGTTTCAAATAAAATAGACGTGTTTTTGTTTTTGTTTTTTTTTTATTTGTTTCTCTAGATCTATTTCTTCTCGACAAACCCAGCCAAGATGTGTGGCACCATTTTTACGAGGCATTTGCCGGTTTTCGAATATCCGAAACGAAGAAGAGGACGAATGACAAAGAAAAGGAAGACAAACTAACATTAAGAAATAATAAAGATTATTTCAGAGAGCCTGCAGGAAATGTTGCCATAAAAAACGAACTGGAAGGTAGAAATCGGAAGGAAGAAACCTATGAAAAGAAACAGAAAGGAAATATGAAGGGAGAACTGGGAAAACTGGCTGAATTGTGAACCCAGAAAATGGACAAACGTTATGAAGGCTTTAATTAACGAAAAAAGATTTAAATATGAGAGTAAGAGAAAAGCGTAATATGAGTATATGTAAAACTATATATATAGGCCGAAAAGAAATTCAACTAGAGGGAAGAGAAATTATGAAAATAAAAAAGACATATAATCTGGCAAAAGAACAAAAATATTTTCGGTAAAATATAGAAGATCGACAAATAAATATAGGCAAATAGATATAAAACTAAAGAAAATTGAGACTGATATATCCAACAAATAAATAAAACTCTATAAGAAAAAACAGGAACGGAGATAAAAAAAAAAAAAAAATGTAAAAAATAAACACTATTGAAAGTGATGAAAAAAACTGGGATGAAAAGAAAAATGAAATTTATGGCGAAATGAAGTAAACGACTGTTTTCCTTTTCCTTTTCTTCTTCTTTATCGTCTGCTTTATCCATTCGGGCAAATTATATTTTCTGCCACCATTCCCGTTTCCCGCCTTCCGTGCACTACTCGCTATATTTTGGCCTTGTTCGCTTTTACGATGCCGTTATGTCATACATTTTCTCGTTTGTCAAATGAAGATTTCTTTTGGTTTTGTCCACCGACGAACCTTAGCGAAGGGTTGAACGAATAAAAAAAAAAAACATACATCCCCAGAAGCTTGAAAGAAAAGCTATTCTATTTATGTGTTTCATTTTTTCAAATTAATTCTTGCCTGGCTTTTATTTATCCACGGTAATTTATATTGTGTACGTGGTTTATAGCATTCGCTTCTCAGATTGCCTTCATGTAGACTTCAGAATTACACACACACACACGTGTGTGTGTGTGTGTGCGTGAATTTGCACGTCACTGCGTAGGCATCTATATAGAAAGATAGAATGTATTTCATTTACCTATAGGAAATCTATACCCCCACTTATCATGTCTGGGGCTATTTAGTGAATAAAATAATTACCTATAATTGTGAATCTTGTTGTCGGAGTTCGATCATAAGTGGAAAAAAACGAGATTTTCTTTCCGAGAGATATCATCATTCCCTTAAAGACTTAGAAACAAAAAACTTTAATAGGTCAAAGGCTTGCTAAGTTTAGATGGTACCTCAGTAAGTCCAAGAATATATATATATATATATATATATATATATATATATATATATATATATATATACACGAGCAAAAAAGTATCTGAACTGTTGCAACGTTAACGGAGATAAAGTACGTAGAGTAAAGCCACTTAGCACGGAGAGACTTTGAACTCTGCACGTTAAGTTATAACATTGAAGCTCACTTTTGCTGTGTATAGAAATACTTGGAAGGAAATTGTGTAGAATGTGCCCATAAGCGACCATTGCTTGAGCCGGCACAACATTGCCCAGGTTCGACAACACGCATATGCCCCATTTCTTGCCCCTCTCCAAAAATCAAATCCCACTTTTAAATGACCAAGATTTCCAGGAAATCCTAGAGAATCTGAGGAGGCACTTCCTTGCTATACCCAAAATGGCGTTCCAAGAATACGTCCATCAATGGAAACGATGATTTCGCTTCAGACGGAGACTCCTTCGAAGGAGATTAAATACCTTATTGATATGCGCGGAAATTATCTATTTATGGCACCAGTGGCGATATTTTTTGTTCTCCCCTCGTATATCACCTTAATTCATCGTCGCTGTCAGCAAATAATGCGGGCAACTCCCTATGAAACATAAATATGCTATAAAATCACTACAAAAATAGCCATTTTGTTTCAATACCCCCGGTGTCTTATCAAGTGATGATGTTGAATGTAAAATAAATGGTTTTAAAAGTTTCAAATTAATTAACGATCCTTCGCAAGGGGAAAACGTTGTTACAAACCTAGAATGACCAATCAAAATACAAGTATAGGAAAATTCAAAAAGCTTGACAACGAAGCCAGGTTATAATAGCTATTAAGATCTTTAAAATACGGGTAATATTAAAAAAGAATTTATTCTAACCAATAATTATTAAATGATATGATAAAATTTGATATTAAAATTAAAAACTGCCAATTTTCAAATCCAAATTTAATCGCTATTAAGTTTAAAATTATAAAATTACTGAGGAGAAAAGAAGAAATACATGTTATTCAATTTATTTCTTCATTGAAATTACGTTAGAATAGAAGCTAATATGTCATCCGGTCCTCTGACAATGTATGTATACATTTTAATCCGAAGTGTGTGAATGGTCCTTAAACTCACGTGTAAAACAACACAAACTCAATCAGATTATAATACATAAGCACCCAGACATATTTATATATATATATATATATATACACGCAAAAAATGTGACGAGACAGGGAACATCTCCAAGGCCCTTTATGAAAAAAAAAAGGGAAACCAAAACATACATACATACACACACACCTAAAAGTGTATACACTTTCCATACATATAGACACCGATAAATACATGTACACACATCCACAGACATTGACCAAGACAATCAGATACCACAACCAATAAATATTTAAGACTGAAAGTGTCATTAAACAAATGCTAACCACTTAGCCACTTATAACTTAAGCGAGCAAATATACAAAGATAAAAATAGTTAAAAATAATATTATTTAATATATTAAAAAACGAAAATTCCAAACTTACGAATATCAATAAAACCATCTATTTTAATCTTATAAGTTGATAATAGTTTTATTATATATTAGGTGAAGGAAAATAAGATAAAAAGAACTATTAGGTTGGTGCAAAAATAATGTCGTTTTCTCACATATGTTACTAAGTGAGAAAACGACATTATTTTGCACCAACCTAATACCTACAAAAATAAGTGTACATTCAAATGTACATACACACATACACATATATACAGGCGGCAGCAAACACAAAGCAACACACATGCATATATATATATATATATATATATATATATATATATATATATATATATATATATATATATATATATATATATATATATATCCACATAGAAATACATACATATAAATATATAAACATAAACATACGTATACATATTTATGATGACGAGTACACATATACATACATATATACACATACACACATATATACACACATTTATGCACACATACTCAAATATATATACATATATACACACACCAATACGCAAACATAAACATATACACACACGCGCACACACACACACATATATATATATATATATATATATATATATATATATATATATATATATATATATATATATATATTAAAAAGAAGAGAAGAGAGGTGCCACAAACGTTTTTAGTTGTAATGTGAATTTTTTTTAAAAAAATATTATTCTTTATTTTCCATAATTTTACTACAGGTTTTTCTGTTCTCGCGACAGTCTTCAGGTAAAAGGCGAAGATTTCCACATATTAAAAATAATAAATTTTTTCCTCATGTTTTTCAATGTTAAATATTCTCGATATAAGACATTCTCTGTTTTTGTGTTAGTAATCCAAATGTCTTTCTTGAATTGGCCAATTCAAGAAAGACATTCGGATTGCTAACACATATATTCATATATACCCATACACACACACACATATACATATATATATATGTATATATATATATATATATATATATATATATATATATATATATATATATATATATACTCATACATACACACATACACATGTAGATATACACACACACATACATACATACACATGTACATATACACACATATACCCACATATATACGCATATATATATATATATGCACACATGCACATACATATACACATATATGCACATATACACACACATATACATATACATATACACATACACACATATACACATACACACAAATATATACATATATACACCCACATGTGCGTGCATGAAAAAACATCAAAATCCATACTTTATTATATCTGCATTCTCCCATATAATATATATGAACTCACAACTTCTTATGTTTATACATATATACATGCATACACTATCTATGGAACGAGATACATGTACCCATTTATATATATATACACACACCCACACTCACACATACATATATAGAAATTATAAAAAATTGTATACATAAACATCCACACATATACATGTACCCACATACCCACACATACCCATATATACATATAACCACATATATCTTTTAAAAAAACGATCACCTATATACATACAAGTATATATACATACATATCCATACCCACCCACTCCAAAAATGTGCCCACAATACACAAAATTAACACATGCATGAGTATCTTTCCAAATAAATGCATATACATATACATATCAAAAGACGTATCAATGTTCAAGTTCAATTATATATATATATATATATATATATATATATATATATATATATATATATATATATATATATATATATATATATATATATACAATTATGTGTTCGCACTTATGAACTAATGCTCTACCTCTTTCGTATCTAGGCACATACAGACGATTAACATCAGCCTTTGTATGATGCATGCGATGACAAGTGTGAAACTTTCTTGTTTTCGCGTCCATTAGCCTTATTTCAGCTACAGTCCAGTTAATCATGTTTAAAATGTATTGCCCCACAAGTACAACTAATGTGTTTATGGCTGATATTCTGTTTTTTTTAATACAGATCAGTATTCAATACCAAACAAACGTCCCTGTAGTATTTTCTTATTTTTCACCTTCATTTCGGTATGTATTCCATCTTTATTATTATTATTATTATTATTATTATTATTATTATTATTATTATTATTATTATTATATTTGTTATTATTATTCATGTAATTACTATATATATTTAATATTTGTTGTTCTTATATTTGATAACATTTCATATATGCTTAGTGATTTCTTTTATACTGAATGTAGTTGTAGCCTATTTTACATACATACACAAACGCATAGACACATCTATATGTGTAAAGATTTCAGATAGAGTATATCTATAAAAAGGACAATATTAAAAAGACAAGATTATTTTTCCATTTATCTATTTTCATACATATATATATATATATATATATATATATATATATATATATATATATATATATATATAAAATTATCAGTGAGAAAGCAAAGATTATAAAAATAATTGAAACTGAAAAATATTGAAAGCAGAATTAAATTATTGAAATTTTCTTGTTTACTATGTAATACAAAAAACACCCGAAAGATTTTGAGGCAAAAAAAAAAATAAAGAAAAATGTAATTTCTGTCTGAATTTCATTGCAAGGCGGCGTTATCATTATTTAAACAATTTAAAATAGCCTTGTGGATAAAAGCGTTGGTTCATGAATTTGATGACATAATAATTGTAAATTCTATCACTGGATTGGGTGGGGTCAACTTTGATTCAGTGGAAACAGAGTTGCCTATAACTGGATGCTAACAGTGCCAAATGAGAAGATAGACAGAGGAAGGAGAACAATATCCTCCTGTAAATTATATAAATTGTTTGTTTCGAAATTACTGAAGGTTTCATTCATCCAGTAACTGTTGATGACGTTCAGTGGGTACAAAAGCCGAAATGTTGTGTTGATAACAACAGAAATAAGGATAGTAATCCGTATGTAATTAAGAAAAAGTTTGTTTGTGAACAATATGCAAAAATGAATTCTTCTTTTGTATTCCATGTCCTTACAGGAAGTAGGGGATCATGGCGTTTCATAACTTCCTGTCGGTTGTTGCTTTAAACAACATTTGACCCAAAAGGCAAATGACAACGGTTTGTTCTGTCTTCTCCTTAAGTATGCTATTTTCAGTGGGTGTTAAATTCTCTATAGCTTCTTTCCTCATTATGTGTCACAGAAATTTCAACTGTCTCTTACTGATTATAAGTATTAGCTGCCTTGTGTAGATTTTCATATCTTAGTTATTTGTGGCTTGTCTGTATTATTCTCAGCATTTTTCGATAAAACGTCATCTTCTTCACGTCATCATTGCGAAGATTGTCCAGCATTCACTGCCACATAAGGAATTAGTTATTTCAAACATGCTACCATTCGTTTATCGATATTTTACTACTTTTTTATTTCCTTAAGGCATATTACGTTATGCCAATGTGTTTATAATCGCCTGTGTCAGGCATACGGACTTCCGCTATTACATCACCCAGATACGATTGATTGATTCGTTTGTACCGCTTATGAAGACTTTGCAAGTTATTTAAAGCCATAACATACATTTAGATACTAACAATTTTTATGGGAGGGACGGAGATAATAATTATTTAGTGAGACAAGACTTAGTAGCAGAGAAGAAGTCCCCTGATACCTAATAAAAAAATGATTAAAAAACAAAAAATAAAGCACATATAAAGTGGGAGATAAATACTGTATTGCAATTAATATATAAACTGATCCCTCTTTTTGTGATCATATTAGTTCTGTACATTTATATTCCATAAATCCAAAGGATATACTAGTGTAGCTAATCAGTATTTTATTGATTGATTCGTTTTCTGAGGATTATCGACATTTAGCAGGTAAATTTAAACGCAGATAATTCGTGATACAAGTGTTACTAATTAACCTATGGCTGCGGGGAGAGGAGGTTGATTCATACCTTTCCCAAGAATATTTGCACGAAAGTCAATACATCGAACTCAAGTGGAAGTGGAATTCGCATCTCCGTTTAACAATTCTACGCCATCATCCATTACACCACCCGCATATCCAAACTTACAGGTTCGGTGTTGCTTAATTTCCATAATCGTAAAGAGACAGGTGTATGGCTGTAAGCTAGCAGTTACATTTCTATCCCAGCTGGGTTTTGAAGTCTGCAATACGTAGCTGAAACCTTGTATTGTTACTTTTCCTATCAACTATTTATTCTGATTTCATACTGTTAATAGTTAAAAGTTTATTCTTTCCGCTGTAAAGGTTAAAAATTATGTCGGTGCAAAAATAATGACGTAATAATGTCGTTTTTTGACCTATTTTTAACGTCAAAAAACGACATTATTACGTCATTATTTTTGCACCGACCTAATAAAAATTACAATTTTAAAAGTTAAATAAAGGTTAAATAAAAATGCATATTAGATATGTTAGAGATCTAGTGTAAACTATAACACCTCATATCACAAAATAACAGAGCGTTTCGAAGTAGTATAATGGTTAACAAGCTTGTCTCGTTAATTTAATTGTGATAGAAAAGTGGGTCTGTTCGTGCTTCACCCTTTCGGCTTTGTGGCATATCTGACCTATGCTTAATAAATTTTTCGGCAATTTAACGTGGGGTAATGATTAGCAAACTTCTCTCGCTAGATCAATTCGATCCTCACTGGAACCTCAATTCTTTCAGCCTTGTGCCATATCTAAGCTACATTTATAAAAGCATATGAGATTTCCACGTGATACAATTTCTATCAATTATGACTGAGCAGTGAGATCAATCCATCAGAGTCTGGTCCACTTATTCAGCCATATCCCATACATTAGCTACACTTAGAAAATCACCATTGAACAGTTCGACGTTGTGTAATGATCGCTAGATCAATTCCAACTGAATAGAGAGTTCGATCTTTATTTGCTGTCTCATTCTTTCGGCCTTGTGCCACATATAAGCTACGCTTATAAAATCATTTAGGACACTTCGACGTGGTGCAATATTTAGCAACCTTGTCTCGCTAGATCAGTTGCAATTGAATAGTGAGTCCGATCTTTACTGAGTGCTCGTACTTTTGGCCTTGTGTCATACCTAAGCTACGATTAGTAAATAATTATCACAAAATAATAGTGTAGTGATTTAATACACACACGCACATATACTATTATACACTATCGGCTGATGCGCCGACTACACCTCTTCAGGATTTTACACTACCTCCCACAGCCACTGAGGCGTCCTGGGCATGAAGATAAACTACATCCGGCAGCAAGGCCTCTGATGTTTTTCATATCTTGGGCTGTTACCTTTTCTGAAGAGCGTACATTGTATCTTCTTACAATTAATTCTAAATTCTTTATTCTCGCTCTCCTTCACCTTCTTTTCTAGACATACCTGCTGTTAGACATATTCACATTTCGTTTCGTAATTCCATGTCTCTCAATTAAAATGGTAAAACAACAAAAGAGATGTAACTCTTCTTTGTGTTTAAAGTCCTGCCAGCCATCTCTTTATAACTAGAAGGTTGTGATGCCAAAATACAATTAACATTTGGTGTTTATATGTTTATCACGACAAATTCCCTCTTTGATATTTTTAATTTTAGTAGCTATGTACTTTTTCGTTCTCGACTGAACTCTGACGTGAAACGATCGGCACACCCGTTCGCCGTCTATTTTGTTCATTCCGTCTTCCTATTTCAGTATTACAGTTGTATTATAAATATTTTTTTAATCATGTTTTTTTTGTTTTTGTTTTTTTTGTTTTTTTTTTGTAATGTATCGTACCTGCTTTAACTCCACCCTTCAATACGAAAAAGAGTGATACCAGTTAATGGACATAAAAACATATCTCCTGAAAAATTGTTTTAAAAGAAAGTTTTTCAAGTCTACGTTAATACTTACTGCTGGCTCTTTTTATACTGCTTTGTATGATACTATTCGAAGTTTACTTGTGAGAAAAATTCGAATATTATCAGGCTACATCCTACATTACTACATCTACTCAAATATATACAAGTAAGTCTACCATTCGACCATGTTTTGAATATTACTGCCACATATGGTCGTCTGATCCTAATATATATCTAGAGATTATTGATAAAATCAAAAGAAGAATCTGCAATATTATTGGTCCTTGCTTCAGTCATTATGCCACCGCCGTAATATAGATTCCCATGGTAATTGTTCAAATGAAATCCTCGCGATGCTACCTTTGTAGTGAGAGTTCTTTTTCAGACCAGTCCGACCAGTAGTGAGCATCTAATGTGTTCTGACCATTCTCTGGAACTTTTATGCCATCTACTCTATTTTATATGCGTTTAGTTACGTTTTCTTTATATTTTTACGTTTATAATTGACTGTTTTTTTGGGAAAAAAAAAGAAAAAAGTTTTCTTTTTCCGTTTTCACCTTCCCCCGATTTTATTTTATCCTTTTACACCTAATTCTGTTAAGTCTTAGGTATTTTTATAAGTTGATTTAATTCTTCCTTTTTTTAAATTTATTTCTTGTTTGATTTATTTTTTGATTTTTCTTTTCAGTCTTAACTCTTGTTTTTTGCCGTCGACATTTGCCGCGAGCCTTTATTTTTATTTATCTGGTTTGAGTAAAATCAAACCGAAATTCTGTATTTTTTATTTTCTTTTGTATTTAGCTTATAGTTTATTTTAATTTGAAAAAGTTCTAAAACTTCCTGAAAAAAATCCATTTTAGCCTTTTTTTTTTTATTTTGAGGAGTTTATTTTTCATTCTTGCTGACTTTTTTTCAGTTTTCTAGGCAACCTTTGGACGCCATCTTAAATTTTTTTTAGTAAAGTCTCACAAGACTTCTTTTATTACTTTTTGTCTTTTATTTAATCAGATACTTATTTGAGTTGATTTGTTAAGAACTTTTAAACTATATACTATTTTTCTTGATTCTTGATCAGTTTATTTTTTTGTTTCTCGTCAGGCGTTAATTTCTTTGTTTACCCTCCTCGGTTTCGTTCGAATTATATATTTGTGGGGGTTAACGTTTATTTTTTCTAGACTTACATTTTTCCGGTTTTTATTTCCTATAACTGTATTGCTTTTACTTTAATCTCACTTTTAAATTAAAACTTATTTTGATTTATTCTTTTTTTCAAGAAGAAATAAGTTAATTTAGTTAGAAAATTCATTTTCTTGTCTAAACTTTTTTAACCAGTTGTTTTCCCTTTTTATTTACTCTTTCTTTTATTTTCTCCCCTCTCTTGGTTGTACTGTTTCCTGTTATTTTACTTCTTTTATTTAATAGAAGAATTCTACATTTATATATACAGTGTTAATTATTTATCTGTCTGGGGTGTTTTTTCTTTCCCCCTCCTTTCCCCCGCTCCTAATATCTCTCTTTGCAAGTTTAAAAAAATTATTGGAACGCTTAGTGAGGTGTTTATTTCTTTTTCTTTCTCAAGACGGCCGACGGAAAATGTTGTTCTGTGAGAAAAGACTTTTTAGGACTGCGTTGAAGGCAAACCCACTTGATGGCAAAAAATCAGATAAACTAACCTGAAATCTCCATTCCACAAACATAATGAGGATACTAGTATAAACTAATAAAACCAACAACGAATACAGCAGTAAAAAATGTTACTGTCCAGAATGTTCTGAAATATAGAGAGACAGAAGACGACAGCCGGGGAATCGCTCTCATGATAGAAGTCCCCGACAAACTGTATTATAAACATGTCGGAATTTCTGGAAGGGGCTAAAAGTTACAAACATCTTCAGGAAGTAGATGGGATTTTAAAAGACGTCCAGGAATTTTAAGATGGTTGAAAATTGTATGGTGTCGTTCTTCGTTTTGGCGCAAAATTTCTTGCTCCACGAAAGACAATGATTCGATTACTCATGTCTCTGGGTGTGAAACCCCAAAGAGTAATTAAGTGTACCGCTTTTTTTTCATGTGGGACATACTGCTGCCCAGTGCCGAAGACTGTTTCGAGATGGCAAGAGGAGAATTAATAACAAAAGACCTTGTTATGCACACCAAATATGAGAGTCGGCGAACGACCAAATAGTGTTATTCGAGGTCCCTCCGCTAAAAAAGGGAGAGCACCGGGCTGCATGTAAGGTGCGACTTCCGAAATCTGAGCAAAAGGTGGAGATTTGACAATGCTCCATTGCTTGGCCTTCGTGTGCGTCCCCGATTTCCGCGGCCGGAAAATGCTGGTCATTCTGACGGGCAAAAGAACAAGTTGTTGAAGGTGTGGAGATATTGGTCGCCTCTTCTCCTCCGGTCCAAGGAAAACAGCAAATTTCCCCTCTGGCCGATACTATTAGTTCCCTGGCACCTTTAATGATCCTAGCAGGGACACGGACCGGTGCGGAAAATCCCTCTGTTTGGACCGTCACACATTACCCACAAAACCGACCCCTTCCGAGAGTGCGGACAAGGAGAAGGAAGAAGTGGAATTGTGATTGAAGAAGGGAATGGGAAAATAGAGAATATCGGGAAATTAAAAGAGCAGTTGGATACAAAACGGGCCAAAAATCAAAGCCGCTGGAAGTGTCGGGCCCCTCATCCTAGACCCCAGAAATCATTTCATCCTCCACTACCGCTTAAATCACTGACCAAGTCGCCTTCAAATCTAAAAACATCAGTCCAAGACATTCCGCTACTGTGGCTATCACCTTTCAAAAATACCCCTGTTCATTCACCCAAAGCAACAACCATATATACACCTACTCCCATTCATTGTTAGTCCCCCATAAAAAGTGAAATCATAAAGCGGAACAGAAATCAAGAAGCACCGGCCATGTCAGAAAAAAATGAGTTAAAAAAAATCAAACCACCATAATTAACTGGGGAAGACGTCTGCCACGAATCCCGAGAGCAGGCTGATAGGGTCTTCGCCCACACAAGAAACTCGAAAGATCTCAAATGTTTATTCTATTTTTGTCAGGTTAACAGAAGGGACGTCGAGGTTCAAAAATCTTCCAGAAGGGAAAGAGGATGGGTGCTGATTGTTGTGAGATCGGGAATGGATACGCGGCGGATTTGAGACATGATAGACGTGGCTAGCATGTTTCAGAATTTGGTCCCCCCCACCAGCGGCCTACGTGTATGTAGGCCGCTGGTGGGGGGACTAAATATGGTCAAATATTGTCAAGAATATTCCCCGTTTACGTTCACATATCCCTGTATAGAGCTTTAAAATTAACGTCTTTCAGGGACATTGGCTACCTGGCTCTTGAAAGATAAAGATGGGAACATGATCAATGGAATGGGCCGTCGGTGTCCTAACTCCGGCTATGTTCAATGCAGAAGATGGATCCTAATATTTTGATTATGTCTCTCTGCCTGGCTAGTTTGAATTCCTGGGCCTAAGTTCGGATTCGCGCAGGGCGAGGCTCTCTCGCGACGTTAAACTTCTATGAATGTATTTTGTGTGCAGGAGATCCGATTTTCTACTCGGGATTATGAAGGCATTCTGTCTAGAGGGTTTTCTCTATTCAGCATGTTTTGGTGGACGATCGATTTTCTCCTGGCTGGTGAGCAAGTCTTTGAAGGCTGCGTGTTCTATTGTCTTCGAGGGTCCGTCGATCAGGCTTTGCGTGCTGGATGTTACCATAAAGCTCTTCGCCTCATTGGCTTTACGCGCCAAACAATAGATATATTATAAGGAGTGCGATATTAGGTTGGTGCAAAAATAATGACGTAATAATGTCGTTTTTTGACGTTAAAAATACGTCAAAAAACGACATTGTTACGTCATTATTTTTGCACCAACCTAATAGATATACAGGTAGATACTTACATGCACGCAACACAGTTAGGACAAATAAAGCATATTGTATTTATTAATCCAGCAGTTTTTTACAATTTAAACACTGTTATAATATGTATCCATATTTACGGAAACTTTCAGTTTACTTATATAAGCAAATATAAAGAGTATATTTATTTATTTTCTTCCTCCGTCTTGAATATTTGAGAAATATCATGGAAGAAAATATGCTGCCGGAAATAAAATTTTTCGAATATTAGATAGATAGATTGATATAAAGGACTGCGATAGATAGATAGAAAGGACTAGATAGATATATTATAAGGATTAAGACAGATATATAGATTGATATTTGCCTGCATTCAATACAGTGAGATATTAATTCGCTGATCAGGAAATCATTTCCCTTTACAAAAACGCGTTTTTCTATTTGACCCGATGTCGGTTTAAGATTATTGAACAATCATAGTTCCATCAAAATTCGTTTTATTATTTTCTGTTACTAATAAATAATAGATGAAAGACTAATCTTTAACCTTTACAAGTTCGAACAGGCGCATCCAGAAAGCTTTCATAAAGTGTTCTCAAAAATTATATCCGATTTGAAATTGTTTTCGACATCGTAGTTGTTTAATGTTGCTAATGTCGGGAATGATTGATCTTCACTTTAATTCTCATTTATTGCATAAGGATACTTGTAAAATCTGAGACACTGAAATTACGGAATACAAATAAGCATGTTTTATTTTCTGTTGCATTAAATAATGCGCATAACATTTAAGTAAATTATGAATTGCCTTTTCTTTTCTTTTCTTTTGATTTACTCTTGTCTTTTATATTTCTTCATATATATATATATATATATATATATATATATATATATGTGTGTGTGTGTTTGTGTGTGTATTATTATTATTTTTTATTTATTAATTAATTTATTTATTAAACAATATCAATCATTTAACATCCCGTAGGTAATAGTATTTATTTCATAAAAACTCTCAATAGTCAAGACCTACAAATATAATATTTATACACGCTCTATCTCTGATATTGAGCACTTTACCCCATAAACATAGCACACCTTAAGAGTATATTTCTTTGTGTGTGTGTGTGTGTGAATGAAGCTGAGTGATTAGAAAATTGGCCTTCCGACCATGAGAGCCGGGTTCGAATCTCACAACGGTTGATTTGTCAGGAAAGCGACTTCTTGATTGCATTTCAAACTGGCTCTCATTGAACAAACACACGTATAAAAAAGGGCAGGCTCTCCAAAAGAAATCTTGCAAGTCGGTACAAGCCCCCTTTTTATCAACATTAAGAATTTGATGACCAGTACATCTACATGCAAACCTCTTATAAATCCTTTATTTCCATAATCAGAACATAACGTAACAAACATATTTTATGAATATAGCAACATAAATCAATCTTGACGTTTACATTCACCAATCGCTTTTCAGAGTTTTTTCTTTAAAAAAAATTAAGATGTAACTAGATTACTAATTAATATTCGCTTTTCTCGTTTTTTTTTTCTTCTTATTACTATCAAAATAAATTTTCATGGCAATGACCATTCAGCCGTACCAGGCTTGTTTGAAACATAGATGTAAAATACTTTTTGATAAGTTTGTGTTTATTAATGATAGCGGCTTTTTCTCGAGGTGGGGGTTAGTTTTTCTTTCTGTGGGGCCCTTCTTAGTTGCTTGGCTCCGAATCAATGTTCTGATTGAACTCCCTTTTAATAGCCTGATTCCTGAGAGAAAGGGTTTTTGAACAGTTTAAGTTGGATATATAAAGTGGAAAGCAAGAAATAAAATGTGAAGTAGGAAGAAAGCGACACATGGCACAGTAGATGAAGGTACAAGTTAGATCCAGTGACAGGACCCAAAGAGTGTGAGTTCAATACCCAGTTAAAGCAGTGGAGAACTTGGAGAGGGGAATTAACAGGAGATAACTGATAACTGACATCCATTAAACATGAACCTAGAACAGTCTACCCCAGTGAGCGGAGTAAAGGGTTCAATTCGACATTCCAACCACCGGAAAAAGGCCGGAGCGTACAACGGCCGAAACGTTGTAATAAATATAGCGACAAAGATGAGAACAATAATCCAAATAATGTAAATAGTGTGCATAATACCTCATCTCAGAAATATAGACAGATAAGGAAGAAAGAGAGTTCAAGATCGAAGGAGATATTAAGAGAGACCGTTGTCACAATGAGACTGACTGGCCTACATAATTTTGCATGCAGCCAATATGAAGACACAAACGAGCGGGTTACAGGCCTTCCTTGACTGAAGTCACTCGCAGAGGGTTCCCTTGATGGAATCAACGACTACGTATCCTTAAATTCGAGCCTTCATATCGGCTCTTGTTTAACCTGAAAAGGGATGAACACCACCAAAAGCTCTTGTCCGTGGCACAATACAAAGGAATAAATATATCTCTAGGTTACAACCCAGATATACAGAGGAAACTGGTTACGTGCTCAGATGCATAGTATCACACGAATAATGAATGTTGATTGGAATGACTATTTTTGGCCTCTCTCGTGCAGACGTAACATTGGTTGAAGTTCTTTCCAATATAAAAAGCCGTTGGCAATGCTCGTACCCATCTAGTTGACATTCACACACGACACAAGTACAGGATGCGATGGATAAATTGTCGTCGAAAGTGCACATTAATGAAAATAACACTGGCATCTCATTTTAACAAATATATACCCTGCGATGGATAAATTGTCGTCTAAATTACGCGATATATTTACCAAAATTACACAAAAATATCTTGACATACTAAAGAGTAAATTTTACTCAATAAAATCGGCTTCAACTATGGCCTCCAGACGACTTCGAAATCTCCAACAACTCTTCTGGGTGGTCTCCTTGTATAATTTAGTGTATGCTGCCATAACCATTACATTCAGTTCATCTTTGGTGTTAAAAGGAGTTTTGCTGTTCTCTCGCTCAACTGCGCCCCCACATAATAATCAATGGCATTTCAGTCTGGGGGGGTTAAGTGGCCACATGTAAGGGGTGATGTGGTCGCAGAAACTGTCTCAGAGTCACGACTGGGTTCTCCTGCTTTTGTGGCATGGTTCAGAGTCATGTTACCATATAGAGATTCTTCCAGCAGCCACTTGATGTAGGCCTCCGTGTAGAGTCTAAAGCCCTGTAAGAAGGTGAATATAGGCATAACGTCGGCATCACTGGTGACCACTATAAACACCTTTAAACACCATTAGATTCATCCAACTTTTTCGAATTCTCTCCACTGTCCTCAGATTGACACCCAGCCGCTCTGAAATCTTCGAATTGAAGCTTTCTGTGCGAATGCCAATCACTGCAGCATGCCGTTTCAAAATTTCTGACAGAGTGAATTACATAATGTCGCTCCTTTTATCGCAGACGTTGCCCAACTGACCCTTATACTATCCAATTGATGAAATCAAAACGGAAAAGCGCATGCGCGAAACTAAAAATATAAAATGGCAACAATTTGCACATCACACCCGGCATAATAAATAGACTCGAGTACTGGATATGATGAATAGAATGTTTGCCTTTCATACATAATCATTACCTTTTAACCCACGTCTGGGGTCAGGTCTGGAGATGATCAATTTAATCGAACCACTAATGTATTTCATTTAATTCCGAAGTGACATGAGGTGTAATCTGGTTCAAGTATGAAAGTTTCAGATATTCTGGTTCTATTGTCATATATATATATATATATATATATATATATATATATATATATGAGTCTGAAGCTATTTTTCCAGGGAATTCTTGATATTATGAGCAGCGTTTCTCTGTTATTCCTCTCCCGCAAAAAAAAAAAAACGTGGCTTTCGCTAAAACAAAAATAAACTTCCCCAGTTTAAAGAAATTCAGCATCTGCGTAGTTTTACATATTATTGAATTCTTCTTCATACGTTAAAATCGATGGAAGACATAGCCACACACACGCGCTCAAAGAAAATACACACATCCATTCATATATATATATATATATATATATATATATATATATATATATAGATGGCCACTCGTATCCGACGATGGCCGTCTACTAGGACGGCTAGCTAATCCCTGCTGCAGACGCCTGCTCAGGCAAAATCATGACCCACCTGCGGTTTATACTACTAGTATGTTGAGAGGGCCTTTGTTACAGTTTCTGGACGAGAGCGCGTTATCTAGCGCGGTCAACAGTCTGAACAAGGCCAGCACGCTTAAAACCTCGATTACGACGACTTGTCAGTTCGTGCTAGCACAACCATCGAAGGCTACGAAAGCGTTCCGTCTATCCAACTTCACTCACAAGGCTTGAAGCATACCCGTGACATGGTTTTCAGACATTTTCCAAATGTGCAGAACGCTAATATAGTCTCCTCCAGGTCGATAATATCAAGAAGTCCCTTTCCTGACAAATCGACCATTGTGAGATTCGAATCCGGCCCTTGTAGACTGAAAGTGAATATTGTAATCACTCAGCTGCATATATATATATATATATATATATATATATATATATATATATATATATATATATACAACGGAAAAATACAAATCTAGTCTGACCAACAGACAACTTGCCAAAAGGCCTAATAAGAAAAAAAATTTAAAAAGGCATACACCTAAATAAAAGTGCTCAACGACTTGACTATCCAACGCACAAAACGTTTTACAATGTCAACACTCAACGAAGGACATCTCGTTTTGTTACACGAGTGTTACGCACATGCGATCTTCCGGCGTTTTATATAATACACACACACACACACACACATATATATATATATGTATACAGTGCTGTTCGACAAAAGTGACTCACCTGATATTTTTGCTAAATGTTCTCTTCCCCGATGAAACGAAAGTTGAGCTAAATTCAAAGGATAAGCGATCTAAAATCCGAAGAAGAAGCTTTGAAAGCTCTTTGAATTTAGCAGTAAGTACTGTCAAGCATCTGTTCAGTATTATGTTCTGGGGATGCTTTTCTTTTCATGGAACTGGTTTCTTAAAACCTATTGAAAAGACACTCAGGAGCAAGCAGTACAAGATAATTTTAGAGTCTTGTCTGCTACCTTCTGCTGAAAGGGTGCAAATTGACTCCACCAAGCTCATTTTTATGCAGGATAATGCTCCCTGTCACAAATCAAAATTGATGAAGGAATATTTTGATGAGAAGCAGGTGAGTGTTATGACATGGCCACCCCAATCTCCAGACCTCAACCCCATAAAAAACTTATGGGGCATTATTAAGTACAGACACTCGCGAAAGCAGTTGAGCAACAAAGAGGATTTCATTGTGAATTTCATATACGAATGGAATTCAATGCTTGTAGATGAAATTTGCTAGAACCTAATCAATGCCAAAAATGGTTGAAAAGGTTATTCAAAATAAAGGAGGACCCATAGATTATTAAATATTTCGAACTATATTACCTATTATAAATAAATTATACCTCTATTATTCTTGATTTAAAGCTGTTCGGTTATGTTTCTGTTGATTACTAGTTCCAGGAAATAAGTGAGGCACTGTTTTTTGCATAGAGTTTTTCCGTAAATCTCATTTATATCCAAAATTATAATTATCAATAGAATACCTTAGTGTGAATAAACTTTTTTTACTAGGTGGTCGGGAAGGGGTCTTTATATTAGTAAGATTAAAATTTAGTTCGACCCCAAAAACAATGGGCGAAAAAATTTTTAATTAAAAAAATCAGGTGGGTTACTTTTATCGAACAGCACTATATATATATATATATATATATATATATATATATATATATATATATATATATAAGTGAACATTCATTGAAGTCAACACTCAGAGGCGACAGGCTGTTTCATGCTGGACGCAATCGTCAGGCCGACGATTACGTCCAGCATGAGTGATGACTTCAATGTTCACTTTTATATTTATATTTACATAAGCTCTATCTGATATTGAGCACTTCATCCCATAAATATAGCACACTTTAAATAAATATATATATATATATATATATATATATATATATATATATATATATATATATATATATATATATATATATAATTAAATTGATATGTTTTTACTTACTTAACTCCATATATATTTACCAGCATATCCAATGAAGATATGTCTGCCACCCACTCTCTCTGTGTCTTTCCCTCACACACACACACACACACACACACATATATATATATATATATATATATATATATATATATATATATATATATATATATATATATACCGTAAGGTTGAAAATAAGGTAGCAGATTCAACTGAGCTCCTAATTCTTAAACTTGAAAGATCTACATGTTATTTTTTTTTTATTTGATTTTTTTCACACGTGGTAACACTTTTTAATATTAGGTTGGTGCAAAAATAATGTCGTTTACTCACATATGTTACTATGTGAGAAAACGACATTATTTTTGCACCAACCTAATATTACTATTTTCTGGTCTGATTTAACTCTTACAATTAAACTTTTACTTATTCACTTCTATCAACGAGAAAACTGACATAGCACTTTCTTACTTTCTTCTCCATTTTTTCATTTCCGAATCAATCCTGGACATTTATGAAATTATTATTGGTCTGTACATTAAATATCTGATCCGCTGCTCGTTCTATATATCTCAAGAGACTCAACAAAATCTTAAAAAATGTCTGTAATACCTTCTGTTCCAACCTGACATATCAACTTCCGTCAGTTTCACCACTCGCATTTGTCTTTCCCCTAAATATTTCAATGGCAATTTTACCAATCAGCTCTCCTAAGTGGTACCTCGACATACTGCGTCGTCTTTTTCTTACATCATAGTAAGATGATTTCATGACAGATGATTTCATGACAGAATGCTAAATCTTTTCAGATTATCGTTCGGTTTTTAAGTTATAATTCAACTGCGATAATATGCTGCATTTTAGATAATGTTTCTTGCTTTGTTTTCTGTTGCAATGCTTTTCCAACTGTAATCGTAAGTAGACTTAATATATTTTCGATATTGTTTTTTTTTTTTTTGCTTCATGTTCATTTCTATCGCTAGCTTTCTTCTTGTATACAATGAGATTTTCTACTCTACCTAAAGTGTTTTTGCAATATATTGTAATGTGATGATAGCTTGTTTTAAACGTTACATGCTTAAGTACCTTGATGGATTTCCTTTATGAATATAACCTGTTGAAATGGGCCTATGTCTAATAGAGTTGGGTGTCTTTTATGATTTCAAAAACGATATTATTCTTCAAGTTCCCACTTGTGCATGCCTTTATTCGTAGGTATTTCGTTCATTTTCGGTTTCATTTTTTATTTCAATCTCCTTATGGATCTTTTTTGTTGGCTAAAACATAACTGGATAATAAAAATATTTTATCTAAAATTGATAGCCATCTTATGTTTGTTGGTAAACTGCGTTTCGGCTTAACGCAAAAACTACAAAAGTTCTTTTTTATTTAGGCCAAATATTCATCCCATCCATTTGGACTGCACTTTTAGAATATCAAACAAATTACTTACCAGCATATATCTTATTAGAAACGTCATGTCGCTCTGTTGCTAGGGCAATGGATTTAGTGACGATACCTACATCCAGTGTCAGTGGAGTAAGTACTGCGAAGTATACCACTGGGAAAACTGTGTACTAATTTTCCAACCGCAAGAGAGAAAAAAAAACACCGTACTCTCTAAAGGTTAAGTATCGATCACCTTTTAGAAAGTGGATGATAAATGTGGTAAATTCTTGGAATCCTATTCCTATTGAGACATTTATAAATATGAAAATTCTATCAAATCTTCTGAGACTATAATATTAGGAATAATTGCTTAATATAAGGAGTTCTTGTTGTTGTATAAAGTGTAATAGTTACCTCCGAAAGTGGAGTCGACAAAGTAAATTCTAAATGCATCCAAGTCAGTGAGATTCCATTTCGAATTAATCCCCTTGCGAAAGATATGAATCCATCTTGTCTCTTCCCAACTGAGTTCTATATACATGTGGATGACAGCCAACATTTTCCCAAGTCACTCACAGATAATAAAAGATAAGGAATCTGTAAAGAACTCTGGTCACTTATATCTCCTGAAAGCTGACTGAATTTTTTAAAAAGGAACATATATCTGGCAGCGTAATGAATATAGATGCGGAAATTGCACTAAGCGAAACAAGTTCAAATTCTGACTTTGGCCTTCTACGTTCTAATGCTTTTGGGGCGAAAAAAAAGAATCCATCTTTTAAATAGCTTGGTAAATCAGTCTCTACACTTAATTGGCCGTCCTGTTTATGACGATAAACTACATCCGCGTCCTGGGTAAGACGATAAACTACGTCCAACAGCAAGGCCCCTGATAAGGAGGTTTTGAGGAGCGTGGAAGCATCTCTTAATTGCTGGTGTTCCCAGGTCTACCCAGACCCGGGGTTGTAGCACTTGTTAGGGTCCCATCTATGAGCAAATAGTTAACCTGGAAACTGAGGTAAAAAGCATTATGAAAGTGTCAAACTAGGATTAATACAAGAACTACTTTGTAAAAAAATGTTACCAGAAATAAATTTTTGAAGAAGAAAAACTATAAACCAGCAATACGTTCTTTTTTTTTAAATAATATTATCAGAGTCTGTCTATATTTCTGAAATGAGGTATTATGTACAGTATTTACATTATTCGGACTATTGTCCTCATCTTTGTCGCCATATTTATCACAACGTTTCGGCCGTCGTACGCTCCGGCCTTCTTCAGGTGGTTGGACTTTCGAACTGAACCCTTTATTTCGCTCACTGGGGTAGACTACTCTAGTTCCACGTGCCATGTTTGATGGATGTCAGTTATCAGTTATCTCCTGCTAAATTTCCCTCTGAAAGTTCTCCACTGCCTTAACCAATAATAATAATATTATCATCTATACATTTTTTAGGAAAAAAATATCACCAGAAATAGATTTTTGACAAAACAAAAGTATTACCTGGAAAAAAAATGTTGTCGGCATTAAATGACCCATTGAGGTGTTGATATGCCATAAAACAAAGCAAACAAACTCTTGATTGACAACCTGTCTAAATAAGGGATAATTCTCAATTAAAAACAGATCAGGCAGCAATGGTAAACTAGTTCACTACGTCTTCTAAGAGATCAGATCAACAAGTCACCACTGCACAGAAGCTAACTCTTTTCTAGTCCTGATGAGCCACCCTACGCCTAATGACACCCCTTGCCTTGAGTATCTATTCAACCTAAAGCTCACACCTGACCTCAAATGGAACATATATTCGTATCATCTCTAAAGATACTGGAAGAATGGTCGTTTCCTTGTATCGCCTCGATGAAATATCTAACTCATGCTGCCGTGATTTCTCTTTTATGAGAGTCAGATCAGAGCAAAATCTTAATATTGTTGCTATATCTGGGGTTGGTTCAGCACAATCTCCACTATTAAATGCGTTGATAGTGTTCAAAAGCGTTTAACTATCTTTGTGGGTGATGACATATTTCCACGCTGAGGACCATATCCTAAACACGAATCTTTCATAGTCTTTCAGTACTCTGTCTCTCTTACTATGGAAATTGATCAAACAGGTCTACAATCCGTAGTTCTACTGTGTCAGATCTTCACATCTAGGAAACACCGTGCTATGTCCGAGGCATCAAATTATCCCCAATTCCCCTTCGTATTTCTTTTGGTAAGGAGTAGGTTCCATCCAGATAAATTCTTTTCCAAAATCATTAATTTTCAGTAGAAACTCACGAAATAATAATCAGAGTCGTAATAATTTAGATAAAGCATAAATTCTTAATTAATGTGTTAGAGAGCCATTATCGAATTAATATTAAATGGTTTGGTTTCTGTTCGTCCATGAAAATGTTAGTTTTATCCAACACCCCAACTTGCTAAAAAAACAAGACATTTTTAACCTAATCACTCAAGTCAGTTCCTTAAATAGACTCAGCAGATCTTTCAAACGGATCGCAAGCATGGCGCCGGATGCGCTATCTAAAATATCAGCTGTATACCATCGCTTTCTTGGATCAATGATTAAAAATAGCTTCCAAAGAATTAATTATGTTGGTCTTAGTAAGAACTATGCTTTTAAGAAGCACCTCAACTGGCGCTAACGAATTATAAAAGAACTGTAACAAATAAAGGAAACCACTTCACTTGAGAACATTCAACAGAAGCGACAACTAAAATGGATAGCAAATATAATTCAAAGAGAAAGTAATGACATAATCATGATGTAGATATTCAACTTCAAATCTATTTTCCTGAAAAATTGTCTCAATGGAAAGATTTTACAAATTTTCAGCAAGTATCTCTGGCTACTCGTTCAATGGATTTTTTTTTATCTTTCCTTAAAAGGAAAATGTTAATTATTCGATCTATTTACACGTGGCCCAGTGGATAAAAACGTTGGTTGAATCCAGTGACTTAACCCAAAGTGTTGTGAGTCCAATAGCAGGGTACAGTGAGGTGAACAAAAAACATGGAGAGTTGAGTTAAAAGGGAGATAACTGATACTGAAACACTCGAAAGAGGCATGAGACGTTGAACTAGAACACTGGAGAACACGGTGGAGAAAATAAAGGGTTCAGGTGCAAAGTACAATCATCTGAAGCCCAGAGCGTACAACGGCCGAAACCTCATTAATATGGCAACAGAGATTAGGACAACAGTTCGAACAATGTAAATAGTGTAAATAATTACAATAGTCATCACAGAAATATAGACATATCCTGAAGAAGCCCAGTGCGTACAAGGGCCTAAACCTCATTAATATGGCAACAGAGATTAGGACAACAGTTCGAACAATGTAAATAGTGTAAATAATTACAATACCTCATCTCAGAAATATAGAGAGAAACGGCTACTATTACAATTAGTAATACCATTACCATGACAGAACAAAAAACGATGCAATATTTCACGATAATAATAAAAAGCATTGGTTCCAACAGTAATCTAATGGCATTCATGTTGAATATGTGCCTGTTTTTTTTTTTTAATTCTTCCACCCTAAGCAAGGTAATAAAGCCATCGGACGCAAGAGGTTACTGGATGTGAAATAATAGGAAGAAGGTGCATTATTAAGTAGTGAGAACAGTCTAAGATGAATCTGAAAACAGTAGATAACCATTGACATTGCATTTAATGGAGCCGGAATACAGTCCCGCAAACGATAAACGTGAGAAAAGAAACTGTTGGCATAGAATTTACGGTTGCATCTAGCCAATTTTGTTGTAACCTGTGTTACGAAATTAATTGGAAACGCTCTCCATTTTTTAAAAATATCACTTCCTCTTTTTTCCATCAAATTTATTTCATTATGTAACAGTTCACACAATCTTCTTCCATCCTTCTTACTATTATCTCATTTATTTTTGTATCAAGGCTTTTTTCCCTTCGATCTTTCTCCAGCATCATCTTATCCAGCAGCTAAAATTAAAACGACCAAACTAAAATTCCCTCTCCAGCCACAAGTAACAAATATCTTATTACAAGCGTCATGTTACTGTGTTGCCATAGCAACGTATTGGGAAGGGATGCCTACATTCGACGTCTCTGGAGTCAGAACTGCGAAGTTGTAAATGCACGACTGGGCAAGTGGATGGAATGAACTTGGTTGTTTGGTCTCGTATTATTATTTGTTTAGTTTAGACTTCGAAGCGTTGCATCGATATTTGCCGTAACGCTAGGATCAGACCCGGGGTTACGAGCCAGGAAAAGGAGAAGATGAGAGGAAAGGCTGTAGGACATGAGGAAAGAAGGGTTGACGTGGAGGGGGGAATTAAATCTTTGAATTGAAGGAAAGGAGGAAAATCTGGAAAGAAAAAGAGGGACTAATAGATAGATGGAGGAGGATGAGAGAGAAATAGAAAGTAATATAGAAGAACGTTATCATTCCTTTGGAAAAACATCTTTAATTTCTACTTGTCTGTAAGAATTTATTTATTTCTCTTATATCAAATATACCTGACATTTCTCAGTATCTGTCTATATTTCTGAGATGAGGTATTATGTACATTATTCGGACTATTGTCCTCATCTTTGTCGCCATATGTATTCCAAAGTTTCGGTCTTTCAGTATCTGTCTATATTTCTGAGATGAGATATTATATACATTATTTACATTATTGTCCCCATCTTTGTCCCCATATTTTTTACAACGTTTCGGCCGTTGTACGCTCCAGCCTTCTTCGGGTGGTTGGAATGTCGAACTGGACCCTTTATTTCGCTCACTGGTATAGACTGTTCTAGTTCCATGTGCCATGTTTTAAAGGATGTCAGTTATCAGTTATCTGTTAATTTCCCTCTCCAAGTTCTCCACTGCCTTAACCGGGTATTGAACTCGCGCTCTTTGGGTCCTGTAGCTGGATCTAACCAACGCCTTTATCCACTGTGCCATGTGTCCTTGAGGACATCTGTGTATGAATTTTGGGGTATTATAAACCTAATGTCTCAGCAACCATTTTTACCAGTGCTCATTTTGCAATTTTTTTGTTATTATCGTTTTTCTCTGGCACTCCTTATTACTGGTTCCCATATTCTATTCATTTCTATGCTTGGTCGGCTCAGGAGATTTTTGTAGCCAAGCATATGTGCTGATTGCTTAAGTTTACACATTTTTCAATGGTGTTCTTTGTCTATGATCTCTATTCTGATCCCACAGAGTGCGGTGATCTCCTTTTTCTCTTCATATGTGGCCAGCCACGCCTGATTTTCCCACTTCCTATGTGTTACAGCTTTCTGGTGTTCTTGAAGACTTACCTTAAGGTGGTGGTCTGTCTCCCCTTTATATTTCTTTCCGCAGCGTACTCACAGTCTTTAGTCATGTTCTACTCTATGCGGGGGGGGTCTTATCGGGAGAGGTATCTGCGAAGTGTCGTCCAGCTTTTGAAGGTTGTCTTGATGTTATATGGACCGCAGATCCTTTGTATTTTCTCTGATAACCCCTTCACACAAGGCAGACAGCTTTTTCTCCACTGTTTCAACTTAGATAAAATCCAACAATGCTGATCTTCAAAACAGACCATCTTGACAATGAACTGCTGATGTACTATTTTTTTTCTTCCTTAAATGTGCATGTTTTTGAATAAATACCAATAATCAATCATAAACCATGTACGACCACGACTTCTTTATGTAGCTGTAAGCAATGTTTTTGCAATTTACCATCCCGTTTTGTTCCCATTCTGCTATCCATTCACAACAGCTTATTAAATAGGTGTCAAGCATATTTTCCAGAGCTTTCCATCAATATGTCTAGTGTGTGTTAAATTTTCCGTGGTCACTTTTCTCATGTGTTCTAGAATTAAAAACTATCTCTTTCTGATTTTGAGCGTGTGTAAGACTTTCTTAAGTTCTCTATTATAGCATTTGATTGGGAACAAGCTAAGAAAGTTTAATATAACCATAAACCTGGTGTTATCGGGATCGACTTTTACAAAACCATTTATCTGCGCCAGTTCACTTGTGCCAAAAGGGATGGAATAATATTCTGCTGGAAACAGGCCTGAAAACAGAAATAAAGGAGAAAGAAATTCGAAAAATAATGTATAGAAAAAAATAGTACTTGCGCTGAAAACGACTGCGGTTTTTTGGAGTTTACGAGGGAAGAATGGAAAATCAAAAAAATAAACTAAAAAGAAATGGTATTAAATTCAAGATAAGTCAACAAAAGAAATATTTATGGAGGAATATGAAACACATGAAACTAGAATAGGAGGAGGTATGGTCACTATGGGCCGTACAACGAGAAGAAAAGATTTCAAGTAGGAAAGAAAAAAAGAGTGAAGAGAAAAGAAAATGATACATTGACATTTTGTGGAGCCCAAAGTAAGCTAATTGTTGCGCAGATTTTTTTTTTTTTTTTTTTTTTTTTGCGCCATTGCTAAAATCTGCAAATCGTTAGATTCTCAATGCATTGCAACCAAATATCAGGTTCTAAATATTTCCTCAGCCTATGACTGTTTCTAACACAAGCGTTTATTTATTGCAACATATATATATATATATATATATATATATATATATATATATATATATATATATATATATATACACTGAGCTGTTGCTCTGAATATGTCACGTTTTACAAGCAATTATATAAAATAATAAGCTCAAAGAAAATGACTGAAATTTTGTTACGCAAAACCATATATTGTATCTTCTTGCAATTGACGAATAATTCTCTCTTCTACTTTTCTGTATTACCCTTTCAAGGAGTTCCTGCAATTTCCTTTGTATGTCTGCAATGTGCCATTGCCATACCTTATGTTGTTAAAATTGCATCCGCCAATAATATATCTTGGTATGACTTTTTGTTCTTTAAATCGCCTGGCAGTAATGGTTGAATAATTCTGGTAAGACGGCACATCATATCCTTGCGCCACTTTTCACCTATCCATTCGTATCCGTATGCAGGTGGTTCCCAGTCAAGTACGGGATTATTCGTATATTTCCCATCTAAATCAACGTTTTTGGCGTCAAACGCTGTTTCATCATCTATAAAACATACGCATATATTTTTCCTGGGTTTGTATTGTTCTTTCTGTTGTCGTCGTCATAAAAAATTGCATTTCTTGTTCCAGTGTATTCAATGGATCTGACCCCACCTTACCCTATTTCTGCTCTAATTCTACTAAGCTCCCTATTTATCCGAATTCGAATGAGTATGTTTCCTTAATGCGGTTCATTTGGCTGGTTGCTCGATAAAGTTTGCATTTGTTTGCAGTTGGCTTCTTAGGCTGAAATGAATCTGCTAATGTTTTCAGGTATGGCCCCCATGTCTTATATTTCATTTATTTCCTTTTTACTACCCAAAACTTCTAATCCTGTTTTGTGATGTCAAGGGACACTCATTGCCACTTTTGTAATGTCAACGAAAATTTGTTGTCACTTTCGTAATACTCGTTGTAGTCCAGACTATGTAATCGCAGATACAACTATAGTACGCCCTTGAACAATACTGGTGTCAGACGCCTTTGAATAACACTCGCACTCACAGTGCTTGCTCGATAATACTCGCTCGAAAGTAACGACTGAATAGTGATCCGAACAGTAATCCGTATAGTGATCAGTATAGATAATAATGTAAAGATAAAAATAGCGATTCGTATTGTAATAGAGGATAGAATAGAAATAGTGATCATTTAAACGTCACTCTTCTTCCTGCTTATGCATTTCCCTCATGGTCACATGATCATCTTAATTCAGTAAAACCTGTGTTTGCTCTCTGGCGATCCGTGTTCTAATTCCAGTGTCGGCAGCGACACTTTATTCCTATATGACATTCTGTTAAAACCTCTATTATAGTCCCATCAGGTCCTTCTGCCTTTTTTTTTTTTTTTTTTTTTTGGTCGTTACTGTCGTTACTGATTTTACTTCAGACGTTATATTTGAAATCCTTCCATATTTTTATATATTTCAGTTTTCCCTCTTTCGGCATTCGAACAGTCCGCTGTTCCATAACCTTACATCTTTGAAGTATATATCAATTTAATCGTATCATTTAATTTTATGTATTTGCCTTTTTACTTATCCTATACTTTTATGCATATCTGCCTTATCTATGAGGCTTAATCTTTCTATCTCAGTAAACTATTCCCTCCTTTTCTTGCTTTTGTCTCCAATTTCTTTGTGTAATGTTTTATATTCTATGCCATTCCCTGTCACTGTTTGCTGCCTCCTTATCACCAAGTCAAGAATTTCATGCGGCACCAACTCACTTCTTTCTGATCTAGTTTTTCTTGTTGACTTCTATGTTCACTTTTATATTTACACATGCTCTATCGCTGACATTGAGCCCTTTATCCCATAAATATAGCACACCTTAGGATTACATTTCTTCATACATATATATATATATATATATATATATATATATATATATATATATATATATATATTACACAACAAAATCCAAAATTACCTCATTTGGGGATAGATCTATTTCAGCCAACGCGAAGTAGGTAGATTTTAATCAACCTCGATGAAGAGTACATTCACTGAGGTTGAATGAGACCAAAGTACTTCGCGTTGACTGAAATAGACCTATCACCAGATTACGTAATTTTGGATTTTGTTGTGTAATTTATATGCTCTGTTATAATAAATACATTAACGTCTTTTTGCGTATAAGTTTTAATATTTGATATTACTAGGATCCTCTTGGATTATATACCAACGCATTTGTTGCCTATACTATATATAAATATATATATATACACACACACATACATATATATCTCAGTTGTTATATATATATATATATATATATATATATATATATATATATATATATATATATATATATATGTATGTATGTATGTATATATATGATGAAATAACATTTCCCTGTTATATTTATTGGAGAAAAGTGTTCAGTATAAAAAAAGCAATATCGGTATATTTAATTGTAGTCGATACAGGCCGGACGATTGTACGCAAGCATTAATCTAGCCTGCCGATAGAGACACTTGTTTAAACAATATATGCTATACTATAAAGAGTTTATGACATATACTTGCTTCAGAATGCCACTGGCCATTGTTGGTTCTAATGGTATCTATAATCGTTTGGATTTTACTTATTCTGATATTAAGCTTTGACAAATTATTTTACGTAGTAGATGTTAAGGACATAGTATGTAATAGTATATACCTATTGTTATCTATTTTACTGGCATGTTTGTTTTTGTTGTTCCTTGCAATATGTAGGGGATACTTGCAGGAATTTAAAAAACGTATCTGTGAACAAAAATATAACTTACACATAACAATTTATCAAACATATTAATCATACATTGAAATAAATTCATCCATAACCGTTATAGTGGAACACACCTATTCTATAGTTAATATACACTCCAACCTATAATAAGTAGGAGTAGTAATAGTAACGAGGGGTTCAGTTAGTCGGTCAGTGAGTCGATGTCGGACGATAGTTAGTCGAATACTAAAGTATCAGCGACCACAACTAGATTACTCTGCGTTATACCTATTATATTAAGTTCCTAACGTTTTGTACGTCGAACCTATTTTAGGACCGACTTAGTACAAATAAAAGCCTCCACTGTGAAATCACTCCACAACAATAACTTTGATCTAAAAATTACACTTACTAAAAGAGAAAATACCTTACTTTGAGGAAAATTTTTTTGAGTGTGGCTATCGAATCTTGCGAAAATGTTAACCTACACATTGTATTTTTTTAAATATATACTCTCCTAAAACAATTTACTCATTTGGTAAATTGTTTTATAAGATTATATATTTGAAAAAAATTAAAAGAAGATGGTTATGCAAAACTTAATTAAAACAAATAGACAAATTATTTATCAAATGAATTTAAAATAATATATAATATTAGGTTGGTGCAAAAACATATGTGAGAAAACGACATTATTTTTGCACCGACGTAATAATTACATTAATAAATACAAAGTAAATCAATAAATCTATTTATATAAACAACTTACAATTTCTTTTAAAAATCAACAAAAAAAAACTGACTTTTCTTTATTAGGCCTAATATTATATCATTTAGCATCTGCCATAGTTTACTTTGCCTTTCACAGTTTGGTTTAAGAGTATTTTTGAACGTTTCAAATTTTAAACATCCAACGATACTTTTTTTGTTATGCATACATGTTGCAAAATAAATTTCTTACATTTTCCTTGATAAAGTCCATCAGATGACGAAACGCGTTTGAAAAAAAATTTTTTTTCGTTTTTATTCATATTGTTTTTTCATAGTTATATGTTATTTATCTTTGAATTTTTAAGCACACACATACACAAATACTGATACACACAAGTACACCCTACACTTACACACGCTTACACGCACACATGCTCGCATGTACACAAACATATACATATATATATGTGTGTTTGTGTGTGTCTCTCTCTCTATCTCTCTCTCTATCTCTCTCTCTATATCTATCTCTCTCTGTGGGTGGGTGGGTGTGTATTCATGTCTTGGTGTATAGGACAGAAGATAAGTACGAAGATAAATTATTACGTATCTATTCACAGGGGAGAGATAAAGAAACGGAGGGAATTGACCAAATTTCAATAAAGTATTAAAAAGCATGAGGAAGTCTGCAGCTTGGGACAAACAATTCTGCTACTAATTTGAAGCTAGAATTCCGATAAATGTCTTTTCTTGATTTACGTTTCTAACTTCCACGCAATTTCGGTTTGAAAATAGCTTCCTGTTTTTAAACAATAATCCCTATTCTTCACAGACATCTATTCAGCTTCTCTTCGAGTTCCCCCTGTTTGTATCTTTCTTAATATATTTCCATGTTTGTTTCTATTGAACGCTGTTAGTACTTGTCGATAACTCCGATAATAGAGGATTTAACCAAATATGGACTTACGCTTTTATTAATCATTTCAAGCCAAACAAGGAAATAAAGCCACTCCGACGGAGAGGGTTGCTGAATTTTAGAGAATATGATAAATATATGCTATTAATGATAGGGGACATTAAAAGAAGAATACGCTATTTATATTATTCGGACTATTATCCTTATCTTTGTTACCATATTTATCACAACGTTTAGGCCGTTGTACGCTCCGGTCTTCTACAGATGATTGGAATGTCGAACTGAATCCTTTATTTCGCTCACTGGGGTAGTTCTAGTTCCACGTGCCATGTTTAATGGATGTCAGTTATCAGTTACCTCCTGTTAATTCCCTCTGCAAGTTCTCTACCGCCTTAACCGGGTATTGAACTCACACTCTTTGGGTCCTGTCACCAGATCTAGCTAACGCCTTTATCCACTCTTCCATGTGTCTCAGAAATATAGACGGAAAAAAATAATAATTAAAAAAAAGTAGATAGCGATTGACATTGCATTTAAATCTTTAAAGTTCAAAACTGAGTTGGAATCAATCAACCGCAAGAGAGTTCTATAAGTGAGAAGTGCAATAGAAGATCGCATATAATTTACGGCTACATCTCGCCATTTCAACGAGACAAAAGTGAGACCTTGCTGCCGGACTAGTACTGCACTTAAGTTCATAAAGTATATATACCATAGTGGAAAGTTCATCAGAACGAGTACCATGGAAATATTTATAGAAAAGGCAGAGGGAACCTTCGTTATGGCGGTGCAAAAGAGACTGAAGCCGAAGTGCCAGGTCAGGCCCAATAACATCTTAAATTCTTCTTGGGATATTATCTAGAATTTCTAAATATACCTTGTGTAACAGCAAAATTGTCCAGATCGTGCAACAGCATGAGATAATTCTCCATCCCGCAAAATGTTTAATATGTAAAAAAAAAACATTAACAAACTGAGCTTCCTTTTCCTAGGTTTTCAACTTAGAAGTTTAGCCATCTTGACACCATTTCACTTGAAAACCCTTTCAGTGATTCAGCTAGAGAGAGAACAAGTTAAAATTATTTTGGTGCCATTCTTCCCAACTGAGCAATGGTGAGAGGAGAAATATCATTCAGGCCTTCACTAATGGTAACAGCATCTACAACATCCATTCAAGAACCATCAAGAAAACGGTAAATAAGTTTTTTTGTTTTTTTTTTGTTTTTTTTTTTGTTTTTTAAAGAGGGAGCAGTAGAAAGGGAAACTGGTCGGGGGGGTGTCACAACAGGAAGAGGGGTCATCATTTCAACTTAGAGCTAAATACATTATTATTGTTCAAAGTAAAGTCAAACACTGTTATAAAAATCTCAGAGATTTCTAGTAAGATATCTTTAATCTTTTCTAATATACAACAGTTCAAAGCTTAATCTAACAATTGGACAATTTGCTGTTATAACCGGTATAGCAGGAATGTCAGACCAAATGTGAGAGCAATAGTCAAAGCTTACACAAAGAATGTGCCACAAGAATCTTAGCTTGAAAATGATCACACTCCACCATTTTTTTTTTTTTTTTTTTTTTTTTTGACATTGCTGGGGAAAACGAAGCTGTATTTTACTCTTCAGGAATAAGCATTTTCAGCATCCCACATATCCTTTTAATCTAATTATCTGTCTCAGTTTATATATAATAACCCGAGAATCGCTTCAGAATATATTCGTTTGCTAGAGAAAAATAGATAAACCCTATTGGAAACACCTGTTCGGCACTTACATCGTAAACTTGTGATTTATGGGCACGTGAGCGAGGGGTTAAAACGTTCGCTTTCCGGCCATGAGAGCCAGCGAGCAACTAAAATATTTCGTTAAACGGATCGCAGAATAGAGAGTGGTAATGATAGCGAAAAGAAAAAATATTAGGATAAGCAATGAAGTAGAGGACGATGTGGAGAGCAATGACCAACTCTTCTGATTGCTTCATAATTAATTGATTTTTACGGCTTATCAACCTGCTAAGTATTATTTAAAGCCAGTAAAACATTTTTAGTATTGTAAGCATTTGTTGGAGATAATAATTTTCTGATATAAGTTTACTAATTATCACATAGCTGAGAGGGGGTGCTCATAACTTTCCCAAGAGCATATGCACGTAAATGAATATAATGAACCCGACTTGAAATGGAACTCAACTCTCCGATTTTGAGCAGTTGTCTATTAACCGCCGGCACATCAGGCTTACAGAATGTGGAATTCCAAAGCGGTCACCCATATAGGTAGTAACTAGTCTCGGCGTTGCTTAACTTCGATGATCTTACGAGAACTGATATTTCAACGCGATATGCCCGTAAGGTCAAGAAAAAATAATTCATTCATTCCTTCATTCCTTCCTTCCTTCCTTCCTTCCTTCCTTCATTCATTCATTCATTCATTCATTCCTTCCTTCCTTCCTATCTATCTATCTATCTAAGTTTGTATTTATTTATTTATTTATCTATCTATCTCTTCTTATCTAACTATCTTTCTGTCTCCCTATTTCAGTCTGCTTTTATTTATCTATCGATATATATATATATATATATATATATATATATATATATATTACAGTCATTTTATATCTATCTAAGTCTGTACTTTATCTATCTATCTCAGTGTTCTTATCCAACTGTCTGCTTTTATTTATCTATCGATATATATATATATATATATATATATATATATATATATATATATATATATATATATATATATATATATATATTACAGTCATTTTATATCTATTTATCTATCTATCTCAGTCTGTTCTATATATCTATTAGGTTGGTACAAAAATAATGTCGTTTTCTCACATAGTAACATATGTGAGAAAACGACATTATTTTTGCACCAGCCTAATATCTCTGACTGTTCTTATCGGTCTATCTTTGTTTCTTTCTTTTCTCATTCTATTCATATCTCTCCTATCAACTCACCATCTCAAACAAGACTTCGCATTTATCTGGACGCTTGTTTTGCAGGTTACTCAATGCGCCCTCTCTTCCCCTTTCCCTTTGTTTATCTCTGTTAGGATTGTGAGATAAAGCGTTCGATTGGTCGATACACACAAGTAGAAATAGTTTTGAACGCATTTCGCACGTATGCTCACATATACACGAACTTGTACGTAAATAACTTTCAAGTATGTGCAACCAACGAAGACAATGCTATCATTTACGATTAACACACACAGGCATAAGTAGACAATAGGAAGCACACAGGGAGGCACACAGGGAGGCACACAAACACGCACATTTATATGCGCAGTGTGTGTACATAAATAATCATGTACTTTTATATGTGCATGTGTGTGTCTGTGTGTGTTTGCATGCTTGTGTGAGGATTCATTTATAACCTGTTTTCTATATAAGCATATATATAAGTACAAATATATATATAATGATATATAAGTATGTATTCATATAAATATATCTTTATATACATATATATATCTTTATATACATATATATATATATAAATAAACATATGCATGTATATACATACATGTACACATATATATGTATATACATACATGTAAATATAAGCATATACATATAAACATTTATATCTGTGAGTATAT
Organism: Acanthosepion lycidas; assembly: GCA_963932145.1. Taxonomy (NCBI): domain Eukaryota; kingdom Metazoa; phylum Mollusca; class Cephalopoda; order Sepiida; family Sepiidae; genus Acanthosepion; species Acanthosepion lycidas. Next base: position 124,074,615 of record OZ010581.1, read on the forward strand.
GAGAGAAGGTTAAAGCATGCATGTGTCTGCATTTATATATATATATATATATATATAAGTAATATATATATATATATATATATATATATATATATATATATATATATATATATGTCTGTGTATATATACATGTTTTATGCGTGTAGGGGTGCAAGGTTTAGTTTGCCACTTGTACCTTTCCCATGTTTTTAAAAATATTATGGGGACAATTGGACAATTTCCATATGCCTCTGGTGCACAAAAACAGGTTCCTTATTTTGTGATTTTTCCCTATGTCTTCCTTCTGTTTCTCCTTACTTTGCTTTCCTCTTCCCTTATCGAGTTCCTGGTTTATATATCAACTTCATTAAACTCTCCCATTTTATTAAGCTTTTTTTTCTTTCTCCTAGCAAGGACAGCAAGAAGGGCCATTGCCAAATATGAAATTAGCAGTAAACATCTAGAATCAACCCTAAAAACAACATAGAATTATCGATGGAAAACAATATATATATATATATATATATATATATATATATATATATATATATATATATGGACAGAAAAACAAAATGAAAAAAAGAAAGAAAACTTTAGTTTCGTCCTCGTTGTATTTTATATTATTCTTTAAAATAACAAAATTATCGACGCAAAACCAGATCTCACTCTACATCACACAATGCCCGTGAGGCAACAAATAAAGGGTGGATTCTTCGTTAATCAATAACAAGATTTCTTCCTTGCATGCTTTGAACTCTGCTCAAATATTACAGATATTGTCCATAGACCTTGACAAGATATACTTTTTCTTTTACGACAAAGAGGTAGTAAAGTTTACAAAAATTGATTGATTGATGGATGGATAGATGCCTTCTTCCATAGCAAATCTAAAATATAGATAACGATTTGAAACAAATATTTATGCAATTTCCCTTTTGTTGCAACCTATGGAAGGTTACTGACTAGAATAATCATACGAAGGTTGGTCATGAACGATAATAATTAGCACATAAATAACACCTATAATATTCGCCAGCGGCGCGTAGAACTAGTAGTCAACTGCTAGAAAGGAGTCAAATTTATTCCATAATGAATCTCCAATTGCAGGATATCTACCAACCACCCCACGCGGTCAGATGTGACACAAGGCCAAATTTAATGTGGGGTATCCGAGCCCGTAGGCTCGGCCAACAATTGCACGTAAATACCGTATAAATCGGGTGCTTCCCGAGGCGAGACTCTGCCCTTCGACATACCACCGTCTGGGGATCCTCCCTGCCCTGAAGCAGAGAGTTTGGCCAGCACACCTGGAGACGAATCTCCAACTGCAGGCCAATATACAGTATTTACTACTGTATTTATGTGAGCGTTATGCTACAACACCTTTGCAGATACACGAAAAAATTATACAGAAATGTATCAGTCGATTAATTTGAGAGGATTAATTATATAAAACAATAAGCATTTAATGCTAAATTTTAATTTTCTTGGAGCAATTAGTAATTTCTCTTACAGAAATGTATTACTGGTATTTTTTTTTTAAATGTAATACTGTAAATATGTTTGTTTTCAAAACTGTATTAACAGTATATTTTTTTCCTAACAAAAATGAATTGCTGGTAATTTTTTTCCTTATAAAATGTAATGCTAGTAATATTTTTACTGTGAAAATATATAGCTGGCACCGTCACTTTGAAAATGTATTTCTACACATTCATAGTGTTTCGACCCCAGTTTTGTAGTTCACTATTTGACAATAGCAGGGATCCTAACAGGTGCTACCACCCTCGGTCAGGGTGGTTCTGGGAACAACTTCAATTTTCCACGCTTCACAAAAACTCCAATTTTCCGATCAAAGGCCTTGCTGTCGGATTTAGTTTATTGTTATTCCTAGAACGGAAGGATTGAGTCAATTTCCCACCATTACTAACGTAGGTTCCCTGTGCCTTTTCTTTATAAATAATGCCAAGGTAATTCTTCCTTCTTGGTATTCATGATTTTAAGTGTAGTACTGGATTCTACGTGCCATTATTTTACTGTTGAGATTAATCGATTTAACCGTAAGTTCTATGTTACCAATTTCTTCTCTCGCACTTCTCATTTGTGGAACTCTCATCCGGCTTCTTCATTTCCTGTCAACTGCAATCTTCAAAAATATAAATGCTACGTCAACCTTCATCTTCTTTGTCTTTAAATCATGGTCTTATATAGCCTTCTCTATCCACAACAACGTTTTCGCAGTTTCTTTCACTCTCTAGAACCGTAGGGGCGAAATGATTAAAATATATGCTGTCTCCTTTCTCTTTTTTATCTGTTTAGAGATTATTCAACATTCGCTGGCTTACGGTCACATTTTGTCACGTACGGTCACGTACTATCACCAAAGTTAAGCATCGTCGAGCCTGGTTAGTAACTAGATAGGGGACCACTTGGGAATAGCAGGCGCTGTAAACTTGGAAGTGCGGCTGTGGTGGTGATTTTCCAAGCGTAGCTCAGATGTGGCCAAAAGTATGGGGTACCCAGTGAGGATCAAACTCACTACTAAGTTGTAATAGTTCTAGCGAGACAAGCTTGCTGACCATTAAACCACCTCGAGGTGCCCCTTCGATTTTCCAAGCGTAGCTTTGATGTGGCACAAGGCCGAAAGTAACGGGTATCCAGAAAGGATTGAACTCACTACACTGTCGTAATTGTTCTAGCGAGACAAGCTTGCTAACCATTACACCACCCCGAGGTGCCCAAACTTGGAAGTTCGGCTGTTGTAATTGATAATGGATCGGAATTGTTAATTGCAAAGTCAAGTTTATAATTCCCGTTGGGTTCGTCATATTCCCTTCGTGCAAATGAATCTATATCTTCTACCCCCAGCTATGGGTTAATTAGTAAAACTTCTATCACTGAAACCATCGTTATCTCCAACAAAATCTTACAATCTAAAAATTATCTTCTGGCTTTAAATAACCTGCAATGGGTCGATAAACCGGAGAAAACGAATCAATAAAAAAACATTCACTGACTTATAAGAGATTGATATTACATAGCAGTTCACAACCCTGTTCTTTGCTTTTAACTAAGCTTTCTTTTTTTTTTAAATCACTTTCTTGTACCTTTTGGGAAGAAATATTTCACTATTCCGTGAGCATTCGCATTTCTTCGTCCCATTTCCACTAACTGTTAAAACTCCACCAGAGAGGGAAATTTCAGTATTGGTTTTGAACTCACCACTTCATAGATTACACTTTAGACTGTTTCTCTTGTTAAAAGATGATTCATTCTGTATTATTATAAATGATGGTTAATCTTTTCTTCTCATTTTTCTTCAGCTTTTTGTGCCTGTCATCAACACAGTGTCATTTGCGTATCCTATCTTATTAAGTTTATCCCCAACTATAATACATACTTGTTGGATTACTACTTTTTCTATCGCCGTGTACTGAGATGCTGATAGAAATATGCGCGAAATGACTCCTATGTTAGATCTGAAGAGAGTTGGTTAGAAGAGTTCAGGGAATTGAGAGCTCTGGCTCTTCTTTGGGATCTCTTCGATTACTTTTCTCCTGGTGTTTTCTAAGGATGTTATTTTTTTTCGTGGAATGCTCCATTCGAATTGGTTCTATCTGAAGCTTCCGTTTCCCAGTTTCCCGGATGTTTGGAGAAGAGGACGTGAGAAGAAGAAAAGGCTTTGAATATGTAAACCTGGGCGGCGAATAGTTTGTGGTGGCCCATGAGTCGCCACACCATGGCACACACACTTCAGCTGCCACCATCCGCTGCGGAAAACCACAGCTTGACAAACAAGTTCATGATGCCAGCTTGCATCGGGCTGCCGACTGGTTTTCGTACGTAGAACTTTGCCTTGACCTCCTCTCCCCAGGACGTCGTATCGTGTATAATATTTAAATCTTACTCTAGAGAAAGAAGTCATGTAAAGATTAAATATTATATATTCATGATTATTATCAAGAAATAAGCAAGAGTACAATCCATGGACATATTTTATTTTACATCAATTTTATACCATTATTGATGGCATAAAATTGATGGTGGCAGAAAAGGCTTAAATATATTTGATCCAAGGAAACTAAACCTGGTAACACTAATGAAAGGTTAGTGGAAAATGCCACTGTTATCCCGGATATTTTTCCTCACAGAACAGTCGACTTACAGAAATATTGAAAGTGATATACAGTTACTGGCTCGAGGCATTTTTCTTAACCTTTCAGAAATATATTCATAACAATCTTCGTTGCAGTTGTTTACCACAAATGCAAGTTACTCTATACATACGCCTACCTAGAAAGCTTTCTCACAAAAACCGCATAATGGGAACTTCCCTGAAAACTTCTCTCTTGACCATTTCAAATGAAGTCTCAGTTCCTATCTTTTCTCTTTATTCTCATAAGTTTCACTTTTATTCATCATTACCATTTTAACATCGGTCATCTGCCTTGATTGGCTCTCGAGTTTTCATTTAGTTCAGTCTAGTATAAAAATTATCGCAGTTTAAAGAGACCTTACGTTTTCAATAAAGCAGCAATCATAAGAATAAAACTAAAGTTACTTGCAGGATCTTGCTCTTTCTCAATTAACGAATAGGGTGTCGGCATGATGCACAGAATAGTTAATACATTCAAAAATACTTAATTGGCTCAACAAAATTCTGCTAGAGTGAGGCAATTTCTAATTTGTTTGAGTTATAAGAAAAATGCCGACTAGAACAAAAATAAAATACAGTACTATGCCTGATAGCTAAGAAAATGTCTGAACGTTTTCCAAAACACGAGAATCGAAATTCGAAAAATTTGAAATTCGAGAGGGTTGACATGTTTTTCGCTGCAGAATTGGGGACTTGAGAATCCGTCAGTCAGTCAACAGTGATAACCCCGCAGGAGGAGGAGAAATAGGATGAGAAGAAGAAGAAGAAGAAGAAGAAGAAGAAGAAGAAGAAGAAGAAGAAGAAGAAGAAGAAGTATTATCTCCTGCTTCTCTCGATTATTATTCTATTTGTTTCATCCTTCGTTAGCTAATGCCTTAGATCGCACGAGCCTTGTGTCCTGCGAATACCTCACTAATAATAAACTATTTTGTTTTGATGGCGTGAAAACATGGAACAGAAATACCAGTGATGTTACTTCGTTTCAGTTAGAAACCGAAACAAAAAAGAACTGTTTAACTTCCGTTTCAGTTTAAAGAATATTTTTCCATTTCAAATCTTTTCATGTCAATACCCTTACTTATAAACAAATTTATTAATAAAACCGTTTGTAAGACAGATTTTCGGCTAGTAATAATAATAATAATAATAATAATAATAAGAAGAAGAAGAAGAAGAAGAAGAAGAAGAATAATATGATGATGATGATGATGATGATGATGATGATGATGATGATGATCTTCAAAAATTTTCCAGATAAAAGAATCTTTAAGTGAATATTTCAAGAAAGTGGCACATGAAGAGTATTTAATTTTGGTTTGATTTCAGAAGCTGCGGTCAGACACATTGAATGGATTTCTGTCAGCCCGTGTGTTAAGTTAATACAAAAAGTATTCTTAAAGAACAGCTCACATTCAATGATATGTATGCGTTTGTAGGCTTTCTATATAAATGTGCAGGGAAAATACAATGATACCATTTCTGACCGTAGTTGGCTGATTGGGATTCGGATTGAAATGACTATACAGCAGAAATTTAATAATTATAATAACAATACACCATTGAAACGTGCTTAATATGATGGTGATCTTGTTCACCTTGGAATTTCCCGTTAATTGATTAATTACTAAGAGGAATTAATCAAGCATGTATATGTATAAGGTTTATAATAATAAACCTTATACATATACATATACCTTATTTTCTATCATTTTGTTCGTTCTCTCGGGACGGGAAGCTAATAGATTGCATCCTCATGTGTTTTAAGGGTTGAAAAGTCGACAGAATCTGAATATTGCACCTTAAGATGCCTGTTGAAATTACAGTCGTTTTGATTAAGATGTTCCGCAAATTCCGTTCATATCATAACGTTACGTTTAATTCTTTTTGACGCGTTGATTACCAGATCAGCCATTTTTATTTTATTACAAGACAAACAACATCTCTAAAAAGAGTTATAATTTTTTGTAGATTTATATGTTTTTATACTTGACGTTTTTTTTAAATGTAACTAATTTAATAAAGGCATAATGTTTAACATTGTAAAAGAATAGTGTTTTTTATTTTCTTTAAAAGCTATTAGCAGAGTGTTATATAGGAATAAAGTGTCGCTGCCGACACTTGAGTTTGAACATAGATCTCCCAGTGAGCAAACACAGACGATCCCATTATTGAATTAAGTGGATCACGTGACCATAGGGGAAACGCGTAAGTAGAAAATGACGACTAACGATCACCATTTCTATCCTATCCTCTATTACTATACGGATCTACATTTCTATTCTATCCTCTATTATTATACGGACCGCTATTCTCTACTCTATTCACTATATATTTCTCTATTCAGATCACTATACGGATTACTATTCGAGCGAGTATTATCGAGCAAGTACTATTAGTGCGAGTGTTATTCGAAGGCGTCTGACACCAGTATTGTTCAACGGCGTTGCTATAGTTGTATATGCGATTACAAAGTCTCGCTACAATGGACATTGCTAAGGCGACAACGAATATTCGTTGCCATCACAAAACAGATACGTCAATCAGTTTGTATGATAATAATAATAATAATTAAAATATTGATAAAAATGAGGATAATGATAATAATAATAAATATAATAATTATAATAATAATATTGTTGATGATGAAACATAACGAATAAATCTTATAAATTAAAGAAGATTAAAGCGAACGTAACTCTTTTCCAAATGTTGAGTGCTGAATTTTTCACAGCATCCTATCTTTTATTGTCCTTAGGTTTTACTTGCCTTTGTCCTGTTCACTTCTTCGTCCATTTACTCAAACATACAAAGAGTAAACAGAGGAAATAAGTGCATGTTATTAGAATATGCAACACCCTAAACTTGATGAGGTAAAGATCGTTGTGATTGGGGAAAACGTCCCTTTGAAAGTCTATTCTACGAAACGAAGTAATCGTTCTGGAGAATAAGGTATCTGAATGGAAATTTCGCCTCATCAATGTAATATGGCGGTAAGTCAACAATGTCTGTGAGGCATGGCGAGTCATAGGTCTGAACTGCCTGATGAGGATCGTCTGAACATTTACCATGAAAACAGCGACTAACGAAACATTAGCAACTTTTAATGTGTGGGAAAGATTTTGTGGAGTTGAAAACGGTTCATTGTCCACATGGTCGTCCATATGTACTTTTGAACTCTGCAATAGCTGGACAGAGAGGACAGGGTAACAGCCGCCCAGATATAACACCAATGCTCCATTTCCCGGTCTGATCTGACTCTTCTAATGATAAGGATAGGCAGGAGGATTCAGGTACTTTCTGGAGCGATACCAGGAAGCGGCCATTTTTGTTACTAAGTATAACATTTCCTATTCATACAAAATGAAAGATAAATATCTCTATGTCATGACGCATATTTCTTTACAATTTGATGAATAGCATTCGACCTGTGTTTCAAAATGTTACACCAACAAATAATTTATTCTAATAATTGTAATAAAAGACATATTATGAGCGGAATTTATTTATTTTTCACATAAATGTTTGCTTTGAATATTTGGCATGGGTGGATTAATACTAGTTTTCTTGCAGAAAATATTGACGTGCATCAAATCTTAGGCAATGAATAAAACATTTATCGAATAAAAGATGTGTGTATTTCGCTTCGTACGAAAACATAGAGATATGAAAATATAGATAGATAGATAGATAGATAGATAGACAGAAAGATATATATATATATATATATATATATATATATATATATATATATATATATATATATAGAGAGAGAGAGAGAGTCAGAGAGACAGAGAGGATAAGCATACTCAGATAGGCACATAGAAAAATAGATATCTGTCTATATATATATATATATGTGTGTGTGTGTGTGTGTGTTACTATGTTCATAACTATCTCGTCTTAGCCACATCTATTTTTACTTTACAGTTATTCTAATCTCCATTGCCATATCACAACGTTTCGGCCGTTGTACGCTCCGGCCTTCTTCACCGTTATTTCCCTTTAACTCAACTCTCGAAAGTTTTTTTGTTCACCACTTCTGTAGACTGTTATTGGACTCATATTTCTTGGGGTCTATTCCCTGGATTTAAATTATCTTTATCCACTTGACCATATGTCCACGAGGACGTGGCCCAAAGGATAATGGCGTAGAAATATTTTTTGAGTGGATACTCAATTTTTGTAGTCGTTTCGATCATTTAGTGAACAGTATATTTATTTATTTTCAGCCCCCTGCCTGAATATTCGGGATCTAACTATTGTGGTAAACTCTCCTACCGTTGAATGAAACCTTCATCCTGTCATAAATACAAACTGCGAGAGTAGGGTGGAGTGGAGTAATAGACGCAGTGCTAATCTACTTATTACTAACACTATTGTTTTGTATATATCTTCAATATACTTTTTCAACCTACCTTCGTCTTCCGTGTTTTTATTTCTGGCCCCTAAACAGGCCACAACACTAACCAACGTCTTTATCCACTGCGTCATGTGTCCTCGAGGACAAAAGCGTTTAATTCAGTTAGAAATTCAAATCACCTGAAGAAGATCCGAGCGCACATCGGTCGAAATGTTGGGAATATGGCAATGAAGATGAGAATAACAGATCGAATAATGTAGATAATGTAAGATAGATAGATGAATAATTTCTACAGGCGTGGTTGATTTTTTTTTATTAATCTGACCGATTTCATTAGGCAGACGTTATTTTGAGTTGATACTCATCTTTCTATAGTAGCTTAACTTATTTATTAAACAGTATATTTATTTATTTTCGGCTACCGGCCTGAATATTTGGGAAATCTTACTAAAGGGGTCTAAAGCATGTCGGATCTAACGGCAGATTTCCCCTGTCCATGAACGTCTTCTGAAATATGGTCATCCATTAAAAAACGGGACTAAGCAATAACATTATATATATATATATATATATATATATATATATATAAAGGGTGAGCCAATAACGTTGACCGATTTTAATGTGAATTAAGTCTAAGTGTCTTATGATTTTTTTTATTTCAGATTTAGCGTATATTTGGGCGATATTATTTTTCACACATAATTGCCCTGACTTAAATAATACGATCCAATATACTTTAAATAAACTTTGATTGATCCGTCTTAATGAAACACCCTAATATATAATACTTTATATATATATATATATATATATATATATATATATATATATATATATATATATTGATGCATGTTTCATTAAATAATATAGACAAGTTTTGTCGATTTATTTTAAGTAAGTTCCTTTCTTATTGTCTGATAAGCTCAATAGCATTACCATTGAAAGAATAACAAATAATAACAAATTTACTACTTCGCCACACAAAAAACCTACCAGCATAAACTCAGGTACACTTAACTACAAGAGCGAATGTCCATTTTACTACAAAATAGCAATTATAAATAATCTAATACACGGTACAGAATCTAATTCGTCTACAAAATTGATTTTTTTACAGTGAACTAAAGAATATAAAACAAACACTTATTAATATTAGATTTCTTAACTATATAGTTGATGAACAAATAAAATGCTTTCTTAGAAGTATTAATACTAAGCAAATAGAACATAATACTGCTTCAACTAATTCCAAACATATTAATCTCTTATATCGTAGTCAAATGCATACTAACTATAAACAAGATGAAAATATAGTAAAAAAATTAGTAAATACTAATATATCTACAAAAGATCCCAGCAAAAAAATTAGGGTAATTATGTACTACACTAAATCTAGTCTATCCAACTTAATTATTTGCAATGATTCTTCCCCACTCCGCGTTAGCGATTTTCAAAAAAAACAACATAGTCTACAAATTCAAGTGCCCTTTGGAAGATTGTATCTCCAATGGATTAAATAATATTTATGTTGGTCACACCAAAAATTCGCTTTCACGACCCTTGACTCTACATTTGAATGATAACTCTAGCATTTTTAGGTATTTAAACAACATGCCTAGCCGCGTACGCAATTCCGGAAATTTCTTGTTGAAAACACAATACTTAATGAATACAATAAACAAATACTAAAAATTCTTGAAGCTATATACATAAAACAGTTGAAACCTAACCTGAACAAAATAAACTATGAAATCTCCACAAATATTCTTAAATGCCTATAATTGATAAGAGAAACCATTGGTTTATACCATTGGCTTCCCATACTTAATACTTCTTGTTTTCACTCTCACGTGGTGATGGGTGACGTCACGAGCTGCGACGGGATTTTTTTCATCACTCCATTGTGCTTGTTCTCAAAAGCAATTGTTTTTGTCGAAGAACGTTTTGGCAAAATTAAACCAAGGAAGAAAGTGGCATGATTTGTGAAGAGGGGTTCGTCGTAGTCCGTTTCTATAACAACCATTTTCTATACAACCTATTTCTGTTCAAAAACTTTGTATTGTGCGACTACTTACGCTGATACCCACTGTATCTAAACTTTTGGCGATGTCTTTCAAAACAACTCTTGGATTTATATGAACCTTGCGTCACAGTTTTCGCGCAGTTCTCGGTGACAATTTGGCTTTTCTTCCATGCCCAAGCAAATTCTCTGCTGTGCCGAACTATTTAAACTTCTTTACAATGGACTGTAGCGTAGAACTATGGATAGCTAACCGGTTTGAAATAGTTCGGTAACTATTTCCCGACTTGTGGAAGTTAATAATTCTCTGCCTCAAGTCAACGCTAAGCTTCTTTGTCTTCCCCATTGTGTTGTTAACGTAAGAATAACAATGGTGACATTCTATGCATCACGTGATGTTCTTTGCTGGAATTATCACAAATAATCTACCAAATAAATAGTATACAGGGCTTCACCGATAAATAATTATTTAAATTATTTAAATTTACACGAATCAACGAATTTAAAACAATATTTTCTACTGTACGAATAATTTTGTCTTTTCCTATTTTGCAAACTTCCCCTGGCAAATTTGTTTTATTAAACCGATTCTTCTGAAAATCGAATTTTTTATTCCGTTTTTTGTGTATATTAACATAAAAAAACTGGAATCATACGGGCATTAGATTCTGAGAAATAGATTTATAAATATACAAAAATGTATGGGGGTACGAATAATTTTGTCGATACATGTACATATTGAACTGAATGAGATATATATGAAAAGATATGTGTCTGTGTGTGTTATGTCTGTATGTGTGTGTGCGTGATAATAATATAGTTGTAAGGTGTGCTATATTTATGACTTAAAGGGCTACATATCAACAATAAGGTCTATGTTAATATAAAAGTGAACATTGAGGGGAACGGCCAATGGCATCTGTCTATTTTATGTTTAAATGCAATCAACATGTCCTGACGATTGCGCTTAAGCATTAAACAGATTTTTGCCGCTGGGTGTTCACCTCATGTCCACTTATATATATATATATATATATATATATATATATATATATATATATATATATATACATATATATATGCATGTATAATGATAAATCGATAGAATAAGAGAGAGAGAGAGAAAGAGAGAGAGAGTGATAAACATATTGAGATACATAGAAAGAGAGAGAGACATAAACATGCGATACATAAAATACGATAGATTGAAAGATAGATATATATGTACAAACACCGATTGCCAGCTAAATAGATAGATAAATATCAACAGACCGGCATATGAAGAGAGATATTGAGTTTGAGCGTACTGAGTTATATATAGAAAGAGAGTGATGAACATGCAGCTATATATATATATATATATATATATATATATATATTGTGAGAGAAGATACAGAGACAAACAGATATATATATATATATATATATATATATATATATATTGTGAGAGAAGATACAGAGACAAACAGATATATATATATATATATATATATATATATATATATATATATATATAAACTGATATAGATACGAAGTGAGTGACATATATACATGTTGCGATGGGCAAATTGTCGCTTTTTTATGTTTTAACTTCGCGCGTGTGTTTTATTTCTTTTTTTATTTTGTCGACTGCACAGTCTAGTATCGTCAGTTACGAACCGTTTGAGATAATAAGTGTACCATGATGCAATTTACACCGCCAAAAATTTGGAAACTGCATGCTGTACTGTTTGGCATTCGCACCGGAAGCTCTAATACGAACATTTCAGACTGCTTAGTTCTCAATCTGGGGACATTACAGAGGATAAGGAAAGAGCTGGATTAATTAAATGCTGATTACCAAGGAAAGGCAGATGAGAAAATTCACTCTGATCGTTCTGGTAAGAAAAGAACTTCTGAAATTTTTGGTGAGGACCTCAGACTCAACATGGTAGCCTAAATCAAGTGCCTTGAAAAGGTGGTGCTGCCCTGGGTAAAGAAGGTGTCTGCTGGGAAAACATATGTATGGCAAGAGGATTCTGCACCATGCCACTCAAGCAGGAGAACAGTGTCACTGCTGTCATCACCCCTTATATTTGACCACCTCGCTCCACAGACAACAACCCCACTTGATTATTGTGAGGGGCGCAGTTAAGTAAAAGACAAAAAAAAACACGTTTTAACACCAAAGATGAACTGAAGGCAATGAATATGGTAGCATTCACCAAATTAATTAAGGAGACCAACGAGAAATGTTGCAGAAGATACTAAAGTCCTTTGGATGCCGCAGTTGAAACAAATTGCGATTTTATTGAATAGATTTACTTGTAAATATATCTGTTAAATTTATATGTCTGTGTTATTTTCCTTTTTCCGTAATTTAGGCAAAAACTTATCCATCTCACCTTGTAGATAGATAGATAGATAGATAGATAGATAGATAGATAGATAGATAGATAGATGGAAAGAAAGAAAAAAGACAATCAGGTTTAATGAAAATGCAGATAGATAGATAGATAGATAGATAGATAGATAGATAGATAGATAGATAGAAAAAACAGTCAAATATATTTAATGAAAATGTAAATAGATAGATAGAAAAAAGGCAGTCAAATAGATTTAATGAAAATGCAGATAGATAGATAGATAGATAGATAGATAGATAGATAGATAGATAGATAGATATTAACAAACTGAAATAGATATAAAGATAGATGCGAAGAGGCTTGGATAGATAGATAGATAGATAGATAGATAGATAGAAACAAAATGGAATATATAGATAGATAGATGGACATATATTAATAGTCTCAGATTGTTAGTGGCATAGATCGATGCAAAATACAACAAACAAAACGTCATACATTTATTTCTCATCAAAATGTGCATCTTGGACGTTCACTCCATTATCGACCGTCCGACAAATAATTTGCTTGCCTCAAGCCGTAGGTACTTCAGCTGTTTTCTTCTCAACCATTTTTTGTCTTTTTATTAAATCTTTGACGTTTGCTTCTGTCTTAATTTAATAAGAAAACGCATTCCCAATCTACAACTTTATTTCTTGTTATTCTTCTTATCGATTTGGGCGACTACCTTAGCGCAATATCTTGTGAGCTCATCTTGTAGACAGATTCGTTAGTTTGGTTTGTTTTATATTCATTAGATTCTTTTCTATTCACGCTTTGTGTCAGACTCAACTAGGTTTAATAAGTAGCTAATGTCACTTCGCTAGGTTCGAGTGCCAGTTGGTCTAATGGGAATACTTTTTGTTTTACAATTTTTGTCGCAGTATTTTTATTTTTATTTTTTAAAGTTTACCTGACAATATTTGCTTCATTATGAAAACTATCGGAAGATAAATCAGTAAATTGTGTGTCCCGGTGTAGTATGTTTCATACCAAGAAACGCCAGATGTACGAATTCAGTATCAATAAGGGACCTTTATTTCTTAATTGGTCTGTATGCCATGTACCAAAATATACAGAGCTCAACCGAGATGCGTCCTGTGTAAGACGTTAAACTACATCCGCGTCCTGGGTATGACGATAAACTACGTCCAGCAGCAAGGCCTCTGATCAGGATGTTTTGAGGAGCGTGGAACCACCTCTTAATTGCTGGTGTTCTCAAGTCCACCCTGATCTGGGGTTATAGCATCTGTTTGGGGCCCCTCTATGGGCAAATAGTTAATTATTACCAACAATACAATTTTGAAAAAAAAATATTACCAGAAACAGATTTTTGACAAAACAAAATATTATCAGAAATAAAAAAATGTTGTCGGCATTAAATAACCCATTGAGGTTGATATGCCGTAAAACAAAATTAACCAAACCAATCTAAACCAAAGAATACATATTCTATTGATATAAATCTATCCTAAAAATCTTGTCGGCATTAAATAACCCATTGAGGTTGATATGCCGTAAAACAAAATAAACCAAACTAATCTAAACCAAAGAATACATATTCTATTGATATAAATCTATCCTAAAAATCTTGTCGGCATTAAATAACCCATTGAGGTTGATATGCCGTAAAACAAAATTAACCAAACTAATCTAAACCAAAGAATACATATTCTATTGATATAAATCTATCCTAAAAATCTTGTCGGCATTAAATAACCCATTGAGGTTGATATGCCGTAAAACAAAATAAACCAAACTAATCTAAACCAAAGAATACATATTCTATTGATATAAATCTATCCTAAAAATCTTGTCGGCATTAAATAACCCATTGAGGTTGATATGCCGTAAAACAAAATAAACCAAACCAAAACCGAACCAATCGAGATGATAGCAAAATAGACCTTGCAGTCACTATTACTTCGGGATGTCAAAAAAGCCCGCTGCATTGGATAGATGTTATGGAATATCACATTCTATTCACTAAGTGAAGTTTTTCGCCATCAGTGAATGTCAGTAGTTTCCATCGATATTTAATCTGGTCGATGATCCAGCTGAGCTTAGGATTTGTAACCCTGGCAAAAGCTGGAGAAGGGAAGTAAGTTGAGAAGAAAGAATAGGACAAGAGTACACGTTCGGAGAAAATCCCAGAAACCATTCACCCACTCACTGATGCTAATTGAGAAAGTTTGGATTTGAAGTATAGTTTAATATACTATAATCTTTACAGTTTCTAAACAAAACTTTTTCTTTTCATCAACTCACTGAGAAAGTGATCCTTATCCTTTAATTTTATATCTAATTATGTCATCCCTAAATATTCAGACGCCTTAGACGCATATCATACACTGATTTATCTCCCGCCAGTGCATAGATCGGTGACCTCTTGATGATACCAGGTTCTGTAAACTTGAATGGGCGCTTGCTGTAATGAATAATGGCTCAGGAATGAGAATTCGGACATCCTAGCTCGAATTCGAGTTGGGTTAACTTACGTGCAAATGTTCTTAGTGGTCATGAATCGAAAGAAACATGGTCGTCCAAACGTATCCCAACTGCGTATATTAATACGCATTGAGCCAGTTCAGTAGAGTGATGGCCCATTTGTCTCATGAATGTAGGGAAGACCTACAACCAAGAAAGAAGAAAAATACATTCCAGACCTTTTTTTTATAATATTATCTCACGCAAGGCAAGAAAGCCACTAAGAGTTTACTGAGTGTGAAAGTATCATAAAAATGTAGACAATACTAAAGAGCGAGAAGAAAAGCAGAGTAATCTTTAAGAATTTTTAAAGTTTGTGAGGTAATATAATATTTTTGACGGGTGTTTATATTTGTTAATATTGTTATTAGTTAGCCCTCAAGGTAATTTCTACTTAAAGCTCTTTTCCAACTAGGGTGGCATTTGTAAAAATCAAAATTATGGTCAGTTTTGTGTTGGTGTATTTAGAGAGAGTTAGGATGGATGTATAAACGTAAATCTGTTTAATGTTCGTCGATACGAGATTTACACCTCATGATGTCTCTCCAACGTAACTTGTTTTGCATTGTAAGCTTTTATTTGATAAAAACCGGTGTTTGATGTCGCGTTGTAATTATTTTGCTTCCGAATTATATCTCTGATTGTCGTGGATGTAGTGGTAAAGATTCTAGTATTACGGATAACAAATTGATTTACAATTTGTAGAAAGTGTGTGATAGGGTAGGATTATGAATTTTGTGCCGTTGTTAGAAGTGTCATTAGTCATGTCTGTTTCTTCAATAAATCAAAAACAAGTAGACGACACCAACTGCACTATGTAAATTCTTGTGCACCAACGATATTGCCTACGTATGTATTCTGCTTTCCGCGTTGTTAAACCATTTGCTTTGTAAGATTCAGCCCTGGGTAACAGCTGCCCGAGGCCGTGCTCTCCCATTGCACCAGAGGGAGGGATCGGTGCTCGCACCTAGTCCAGCGAAACCGACCGTTGCGGGGGTTCGGGGAATTTTTGTTCCTTGCCCGGGTGCACGCGCTCGGGATCCCCACATTAAACTGACTTTGTGTCACACCCTGACCTCGCGGGGCGGGGGAGTAAATATCTACTTTGGAAGATTCATAGAAACCGGACCATTTCAAAATAGACACCTTACTAATATATATGCAGGCAAAAAGCCCGTGTTCGAGCCGTATATTTAGGAGCAGACCTTTCTCAAATACACACATATAGAATAGATATGACATCATTACCCCAATACAGTGCAACCTCGGTTCTCGAACGTCTCACATATCGAACAAATCGGTTTTGGAAAAATAGTTTCGGTTTACGAACGGACTTCAGGAATTAATTAAATTCGTGAACAGAGGTTCTACTATAAATGAATTGTGCAAAACCAAAAGAAATATTTAATACGGAATGACAAACCAAAATATTTTGCCTAAATTACTTACAGCATTACCTTAAAATATTTTACGGAATGTAAAATGGAGTATTAGATAAACTGAAAAAAAAAAAATATATATATATATATATATATATATATATATATATATATATATATATATATATATATATATATATATATATATATAATCACTTAGGATTTGCAGACGACATTTTAATGCGATGAGAATTAACAGACAAAATGCAAGACACGCGAAAAGTCCAAAGTATAGATTTCCATGTTGGTTTACAAATGAGTTAAAATGAAGCAAAGAAATATCCAATTTAATGTTCCTATAAAGGTCATGGTTTTTGAGAACGAAGAGATGTAGAAAGGCCTAGAGTAGGCAGCAAGATTCTTATCATCCTTCTCATCCTCCTCCGCCAAATTTTTATCTGAATTTCAATCACATTTTTTTTCCAAAATAGTGGTGATACTTGGGATAGACGATGTCAGATGAAACTGAAGGGCGTAGGTTTATGAACACAGCTTGAAAAGTGTGGCATATTATGAACTATTACATAAATAAATGGCAGCACATCGTAAGATTTAGTAGACCCTAATGATCAGCAATAGAAAGATTCCAATGTTTTATTATTCCATTTTGAAATCATTGAAATTACTCTACTGGAATTTATTTTTATATATTTTTACGCATTTTTAATATATCTTAATTATTTTTAATATATTTTTTATATTTTAATATATTTTCATTATTTCTAAAAAATTTGTAATTATTTTTCGTATATTTTAATTATTGTTAATATATTTTAATCCTTTAATCCGAGATTAGACATATTCTATATCTGTAAGTCCCAATTAACGTCTAGCTGAGATATGCTTATATTTTAATTAATGTTTGTTTCTGTTATATCTCAAACTACTGCGTTATAGAAAACCTTAAGTGATATTTCTTCAATTGATAATCCGCCATTATTTATATGTCTCAAAAGAACTTTAGCTTTTACTTCAAATAAATTGTATCTTGGATCATTTTGCTTGACACAGTCGGTACCTAATTTTACAGCCTATCATAGATTCTTGTCTGTAATTTTGAGAAAAAAAGTGTTAACATGGGGTTCAACTTTCTTTTGACTAACGTGGAAACTGGTTTACTCGCAGATCACTCAACCATGCAGGTTTTTAATTTGAAGTTGTCTTTCAGTATAAACCGGTTGCAACTCAAGACCATCAGACCCAGTATGTTCTACTATTTGAAACTGCCAGAATAATGTCCTACCTTAACAGAGGTTTATTCCAAAACATATAAAAACATAAGTTTTCCCAGAAAGTATAAAATTATAAACACAATATTTAGATTTCAGCATTAAATATCCCATAGGGGTTGATAGGCCGTTAAATAAGCAGGCAAACCAAACGACTGGATGTCAAACTCGGCTATGTGATTCCTAAATCCGAATAGCTCGCCACTACCCTCACCATACCTATTCTGAGAAAATTTAAAAATCAACAAATCAACAAGTAGATATTTCTCATTTTAACTGAACATGGAGGACACGACATGATCGTACTAGATTTTACTTTTATTATTTTTCACTTCGTTTTACATTTTTTAACAATCTTTTTTCTCCCCTTCTCCTCCTTCTCTTCTTGTTTTTTCTTCCTCTCCTCACCCTAGTCCCTTATCTTCTTCTCCTCCAATTCTTCCTTTTTTCCCGACATCCCCCTTACTCTTCATCTTCTTCCCCTACTTTTCATCCTTCTTTTTCCTCTTCTCCTTCTCCTCAACCTACTTCCTTTATTGCTTCTCCTCCTATTCATTCTTCTTCCCCTCATCATACTTCCTCTACTTTTTCTTTTCATCTCCCATCCTCCATCTTCTTCTTCTTCTTCTTCTTCTTTTCAACATTCCTCCTTTTGTTTTTCTTCTTCCCCTCCTCTCCAGCTTCTTTTTCTTCATTCTCCTCCTCTCTCTTCTCCTTTCCCCCTGCACTTCATGCTTCTTCGCTTTCTCCTGTCTTTCTCTACCTGTTTTCTTTTCCTCTTTTCCCTCTTCCTGTTCATGTTATTTTTCTCCCTTCGTTTTTCCTTCTTTCTTTCCTTCTTTTTCTTTTCCGTTCTCCTTCTTCCTTCTTTTTCTTTTACTTCCGCTTCAATTAGTCCATCTCCTACACCTTCACAGTTCCTTTTCTAAGCTGTCTCTTCCGTGTTTTATCCTTTTTTTTTTTCTTTTCTTTTCGGGTTACGATAGTAATCTTTGAGAACTCGGCATTTCACCAGTAACTTAAGCCGACAACGTGACTTGGCTACACGACTGGCAAGCTGCCCTACCTGTGATTTCAGACACAAATTGTGACTGGACAGATCAAAATGAAAGGAAATCGCAAGTTCAAGACGAAATTTAAGCAGCTGAGGCAAATTAGGATCAGACAGAAATGGTGAGAAATACAGCCGCGTGATTGATTTGTCGATCGAAACGTCAACAAACAAATGATTTGTATTATCGGACTCTTGGCCTATAGACTGGTTATAAATCATAGTTTCTTTGTTTAGGCGATGTTTTCTTTCAGTGTGTAAACATATAACGACTGCGTTAGACTGTTGTGTTCATATGGACTTATTCGGGGACAGATCTAAAATCAATGACGGAAACAAAAACACTTGGACATAATTTTCCATTTCGTTTTAAATTCCCTTTTTAAACCCCTGACGAATTGTCTTAGAAACGGTGAGCGACGGTCATTCGACAACGGTTTCCGATGTTCTAAAATTTGTTTCATTATAAAATGTTAGAAAATGTTGAACTTTTCATTGATATTATTAAAACATATTACTTTACATATTTATAAAAACAAAAAGTATAGTTAATATCGTCACATTTTTTTACCTATGTTGAAACATCCCCTGTCCCGTTGATGCACACTTCAAAAAGATTTTCATGTTGATTCATTTTCAATCGCTTGTATTTATATAATTTATATAAAAGTTATGGAAGCTAATGTTCCAGATAGAAATGAGAAAATGATGTTTTTAATTTGTTTTGAAAATGAATGGAAGTGATTATTTTAGATAAAAGATGCAATTCAATTCAATAGCATTTTAATAGACTAAGTCGAAGAGGATACATTTACTCAAATTTACTGTTCAATCTTCAGTTCCAGCAAGAAGTGGTGAAGTTGAGCCTTTCTTCAATTATAACACACACTGTGGATATTAGTAGACACATTTTCTTGTTTTATTTTAAACGTAAATCGATGAAATAAAACAAATGTTTTAATACATTTTTTCGATATTAATATTAGTGTCATTATTATCTAATGATTATTTCACAATATCTGTCCCAAACGCTAAATATGATCTGTACAATTTGGCTTACAATAAAAAAAAAAAAGTTACATTTTGAGTGATTGTTCTTACTGGATGGATTTTGTTCTGACATTTTCTCTAGATAGTGTTGGATTTATGTACGAAATTAATATAAAAGCATTATATTGAAAATAAAGGCTATTATAATTCAATCTAAGTGCGGTTTCCTCGTTAAGTATAGCATTATTCATGTATATAATTAGTAGCAGAAATGGCCCGGCGTTGCCCGTGCTTGATTCAAAAATCGTACGACACATACAGCAATCGCTATCACTTGACTGAAAATATTTTTGCCCTTCCTTGCCTCTAAAGGTGTTCCCTTTGCTGTGCTGATGTTGCTACATGCCTTATCTCACACTGCGAATTTTTTCTAAGCTCTATACTAAACATTAAATCTGTTACGAAAAAAGAACTAAACAAAATGAACACAAACGATCAGCTTTAAAAATGACACGTAACTGGAAAACCGAGTGAAAAAATAATGTTAACAGCAATTACTTTTTCACACCCAACCCAGTTCTGCGGAATCAGAATCAACGTTGAGTTTAAGCAAGCGAATTAGCCAATTGGAGTAAAGCGCCATGCAGATTTAAATTTTTCCCACTTGTGACGAACGCAGCTATCGATTTTTTTGCATGCTAGCATGCTAGTTAACATTCGTATCAGTCAGCTGTTGGCTCTCACGCTGGCCAATAGAATCTTACTGCCTATTCGTGGCAGCCAGCTAGAGGCTCTCACTCCGGCCAGTACAAAATGGCCGCAAACTACATGAAAATTGCATTAAAGCATGAAAAAATCGATTATTTCCACTATCGATGGGAGTTGGGAAATGCAATGTCGGTCTTGGCCTTCCCCCTAACTTGAAGCATGTGCATTTAAATTTTGGGGCAAATCCGTCGAAAATTGCGGCCGTACATTCGTTACACACACACACACCCTGCCTTTTATAGATAGAGATATGCGAATGTAGAATAACAGTTACTGGTCATGAAGTGAAATCGCCATGATATGTTTTAATACTCGCCTCTTCTTTTGCATTTACATTTATAATAATTCATTTAAAAAAAAGCATGAATCATTCTCTTGTTTCCCTCTGGAATCAATCTGCTTCTGTTATGGTTTAAATAGCAATCTCCTTACTGGGCCATCTGGTTGGATGTCAGTCTAAGAGAGGGGTAACAATGGAGACCACAACGGGAAACCACTCCGCTAACTTGCCCAAGAAGTCATGGCATTTTGCACCTATTAAATGAAACTGCGGAGAATTCTGTTAGACGACATTCTGAAGGAACATATTATTTAACATGTTTATTTAATTAGCAATTTGGTAAAATTTATATTATGTATATTTATTATTATCTACTCTATTATTTTTTAATATTTGGTAAATGTTTTAACAGGGAAAATGTGACACCGGTGTTCGCAGAAGTATTTGCATAGCAAATGATGTATTCTAAGTTATAAGAATCAGAAAACTTTTATTAGAAATAAATATAATGTTCTCAAATACTACGTAATAGTAATGTTTCTATACGGTGGTGTTTGCTACACAGTTTTTTTCTTAGATGAAGAGAAAACTAGATGCTATAGAAATGTGACTCAACGGAAAGATGCTGAAAACAGAACGAAGGGATCACATAAGGCAACGAAAAATCCTTAAGAGACATGGAAACAAAATGCACATTTGTATTTAGAATCAGAAAGAGAAAACTTAAATTTCTTGGAGACACAGTGAGAAGAAAACATTCACTAGACGTATAAAAGACAAAACGAACACGAGGAGGCGTTACGGCCCACCTATGGGAAAAGATTACATAACAAAATGGCAAAATGGTGTGTGGAAGGGAGGTTACAAAGAGAAACGATATTAAGAGCTACAAAGGATAAAAAAAATTGTGGAGAGCCGTGATCGCCCACCTTCTGAAAGGAGTCAATGAAAATATATATATATATATATATATATATATATATATATATATATATATATATATATATATTATAAATTAATTGATTTAAAAAATGTTTTTTCGCTACACAGTTCTAACCATGTTTCAAAAATAGAACCTGAATATATATATATTAGGTTGGTTCAAAAATAATGTAGTTTTCTCACATATGTTACTATGTGAGAAAACGACATTATTTTTGCACCAACCTAATATATATTGGTTGCACCAACCTAATATATATATTATTTGTGATATTTTTTGTGATATTTTAAGTGATTTAAAATATGTTTTTTTCGTTACACAGTTCTAACCATGTTTCAAAAATGGAACCTGAAAGCTCCGAATTTAATTTTGTAATTAAATTAAAGACGTTAGTTCCATTTCATCCTCAATGCTCTGTAAATTTACATTGAGCACTATTTTGTACAGATAAAAATATCTATAAGAACACCGGATTATATATATTATTGTTCTTTCTTATAATACATATATTAATTAGTTCTATCCATGATTCCTTGAATTATATAAATATTTAATAAGCCTCGAAAACGGGAATACATATTTTACAATCGAGGCCCAAGAATCACCCATGATAAAGCGATTTTTGGATGAAGTTGTTCAAGGTCTTAAACGGTAGTGGGTTATTGAATGATTTTATTAAAAGGCGTTAAGAGAGTAAGAAATACATATTATGAGTATATATATATATCGATCGGGCCTAGATTTGAATAGGTTAGAATCATAGTAATCGGGAAAGAATCCTCTAAGATGTCTGTCCCACAGTTTGTCCATACCAATGGAATACGAAGAGAATGAAGATGTGTCGACTTTGCCTATGTAGCATGACTGAGTCAGGCTGTGAAGGTCTGGATTGGTGCAAATAAGGAATGTAACTTGTCTAAAAATCTACCATGAAAAGCAAGAGGCTAGCAATGATTTGTATATGGGAAATGGGCTTTAGAGTTTAAAATAATTCATCATCCACAATGTCAAATAAAAAAATTTAATTTTTTTTATTCTTTCAAGACTGGAATGTCAATATTAGGCAGTTTCATCCCAGGTGTGAAAATAATTCTTAAAATATTTTCACCAAAAATGCACTGTATCTGGAGATATGAATGACGAAAAAGGAGATAGCATTAATATTCATTATTCATTACTTTTCTATATTGATTACATTATGGGAACATTGTTCGAAAAACTTATTAGTAAATCTTTATTCTAAAAGAATATCTCAGAAATAATTATTCGAAAATAATTTAAAAAAAAAAACATTATTCGAAAACAATTATTAAGAAAACATTATTCGAAAACAATTACTCGGAAACATTCATTTGAAAAACATTTATTCGAATTGTAAATTGTTTGAATGAAAATTAATTGTATTATTATATTTATATTAAATGATATTAATTCGAAATGTAAAATTCTTTATTGCAAGAAAAATGTAAGAATTAAAAGAGGAAATACACAAATGATAATTATTTGAAATATAAATATCGCTAATAAAAAAAAAATTTCGTTAGAAGAAATGCTTATAACCTTAAGTAATATGATTACAGCACGAAAATAGTCGACTACTGAAGAGTACTTCTTAAAGGAAGATTTCCATTTACGTCGCGGTATTTTTGGTAAACTTGATATTTTGGTAACCTTCTCATACATTTTCAATATGAATTTCTTGCAAGTCCTGTTTTTTTCTAAGAGCGTCTAAGAATTTCCATATTGTGGTATATCACTTCCTGGAACAAGTGCTATGTGATCCTTCAAGGGCATTATAATTTTTAGAGATATCAGTATTGATTCTCTCAAAACAAGACCACATACGTATTTCAAATATAGGTATTTCAAATAATCATCATTTAGTATAATTGTCCTTTCGATTAATTTTCATTCAAATAATTTAAAATTCGAATAATTGTTTTCAATTTTTTTTGAACAATTATTTTCGAAAACTTTTTTCGATGCAATACTCATTGTTATATATAAACGAACATTGCCCTTCACTATATTCTCTACTTTGTAGGTTACTCATTCTTTCTTACTGCACTTTATATCTTCAATATATCCATTGAGACTAAAATTCTAAAATTAAACCCACATTTCACATTATGCGTCCTATATATGTCTCCTTAATTCTAAATAGAAACGTCTTTTTAATTCCATTTTCTTTACACTCCTCGTTGCACATATTTTCCGTCCATTCTTCACTTGAAATTCAAATCTGTTGCCTCTCATATACATCTGTGAGTAAATTGCCCAGCATAATCTGCTCTAAACCAGGTGTGGCATAAATAGTTACCCATTATTTATGCAGAAATTGAAACATACACACAAGGAAAAATAGTTTCAAAGTTTACATAGCGTTTGTTTACATTCTTATGTTTTATTGCCTGTAGTTGAATTAAATATGGCGGCTCATAGAAAATGTGATCAATTAATCGCATTGTAAAAAGCTGGTAGGAAGAGTTATGACGTGATAAAACAATTGAATGCTTGGAGAAGATTTGTTATTTAATGTGTGAAAAATATTCACAGAAGAGATAACAATTTTACCAAATCAAATTCCACGAAAAAAAAAAGTTTAGTTCGTACCTGGAGAGTCATTAGATCCGTGAAGAAAATGTCCAGATCTGAAAGTTTATCCGCGCATAAATATAATACTTTGAAAAAATAACAACGTAATAAATTAAGGTAGAGAATAGCGGCAAACACGAGAATCGCATTCAGCACGAGAGATGTTTGATTTTATAAAGAATTTGCAGATTGTGAGGAAGGTAACGAAACCCCACTGTTTCAAAAGAAGCCGTGGCAATTCCCTGACAATAAAGAAAAAGGAACATGAAGAGAACAAAGATCGGATATGTGCTGAGCGGACAATTATGTAAACATATTCTTTCACATCTGCATTAACAATCCTAGATAACTGTAAATACATTAACGTGCAGCCTTCCTAGGTAGGAATACTTAAAGATATAGAGAAAATTTTTATTACCTCACTTTTGGAGATAATACAAAATTTCGATGTCAGCTGTTGTTTAAACGTTTTCGAAAAAAAAAAAATCCGTCAAGCCTCGCTCTGGAAAATTTCATAATCTTAATGAAGAAATCTTTAAAACAAACTCCTGATGTGGATCATTGAAATCACCAGAGATTTAGGGCCGGCAGATAATATGGCATGTTCATCTTTCCAAGAAAATTTGAAAAACATTCTCTTCCACCTTGACCTTTCGCTTGTAATAACATTCTACAATCAGCAGCAATCGACTCACCAAGAATGCCAACCGTTCATTTTTTTTTATCGCAATGTTATAGATGATGAAAAATGAGTTTTGCAGACTATTTACATTATTCGGACGATTGTACACATCTTTGTCGCCATACTTATTGCAACGTTTCGGCTGTTGTACGCCAGGCATTCTTCACGTGATTGGAATGTTGAACTGAACTCTTTCTTTCGCTTACTGTAATAAAGATGGTGACAAAGATGAGAACAATAGTCCGAAAAATGTAAATAATGTACATAACACCTCATCTCAGAAATAGAGACAGATACTGAAAGGCCGAAACCTTGTAATAAATATGGCAACAAAGATGAGGACAATAGTCCGAATAATGTAAATAGTGTACATAATACCTTATCTCAGAAATATAGACAGATACTGAAAGGCCAAAACGTTGTAATAAATATGGCAACAAAGATGAAGACAAATGTGTACATAATATTGTATCTCAGAAATATAGACAGATACTGAAAGGCCGAAACGTCGTTATAAATATGGCAACAAACATGAGGACAATAGTCCGAATAATGTAAATAATGTACATAATCCCTTATCTCAGAAATATAGACAGATATTGAAGGGCCGAAACATTATAATAAATATGTCAACAAAGATGAGGACAATAGTCCGAATAATGTAAATAATGTAAATAATATTGTATCTCAGAAATATAGACATATACTGAAGGGCCGAAACGTTGTTATAAATATGGCAACAAAGATAAGGACACTAGTCCGAATAATGTAAATAGTGTACGTAATACCTCATCTCAGAAATATAGACAGATACTAAAGGGCCGAAACGTTGTCATGAATATGGCGACAAAGATGAGGACAATAGTCCGAATAATGTAAATAATGTACATAATACCTTATCTCAGAAATATAGACAGATACTGTATTTTACATGTCAATAGAAAATGAGGACATTGTTGATCACAAAATCAGTAACCATTGCCAACACCAAAGTCACAATTTTGTCCTCGAATGTATTTTTTGTCTGTTGCAAAGGTGAACGTTATAGATAATTATGAGGTTATTGAAAATCGAACTATAATCACTGAAGATGTTTATTACTCGGAACTTGATCAGGTAAACAAAGCATCGCGTGTAAAGTCTTCTGCTTTCATTAAATGAAAAATTGTTATTCGCCAGCTTCACAATGTAAACGTATACTCTGCAAAACAA
>OZ010581.1:124106189-124208689 GCA_963932145.1 Acanthosepion lycidas
TTTCCGCCATAACTAGGGCGACATTTCCTTTGACGATGAAAAAAACTAGGAAGTTTTGTGCTAGTGTGAGCCTTAAATGAAACAATGTAAGTAATTC
This sequence comes from Acanthosepion lycidas, assembly GCA_963932145.1. Lineage (NCBI taxonomy): Eukaryota > Metazoa > Mollusca > Cephalopoda > Sepiida > Sepiidae > Acanthosepion > Acanthosepion lycidas. The sequence goes on from OZ010581.1 coordinate 124,106,287, forward strand.
CTTCTTATTTTTGTAGATAGTTTTGGGACTTATGCTTTTTCAATGATATTTTAATAGCTTCTTGAGTCCTTAAACAATTTAGATCTTTGGGGGTGTTTTATAAATTTCTGCAAAGTTTATGTTTATAACACAAGTTTACGGTTTGCTTACTCCTTTTCAAGTTCACAAACTGTTGCGTCTAATATGAGAGAACAAATGTTTTAAAAACAAAAGAAATATTTTAGCTCAGCAGAGTAGTTCATGATAACAATTATAATATTCTTAAAAACGTTTCTACACATCGGTAAACATGCATAGAAAAGAATAATAAAGCACCTCCAAAGTCAAAAATATTACCTCAAAAATCGTTTCTAAAAATCGAAAATGCACGTCTTAATTGGCTTATCTATCTATTGCACGAAAAACTTACCGTACAGGCTAGAATTTTGACGAACAAAAATACTTCGAATAGATTGAACCCCGTAAGCATGAAATCGTGACATTGGATTTTCCTTTAACAAAAGACCGAAAAACTAGCGAACGTTGGCAGCTCAATTACGCGCGAGTAGAAAAGAATTGTTTTTTTTTTTTTGTTTTTTTTGAATGCTGCAATTTCCACAGGGACATAAGGCACCAAGTGGAATGGGTGGATACCCGGCCGGGTTGTTTCACCTATCCTCTATCTCCCGCTTCTTCTTAGAAAACATGCCTGCATCCACCTCCATTTAAAATAAAGCCAGAAAGAAACTGAAGCTAATTTCCGTTTGCTAGTGCAGCTTTGCTGTCCCACCTCAGTAGTCGCCAAAAGACCAATATAATCCACAAAATATATAATGTAACCTGCAGGGCCTCACTTTTTTCGGGGTGCCTATTCACCTAAGCTTCTCACTATGCACTTGAACACAGTGAAAACAGGGCAAGCAATATTGTCAGCGGAATTAAACGATACATTTTATAAGTACCTGGAGGTTATCGGATCGACAAGAACCTGATGAAGGCCGGACGATAGAACGGCCGAAACTTTGTGATAATAACAACGGTAAGAACAATAGTGGCAAGAATGATAAATCAGGGTTCCGGAAACTTTACATGTTCGGATTACACCGTCACATTTTCGATCACTTACATTTCCCTGATAGCTGATTTTCTGCACCTTGCTGATTTTAGACGTCCCCAATTCGTAAACCAAAACTAAGAACTGCTAAAATCCATGCATTAAAACCGATTTACATTAAGTCCTATATATATATATATATATATATATATATATATATATATATATATATGATATTTATATCAGGAGTTCTATTTAGATAGCTATAATAATACGTAGTTGAAAAACAGTTTTTGCTAGAAGCATTTACACACACTTGAACTGAATGGAAATTCGGATTATCTCAGTAATAATACTCCCTTCGAATATATTTTTCAAATGTAAACAGTTAACAAAATATCTGTCAGTTATACAAGAGGATATTTGCTAAATAATATTCAACGTACGTTCATGTGCATTTCTTGCAACTTTCCACAAAAAATGTTAATAGAAATGCAGTAAAGAAAACAGGTATCGATTAAGCTCATCTATTTTGCACAGACGACAATCGGCGTCAGCAGCAAGAAAAAAAAAGGCCACATATAAGAAGGACGGGTTGGGAAGTTGGTGGCGTGTCTGATCGTGATTGGCGCCATTTTCAGAATGAATGTAAGCGCTTATCAACTTCAGCCCAGCGTTTATCCAATTAAAACGTGTTTTTCCCCGTTTACAAATCCATTGTACTAACAGTTTTTCCCACTGCGATGTAATAAAGTCATAGTTACTAAATGACAGCGTCAGAATTTGACGTTCAGAAAAAGTGAAGAAAAGCAATCATGGTGAGAAGAAGTGTTTGTGCGGGACTTGGGAGAGCTGAGTTGTGTACTTGACATCAGCCCTAATGGAAGGAAAAGGGATTCGCTCGAGATGGCGAGGACCCCTTATTTAAATATTGACCCAAGTCAACCCCGCCCTAACTTTCTTATCGGCAGGAGGTTCCATTGATTCAGAGCGTTTTCTTGGTTTTCCAAATCTGATTACTGAGTGGACCCAAATGGGAATTTTTAACTGATCTACAGTTCTGATGTATCTTTCTTTTCAATATTTTATGACATGACAGCCAATAGATTATACGATTACAGAAATAGGATCAGACGGATTCTAACGTAGCAAGTATATTCTAAAGTTACAGGTATAAATTTTATGCTGCTGGGAATTGTGTAATTGTATAGTTGGATTTAGCGTTTCAATTTCAGTTGATGCTTTGTTTAGGATCCAGTAGTTTCTTGGAAAGTTAGACATGGTTAATTTCCAGTAAACTTAGCAAGATGGATCACCCTTCTTAATAAAGCTGAACCAAAGTCGAATAAATATTAATAGGAAGTGTACGCTGATATCTATTTTATAATGCATCAAGTAGAGAGTTTGAAACTCAAACGAAAGATTGAAGGCAAGCGAAGTACAGAGAAACGGATATTATATTGCCTAAAATTCTTATGGAAATGGCTGGAAGAATATAGATCGGGATGAACTGGAATAGTAAAATTATTTATTCATTCATTAGTTGCATAATCGTATAGATATCATTACATATTTCTTATCCTAACAAAATTAAGATTTCTGGTCAAAAGCAGCCGTTCCAAGTGTCAGGATTGGCATTCCGAAGCTGTCTTCGTCGGATCTATACAAGTAAGCATAGTTCTCTCCCTTTGAATACATGACCAAACTAGTTTAGATTTAATTATTTTAATTAAGAGTAATTTTGTGTGACACTTAAATCTGAATGCGCGTTGGAAAAGTGACAGAAGCCTTCCAAAAGCTAATCAAAATAGAGGAGAAAAGGAAATTGTTGTTAGAAGCAAAGAAAAAGAGTATTAGAAAGTTACGCAATATCATCGTCTTATATACCAAAGAAGGGTGGACAATGTCCTCACAGATGAAAAGAAAACAGGAAGCAACTGAAATATCTTCCCATAGAATGAAACTGAGTATTCCATGGATAGCTCGTGTAAACAATGAAGACCCCTCATGCCAAAACAGCACACTTGTATTGAGAATCGGAAAGAAAAGAGACAGCTAAAATGGCTTGAACACATAGTGCGGAAGGGCCTGGGATATTTAATACTTGTGGGAGACATACAGGAAGTTAACGCCTCCGTTACTAAAAGCCATATAACCAAGATGTGCCTGTGAGCACATAGGGTTCCTGTTAGCATTTAAAAAAATAGAATATATATATTTAATCCAATCAGATGACCACCTGCCAAAATCAAAAAAGGCTGATTCGGAGCCGATTTTATCCCAGGCTCAGATATATAAAAAAAAGGGCAGTCAACCAGCTTAAGAACAGGGGTCAGTCATAGTTATTTGCACCATAGTTTATGTCTGACAGTCTGCTCCTTCCAAACACACCCACACTCGTACCCACACATAGGAGCGTGTCGTATCCACACTGAACACCGTGAGATATAATCATTTTATTTATCTATATTTCTACGTTAATATTTCACAAAAACACAAAGCTCACACATAAACCTCTATTATAAAATTTAACGATTATTTCATAACTCCACTATTCTGTTTCTACAATTTCTATGAATGCTATGAACAAACAATAGACTATTTAATTCTTTCGACAAACTTATTAATTCATATCCTAAAAATATATAAATTCATATCATTTAAATTCGTTTTTATTACCTACATCTACACTCATAAAATATATGTAAGGTAAAAGAGACAGCGGACGGCAATGGATAAGCTATCTATCAAGTTCTGGTGGATTATTGACGGAACAGTGATGGGAAAGATGCTAATAACAGCTGCAAAGGATACGATTTTTAGAATCGCCCACACCCTGAAGGGACATGGCACATCAAAAAAGACACATTATTCAAAATGCACTATTTATTCGATATAATTTGAAATTAATATCCTGTACATATAGCTGATTAAATATAAATAAAATACTGAGCAATTTTGGTTCTGTATTTAAGACGAAATGGAATCTCCTGATTCTAAATTCGTACACACAGTTATTCTGAAAGGTTAGTATTTTGTGATATGCGCATTTTCAATATTGGAGACAACATGACTTCAATTGTACTCTCTAAAAGGAAAGATTTCATTACTTGTTTTTTTGTCTATTATCCAGAAAATTATACCTAAATCAGGCACGCTGAATGTGAAACTATATTCAGAATTGTCCATGACTTCAGACTTTTGAAATATGCGCATATCATTTGTATGTTCAAAATAAATCATTAATAGTCTGTTAGTATCTAGTTGGGCTGGTGGCATGGGATTCATCCACGTTTGCCGTACAAGTTTTTTTCAGTCTCGTAAAATAAAAATAAAAGTTTAAATAAAAAGAATTCTGAGATGGCAGATGTTGCTAAACCATATTTCTTGCATTTCGATTTTGCCAACTGATCTGGATGACATAAATGACCTGAGCGGTAAAAAAAAAATATCCACCGGGGCATATCCGAGATTAAATCAAATTATTGTCACGCGAAATTAAAAAAAGTTCTATCTGCTTTCTTTTTGGGTTTCGGGTGTGTTATGATGTTGATTTGGGGTTAGTAGAGACAAACGCCAAATAACACTTAACAATGAAAAGGGTTTTAATAGGTTGGTAAAAAAGGTACAGAAATCGCCTGAGTAGTCAATAACTAGCTCAGCTAAGAACTTCTGTCTCTCGGTCTCGGTATTTATCAATCCACCCACGAGGACAGAATGCGGCACAAGGCCAGTTTAATGTGGGTATCCCCGAGCCCGTAGGCTCGGCCTAAAATATGGCCTTTCTGAACCCGCCTAGACGGGTTCAGGCCCTGTCAACCTCCCCGGACGAAACCTTGCCCTTCGGCAAAGCCTCGTCCGGGTTCCCCTCTGCTAATGCAGAGAGTTCGACAGTCGCCGAGAGTCTGGCTCTCGGTCTCCCCCATGTCAACTGACATGCCACTATTTAAAGTCTTTGTTCACAGACGCAGACAAGTTCATCTTCAAGAGGGGGGGTAGGTTTCCGAAACAACACCTCCCCCTTGAGATTAATTCCGGAGGAATTAATATCTTTTTCTTTTGGGATCTGGACTTAAAAGTTCCACCCTAGTTCTTTTTCTTTTGCTTGTCCTTCTTTGGACAACTGTTTCAGGCAATGGTGGAGTTGGTATATCGAATAAATCATATAATACCTCCATTGGTTCTTCATTTTCTTTACTTATTTCTTCAATGATTCTTTTCCTTAATTGGTCCAAATGTCTTTTGTGCGTCCATTTTTTACTTCTTATCATGTATAACATCTTACCAATTCTTTGAGTTACCACTCAATCTTGTCAAAATTCCTTACCATTTTTATAATTTAAAAAAAAAACTATCTCCCGGCCTGAGATATTTCATATTTTCCTGATGCGTTTTGTTCTGGTAACTATTTTTTCTTTCCGGCAGCAGCCTGTTGAATACAGATCTAATTTTTCTAGCAAACATCAGTTCAGCTGGAGACATCCCTAATATTGCGTTTGGATTTGGTGTTATTCTGTATATATTTAAAAACTTCTGTATATTACCATCATCTGTATTAGTACCATTTGTTTTTTTAAGGGCTCTCTTGAACGTATCAACAAACCGTTCAGCCTGTCCATTTGACCTAGGATGGTACGGTGAAGTCGTGATGTGGTCAATTCCCAGAGTCTTACAAAACGTCTTAAATTCACTTCCTGTGAATTGAGTTCCATTGTCGGTGACAATTTTGTCTGGTAAGAAAATCTTTTGCTACAGAAGCAGTTGGTCTTTTGCACTTAAAAATTTCAGGCCACTTGGAATAGCTATCCACAACTATCAAGTAGAAATTACCATTCATGGGTCCAGCATAATCTCTGTGAAGTCTGGTCCATGGAACATCTGTTTTTGGCTATGGTGTGTATTTTACTGGCGGTGCTTTCGCTGCCATTTGACACCCTCTACAAGTTTTAACTACCTGTTCAATGTCTTTGTCCATATTTGGCCAATAAACGTAACTCCTCACCAGGGCTTTCATACGTACAATACCAGGATGCCCCTGATGAAATTCCCTCAAAATCCGCTTTTGTAGTACAACTGGTATCACGACTCTTCCAGCATATAACAGCACTTCATCACATATTGAATATACTGGTGAAGAAGTTTTATACTTTTCTGAAGTTACAACTTCTTTCATTTTTCTAATAAAAATGTCGTTTTCTGCTTTTAATTTTATTTCATCTAATGTCACCGGTAATTCTTTTACTGTGTTATACATTACTTCAACCAATTCATTTAACTGCTTGTAACGACGCTATCACCGTATCTTCTAGCGGTTCCGAAAACGTTGGGATCAGTCTAGATAAACCATCAGCATGGCTTAATTTTTTAGATGATAAAAATTCCATTTTGAAATTGTAATTCAACAAAATGGTTCCCTATCGTTGCAAACGGTTTGCCTTATGAGTATGTATACCCTTCTTCGAACCATAAATTGAAAGCAGCGGGCGATGATCGGTCTGCAATATAAACATTCTTCCATGTATGGACTTATGGAATTTTTTACAAGCATAGATGATAGCTAAGCTTTCTTTATCAATTTGAGAGTATTTCTTTTCTGCGTGTAATAATGTCCTTGATGCATGTGCCACTGGCTTCGTATTGCCGTCTCTGAATTTATGCAGAATTACCGCACCTATTCCGTACTCGCTTGCGTCCGATGCCACTATAATTTCCTGTTCAGGGTCATAATGTATTAGTGATAATTCCGACGTCAAAATATTCTTTATTTTGTCAAACGCCTTCTGACACACTTCTTACCATTCCCACTTTTCTCCCCTTTTAAGCAATTTATTTAATGGAGCCGTAAGGCTGCACATATTAGGAATATATATCGCATAATAGTTAGCAAGTCCTAAGAACGCTTGTAGCGTTACTACATTTTCGGGAGTTGGCATGCTTTTGATTGCTTCTGCCCTCGCCGGATCTGGTCTTCTTCCATCAGAGTCTATTATCTGTCCCAAAAACTTAATTTCACTCATAAAAATTCACATTTCTCATCTCCAAGTTTGAATCCATATTCAATTTTTTCAAAAAACCTGATTAATATGTTCCAAATGTTCATTTCGATCTTTACTTTTTATCAAAATATCATCAAGATATGCAATGGCGAAGTCCAACCATGCCAGCATAGTGTCCATAATTAGCTGAAAAATACTGGGGGTTATTTTAAAACCAAAAAGCCGACGGTTTAATTTGTATAAACCCTTGTGTGTATTGATAGTCAACAATTTAGAACATTCTTCGTCCACTTTCACTTGGAGATAGGCATCCGATAAATTCAACTTAGAGAATATTTTTCCTCTATTTAAACTTGCAAAAATGTCTTCTGGTGAAGGCAAAGGATATGTGTGGTCTTTTAAAAAATCATTTAGACTCGTAGAGAAATCGGCACACATCCGAATTTTATTATTCTTTTTCTTAATATATACAACAGGGCAGGCCCACTCTGAAAATTCAATGCGTGAAATAACTCCTAAATTTTCAAGCCGTTCCAATTCTTTTTTAATCTGTTCCAAAACACCAAATGGCACATTTCTTTTTCGCTTGAAAATAGGTTTTACATTTTCCTTCACTTCAAATTTTGCCTTCGTCTTTTTGCAACATCCAAGACCTTCTGAAAATACTTGTGGAAATTTTATTTTCAGATCTTTCACCAAATTTTCTGTAACCCGATTTTTACATGGAGAAGAAACATTAATTCTATTGCAAAAAGAATTTATAGGGAGTTCCCATGAATTAAAAAGTATAATCCAATCTGTTCCAAATAAATTTGAAGGATTTTGTAGCACATAGACTTTAGTGTCTTACCAACAAATTAAATATTACAAGAAAATTCACCTTGAAAATGCAATTTTCTTCCAGAAATCCCGCGAGACACTTTTTCAGTCTTTTTAAGCAAAGGTCTGCCTATTTTAATCCATGTTGCTGTATTAATAATGGAAATATCACTTCCAGTATCTAGCTGTAGTTTAACATTTTTTCCATTAATTTTTACCTGTACGAATTTTCTTTTCTGCCCATTTTCAATCTCCTGACGTGACAACACAATATTCACATTATCTTTTTTCGACTTAAATGTTTTTCTTTTGCTTTTACAAAAAGTGCTTATATGGCCTTTATTGCCACACGAATAGCAATTTTTGTCGCGAAAAAAACATTCACTTTTAAAATGACCACCACCCCATCCAAAGCACGTTGATGTTTTAACTATTCCCGTTTTTGGTCGAATAGCATGGACACGGGATATGTCTTTTTCAAATATTGTTTCAAATCTTCTGAAATACGCAGGAAATGTTATGCCCTCTTCTGGGTTAAATTTTTACTGGATTCTTAAGTAAAATCGCTTCATATAAATATATGTGTCATTTCGCTGCTGAACTTGTAAATCCAATAGTTGTTCCCGAAACAATTTTTGTTGCTCTTGTTGCTGAATTTGACTTTGCACTAGAGTTTTCGTTAATGCAATCAAATCTTCCATTATGCGTAATAGATTACACAAAACACTTTTCGAAAACAGTCAAAAAGGGAAAAAAACGTATATATCCACAATAAGCACAAGTCTTACTTCTTTTTGGCACGTTGAAATCCCATTTCTTCGTGAAGCACAAAGTTCGACGTATCTTTTTTTTTTTTTTCAGAACAAGAAAAAAAATTTATATAGTCCACCTAGAATTGAAAAATTCTCCACTCAGCGTGATGAACGAATCACTCGTCGCCACTGTTATGATGTGGATTTGGGGTTATTAGAGACAAACGCCAAATAATACGTAACAATAAAAAGGGTTCTAATAGGTTGGTAAAAAAGGTATAGAAATCGCCTGAGTAGTCAATAACTAGCTCAGCTACGAACTTCTCTGTCTCTCGGTCTCGGTATTTATCAATCCACCCACGAGGACAGAATGTGGCACAAAGCCGGTTTAATGTGGGTATCCCCGAGCCCGTAGGCTCGGCCAAAAATATGGCCTTTCTGAACCCGCCTAGACGGGTTCAGGCCCTTTCAACCTCCCCGGACGAAACCTTGCCCTTCAGCAAAGCCTCGTCCGAGTTCCCCTCTGCTAATGATGAGAGTTCGACAGTCGCCGAGAGTCTGTCTCTCGGTCTCTATATTTATCAATCCACCCACGAGGATCGAATGTGGCACAAGGCCGTTTTAATGTGGGTATCCCCGAGCCCGTAGGTTCGGCCAAAAATATGGCCTTTCTGAACTCGCTTAGACGGGTTCAGGCCCTGTCAACCTCCCCGGACAAAACCTTGCCCTTCGGCAAAGCCTCGTCCGGGTTCCCCTCTGCTAATGCAGAGTGTTCGACAGTCGCCGAGAGTCTGTCTCTCGGTCTCTATATTTATCAATCCACCCACGAGGATCGAATGTGGCACAAGGCCGTTTTAATGTGGGTATCCCCGAGCCCGTAGGTTCGGCCAAAAATATGGCCTTTCTGAACTCGCCTAGACGGGTTCAGGCCCTGTCAACCTCCCCGGACGAAACCTTGCCCTTCGGCAAAGCCTCGTCCGGGTTCCCCTCTGCTAATGCAGAGTGTTCGACAGTCGCCGAGAGTCTGTCTCTCGGTCTCTATATTTATCAATCCACCCACGAGGATCGAATGTGGCACAAGGCCGTTTTAATGTGGGTATCCCCGAGCCCGTAGGCTCGGCCAAAAATATGGCCTTTCTGAACCCGCCTAGACGGGTTCAGGCCCTGTCAACCTCCCCGGACGAAACCTTGCCCTTCGGCAAAGCCTCGTCCGGGTTCCCCTCTGCTAATGCAGAGTGTTCGACAGTCGCCGAGAGTCTGTCTCTCGGTCTCCCTCATGTCAACTGACATGCCACTATTTAAAGTCTGTGTTCCCAGACGCAGATAAGTTCATCTTCAAGAGGGGTGGTTGGTTTCCGACACAACAGGGTCATTTACCTTTGTCTAACTATAACGTATTCATTGTTTTAGAAAAATACTATATACACCCTTGTGTAAATGAATTGAATCATCCTCTTTAGTTTCATTTCTTTCACCATTCGGTCAGTTTTAGACCCACTGGTGTGGCAGGGGGTAATCGATTTCTATTTTTCCCTCAGATGAGGTTCTTTGCAGTAGTGTGCAGTAATATGAATCTATTTTTGGAATGTATGATGAAATTTGTTTGACCTTGAAAATATTACGTCATCCGTGATTGCATCAGATTTTCATCACACCCAGACACTACTGTCACGACTGTCGATTAGTTGTCCTACGGCCATTGTCTGCAATGGATGTTACTCCAAGGAAGCGTACAAAAATTGTAACGCTGCACGAACCCACAAGCAAGTGTTACAAGTGAAGAAATCAAAGTACTATAGATTGGCCAGGAATCACTCTTGATTTAAATCCAATTGGGAATCTGTGGTCAATTTGAAAGTAACGACTTCGTGGAATGAACATACAAAATGCTAACATGTGCACTGGTTCATGTTTCATTGGAAAAATACGAAACAAAGTAAATAATAACGGAAGTATTATTTTTGTTTCAATTAATTTGCACATGGGTGTATAATTTTCGCGGTATTAACTAAAGATTTTTGTATAGAATTTAGTGGTCATATATACCGTTGCAGAGAGAATATACCTCGAGACACTAACAACAACAAAAACGAAAATTGCATATAGATTCTTTTTGATCTCAGGTGACTGTGTTAAGGCTGGTTCACCCGCAAATCTCACTGCAGGCTGCTTTCGGAAATAGGCAACAGTTAAAATATTTTCTATACAAACTAATGCTGAACGTGTCTTCAGTTTACGCCATTTCAGCTTACGAAATCATTTCCACGCTTTTTCTTTCGGGTATCGGTGTAGCTTTATTTTAACGTTAGGAAGACGATTTAATTTTAAAATTAAATGTTTACTGAATTCTTACGTGAATCTTTGGCAAGGAATAACGCAATTACCTCAGCTACAAAGCTAATGATTTCCGTAATTTTCTTTTTTATATATTTATAGCTAAATATATCTTCTTTCTTTTTATGCCACCATTTTTTTTCTTTTCTTTTTTTTTTTTTTTTTTGTTCTTGATTGCTCTTCTTTCTTCGTCTATTTCTTCCGTTTTCTCGTCTTATTTGATTCTCTGACTCTCATGAAAACAACTCCAAGCTCCAGTTCTATAAACTTTATTGACAAAACGGACTTGACAAACACTGGACAAACTTAGAAATGCCGATACTGTTTATTCTTACCACACAAACCTGTTGACTTAGCCGGGCATCTCGTCTCTAATTTGAGCTTTTCGATATTTTGGCTTTCATCGCCAGAAACAACCGACTGTTATCACCCTTCTATCCAGTCAACCTACGCGCAACTATAAATGCCTCAGTTCTGAAAATGTATTACTGCAGACCCACATTGTGTACAGTGTGTGTCTAATAAAATATGTCCACGATTCCAGGGGCTACATCCAATTGTATAATAAAAAAATATATCTTCAATTGTTCCCATACCGGAGAAATCATCAAATGGCGTACGCAATAACACCTAATATAAAAAGCTTTATAAATGCAGTAGACATTTATTAAATCATGGAGACACAGAAAAGCGTGCTGAAGTGCTATCTGATATCAAATGCTGGAAATATCTATGCAGATGAAGAAGAAACTAGTGATAATAGAAATGTGAGTCTACAGAAGGATGCTGATCATGAAAAACAAAGTAAACTTACTCCGAATCAGAAAGGGGTAGCTTAAATTTATCTGACATAATAAGGAAAGAAATTAGGAGCCATAAGGAGACAGCGAAAGGCAGTGGGTAACCTACCTGACGGTCTTGTAGAAATGGATGGTGAAACGGGAATAGACACTGTCCATAAAAGAGTTATATTATTCCAAAATAAGGAACGGAGAGCACTGTGCTGATACCAGACTTATATGGATAATTAGAAGACTCCTAGCGAAGGAAAAAGTGGTAAATTTGAAGCAAGGACTAATCATGATAAAAATGCAGAATGTATGATTTATTAGCAGGAGAAGCAGTCAAAGTGTGAGCTTCGGGTTGTAGGCACCAAAATCACATCAGTACAGAAATGTTATCTGTCTGGGACGGAAAGTGCGACAGAGAGATCCAATAGCGCATCTTAAGAGGAAAAGATGTGTTGCAGAAATCCATCAAAGTATTAAGAGATAAGAAAACTTCATTAGCAACAAAGGGAAGAGTACTATACTCGTATCTTTCCACCTGCAAGACAGTAAATACTGAACAATTTCATTACAGATGAAGAAGCGACAGAGAAGTGCTTCAAAAGATAGATTCCGAGAATACCATTCACCGAAAATGGAAGCAAGGAAGAATCTAGAAATACACTTGTACTTAAAATCATAAAGAGGAAGAACTGCTTGATGAATTTAATACTCACATGACCTATTGAGGTTGAAAGAGTTAAAATGTAACAGCGAGTAGTTTACCTAATGAATTTGTCGAAATTGGTGGCAGAGTAGATATTCTTACAATTACAGGGATCAGAAATTTGGAGAGAGAAAGGAACAGTAAATTAATGTTGATGATTTTAAAACTAGGCAAAATCCTTAGTGTATAAATTCGACAAAGGAAAAGAAAACAATCATATAAAACAGACAAATATTTCAGTGATATCTTTGTGGTAGTTACAAATGGATGAATTAAATAAATAGCATACATTCTTTTTCCTATCATGCAAAAAATTCAAAACAGGAAACTGAATGCATTTAATCAGATGATCTAGATTCCAACATCCCGAAACGAGTTTTTTTTTATTTCGTTTTCCGAGATATGTCTGAAAGTTGTTGTTGCTCACACCAACATTATATATATATATATATATATATATATATATATATATATATATATATATATATCGCAGCTGACAAAACAAGAAATTTATGCAAACTAAGCCCCCCTCCTACGCACAATAAATTACTGAAGAACAACATAACCAAAACATCCAAAAAGGCACCCAAAACAATAGAACACGATATCAATAAGGAAGCTAAAACAATCGCCCAAAAAATTAGACCTGGATGACCGAATAAGTTGTATTAGCAAGGCACGAGCCTTTATCACACTAAAAGACCATAAAGAAAATTTCAAAACCAAACCTGCATAAAATAAGTAAAAAGATACTAGAAAGAATTAATTCTGAACTTAGGAAGAAGTTAGGAGTAAACCAGTGGGAAAACAAAAAAGCAACTATTGACTGGTTCCACGGCATAAATAACAAACAAAATTGCCAATTCCTACAATTAGGCATAAAAGAATTTTACCGATTCATAACAGAACGCATGTTAGATCTGGACATCAACTTAGCTCAGGAACAAATAATAATAAAACCCAGCGAAATGGACATCATTAAGCATTTCTGTAAATCATTACGATTTCACAATGAAGAAGCATGCATAAAGAAAGATGGGATATTTTACACTACAATGGGAAGCTTCGGTGCAGAGACATGCGAAATCATAGGTATTTACTTACTACACGAAATAATCAAAATAACAGAAATGAAACAGGGCTCTACAGGGACGACGGTCTCATAATCTTAAGAAACAGTAACAAACAAAACGCAGACAAAACTAGAAAAGCAATAATAAAGATTTTTAAAAATAACGGATTCGACATAAAAACTAACCTAAACGAAGTAGATTTTCTACATGTTACTCTCACCCTAAGAAAAGGCACATATTAACTATATAGAAAACCCAATGATAAACCACTCTATATACACACATCTTCCAACTACCCAATTTCTATAATCAAACAGATACCAAAATCGATTAACCGCAAGCTTTCCGACAATTCCTCCAATGAATCCATATTTAACAAAGCTAAGAAAGACTACGAAACAGCCCTAAAAGATAGCGGATTCCGAGCAACACTCACATACTCACCACAGAACACAAAAAAAGGCCAACAGGAAAAGAAATATCATATGGTTCAACCCACCGTACAGCAAAAACGTAAAATCAAAAGTAGGAAAAATATTCTTCAAACTCTTACACAAACACTTCCCGGAATCAAGCACCCTACACAAAATATTCAACAAAAACACAGTAAAAATCAGCTACAGTTGCACCGATAACATTGCACAAATAATAAAAAAGCACAACAGGACAATTATCAACAAACCACACGAACAAAATAAACCCACGTGCAACTGCATAATAAAGAACGAATGTCCCTTAAACGGTAATTGTTTACAAAACAACTTAATATACCAAGCCACGATAAAATCACCAGATAATGAAGAAAAAGTATACATAGGAGTAACTGAAGGACCCTGGAAACAAAGAAATTATACATACAAAATATCATTCATAAATAGTAAATATGCGAACAGCACAATGCTTTCTAAGTATATATGGGAAACTAAAAACAAAATGCACATCACACCAAAAATATCTTGGAAAATAAGGAAAAGATCATCAGCCTACCACAACCAATTAAAAACTTGCAAACTTTCCTTGGAGGAAAAAATAGCTATCATTACTTTCCCAGACCAAAATAAATTATTAAACAAAAGATCCGGGCTCATCTCAAAATGCAGACATGAAAACAATTTTTTTCTACGTTACTTAAAAATCGAAAACGGAAAAAATAAAATAAAAGTAAATAAATATACAAAATAACAATAAAATAAGCAAAATAAATTAACCCAAAAAAATTACCAACTCACACCTGTTAGAATAGACGAAATAGAATTAAAAAAAAACAATGAACCCAAATAAATAAAGTATATAATAAACAAATTAGCAAACCATTATGACCAAAATATTAGTTAGACTATAAAAATCAAACCAAAAAAACGGACGAAAAAAATAGCTTTAATTGTTATATAATGATAAAAAAATACTACGTTACTTAAAAACCGAAAACCGAAAAGATAAAATATACAGTATAACAAATAAATAATAACAAGTAAAATAAATTGACCTAAATTCATCTAAATAAATAAACTAATCCCGATAAACTAACTGTTAGAAAAAACAAATAAAGATAATCAATCCAAATAAATACATGAAGTAATAAAGAAATTAAAAACTGTTCCCGCCAAAATAATAGAATAAACTATCAACCAGAAAATTGAATAAATAGCTTTATCTTCCCAAACCAAAACAAAACTATTAAATAATGGATATAAAAGAAATTTTAATACGTTAATAAAAACACCGATTAAAAAATTAAAAATGAATAAATATATGAGATAAGAAATAAAAAAAAAAGAATAAATAAAAACAAGCAAAATAATTTAACCCAAATAAATAAACAAATAAACGACTTCCGGTAAAATAACTGCCAAAATAGACTACCCACAATGCACCACTGACCCGTATATATATAAATAGCCAAGAAAAATAACCGCGCTTGTGGCCTGACGATTGCATCTAACATGAAACAGACTGTCGCCTCTAAGTGTTGACTTCTAAGTTCACTTTTATATTTACACGTTCTATCTCTGATATTGAGCACTTCATCCCATAAATATAGCACATCTTAAGACTATATTTCTTCATATATATATACCAGCAGATACCATATATATATATATATATATATATATATATATATGGTATCTGCTCCGAGTAGCTGCTTTCGCTGGTTCCCAAACTAGGCTGGCATCTCGCTCACACTTTCACTGTCGAAACTGTTAAATGTAGCCGTCTCTTCTACGCCAATAGCTTCATGACTCGCACATCTCGCCTGTGAAACTCCCTCCCCTCTTCCTGTTTCCCTAATAGCTATAATCTCCAACTATTCAAATGTAACATCAATCGACGTCTCCATATGCCTTGATATATCCCTTGTCCTTCTCTCCACCCTTTCCTCTATCACTCCTATTTGCTCTAGCTCCAACTCTCTGTAACCCCTTGCATGCTAGTGGCTTCCCCCCTTGCTTGGAGTGAAACGCTTAATATACATATATATATATATATATATATATATATATATATATATGTTACATCACAACGCTCTTTACCACATAAAAAATTAAAAAATAACACGTAACTTGAAAACATCCAACAACAACCAAAATGGATAACGCGTATATTTAGAAAGGAAAATAATATATTCAAGATGTTAACTATTTACAGTGCATTAAACAAACGGTTTCCAAATAAACCTCCATCAGTAGGAAAAAATAAAAATATTAATGGAATTTATGAATCTTCTTTCATCCACAAATGTTTTAAGAAGATTTTTACAAAAATCAACAGTTAGCGGTGCTCATATTTCAACCTATTATTCCTGAATATTTCCTTTAAGAAACGTCTAATCTTGAATTGTTTTGTTTTTTTCTCCAGAATCAATGTTGCATATTTATGAGTATATCACTTGTCTTTTCTTTGAATATTCCTGCCACATCTGGATTAATAATCCCTTGATATATTTAAGATTCTTCATAAAGTACATAGAAGAATCTGCATAGTCATTTGTCCTGACCTGGCATCTCAGCTTCCGTGACTTTCCCACCGCCGTAATCTTGCTTAACTTTGCCTTTATTATAAAGACTTTCATAATTAAACTTTATGAATTATTATATTGGTGCAAACTCTCATCATTTTACAGTTGATATGGCTAGATGGAACCGTAAGTTTTGCTAACAGTTGCTTCTATCGCACTTCTTTCTTGTGCAACTCTATTCCGGATTCTTGTTTCCCAATTAACAGTCATATTCAAAAATGTATATGCAATGCCAATCATAATCTTCTGTCTTTTTAATTCTTGATCTTTTATTGTGCTCTCACCTTAACCGTATATTTTTTTATATTCTCCTATACTCATCAACCGTTTGCGTCTTAGTGGCTTTTTGCCTTGCTTTCGGTGAAATTATTAAAATGAAATGTGTCTCTTTTTATATAAGGCCAAGATTTTTTGTCATGTAAAAGGGAGGCTCTTATTGAACGTGGGCTACATTTGACAAGATATCGTGACAATCTATGCATTATCACTTGCTTCATTCTAACACCTCTTCAGTATTATGCTGTCAGGAATTACGTTCCTTCCCGTTTTAATAATTCTATGAAAGAAAAAAAATACTGAAGAATGGATTTAAAATCATTTTTCTTGAGAGATGAAAAACACGAAAAACAATTACCTCATGTTAGTCCATTGAGAGACCACTTGACATTTCTAGAAATGAGAACACGTCAAATGTCAATCAGTTTAAAGCTATGCGAAGTCAGGTTAACATTTTTTAAATTAGGAGCTGCACGCAAGGGTAGAGGAGTTCGTGCCTAATAGTGGATTATAATTAATGTCATCACCTCGGGAACCGACCAGCTTGCCCCAATTAGACGATTGGGCCGATTATACGAAGTAACATAGTACTTATTTAATAACTAAATCATTAGCTACACACATATATACACAGCGCTCGAAATTAGAGAACATTCGGATAATTTCTACATATTTTATGGCCAGAAAAGAATAAGATTACAAGAAAAATGAAAATTATCTGCAGTACCTTGCCAGTGGTTTTAAACGAAACTTGTATAAAAGAGCGACTGCTGCTCAAATACATAATTATATATATATATATATATATATATATATATATATATATATATATATATATATATATATATATACATACATATATATATATATATACTGGGGCAGCGGATCATTATTTCAATATATTTTGTAAATATAACAGACAATGAATGTCTATTATGTTTGATGATGAGTCGCTCTAAACTTCGTATGGTTGCTTTAATTTCGGTAGAAAATAAAGGCAAAAATTGTCCAACATTTGGATATATTTTTATAAATCCTCGATTGGGTTCAAATCTGGGGACTGACTTGGCCATTGCAAGACTTCAACGTTATTTTCAGCTATCCATTTCTTTGTAGATCTAGTGATATGCTTAGGATTATTATGCAGTTGGAAAACCCAATCAGGAGGTAGCCGAAGTCTCTCAACAGAACGCATTAAATTGTCTCGCAGGATTTTCTGGTAGCTTTCGGCATTCATCTTGCCATCTATTATTGATATTCTGCCAACATCTTTTGCAGAAAAACAGCCCCAGATCATGATACTGCCACCACCAAACTTTACAGTTGGCAACGTGTTCTTTGGTAAGTAGGCTTCAACGTCCTTCCTCCACACATGATTTCAATAATTATGACCAAACAACTCTATTTTAGTTTCATCTGTCCATAGTATTTTTCCCAAAACGAATATTCTTTATCCTTATGCTCTCTAACGAATTTTAGCCTAGCATCTCTGTGTCGTTTCAAGAGCAGTGGAGTCTTCCTTGGGATGTGTGATTTCAGACTGTTTTTGTGTAGTTCATTACTTATTGTACGCTTGGTTACTTTAATCCCTAATGCACGCAGATGTTTCTGCAGCTCTTCTCGGGTAACCTGTGGATTTTGTTGGATCTGGCGTCCTAATATCCTTGCTGATCTTAGAGAAATCTTCCTCGGAGCACTTGTTTGTCTTTGGTTTTCGACGCTGTTACGAGTTTTAAACCTTCCAATGAACGAAACAATTGTAGTAAAAGGAATATTTGTAAGAAATCGTTCTGTAACTGTTCCCATCTTTCCAAAGAGACAAAATGTGTCGTTTTTGTGAAATAGTCAATTCTTTATCTTTAGAACCTTCTCGTAAGACTAGAAATTGCAGAATGATCTGATAATGGCTAATAGCGTTAACTATAATTACTGATAACATTACTGGAACATTCTAGAATATACTTTTTTCATAATTAATTGATTATTTTATTCTAATAATTGATTTGTACGAATACTTTTTTCACCAGTTAGAATTTAAAAATGCATTAATTTCTGTTAGAAGAAGAGTTAATTAAAATTATTATTATTTTTTAATAGCATATGTCTTTATACATAAAATGTGCTGAGATTTGTTTTATTTAAGGCTTTTACATTTATAAAAATACTATTTTCAAGTGTACGAATATTTATTTCCCCAATGTATATATATATATATATATATATATATATATATATATATATATATATATATATATTAATTTCCGAAAAATATTGTGAGGAACTGTTTATTTTATATAAACCTGCTTCACAATTATTATTTTTATGTATATTTGTGATTCTGAAACTATCCATATTAATTTTGGATGTAGTTGTAATGATAATGCCTATACTGAATAAATTGTTTTGCATAGTGAATGTTACAGAGTTAGTAAGTAGTACATGCGCTTGTATATTTATATGCTTTTTTTTATTTTTACAATACTTCCCCAAAGAATGATTATGAATAGAAAACACTTTCAAAAAGCTTAAATATCTTTATTATTTCATTCACATTGCTAAGAGAAATGCATACAAAATATTCAACCTCGAAAAGATGACAAGATTACCAACAATAACAATGGCAACTAAGTAGATAAAAACAAACAGTAATTTTCATATTCTTATGTCTCGCTACTTTGAGTATCTTTTAGAAGGCATCATTTGCTATCCCAAAAAAGCCTTTCAGATTTATGTGTTAAAATTACGTGTTAAAACACTTGCCAATCAGGTATAATTCCGTACTTGCTTCATTCTGACGTCTCAGTTTCGTAGCTCGCATCTTGTGTCACCCCTTTTGCTAACGACCATGACTTCTTACAACAAATACTTAGTCATTTCTTTCCCTTCTAGTTCTATGTCTACCATGAAAATCGTGTCATCTGCGGTTCTTGCTAAGACTGTGACTAATATTAGGTTGGTTCAAAAATAATGACGTTTTCTCACATAGTAACATATGTCAGAAAACGACATTGTTTTTGCACCAACCTAATAATAGTTAATCCTGGTAAGACATTTAATTCACTTAAGATCTCCTCACTGTAAATATCAGGTAAGAATACGTATCCATGTCTTATGCCTCTTTCTAATTTTATGTATTGAATTTTTTTTTTTTTTTTTATGAAAGCTGTTTGTACCAAGTAAATATGTCGATTTATTGTAATATATTTCACAAACAATATCATTAAATCTCTTTAATTACAAAATAAAGCTGTTAATTAAATTTTAGTTTAATTTATTTTAATTCAAGATAATGACATTCAAAAAAATAGCTGGCTACTCCAATCCGAGAATGTCCATTTATCAGAGCGACTACTACTCCGGCATATTTGTGTTTTTTCTACACCCAAAGAGCCTACCTGTGGTTTATACTGTAAATATGTTGAGCGGATCTTAGTTACAGTTTCTGGGAGAGAGAGCATAATAAACAGTCTGAACCAGAGCAGTACACTCAAACCTTCGGTCACGATGATTTGTGACTTCGTGCTACCAAAACCATTGACGACTCCCCAAAGAGTTTCGACTGACCAATTTCACCCACCAAGCTTGGGTCAACCCATTTTCCGGTACCATTCCAAAGGTGCCGACTCCCGCTGGGGTCGCTTCACTCAGAAACGATGACATCAAGAAATCAACTTCCTGACAAATCGACCATGGTAAGATTCGAACCAGGGTCTGAGAAAGCGAACGCCCTAATTCTTTCGGTAACGTGTCCATTACGTATTAATATGGGTTATTTATAACGATGAAAATAGCCCATATTAGAAATATATAATTAAACTGTTATTTTATAAAATAAGTCTACAAATTATTTTTTCTGATAAGAATTGATAAATTAGCCAAGATATAAGCTACATGCAAGTTGAGGTAATTGATAAAAAAAAAATTCATTTGAAATAACGGTTTTACATCAGACCCGTGCGTATAGACGGAGGAAAATACGTTGTATATTTAATTTTAAGTGCGAACGCACGAACACTAAATTAAGGAACTACGAAAAAAATGAAAATAACACCGACATCTCATGTTAAAAGATATATTTTTTCAAAATTACACAAACACATTTTGAAATACTAACGTGTAAATTTATTCAATAAAATCGACATTGTCTTCAACAACGGCCACAAGACAACTTCTGAATCTCTTGCATCTCTTCTGGACGGTTTCCTTGTTTAAGTTGGCTATAATTCTTACCTTCAGTTCATCTTTGGTGTTTACAAAGAATTTTGTTGGTCTCTTGTTTAACTGCGTCCCACACATAATAAACAAGGGGGTTGCAGTCTAGGGAGTTAGGTAGCCAGATGTAAGGGGTGATGTGCTTGCAGAAATTGTCTGACCGCCATGACAGGTTTCTCCTGCTTGTGTCCTGTTGACAGAGATAGTGTCTTCCAGCAGCCACCCTCTTGATCGAAGGCAGCACTCTCTCCTAAAGGCACATGATGTAGGCCACTCTGCTGTGAAGATCTCTAGGAAGATGAATGGAGGCATAATGTCGGTATTACTTGTAAGCACACCAAACACCATGATGTTGACTGGATATATCATCCATCTCTTTCCGAATCCTCTGCACTGTTCTCAAATTTACAGCCTAACACTCTGAAATATTCCTACTGGATCTACCGTTGCGAATGCCAAACAGTACAGCATGCCGTTTTCAAATTTCTGGCGGAGTGAATTGAGTCGTGGTGATCTTTTTCTCACAGACGGTGCCAAACTGATCCTACCATACAATTCGGACGAAAGCGAATATTTACTCATCGCACACTGTATTATTCAATGGATTGCAAATATATATGTTAGGGTTGAAGTAAAACATTACTTTCTACATTTCAGATACTGCCGACCGTACCCAAGAGAGGAGCAGTCGAGTTTAATTTGTCCAACTTTGTGAAACTGTGATCCGACGCCTGTGGGACCTCAGTCCGCTTGGAATTCGACCGGCCGACCACACCGCATCTCCGGTCGAACCCGCCCTTGGTATGTCCGACTTGCTGTCTGTCTGCCCGCCCGTGGGACCACTGGCTATGTTTTGCGCTCGTTCGACAGACCACGAAGCGTCGTCGGCCGAGTCTGCCCACCACTCAGAAGCGAGGAGCAATAGTGTTTCACGTAATATGTTTCAGAAATTTTAGAGCGGAGGATTTACCAGAGGTTTGCTGAAAACTTCTTGAACTTCTTAAAATCAATCACCTGATATTTAATGAGTGAAAACTTTCAGCGCTTCCTCCTATAAATATTTATACTAATGGCTCTTTGTTTTGAATTATTTGTTTTATAAAACATAATCGTAACAACATGACTTGAGACGATCAACAAGGCGGCGCTGAAAAAAATTACCAGTTTTGACCCATTCCCCAGCAACCTACAAAATGTTCTTACATCAGATATTTCTATTTTGAAAGTCTCGGTTAGTTCGAGAACTTTTCAACGCCTACTGGTATGGATAATACGTCACACACAATCTTACCTTTTCCCCTCACGGATGCTGCAAGCATTTGCTATTTATAAAGTATTAAGAAACTCTGACCATTGCAGCTGCGGGCGAGTATTTTGGAAGTCGATATTCTGATGCTTTTAGTTAATTATGATCGATTTCTCAGTCCCAAGACAATGTCATTGGCAGCGGAGTTATTACCAATCCTACAGATATTACTACTATCTGCAATCTATCAATATGAGAAATAGTTTGGCCAAGGTGGCCGATATCAAGCAATTGAATGGTAAAGGGACTTTAATATTGTATCTTTTATGATAATAGATAATTCATCTGCTCATCTTCTGAAAATGTTGTTTTAACTATAAAGTTATCTACATAACACTTCGTAGAGGAAGAAAAGAAAAAGTGAATGATATTAGGGTGCTCGCAAAGTAGACACTTTTTTTTTACAGAAAAGCTATGAAAAAATATGTTAAATTTATTTAAATGTTATTAATCAAGAAGCTGAACACTTTCATTTTTAACCAGTAGTACCCAGCGGGAAAGTAAATTTCCATTCTTCGTTTAAAGAACACAGAAAAAAACATTTAAAAGACTGATTTTATCGTCTTTGTCTATGAATGTTTTACCGTATATAAAATGTTCTAGCTATCGTAAGAAAAGA
Source organism: Acanthosepion lycidas (assembly GCA_963932145.1). NCBI lineage: Eukaryota > Metazoa > Mollusca > Cephalopoda > Sepiida > Sepiidae > Acanthosepion > Acanthosepion lycidas. The sequence continues at coordinate 124,129,217 of OZ010581.1, forward strand.
AAATCCGCAGATAATTTATCTAGTGAATATGGAGGATGTAAAAGAACCTCCCCTACAAAAGATCTAATTTTTCTTTGTTGTGTTTTGCATCCTGTGGCATTGTATTGCCATGTTAGAAAATAAAACATTTTCGGTTTACCAAAAAAGGATGCTTTCGACATAATACTTGATTTAACCAATCAGTTTGCTGACAATGAACATCAAGTGATGATCGTTTCATATTCCAGTACATCGTATTGTATTACATTTTTAAATTTCCAACAGATACAAGGCATGGGCTTCTGAATATGAAGTGTTTGTTTTGGTATTGGCACTGGTTTGTCATTTTGTGGTAATTTCTGACTTTTTTCGGTTTTTGTTGACATGCTACCCCTATTTCCATCCCCTGTAAGGATGTGATGCAAAAATAAAAGTTCTTATTCTGAACTCCCTATTTCAAGTTTAAAGAATAAAAAAAAAACAATTTAAAAAAAGAATATTCCGCAGAAAATTTTTTTAAAAGATTCCTTTCAGCTTCATTCTCTATGAATGTTTTGTTACGTATGCAATGTTCTAGTGACCGTAACAAAGGACGATTAGTAGTTGCTAAATTTGGTGAATATCGAAGATGTGGAAGAACACCCCATGCAAACAATATTATTCTGGGGTGGGGGAATGTTTTGCAGCGTGTGTCTTTGCATTGTCATGTGAATGAACCAAAACTTTTTTTTCTTTTATTTGTAGGATGAAGATTATTGTCCTCATCTTTATTGTTGTGATAACAATGTTTCGACTGTTGTGCCACCCAGTTTTCTTCGCGTGTATATTGATCTGGGTAACATACAGGGAATTCGGAACAGAACCCTTTATTTAACCTACGGGGTTAAACTCTTCTCCTTCCCCAACCCGCTTCTATGAGTATGGCGTCTAATACTTATTTTTATTCAGTACTGCTAGTTTATTGCTTGACCGTTTCCCTTGAGCTCGTACATACTGCCCAATCCAGAGATTGAACTCAAAATCTACTAGCTCATTGTTCCGTAGGACAAATCGTTCGTTTGTGAATTTGTGGACGAAGTGACAAGACATTTTCAGCGTGACGCGCTTTGTTTACCCGATAAGGTTTGCCGACAATGAACATCTATTGAGATTCTTTTTCCATATCCTATTTTATGTTCCACCAGATGAAAAGCATGGATTTCTGTAGATGAAATCTTGGTTTTAGGGTTGACACTTTTCTCTCATACTGTGATAATCGCCGTCTTTTTTTTTTCTTTTTCTTTTTCGTTTATGTTAACATGCAACACCTATTTTCATTACCTGTAACAATGTGATGCAAAATTAAAATTTGTTAATCAGTGTTAAATGGCTGCTACAGAAGGTGTAATGATCTCTTCTCTAGTGAAAGCTGATGAGGGACCCAAATACCGTTGAGAGATTCATGGACAGTTGAATGTGAAGCCTTATGGTTTTTGTGTCAAATCTCTGGGTCATTGACGACTGTGGATAGTCGTCAATGACCCAGAGATTTGGCACAAAAACCAATACTGAATTATAAGAAAAGCTCTTCCTTCATAGTGGTAACCTTCCATAGCCGGGTTTGTTCGATATGTCACTTTCTTAAAGAATTTAAGCCATGGCAGATATCTATCAATCATCATGGCATCCGTATAGAGTGATTTTCCAAGAGTAGCTTAGATGCGGTAGAAGGCCGAGAGTATGGGGCACCCAGTGAGGATCGAACTCACTACTCAGTCGCAATTGTTCTAGCTAGACAAGCTTGCTAACCATTACACCGCCTGTGCTAATTTTTATATATGAATCTCTAGCAATATCAAACTTTTGCAATTTTTAAAAACAAATATGCCGTTTCTTAAAGTTCTGATAAATCTCCGTGTTAAAAACTGAAATGCTTTAAACGCGAAATAATGACCGATAAAGAGATTATGAAGTAATTCGTAAAGTAGTTTCGGACAATTCACCCAGTAATTCTGGTTGGTCTGTTGAGTGGTAATTCATTTCTTGTAAAGACGCATTTACTTTTAGTGCACCTTAATAAAAGCTTCTTTTTTACTTTCTTTTTTTTCCAGAATTTTTCAACGGATAAAAATACTGTTCACCCATTCTAGTTTAGACTGATATACCAATCATATTTATATGAGTACAAATGTATTCCTCTTAATTGGAACGTTCATTAATTTCAACTCCCAACTAATATATAGGAAAAAAGCAAAAATGTCTGTTTTTGATTGAAATTCATAGATGTCGATAGCAACGTTCCCGTTATTTGACGGTGTAAAGGTAACACCAAAGTTAATGACTATGGTAAAATAGTTTTGTAGCAGAAAATTTCCACTGTCTACCAATTATATTCTGCATACTGTATAAGTGACTGTTTCCGTGGAAAGAAAAAAGAATTGTATATTCAGAGCGCCATACGTAATTAGATAATTTCAAAAACCTTTTCTTTATTCTTTATTCCATTTGTTTCTTCTTCTCGAACGATTTTGATATCTTCCGTTTTTATTATTATAATCAATCCAGGTCGAATGATTAGTCCACTTTCCGAACATAAGACCAGGGTTCGAATTTCTCTATGATCATCTCAATCAGGCAAGTGATTTCTGAATGTTTTGGTCTGGGGAGGCAATCCCAGGGTCCGCCCTTTAATCAAGCTGTTTTAATTAAATTAGCTCGATGGGATTGTTTGTCGATGCTTGCGTTAGCAAAGGGTCACAAGTCATCGTGACCAAGTCTTTGAGCATAGTGGCCATTTTCAAACAGTTGACCTCGCGAGAGAACACGCCATCTCTTTGAAATCGTAAATGAGGCCCTCTCAATGTAGTTGCAACATAGGCGAACCGTTTAGGTGTTGAACAAACCTGAATGTTACAGGGAAGGCGGCTGCAACATAGATTTGCTAGAAAATCACTAGCAGACCGGCATATTGCAATAGGAGCGGCCAGCCATTATTATATAATCGTTTTTATGACAATTTATTTACAACCTTTTCATTAATGCACTTTCGTCGTTTAACGTCTGCTTTATTCATCTTTCTGAATATCCAACTGATCTTTCTCTTTGTCAGTAATATAATAGCTATCACCCGATTCTGGCAAAAAATATGACGAGGAGGCGAACAGCTGCTTTTTCGTTTGATATAAATGATAAAGATGAAATTAAATAATATTTAAAATATATAATAAAAATGATTTCAGAAAGCATCATCTACAAGAAAAGAAAGAAATATTAGCAAAATATTCATAATAATGGTTGAAAAATATTCATTTATAAATCTTTCTGAACATCCTACTAATCTTTCTCTTTGTCAGTAATATAATAGCTATCACCCGATCCTGACAAAAAATATGACAAGAAGTTTTGATATTCGATTGCGAAAGATGCAAAAAAAGTAAACTTATTAAGATTTGCAGATCAGTATTCACGAGTTGTGCCTGGTGTAAAAGGTATTATCACTATTCAACAATAATCTCAAAAAGATAAAATTGTTTGTACATTAAGAAAATTCACACATACGAATATAATTTAGGTAATGTAAACTTGGAGCATGGTACTTTCAAAAAAACTAATATTAAAACTATGAAATGGTTACGATGGTTCATTTACTAAAAGTTAGGATGAAGATAAATATTAAAATAATAATATTGGTTGAGCATAATTCATATAAGAACAAATGAAGATGTCAGAAAATATTTATCAAGAATTAATAATAATCATCACCATTGTTTCATTTAATAAATGATAAAGATGAAATTAAATAATATTTAAAATATATAATAACAATGATTTCAGAAAGCATCATCTAGAAGTAAAGAAAGAAATATTAGCAAAATATTCATAATAATGGTTGAAAAATATTCATTTATAAAAATTATAAGTGATAGTAAATGCAAGTCAAACATTATATAATAATGGTTGATAATGCCTTATCCAATATAAATGAAGATGAAAGTAAATACTAATTAAAAATTGATACCAATTGTTGATAATGCTCCATCAAATAAAAAATGAAGATGAAAGTAAATACTAGTCAAAAATTAATAATAATGGCTGACAATGCATCATATAATAGAAGATGAAAGTAATTATCAAATAAAATAGTAAATGTTTACGCTAGTAAATAATTAATTAGAGCGGTTAATAATGCTTCATAAAAGAAAATGAAAACGCAAATAACAGTCATAAATAATAATGGTTAACAAGTCTTCATCTATTAATAAAATGAAGTTGAAGGTAAATCTAAAATTAATAATAATGGCTGACAATGATTCATTTAATAAAATTAAAGATGAAAGTAAATACGAGTCAAAAATTAATAATAAAGGTTGAAAATGCGTTACTAAAACTAAAATAATGATAATATTGCCCATGATACTGATTAGCTGTTATTAGAATTTGTTTATCAATTAGAATCGTCCTCAAGGAAAACTGAGAGAAATTTGCTCACTTTGTCTCAATTATTTTCATTTAACCTATTATACTTAATCCTGCTGTACTACTACTACTACTACTAATAATAATAATAATAATAATAATAATAATAATAATAATAATAATAATATCTCGAACAGAAGATATGTTTTTCTTTTTTCATTTTCCTCTCCTTTTTTTCACTTCTTTTTCGTCTTTCTCTCTGGTATCCATATTTAGACTTTACATACTTGTTTGTTCTTCCTATTCATTTTGTTTTTATTTTTCATTGTTTGCCTTTCTTTTAAAAAAAAATCTTTGTCTGCCTACGAAATAAAAAAGTAGTTTATGTGTAAGAGCATCTGTTAAGTTAGAATTTCCAAAGAATAAACATAAAAAAATCATTTGTTCTACTGATTTCTTTTTTCGTTATTTTAAGCTTATTTCGTTTCTCATAGCAGCGTCTTAAGTAGAAAGTCTTGCTCAGAAATCAGAACTATTTTTACTTTATAATTGTGTCTTTTACTTATAGACATTTTCTGTGTGTTTCTTCCCACTTTCTCTACTTTAAATGCCAAAATATTCTCAAATGCTGACGTGTGCTCACAAAAGTAAGCAAACCAACGACATAATCGAATCCGAACATTATGACGTTAAATCTATGAAACTTTTCCGATTTTGTCGTCCATTTGCTAGGCATCCTTCTAATCGTTTTGATGCATTAAATCCATTTTTCAGTAACTTGGAAATGAGTAGGAAAGCAGTCATGAAATTCAAGCAGGATCACCTTACTTTACCAGCTGCCTCTACGTTGCTAATTCTATTTGTATCAAGAGACTGGGCTCAATATAGGCTTATCTTATTAAACTTTGTAACCAGATCAACGTACTTGGCGATAAAGTTACTCACACAACTTTTTGAAAATAAATTAGCATCTCCAGACATATTATTATATGGAAAATATTTTAGATTCTTTTTCGTTAACTGTGGTACTTTCTTTTTTAGTTATGCCAAAAATTCCTAAAAATCGAGTTAAAAACTTCTAATAATGCAATATGTTTATTGCGATACAAATATCGTGCATGTGTTACCATAACTATGATGCTACTTTTAAACGTAGCCACAATCAAGATTCACACATGTGGCCCCTTAAAGTGTGTGGCATCAAGCGATTAGAACTACACTTGCGCCACTGAGTTCGAACAAGTGAGATGAAATGTTGGTCCATCAATGCAATTCTCAACGAGGCATCAAATGACTAGAGTCACATTGGCAACCAATTCGCTATCATCTTTAACACATATCAATGTACCAACAACAGTATTGAGGACTGGCGCTACAGAATCATAAACAAATAACTTCACCAAATAAGAAATCACATCATTTGAAGACTTTCAACAGCACCGAAAACTAAAATGGATATCACGTGTAACACGACGAGAAAATAATGATATAATCAAGATACTTTAAATAAAAGGTTAGGAAGGAAACGCCCATCAATACTGGAACGAGCGATAACACCTACAAAACTTGAAAAAACTATTTTCACGAAAAGTCGTTTTGAGAGAAATCTTTTTATAGATTTCAACCAAAAGGAGAACGGGTTGCTCGGCTAATGAATACTAAAATAACTTCTAGGGATACGGCTATGTTACAGTTAGCACTACCATCTGCAAATGGATATTGTTGAAATATGTTAGAGATAAACATGATAATGATAAAATAAAATACTTAAACCTAATGCTAGAACCAGACTTTTCCAAAGTTGTCGGGTGGTATAGACATTCAGTCGTACGATACTCATATAGAAACGTGTTTGGCTCTTACGATGAACAGCTTCTGTTAGCCTGTCAAGTGTTTTACGCCGCCTTGTTACAAGAAACTAACGAGCATCACAAGTTTTATAACCCAAGATTCTACTTTTTCTACCTGCCGTGTCCCTGAAACACGTGGACTATCATTTCCTTTCCACAACTTCCTATTATTTGGGGCTCTGGGGATGGTCTATCTTTTTCTACCTCTCTTAATCCGTTATGCCAACCAATTGCACAAGCTCTTTATATAGGTTGTTCACTGCTTCCTTTCTGTCTTCTTGGACTTCTATATGCCCTGTGAGTGTCGAAATATCTAAGCGTTCTTTCCTCATTATGTGTCCTAGAAATTTAAACTCTCTCATTCTGAAAATATAAATGTTCTTTCTGTTTTTTATTTCCCCCACAAAATTACTCACATATCCGGTTCAAAGGATTCTCAGAATCCTTTGGTAGAATTACATTTCTGTTGATTCAAGTCTCATCTTCATCGATTAGAAGATTGTCCAACATTCACTGCCATATGGGAGGACCGACATTACGTAAGAATTCATTACCCTTTTCTTTGTTTCTAACGAAATTTTATTGTTTCAGTGTTGTTTTTTTCCATCCTATCTCAAAGCACTTCGTAGATATTTAAATTTCTGTACTTCCTTCATTTTGATGCCTCAAATTTGTGGTTCGCTTCTTTGGTTGTTCGTTTTGTGATAAGCTTAAATTCTGCATTATTACAATTGCTGCTTATCCCGTTCTCCTCGCTTGTATTTTTTTAAATTCTGATACTTTTTTCGCTGACTTCTGAAATCTAAATTTCAAGTTGTGAACGGTGGCAATGGATGCGTCTTGGTTATGGAAGAATATTCTTTTCTTGGATGTAATAATGAACAGGTATAAAGTGCATTCGCCCGTGCATTGAATACTATTGCAGTATCTGGTCTGGCGCTCTTGCTATTTATCTCCAGGTTCTTGACAATCGATTGTGACTTGGCATCACGACACAGTCATTTTCTCACCGACTTGACATGGCTTCGCTCTGTCTTTTCTAAAAATATTTTCATGGCAACTGCTACTACTAGCTTTTTTCCCTGATGCCCTGACTGCATGAATTTAAGCATACCACAAGATTGGAATCTAGGTCCTACCCGTTTACTGTTTAAACCGCTAAATTCAACCTCTATTTCTACTCGAACAATTTTTCTCGATTTCCCGCCTGTGGAATTGTTTTCTTTTGATTCTGTTTATTTGCTTCTCTGCAATCTTCACAGATTTAAATGCAACGTCAATTGCCATATTCTATCTTCTTGAATACTTTTGTGCTGGCAAAATATTTTATTTCAAACATGTAAATGACAGACAATTGTGGAGAAGCAATATCACCAATGTCATGATAGGTCACTACACATTCATGATTGTTAAAGACAATATATATTTGTTGCCTATTATAATATATATAATAATCAAAATAATAAACTTTTTTTCTAATGCACACATTTCATTAGACACCATTTACATCTAACCCAAGGGAGCGTTTATATGAGGGGAGGATATATATATTTTTACATATCAAGAATAATATTGAGGGGAAAATGGATAACTGTTTTCGTCTGACTATTTTCGTCTTTCAGGACTTCATCGGAGTAAAATTGTTACGTTGATGATACTACACATGCGCAAAACATGGAATGCTGGGAATTTTAAATTTTTATTTTAAATTTAATTTGAACCATCCGTCGTTCGTGGGTATGTCTACTTGTACCGCACGTAACAAATTTACTCCGATGAAATCTGAAAGGGCGCAAACTTTTTTCATACATTTGTCCCTCTATATATATATATATATATATATATATATATATATATATAGATACGCCCAGCTTGTGAAGAGCTTATGGTAGTGCTGCAACAGTTCATCGGCAGTGACCTTAGATGGAAACAGAATGTTGATGACACCCATGTAAGCCCCGGAAGGGGGAAGGACTATTTATTCCTCAATAATAACTAACTTTTCTGTGTCCACAGCTCTCCGTGACAAGTTCCATTGACATAATGAAAAGAAATGGAGGGCTTACCACTTGGTGGTGTAATTACCAACGGTTAACAGCATAGAGACTTCTCTGAAATATTTCATTATGATTTCTTCAACCGAGCTAGGGAAATTGAAAAATCCGAGGGACATTCGAATTAGCAGTTCTAAAACATGCATACAAACATACATACGCACACAATATATATATATATATATATATATATATATATATATATATATATATATATATATATATATATATATATATATATAATGATACAACTCACAAAGTACTTTACGAAAATTAAAATACTTTTGCAGCGGAATTTCTGACAAAAAGTGCTTATTATTAAGGCTGGCAGCGCTTCTGACAAAAAGGGCCCAATTGATAACTAGAGCTATGATATTCTATAAAATGATTTCCAGGGTTTAGTTAATGCACTCATGATTTTGCGTCGAAAAGTTTATATAGAACCAGATGTTCGATATATATGTATGTATGTATATATATATATATATATATATATATATATATATATATATATATATATTGAATATATTTTTCACTGAAATTTATTCATCATATCATATCTAGGTAGTTTTCTAAAAATTAAAGCCGATTACACAACATTTCAAGCTCTATTTAGACTTATATTTTATGACCATACAATGAGATGTGGAAACATAAACCGTAGATTTGTCTGCGGAATATGATTACATTATGCTTAGATAGTTATTGTGAAATCAGCAAGTTTTTTGTCATAACATTTTATTTTCTATCCTACATCAATTTAAAATCTTCCTTTTTATAGTCCTTATTTTTTAAATACAATAAGATCATTGTAAATTTCAGAATTTCGCTATTGCCCATCAAAATGACTGGAAGCAAGCGAATCTAAAACAATGGAAACGAGAGGTAACAAATTATTGTAAAATGCTGCCAATAACAAAGGAGGAGGAATTCACTTATTTCCTGGGCGTATCAGCTTGTTAATTCCAATAAAAAAAGATGCTTACATGTGACTCCTCGTAAAGAAACGTATCATCAAAGAGTCGGCCTTTTTTGACTGATAGAATGAGGCAGCGTATAGGTTCTAACATGTTTGGTTCATCGCATGAACCAAACATGGTCTGTAATAGTGTGTTAAATGGCGGCTCTAAAATATGTTTTAATTAAATGTCTCATACCCCTCCTCTCCTCACTCAGTTTGAAGTGGTAACATCTTCTACTAAATATTTTTCCCAGTAAATTCTCTTCAGCATCTAATCTTGATTTATCTGGAACACCTTGGCTGGTCTTTCCTATTAGAAAAGAGCCTCTAAATAGAGATATATATAGAACTCTGTCCATAGTTTCTGCTATTATTTCTGAACTGTATTCTCACAATGCATTTTGACTTTTTAGTATCTCTACAATTATCCTTAAGAAATGTGCTCCTGAAAGTCCACCTGTTCTGTTTAAATTCTACAATAAATGCCTTGCTTGTACTTGCTCTTCTGTAGTCCCAGTCTTTAAGAACTTAGGCGAAATATCTTATCCTTCTAACTCTCGGCCGATTAGCCATCTACCTTTTTGGCAAAGTATAGACGCTCTAATTAACTCTAATTATTTAATTTTCCCACAATCGAGGGCCTCAGATCAGATAATCAATATGGGTTTTCTCTTTTCTGAATTATTGCTGAAATAGTTTTCAAGCTTTAGATAAAAATGATGAAACTCGGCCTATTGCTTTGGACATCTCGAAGGCATTTGACAGGGTTTGGCACACTGATCTTCTTCACAACATGAAAGGTTATGGCACTTCTGGGCGAATTTTTGAACTGATTCAGTCTTTGTTATCAAATCGCGAAACGAATGTTTTGCAGAATGACCTCTCTGATATATCTTTTTGCATATGTTCCCTAAGGCTTTATAGTTGCATTCACGTTGTTTCTAATTCCCTATAAATAAATTTATTTTCTATATATACTTTCATGGTAGACTTCAAGCGCAGTAATACATTGACGGCAAAGTCTGATGAATTTACATTTGAAATGACTAGATGTAACCCTAAGTTTTATGCTAACAGCTTCTACTATCACACTTCTCAAATATGGAACTCACTTCTGGCTTCTGGCTTCTTGTTTCCCAGTCAACTTTGATCTTCAAAAATGTAAATGCAATGTCAATCGTTATATTCTATCTTCTTAATTTTTATACATTTATTGTCCTTTCTCCTTAATAGGAGTTTTCTCATATCCCGTAACATGCAGAGACAACTTGCGCCTTGTGTGTTCTATTGTTTTGATTGGAGTAAAATGATTTAAAAGAACTGCCTCTACCTATTCTGATGATGACTTGAGAAATGTCGAAATCTTTTACTTTTTTTTTTCCGAAATAAATTTTCGGACAGTTTCTGAGAGAATTTCATCATTGGCTTAGAATGATTATTCGTAATTCGTTGATCATTGTAATTAATCGATGCAAAATGTCTGCAGTACTCATATATATATATTTCACAATTTTGCGATCATCAGACAAATTGATCGTAAATGTGTGAAAACCAGGGTCACATACTCATATACATACAACTCAATATGTTAGCTCTAGCACTAATATTCAGCGCCATACACTTATTGCACACACAGAATAATACATACATACTTAGCTACTTCGTTCAAATATATCCCTTTCCGGGACATATCATATATATATATATATGTATATATATATATATATATATATAGAGAGAGAGAGAGAGAGAGACAGACAGACAGACAGACAGACAGACAGACAGAGACAGATAGATAGATAGATAGATAGATAGATAGATAGATAGATAGATAGATAGATAGATAGACACACACATATATATTTAATAACATTATCGTTGAACGAAAAAAGAAATTCACAATATTGATCCATATTTTTTTTTATTAATACAATCTAAGCTTTCGGCTTACATAAGCCATTATCAAAGATCTCAATTACAATATATTAAACAATATACGGACAGTGATGATAGTCTGTCAATGTTTACATAGATGATTTCTAAGCAACGATAAACACGCGCATATAAGACGGTAGAAGCGAAAATCGCACCGCATCTCATGACGTCACACATGACAACACGAGAGTGAATTGGAGAACTCTAAAGTATGGGAAGCCGTTGGTATGAACCAATAGCTTCTGTTACCAATTATAGACATTTAAGAATATTTGTAGAGATGCCATAATTGATTTTGTTTAGTTTGGGTTTCAACTGTTTTATGTATAATGCTTCAAGGATTTTTAGTTTTTGTCTATTGTTTTCATGTCGAAGTATTTTACGGAATTGAATGTTCAACGATAATGTTATTAAAATTATCAGATGTTACGAAAAAAATTTACATGAAATAAATAGACAACACTTGTCTATATTGTTTAATGAAACGTATATAAATGAAAAGATGCTGCCTAAATACATACAATATATATATATATATATATAGAATAAGCCGCTTCCAAAAGAGTCTGCCTAAGACTGCACACAGGGAAAAAAATTACACAATACAATAAAAATGGTAGAGTCAAATCTCAGGTGATGTTTGCGTGAAATGATTAAGCTAGATATACCTTAATTATTTCACCCCAAGCTAATCGATAATGTCATCAAATCGGTTACTGGGAGTGAAAGAGAATGAGAAAACTTTAGTAAAGAGAATTGAAGAGGAAGGACAACGAATGAAAAAGGAAGAAGATGATTGGAATTATATTTAGATTTTTAAACATTGTAGTTGTTAGAGAAGCAAGAAATCAGAAACGAGTTACAGAGGCGTTAAGTGCGAGAAAAGAAAATGTCAGAATAAACCATACGAAAGTATATTCAACAATAAAATGCTGAGACATACTTGTCATTCAAATAGCACGCTTAAATTCATGCAGTCCAAGCACCAATGATGAAAGTTCAACAGAACAAATTAACCATGAAAATATTTGTTGAAAAGACACGACGTCAGGTGAAGTGAGTGCGAAATTCGTTGAAGTCAAGATGTCAGCCCAGGATCAAATACATTACAAACACTCCTTTCTTGAAAAAGCATGTTTTCTTGCCATGCAATCAGGGATAAACATTTTAAATCTTATTTGTACACGAACAGAACAATTACACAAATAATATGACACCGTGTCAAGTTTGTTTATTTCTCTTTGATTTTGAATAAGTTTAGTGTATACCTATTCAGCTTGACTGTTGCGTTTTATCATACTTTGGTAGTTTTTTGTGAAGAAAAACTTAAAGAATATGTTTAAACAAAGATTTTGTAACCAGAGTGAAATTATAGCGGACACATTGTAAGAACATATTCTGTTAATTGATAAATTTCAGACAAAATAAAAACGTCTTCTGACCGAAAATTGTTCATGAGATTACTATTGTGTGAATACTAACTAAGAATAAAATGTAATTAAATTTAGTTTATTGGAAAAGATAAAAACTACACAGAATTTGATGACTTTATCAAAGTATTAATCTTCAAAGCTTGTAAGCATATATAATTATTAAGTCATTAGATAACTTACATTGTTCAAATAACTGTTTCAAATTGAGCTGAGAATTTGTCTGGAAAATGTTTGCGGACTCTACGTGACTTATTACGTACAGGTACTATGTATAAATAAAGAGGCAACATATCAAGTATTTAATCCAAGAGAGTGTCTGCGTTTTAGTCTGAGTAATAGATGTACGTAAAAGACCAAATCAATATCATTATGAAACGTTTCTAGTTCATTTCCAGTAGTACATAATCTACCTTCATAAGAATAAACTATTTTTTAAATCTTAGTAAATACCGACAATAATTTCTGGAATATAAGAATTTTGGATTTACACTTTGTTTTTTTTTTCTCCATTTCTTTCCGTTTTCTTTTTCTTCGTGGTTTCTTCAACAATTTTTATAAAGCCCAATTTATATCCCGTCAACCTTCCAGAAAATTAAAATCAGTATGCAAGTAAACGAATCAACTTCAATTTCTTTGTAATAAATGATATATATGTGATTGTCGTGAGAAAGATACGCGACATCATGTCCGAAAACGTCCACGTATTGCATGCGTATGGTGTCGCAGAGCAGTTGGAGGAAAGGAGAATTGGCGGATTGCACCTACGCATCTGTAAATCTCTCCCACTCATGCAATCAGCTGCTTCGTCATGGTCTATAAAATGAGCGTGTCTGAAGGTCTTGGCAGTCGGGGGCCGAGGGAGCCGACTGCCCTGTACGATAGACGACTGCCCTGTTCCAGGGGGTCCTTTTTGGCGTGACGGCTACAATATATACACTTACACAGGGTCTACATGAAGTTCGTGAGCATTTAAAAAAAATTATAACTTCATTTGTATTTACGATAGAAATAATTTGTAAAAAGGATTAGAAAGAAGTAAATCTATATTTTTTAAGATTTTATTTAAATTTTATTTAAGTTTCCACATGTCCTCCATTATTAGCAATACAAAAGCCAATACGATTTTGCAGTTCACGGAAAATATTTGTCAACTAATTTACTGTAATGCCTGAAATAACATTAGTTGTTTTAGCTATACTTAAAACTAGGTACATTAAGCTTTATAACATTTTCTACAGATTATTTCTATCGCAAATACAAATAAAGATATAATTTTTTTTAAATGCGCACGAACTTTATAGACACCCTGTATAAGGAACAGGATATACAACAATGGTATTTGCAGTGAATGTAATTTTAAACCTTTCCGTATTAGTCTAGATTTTGGATCAAAACGACCGAAACTAAGTGGAGTTGATTGGAATCCCGTATGGCTTGAATACTCACACTGATAAATTGTCTTTGTCTAAGTTTTGATAAACAGCTGAAAAGAGCGCGATATTTCAGCAGTATGGTCGTGACAGTAAAGAAGTCGAGGTTTCTAAAGCACGTCGTTACGGTTTTTTCATAGATTTCTTATTGTTAACATGGCTTCAATTAAGAAACATATCACGCATGCATAGAGAAGAGTAGCTGGCCTTCTTGCTGACATGCCTTCTTTCTTCCTATCTCTCGTTGCCTCCAAGAAACGATGCCTACTACGTAATTCCTAAAATAAAACGAGAAAAACTAAACCTGTAGGATATTGTCAGTGTGTTGATTGAGTCGCTTGACACAGCGTTACGATCCCTACTGAGGATTTTTCTATAGACAACCAGAATACGTAACATTTTCTATCAATATTTTTCTTTCTTTTTTTTTTTTTTGCTTTCTTCATTACTCATGTTTTGTAATATTTGTTTCCCAATGACAAATCACGTACAAATATCATTCTTATTCAGCTTTTCGTACATTCATGATTCAATCATTAAATCACAAATATGCATCGGCATTGTGAAGCCGTTAGCAATGGCGTGCCAGACCCCATTCATGATATGCACAGTTCGATCTCTATCCATTCACTGTCAATGCTAATATCTTTTCATTTACGTCTTGAAGCTTAGGTGAGTCACTATATATATATATATATATATATATATATATATATATAGGTAAACCGTATGGGTAAACCTAAGGAGGATAAAATCCAGAGAGCTCAACCCGTGTCAATATCTGCTAACTCACTCATGTCTTCTCTCTCCCCACTCACTTTCTCACTTCGTTAATTTACATATGTTTAATACGGCCCGTCAAAAATGTGTAAATTTTCTTTTCATTTTTTGTTTGGAAGTAAAGTCTGATGATCCGCAGTTCTTTAAAAGGGCTGTGGTGAAATAATTTATTACATGGAACCTTAAAGTGGTCTGTTTTTATTTAATATATATATATATATATATATATATATATATATATATAAAGAGGATGCGATGGATTAACTCTCGTCATTTTATCTTTTTTTAATTTCACGCATGCGCGTTCTTTGTTTTTGATTTTGTCTGCTGCATAGTATATTAGAGTCAGTTGGGCACCGTCTGTGAGAGAAAGAGCGCAATGATGCAATTTAATCTGCCAGAGTTTTGGAATCGTCTTACTGTACTGGTTGGCATTCGCGCCAGAATCTGCAATACGAACGTTTCAGCCGTCATGGGTATGACGAGAAACTATATCCGACAGCAAGCCCTTTGATCAGGATGCTTTAAGAAGCGTGGAATCACCTCTTAATTCCTGGTGTTCCCAGATCCACTCTGACCCGAGATGTTAGCACCTTTCAGGGCCACAGCTATGGGCAAATAGCTAACCAAAAGGTGTCGCAATACGGGTTTTGGAAAGAAATTATTACCACCAATAAAAATCTTGTCAGCATTAAATAACCCATTGAGGTTGATATGCCCTAAAACAAAACAAAAGGGGACAAATATTATGAAAGTATAAAATTTTAATACCAGCAATAGATTTTTGAAACAAGAAAAATAATATTACCATCAATATATTTTGGAAAAAATATATTACCAGCAATATATTTTTGAAAACATAATTAACAGCAATAAAAATCTTATCAGTATTAAATAACCCATTGAGGTTGATATACCGTAAAAACAAAACAAAACAAAGCGAAAGTTTCAGAAAGTTCGGGAGTCAATCTGAGGACAGTGAAGAGGATTCGGAAAGAGTTGGATGAGTCTAATGCTGATATCGAAGGTATGGCAGCTTTGAAAATTACTCTGATCTTTCTGATAAGAAAAGAACCCCCGGATTTGTTGGTGTGGACCCCACAATCAACAGCGAGGCCTACATCAATTGCCTTGAGGAGGTAGTGCTGCTCTGGGTCAATGTGTTAGCTGCTGGAAGACCATATGTCTGGCAACAGGACTCTACACCATGCCAAACAAGCAGGAGAATACAATCATGGTTGGCATACAATTTCTGCGAACACATCACTGCTTACATCAGGCCACCTAACTCCCAGACTGCAACATCCATAATCATTATGAGCGGGGCGCAGTTTCAAAACTCCTAGTAGCACTAAAGATGAACTCTAAGATAAGGATTATGCTAACATTCACCAAGTTAATCAAGGAAACATTCCAGACGAGTTCAGGGCATTCCGAAGTCGTCTGGAGGCGGATTTTATTGAATGTATTTACTTTTTAGTATTTCAAGATATTTTAATGTAATATTGGTAAATATATCTGTTATAATGAGATGCCAGTGTTATTTCCATGTTTGTGTATTTTACTTATCGTACCCTCTATATGAACTCAATACTAATAATGAAATTCCCTTCCTTGACATATTGATAAATACAAATAATAACAAATTTACTATTTCGCCATACAAAAAACCTACCAGCATAAATTCATGTACACTTAACTACAAGAGCGAATGTCCATATTACTACAAAATAGTAATTATAAAAGATCTAATATATCGGGCAGAAACTAATTCGTCTACAAAATAGATTTTTTTACAGTGAACTAAAGAATATAAAACAAACACTTATTAATAATAGATTTCTCAACTATATAGTTGATGAACAAATAAAATGCTTTCTTAGAAGTATTAATACTAAGCAAATAGAACATAATACTGCTTCAACTAATCCCAAACATATTAATCTCTTATATCGTAGTCAAATGCATACTAATTATAAACAAGATGAAAATATACTAAAATATTAGTAAATACTAATATATCTACAAAAGATCCCAGCAAAAAAATTAAGTTAATCATGTACTACACTAAATCTAATATATCCAATTTAATTATTCGCAATGATTCTTCCCCACTCCGCGTTAGCGATTTTCAAAAAAACCAACATAGTTTACAAATTCAAGTGCCCTTTGGAAGATTGTATCTCCAATGGATTAAATAATATTTATGTTGGTCACACCACAAACTCGCTTTCACGACCCTTGACTCTACATTTGAATGATAACTCTAACATTTTTAGGCATTTAAAAGAACATGCCTGGCCGCATACACAATTCTGGAAAATCCTTATTGAAAACACAATAATACTTAAACATGAAAACAATAAACAAATACTAAAAATTCTTGAAGCTATATACATAAAACAGTTGAAACCTAACCTGAACAAAATAAACTACGAAATCTCCACACATATTCTTAAATGTCTATAATTAATAACAGAAGCCATTGCTTTATACCAACCGCTCCCCATACTTAATAATTCTCGTTTTCATTCTCGCGTGGTTATGTGTGACACCACGAGCTGCGACGCAATTTTCGCTTCCACATCTCGTATACACGAGTTAGTCGTTGCTTTGAAATTTTTCATGCAACAAAAACAGACTATCATTATTGTTTCGTCCGTGTATTGGTTGATATATTGAACAGTAATTGTCATCTTTGATAATGGCTTATGTAAGCCGAAAGCTTAGATAGGATTAAAAAACATGTATCAATATAGTGATTTTCTTTCGTCTTGCAATGATAATGTTATTAAGCTTATCAGACAATATGAAAGGAACTTACTTAAAATAAATAGTCAAAACTTTTGTATATTATTTAATGAAACATGCATTAATATATATATATATATATATATATATATATATATATATATATATATATATATATCTTTCTAGTTAAGATCAGTAATATTGACCTGCCTTTCTGTGGTGTAGCGGTTAACACACTATTCTCGGAGATTATAAAATAGAGTCTCATTTGCTATTCTACATTAATGGTTTTGCGCTGTGCTAATCTAAGAACAGTAAATATCAAAATCGATTAAGAACTTCTCTTCGAAAGACAGTGGAAAAAGAAGCAATTTTCACCCGTTGTTACTTCTACGATCCGAATACACATTGACACTGCTAAAGATGTTTTACAGAAATTGAGCAAGAAATTGAGCAAGATCGATTGAAAAATAAAATTAATAATGTGGAAATGAATTAGGGACTGCTATATAAGTAAACATATCTATGACAGTGAATCATTTTACTCCGATAGCCACTAAGACGCAATTGGTGAATTGGAGAGAAAGAAATGGAGAATACTTTTAGTAATGAGAAAGGACAATAAAAGAAGAGGTTTCATAAAGACACAACATGCCTATTTACATTGTATTGCATTTAAATTTTTGAAGATCGTATGTGTCTGGGAGTCAAGAAATCGGAAGAATGTTCTACTAGTCTGAAGACAATATTACAAGAAGACTTGCGGTTACATCTAGTTATTTCAACACTAAAACGTTGATACCTAATCTACGTTTAAATTCATGCTGATGATTTCCCTTCAAAAGAAGAACGAGAATTCGAACCCTACCGGCCCAATCACTTTATTAAGACTCTCGAAAACACAGACTGGCAGATATATTTCTCAATGTTAAAAAAAAACAGCACGTCGTCTACTCAAACACGGTTATCCACTAAAATATAACGTGATAAGAAATATTGTCACACTGAAAATAAAATCCAGCAATACAACGCAAGTACGGCAAGAACTAAAACGGTTTCATAGAAGATCAACTATTCATGAGAAGCGAAACAGGAAGCTGTGGAGAATCATTATGGCTGAGATATTAAATATAACTTCATACAAAGCCTTTTCGTAAAATCCATCCCAATTCTACTCCTGACTAATCTGGAGTATCGTTGCCTAAGATTCCATTTTGAACTGAGCCTCTACTGTCTAATATGTATATAACTCCGACCATGTTTTTGCCATCTGTAAACATGATAACTATAAAGCATAGAGACTTGATAGCATATCTGCAATTAAAGAAATGTGCTCCTGAACAGTCTCTACAATAAATGCCTTGCTGTTTTTTTTCTCTTTCCAACTTGGTGAAAATCCTCGTCTCCAGTGGCTTTTTTAAGAACTCGTGTGAACCGTCTGATACTTCCAAAGATCCACATATTAGTCTCTATTTCGTATTGTCAATGTAATAATGGCTGCAATCAATTCTGAATTGGTTATTCATCTCTACTCGCAGGTTCTTTTTACCGACAAACAATACAGATTTCGCTTCCATAAGTCAACTTCCGAGGTGTTAATAGCCATTGCCGAAAGAAGCTGTTGTGATTTAGAAAGGTGAATGCACAATTTGTAGCGTTAGATATATTAGGCGTTTAACTTGTTGGTCTTCTTCACAAGTTGGAAGATTATGGTGTTTCTGAAGTAATTTTCGATCTTAAAAAAGATCGCGGAGCGAAAGTTGTCTTGACGGTCACTATTCTTGATCTTTTTATATTAATGCTAGTGTTTGACAGGGCTTGATCCTTAGAACCATTTTGTTCCCAATTTTCATCAACGAACTTTCCGTTATTATCAGTTCTCGACACAGTATCTATACTGATGACACAAATAGGTATCCTTGTCATAATGGTAAGTGTCATAAGTTCGCTAGTCAAATTGTTGCTGATCTCAAAAATGATTTAATCTGTTCTTAACTTAATCTAGAAACGGTGTGTTAATTTTAACGCCTCTAAAGCAAAATGGTTCTCTTTTAATCTTGTAAGAAACATATTTGCTTACTGACAGTATGGCTATTGCTAACTTACAAGAGAGTAACTCATTCCCCATTATTGGCTAAAAGCTTCCCGACGATATGAAATGGAGCAATCATATTGAATCATTTTGTTCACTCTGTCGTGCTAGGCAATAGTTCTGTCATTTGCTACTCTATCAATCGCCTGTGCATTGAATATTACTGAGACATCTGGTCTGGTCCTTCTGATATATATCAAGAAATTATTAATAGAATCTAAAGATTCTGCAATTTTATTGGTCCTGTCCTAGTCGGTCTTGGTCACTCTCCCACCGCCGTAACGTAACGTCCCTCTGACTTTTCTATAAATAATTTCATGTCAATTGTTCTAATTAGCTTTCCTTTTTGGAATGTCTCGACTTCTTAAATTTAAGTGCAGTACTAGTTTGGCAGATTGAGTCTGCATAAATGTCTTTTTCTCTCTCACTCACTCACTCACTCCCCTGCTTGTATAATTGCAAAGTGAGTAAACATCTTCTGTCTCCTTAAATCCTGTTCTTTTATTATCTTCTTTGTTTCTCTCTTACTTTAATAAAGATTCCTCCACTTTAACACCTTCTGTCTTAATGACTTTGTGATTAAAAATTTACAGTAAATGTCTACTAAGATAAACTGACTATAGATATATATATTTATTTAGAAATAGAGGAAAATGAGCAAGCGGATAGAGAAAATTGTCGACCCCAATCAAGATATACTTTCCAGAAATAATCGGATGATTAGTTACTGAGTCAGACTTTGGTAAGAGGTACGGGCCTAAAATATTTTAGGTCTAATAACTCGATATAAGCTAAGATCTATATGCGGTGAAATATATATATATATATATATATATATATATATATATATATATATATATATATATATATATATATATCGAAGAGAATATATATATATATATATTGAAGAGAATATATATATATATATATATATATATATACATATATATATATATATATATATATATAGCAGAGAAACGTTTTTGATTATAATATGGGTATTTTACATACTTTATTCTGTATATGTCCCCTGACCTTCCTCAGGGAAATAATTGTTAGTTCTACATATTATTCAAACGAACGATTTTTTCTTCTTCCTATGTTAATCTTTTTAACCATTCTCTATTGTGTGCAGTAGTAGTCATCTCAGTTATTAGTGGACTGGCAGAAAAATGTTCTTCTAGCTGTGGAGTAATGCAGCTATTAAATTTGGCCAGAGAAAGAGAAAGAGAAAGACAGGAGAATATCTTTGTTCTTATCTATTTATGTCTCCCCGTATATTTTCGTCGTCTCTTCCTTCCTCTGTTCTTGTGTACTGTATGTGTGTGTGTTTTCCAGTATGTGCATATATATTCTTTCTCCATACATCTATACTGCATCATTATAAGGAAACATATATATATATATATATATTGTACGGTGTGTAGGATTGCTCTGTGTGTGTATGTGTGCGTGTGTGAGATGGGGTCCCTTTACTATGTTTTTGCCAGTATATGTATATATTCATATCCTATGCATATATATTATATTATTATAAGGTAATCTATGTAGTAAATACATGCATTTTTCTATCGTGTGTGTGTGTGCGTGTGTGTGTGTGTTGTACGACTACTATTTTTTACCACTATGTGCATATGATGTGTGGGCTTTTATTATTTGATTAGTGCTGGGTAAAATTTGTCCATCAAGTTTTTCTTGTACTTGGTGCTAAAAGTATTCATCTTTTTGATATATCGGCATATTTTTCAGTTACCTTGTTGCATTTGTGACACAAAGAGTTTTTTAATTGTCTGGTAATTTAATGATGTTTTTGTGTAGCTAGACTTTTTAGTGCTTCAATGAAATTTACAGTTTAAGATTTTATTTATTGTGATTGTTTTTGCAGAGTTGTCACAAGTATAGGAGTTTCCTATTTTTTTTATGTCGTATTGTGGGTTGACTAAATTTGGATGAGATTAATGTGTTTTGATTTTTTGATTGGCGTTTACTTTTAATTATTTTGTTTAATTTTAATATATTTTTCATATACAAGAATGATAACATGAAAGATATAATGAAAAGCAATAAATATGTGGAACTAACGATTCTTCGCCTGAAGAATGACACAATATTCGAATCACGTGTAACGATATATATAGAATAAAGTATATAAAAATTTAACATTATAATCAAAAGCGTTTGCCGTATTTCTCTCTTTGAAGTATACACTTTTCTCTCATTGGAGCAACAATAATCTAACCCTAATAGATATATATGGAAACTGATTTGCAGTGTGTTGAAATATAGATATATGTAGTTTTATCATCATTTGTCCGTATACTCATTTTTTTAAGTACATGTAAGGACAATTACAATTATATTGTTTGAAACTTGCTATAAGGGAAGAACAGGCATAAATTATACCTATTCAAACTAATTCACTCTGTGTATATATATATATATATATATATATATATATATATATATATATATATATATATATATATATATATATATTTACACACACACACACACATACACACATACACATACACACACACACACACACATATATATATATATATATATATATATATATATATAATATTAATAATAATAATAATAATAATAATAATAATAATGGATTCTCCCGTCGCTTTCAACGTATGATGATCTGACAGCTTAGTTGATTCAGTTATGAAATTTTGTGCGATAATCTTAAGTGGCATTTAAGACCCGTTAGTGATTTACAAAGGATGGAACATATGGAGCAAGAGTGAGGATTGTGAGATGAGATCACTGTTAGATTGGCTGACTTTTTAGATCTTTCTCTCGCTTTTTGAAGATGATTCAGACAAGCAGATTGAAAACTGCTGACCGCTCCAAGGCTACGTGCTCAATGGTGTTATGTGGTATATATTGACAAGAATATATATATATATATATATATATATATATATATATATATATATATATATATATATATATATATAAAGAAGCGGGGCATAAGGTCAGAAACAAAATTAGACTTGCGGGTCCGAGGACATAATTATGAACTCTAGAAGATCTGCCCCCATCCATAACAAAGAACGGATTAAGAACAACTCTTGACCAATTTGCTATTTCCATGGAATCGTCAGACTCTGCTGGATTTTCCGACCCTGAAGGTTTATTCATCTTATATAATCTTAGTGCCTACCAGGATATAACAATGAAACATAGGGTTATATAGAGATGATGGCCTTATGCACTGAAAAATTCCACATTAATTAAAGCTGAAAAAATCAGAAAATTAATACATAGAGAATTTAAGTCTCAACCCTAAAAATTAATATCAACACTAATTTAAAAAGAATTAGATTTCCTTGAGGTTACATTAGACTTAGTAAATAATACGTACCTAACCTTCAGGAAAACAAACGCCAATCCAATATATATCCATCCAAATTCGAACCACCCTCCATCTGTAATCAAACACCCACCTGCATAGAATATACAATTAGAAATAATTCTTCCAGGGAAGATGACTTTTACAAACAGTAAATTTTATAACACTGCCTTAAAAAATACTTGCTATACGTGCCCTGACATTAAATATATTAAGCATAACAGCGATAGTAAGAATAAAAATAGAAACAGAAGAATCTTTTGGTAGACACCCCCATTTAACCCACTGGTGAGTAGTAGGTTAGGGCAGAAGTTTCTCAATTTAATTTCAGTTTCTCAAATCAATTTCGTAAGAAATAATCCACTTAGTAAGATTTTTAATAGAAAGACATAAAAACTAAGCTATAGCTGTACAGATAATCCTGAAAAAATTATTTAAAAAAAAACATAATAAAAATTTTAAATCAATACAAAAACCTAAGTAATAATTACCATACCAAAGCAGCAAACGCTGATAATACCGTCATGTTTAACTGCAGAAATTCTAACGAGTATCCATTACAAAATAGGTGACACCTTTGTTTACCTAAGCTTCTACTATTGAAAATCCAAACGTTAAAAAAATCTTTAAATGAACCGTGCTTGTTATGTTTACAAGAAAAATTAAAGTTAATAAAATGTGTTGCCTAAAAAGCTCTATTTTAACCAGATGAGTGAATTAACGGTAAATTGCAGACATAGCTTATGTTTTACCTTTTACCATTTCTTATAGCCATAATTTATGAATATATAATGGTCCACCCTCTACGAATATGTACCTTATTTTATTTATTCAACTTTAATTTTGCTACGTATTGCTGTCCAATCACTATTATTAATATCTTATATAGATGTCCGACATTTTTAATTTTATCTACAGGCCCCTTTAAGAAGCTTCCTGGATATCATTTTTTCATTTTTGTCTGTTGACTTTACGTCTGATCAACCTATCCCTTCCTTCAACACCTTTTCAAAAAATTAAACGTCATATTTGATTACAATATGGATATGGACATGTTTTCCTCGGTCGCCAACGATGGCCTGTCTGTGTTCTAGTTTATCATGACACGAAGTGATAACTCACCCACATCTACCCTCTGAGCATCTATTTTTATTTAGCATAGATCGGGAATTTAATTGATTAATCAAGACATACCCACAAGTCTAATTTTTATTCTTATACCCCCACACACACCATTTTAACTTTCGGAAAATAGGCAACATTTGTTTTTAATTTCCTTTCATCACCAGTTACATATTATTGAAACAGGAAAGGTTTTGTGTAGCGATTGAAAATTTTTATATTATAATCACTTATAATTAAAAATATGATAATAATATATTGTTCTACTTTGTATTGAGCACGTTTTAAACGGGAATTAACTGCGAACTATGGACTTTTATTCCAATTGTTCCTTGTCTCATTTGTATATATATATATATATATATATATATATATATATATATATATATATATATATACACGCACACATATATATATATATATGTTTTGTCTGTGTGTGTATGTGTAAAAATATATAAAAAATTCGAAAGAACTCGTTAGCTAAATGATCCAAATTTGTTTAGTATTTTTGCTATTATTTAAAAAAAAACAGTGCTCGATACAAAAGGAGCGACTAAATATAATTGTTTATTTAAAAATATGATTCCATCGCTACATAAATCTCCCTAGACACTTAACCAGATTAGACGATGTCATCTTTCGCTTTGAATTTAGACACCGCAACATTACCCTGACTTGACCTCTTTGAATATAACTGAGATATTCATGCAAATTATTAACCCTTACGCCCCCTTTTTTTTGAATAATTGCTCTAGCCGTTACTATAGTAATTTTAATTTTAATAATGAATATGCTTATAAAACGCGTAAATTTCAAGAATTAATTATTAAAAAAAATTGCTTGAAGATGGAACAGAACTTGGTACCTGAATTCAATTTAATTCAAATAATGATATTGAAGTTTTGGCTCTTGTTTCGAAACATGAGAACTCTTATGTAGCGCTGGAATCATATTTTTAAATAAATAATTATATATATATATATATATATATATATATATATATATATATATATATATATATATATATATATATATATATTATAAACTGTTACAATGGAACATGCAAAGTACCGCGACAAAAAAAGCATATTTGTTTCGACGCCGAAAAGACGTCACGCGTCAGGCAGTTACCACCATTGTTAACAGCCTGACAAGATGTCTTTTGGACGTCGACACAAATACGCATTTTTGTCACGGTACTTTGCATGTTCCATTGTAACAGTTTATAATAAATATTTAGTGGTCTACTTCGTGTACTGAGCCCTTTTTAAATTAATGTTATGAACATTTAAATTTGTATTCTTTTTGTTCCTTTACATTATATATATATATATATATATATATATATATATATATATATATATATATATATATATATGAAACATACACCATAAATAGTCTAAGCACGAACAGACTAATATTAAAAGTAATGGAGTATAATAGAATATGTTATTTTCAGTTTGCATCCAATTTTCTTTATTGATTTATCTTGTTGACCCTTTGGGTGTTTCTTTTTCTTTTTAATTGGTCAAAATAACTTATTAGAGAACAAAAAAAATCTGAAGTAAAAGCAAGGATTTTTTCTTAAATTACGCCTAATCGAAAAGAATTCAGAATTGAGGGCAAACGGCCATAAATTGTGAATTTCCATTCCTTCTGAAATTTGGGGGTTAGAATTCCGAAGTGATTTCATAACATTGTTGAAAATATTTACCAAAAATAGAGGACCTGAATAAGCCTTGATTACAATCAGAACGAAGCAGCAAATGGAAATTGTATTGTGGCGTTTTCAAGGATGAATTTTAAACGCCTTAATAAAAAGAAAGTCGTTAGAGACGCTTTACTAATGGCTTAGAATTGTTATTGGCATCTAAATTTGAACAATTCTATCAATTACTGACGCATTTTATTTTTTCCTCCCTGGATTTTCCTCACTGATTAAGAAGATATGATTATAAAACATGTTCTGTCTACAATTGGAAAATGCAGTCTTTTATAAACAGTGAAAGAAAAGGCTAAATTTAAACAGAAAAAATTAGTTGCCTGAATCTGTTTTTGGATTCCTGGATTGTTAATGTTTTGGTTCTTATTGATCGTAAAAAGTCCGAAAATCAACAAAACGCTGATCCAAATTATACATAAAAAGTTACTCCGAAAAACATAATTATAGATCATTTATATTTCATTTAAAAAGCAAAAAAATCTATTTGATTTATTAATAGTCTGTTATTCATTCAATTTATCATTATCACAGTCTTTGGGCTTTCAAATATCGAAATAACATGAGGAATTATATTTTTATTTAAACGATAATCTATGCAGAATTTCTTCACACAGAAAACTTCATGTACAAACTTTTTTAAAGGAAAGAAAATATTGATGCATAATAAACAATATTTTCCTAGAAACGAATTTCCAAAGAAATAGAATCAGTGAAAGAAATAGAATAGTCAATATACAGTCAAAATACTAATGAGTAAGAAGTTGTATGATATAAAAGAGATAGCAGTACAGTGCCAAAATTATGTTGACGAGGTGGACATAACGCGTTACAGTTAATTGAAAAGATTATGATTGATGTACTCACAGAAGTAAACACAGGTTCTTGTTCTACAAAGTAGCAGTTCTTGTGAAAGGATCTATTTGAGTAGATTTTTCTTCTTACATTTGCAACACAGGGGAAATGAAAGTGAAAGCAGTAAGGCCTGTTCTACTGAAAAAGGTCTGAACTCGTGGAACTAAACAATGTCTCCCTTTTGAAGATTCACCTCGAAAATAGCAACAGAATTTCGAAAGGCTTCCAACGTCGCTTAGGCTGAAAAGAGGCTGCACAGTCGAAAGTGAGTATTCCACCACAAAAATCCATTAAAGATATTTAACGCTATCAAGACTAGAAAGTGATGGGGGAACAGGACAAGAATAAGACAACTCAGTACCGAGACAATTTAACACCAGAAAAACACTTTTTATATTTTTTTATGAGCAAATAAACGGTATTCGAATATTTGGCTGACGTATTTTGCCACGGACATTTAGCCGAAAAATGTAGTGGCGTACTTACATGTATGTCACACTTTTTTATTGTAATGTGCTACATATATTTATATTTAAATACTGTATTAATTTATAATTTTTTTCGGTTTTTATAGATTTTTCTATCTATTCCGTATATATTTTATTTTACTTCAAATATTACAGTAAGATGATAAGTATTTTCAGAAAAAGCATATTTTACTACAACAAAAATCTTAAGCTTTTACGATATGAAAGATCTTTCATTTCGTATTAATGATCATTATCTTAAATGGAGGAACTAGGTTTTATCTTACTGTTAATTATGAACTTAAAAAATTAGGAGCCACTTTTTACCCAAATACGCCTAAATATTTTTAAAAATACAAATTTCAATAAACAAATATTGAAATAAGAAAACTTTTAACTTCAAATTTAGATTTAGTCATTTAATCACTTGAAATTTTGTGGTAATTATTAGTCCTTTTGTACATTATAATACTGCTAATTAAAATACTAAAAATTTTGCTTGTTCTATTTTTACTTGTACTTTTCCGGTGGAATGTCCGCTCGGACAAATGTCTGTCGGACAAATGTTTGTCGGACAAATGTCCGGCCACTGAATAAACGTAGTTTGTTAACGATTAAAAGGTTAATTAGTTAATATTGATTTTAGTTATTTTTAATAATTTACTGCTAAAATTATACATTTAAGTGTCCACTCTAGGTGCGACATCAATGTTATTGCTCTTATATCACTAGAAGTTTCTGTTCTGAATAAACAACAGACTTCTTCGATGGGCGACCAGACCGAAGATGATCAGTATTCAGCCCGCATCCAGAGTAAATATTATTTTCCCGCTGTCCCATGCAGCATGATGTGGCAAAGGCCGAGTTTCAAGTTGGGGATCCGAGCCCGTATGCTCGGGCAAAAATTCTCTATAGACCACGTAAAAACGGTATCAATTTCCCGAGAGGAGACTCTGCCCTGATATCCACTGACATGTGCCAAGTAAGTATGCTGCACCCAGAGTAAATTTGCTACTAGTTTTAGGACGTGCTTTATATAAATTACACCAAAAAACGGCAACCAATCAAGTCTACATTTGGGCTATTTGATGTTAGAAATCGGGTATGCTAAAATAAGATCAATCCAATGAATATATATATACATTAATATAATAAAAAATCTGATAACATTATTATTATTATATTGTCTCGTCTTACGACTTATTTTTCTTTCTCTTCTTGCCCTTTTAAATTCTTTCTTATTTGTTTGATCCTTTTTTTCTTTTTTATAACTTTCCTTTTTTTTCTTAACTACACTTAAGAAAAAAACGTTTAAATTAGAGTGATTAACAAATAAATAATGTAAAAAATTTCACTAATTACAGCTTTAATCCTTAATAAATTACTTTTATTTGGTGATTTAAAAATTATCTTTTTCTGGTGCTGAGTTATCTCGGTCCTGAGTTGTCTCAATTTTGTCCCGGTGCCCAGCCAGCGGTGTTCCGTCGTCAGTGTTGATTTGGTGATGTCCAGTTGTCCTGCAACATCTAACGAGTCTATGTAAGATCACCTGTTCTTAGATTTATATTTAGAGTGTGTAGTCTCTTGCGGTGTTGTAGAAAACTACCCTTTCGAAGCCTATCCTGAGTTCAATTTCATTCCTTAGCTACTATAAAGTGATAACTATGGAAATTAGATAACTATCTAAAATGAGTTATATTTATTATCAATTCACGCCTTAAATTATGTTCTTCTTAGTTTTCTATGCTCCCTGTCCCTGTAGGACGTGGACGATCCTGTCTCCTCAAAACGTCCTACCTTCTGTAGATCTTATTAAGGTTTGTGTTCCCCCCCATCACTCATTCTCTATACTCTCCTCCATTTGCTTGTTAGGCAGATTACCTCCTCTCCCTCATCTTCAATATGTCCTGTGAGTATCAAATTTTCTAATCCTCCTCTCCTATTTATATTTCCCTTATAAATGCCGACTGTTTCTAATTATATGCGTCCTTTTTGTTTCCATTTTTATTAAAACTTCCTCGTTACTGACATGTTCAGTTCATGATATTCTTAGCATTCTTCTGTTGACCTACATTTCTGTTGTTTCATGTGTTTTTTTCATCTGTGAGATGATTGGCCAGTATTGACGGCCATCTAGAAGAATTTATATTTCATAATAATTCAGCAATCTTTAAAGGAAAGAAATTAAATTAATTCAATCTGATGCTTTATGCAAGAGGTTTCTGAGGTAATACTTCTCCGGCCACTATAATATTCTACTCTTCAAGTATAGGGTCAACCGATATCTATTCTACATATCCTTATAATATACACCTCTTCCGCTTTCCTCCTCCCTTATACACTTAAAAACGATTTAATTTCGTTACCCTCTATCTTGACAGACTCTCGTGCTTTTATTGGATGAATATTATATTAAAAATTCTAATTACCTAAAAAAAAAGACATCGAATCAGAGTTGGAATCATTTTTTCGGTCGATTTAGTTCGGACATTCATGAGTCTATCACGCCAACGATCACGGCCCTGCATCAAGAACGGAAGGTCATTAAAGAGGCATTCTGTGTCATAATATAGCTTGTCATCTTAGGTGATTACTGGGCGACCAATTCGCCTTGCCCATGGCTAGGTCGGATTAGTGAGGGCAAAGATTCTACAGACCACCTTACTTTTTGTAGATTTCTCTAAAGCCTTCGATTCTGGGCATAGTGGAAAATGCAGAAAATCCTTCGGGCATATGTCCCCCGAGACAGTAACTGCCATGATGTTGCTATCCAAAAATACTAAATCTTTGTTTAGATCCCCAGACGGAGAAATAAACTTCTTCGACATAAAATCAGGAACCCTCCAGAGTGAGAGTGTTGCACTTTTCTCTTTGTCATCACCCTTGACTATACGTATTGAGAACTTCTCTCGACAAACATCAAAATCTAGGTTTTACTTTATCACCAAGACTCATAAGTTGATATCCTCTTAAAGAGTTGACAGATATTTATTAGGTGCAAAAATAATGTCGTTTTCTCACATAGTAACATATATGAGAAAACGATATTATTTTTGCACCAACCTAATACTATGAAGACTACCTATCTATCTTTACACACACTATTACTAAAACCACAGTCCTCCTACATCATCTAGAAAATGCTGAAATGATGTTGGACTATGTAAATGCCTCTAAAACAATTCATATACTTCAACCAGCAAGACTCAATACAAAATGTCTCCGGTGAATCAATAAAAACTGTCGATTTTTTTTTACATACATAGGAACGAGATAAATTCTACTGAAAAAGATGAGAACATTCGCATAGCTAACACCTGAATCACCTTGAATAAAATGGATGTAATCTGGAAATCTGATCTACCAGACAACCTCAAGAAGAGATTATTTCGAACCGATGTAGAGGCGGGTGTTAATATATGGGGTCACTGCCTGAACATTAACTAAAACCGTAGAGGTTAAGCATAATGGAACCTACACTCAGAGGAAAAGACTAATAATTACCTGGAGACAGCATCCAACTGGATTCATTAATCCAGATAAAATTATATCATCCTGATAGCCTGTTTCTGTGCATACATCTGGGTTTTTGGGGGGTTTTTTTACCTCACTTCTTAGCAAAATAAATTACCTATTCAAACATTCATGATGCAAATTTAGTTAACTTATGATAGTTTTCACACGCTTCTGTTGTATAATACATTCCTGGTTAATATGATAATTTCGCAAGCCATTATTAATATAAAGAGTTTGTTCATTACAAGTTATCCTACATGTGGTACTTAAGCTAAGCAGAACAGGTATATAATAAAGAAATATAATTCATGACATTGATATTGATTGAATACTGAATAAATTTTCTATTCTTACACAAAATCTATCCTCTGCAAATCTAGAATTAATGAACAATACATTGTTTTAAATATATTTTCGGGGTAGAATCTAAAATATTGTTATTTAAAATCTACAAATTTCAAGCAAATCTTATCGATAAAATAATTCTGTACCTAAAATCAAGAACTGATTACAAGCATTTATTGTCTTCTACAGTTAGATTACAAAAGGTCACACTTGATTCCCCTGCCAAAATACTCACTTTGCAATTACTGATCGCGTATACCTACCGACAAACCGTGATGACATGATTCCTCAGAATAGCAATATCATTGTCTTTTTTTGTCTGTGTGCTGGTAAAAATGAATTAGGCGACGTCTCTTCTTTTGTTCGATGCTAAGATTAAATTATCGTCTCTCTTTCTTCAGTAGCTGAAGAATCTTGTCATGAGTAAGAAACGAAGCATAGATTCTGTTCTTCTCATTCTTTCAGAACAAATCCTGAAACTAATTGCAAGATCGATACAAAAAATGGTCAATTCAAATTAGATTAGTCGCAAAGAACGTAGATTAAACCTCGACTCGCAAACGACACTCTGTTCATCCGCCATTTACAAAATTCAGCTCAATAGGCAGTTGACAGGGTCGGCTCTGTTTCTTTAAATTAAAGAAATCGATAAAAGTCATATCGAGGTTTATATACTAGTCATAGTTTTTCTTTCATACTGAAATAATATTGCGGTATATTTATTCACGGATTTATATTTTTTTCAAATATTTGTTTGGCCCGAAAATGACATGTTATATGTCAAGGAATAGATCAAGGAAAATTTAATTTCCCTATGGAATTTGATGATGTTTGAAGTTCAAGTATATTAAGTTAGGTTAATGTCGAGTAGTACTATATCCTCACAAAGTTACTGATTGCCAGTCAATAGAACTGTAGCGCATAGACGGTTTCGATATTGTTTATGACAAATAGATGAATATTTATTGAGCCTGTTCGGAAAGTAGCCATTTCATAATAAATATATTACTTCCTGTTGATGGCAATAGTTTTTTAATCTCTGTCAGTTACAACTGTTAGGAATATACACTTTTCTGAGTCTACATTTGTCAACAGTCTGGATACTACTTAAATAGACTTTTTCATTCGTCATTTTTTGTGTGGGGGGGATCATTTCTGTAGATGAGCATCCACTCGGGCTTCCGCAAGTTACGACGTTTCAGAATTGAAAATTACTGAATATTCAGTATGTTAGAAACGGGTCCTCTTAATATCATAAATAAAGTTTGATGACTACAAATTCCTGGTGCCGTTATATATATATATATATATATATATATATATATATATATATATATATATGTTAATTTGGTAGTGGAGTGAGATTCTAAAATACGTAATGTTTATATACATATATTATCTGTTTCAAAGGTTATCATAGCCGGGGTTGGGGGTTAATGATAACAATCTACCACTGTCTATAATATGCTCCCACGCCGGTGTTTGAAATAGGCTCACACAGCTGAGACCAGCTATAATCCAGATAAGGTCAAAGGTAGACCAGCTGCTTCGGGTATATGGAGCTCGTTAACTTGGGAAGACTGTTTCGTAAACGGATAGGAAAACACTGTTTTAAAATCTCTGCTTCCTCGCGATAATCTCCAAACACGCAAAAGGGTAAGGAAGTCTCCACATATTTTTAAGGATGTTTATCAGTAGAAATAAAAAAAAAATACAGGTAGATAAAACGGAGTGCAGCTGAGAATCCGGTTGGCCGTCAAGAGTGACATTTATTCGGAAACTCGTGTAGCCTAGCCGAACACGAACGTAATGGCCTGTATTCGTTTTGGATCTTGTCGATATGACTAAGAGGGGAGGAATGTGATATGGGCAGGGCGCTGTCTTCATATATCCTTGCGAAGGTCGTTGACCTGGAGAGCTCACTCCAATCTCCCCACAAAATGAGTGGATTTTGACCAAACAGGGCGAGGGCATTATCTTGAAACATAAATAGATGCAGAATACTTTTTCTCCAATTCTTAACAATACGCAGTTTTCAGTGACGTAAACATTTTTTATAAATCAGTAATCAGTGGTACAATTTATATTTTGGCTGCTTGCTGATAGAAATAGATAGCGACATCATATAGGAATCGTCCGGGGTATTACGTAAACTAGATCCGCATCCAGGGTAAGACGATAAACTACGTCCAACAGCAAGGCCTCTGATCAGGAGGTTTTGAGAAGTGTCAAACCACCTCTTAATTAATGGTGTCCCCGGTCCACCCTGATCCGGAGTGGTAGCACCTGTTAGGGTCTCAACTATAAGAAAATAGTTAACCGCAAATCTGAGGTAAAAAACATTATGAAAGTGTAAAAAAAATGTTTTAATACCAGAAATACTTTGTAAAAAATTATTAACAGAAATAAATTTTTGAAGAAAAAAAAACTATTACCAGCAATAATTTTTTTAAAAATAATATTACCAGCAACACATTTTTTAAAATAATATTACCAGCTATACATTTTTGAGTAAAAAAATATTACCAGAAATAGATTTTTGACAAATCAAAATTTTACCAGGAAAAAAATTTTGTCGGCATTAGATAACCAATTGAGGTTGATATACCATAAAACAAAACAAACCAAACCAAACCTTTATGAATCAAAGGATATTTGCCAGTGATTACAACTTTTTCCACCAAGAAAATACAAGGCCACTAGGAATTCAACGAAAAACATGTCCAACGATTAGTCTGAAGTTTACAATTTTTGCACCAATTCATCCTAGATTTGGTACCAACAATTTCCTACTTCAAACCGACATTAATTGAGACATTGAAATGTAAAAATTTTTCATCCGATACTGATGGTGAAAATACTGTGTGCAATTGGATAACAAAAAACAGTGTATTGGAAGTATGTAATGAATCTTGTATATTTTTAAAAGTAAAAAATGTAATTATAAATTGAAACGAAATGTTTTTTTTTACCTGCTTCATTATTTTAACATATTAACAATTTCTTTTATGAGAGATATTATAGGCATTCAATATTTCTGTCACATTTTGATATTCTTGATAACATCCAGAGAAGAATCTGCAATGAAATCGGTACTGACGTGGCATCTCGGTTTCAGTCATTTCCCACCTCGGAAACGTAACTTCCTTTTGCCCTTTCTATAAATATGTTCATGATAATTCTTTTAATCAGCTTTCTTATTTGGTAACTTGACTTTACGAATATAATTGCAGTACTAGATCGTAAGTCAGGCCGCATCATTTTACAGTTGAACTGGTTAAATTCAATTAACTAAGAAATTGGTAAACTCGAAGAAACCATGGAAAAAGAAGAAAAATGGAAAAGAGAATATACAGGCACATTCCTAAACAAAATTCTAAATCTATCGATACCAAACTAAGCTTTGTGACCAAGTAATTTTTAAGAAATAACAAAACAAGATGTTGCAGATAAATAATGTATTGAACAGTAAATAGAACAGAAGTGTGTTACACGTCTTGGGAATGTGTGTTGGTTGACCAGCATTCAGTCCATCACTGATATATTTAACAGTCACCCACAAGGGTTATATGTAGCACAAGGCTGAGTTTAATGTGGGTCATCCGGGTTAGTAGGCTCGGCAAAAAATCCCCGTAGACCTCCCCGGACAAAACACTGCCCTTCGGCACAGGAAGAGAGTTCGACAGGAGCGGTGAACAGATATAGCCTCGGTAGAATAGTCTATCACCGTCCCCCCCAGGCTTACTTTTCCTACTAAAAGTGGAAGAGTTCACAATAGCTTCATTAGAGGGAAGACATCACAACACTAAGGCAGTGACATAACGAGAAAAAAAGTGTTAGGCATTCACATCAGATATCGTGACCCGTGTTTCACATTAATGACCACTTCAGATGACAAATGACACATTGACGTCCTTTTTTTTGGTCCTTGTTTATATATATATATATATATATATATATATATATATATATATATATATATATATATATATATATATATGAGTTTGTGTGTGTTGTGTGTGCGCGCTTGCGTGTGTAAGTAAAATGTGATTGCAAAAGCATTTACATGAATTTCTAAAACCAGGCTTTATGTATTTACATATATATATATATATATATATGTGTGTAGATAAATTCCCAGATCAATTGGTATAAATAAAATGACAATTGGAAAAAAGATCTTAGATCTTGTCATTTTATTTATACCAATCTGTCTTCTACACAGAATTGATCTGGGAATTTATCTATATTGTTGACATGGAAAAAAAAAATCTCTTAGTATAAATGTAATTTACATTAACCAGAGAAAAAGGCTTAGACAGAAGCGTCTATCTTTTTAAATTTGGATTTTTTAATGTAACTATAACAACAAGAACATTTCTATTTCATTTTTGCCTTGAAAAAGTCAGAAGACGAAACGCGTCGGCAAAATCTAAGATCTTTTTTCCAATTGTCATTTTATTTATACCATATATGTGTGTGTGTATGTATATATATATATATATATATATATATATATATATATATATATATATATGTGTGTGTGTGTGTGTGTGTGTGTGTGTGTGTGTGATATAATAGCATCCGAAACAAAAGTTAAGTTGATGATATAAATTTAGTTTCGCCGACGTGACATTTGATGAGTTCGGCTCCTTCGGCTCCGTCGGCTATTGAACTCACACTCTTTGGGTCCTGTCACTGGATTTAACCAACGCCTTTATCCACTTTTCCATGAGTCCTTGAGGTCATACTGGTTAACACGGGGGAGAACATTGCGAGGGGAATTAACAGGAGATAACTGATAACTGACAGTCATTAGACATGTCACGTGGAACTAGAAAAGTCTACTCCAGCGAACGAAATAAAGGGTTCAGTTCGCCATTCCAACCATCTGAAGCAGGCCGGGGAGTACAACGGCCGAAACGTTGTGATAAATATGGCAACAAAGATGAGGACAATACTCCGAATAATGTAAATAGCGTATAAGTAATTCTGTAGTCACATTATTACAGTTATGCAAGATAAATCAAATATGTATATATGCGTGTGTGTGTGTGTGTTGTGCATATGTGCGGGCGCGTACATATTTGTGTGAGAAAGAGAGACGTGGGTAAGGTTCCACTCCAAAATTTAATCGATAAAATATCTGATAATAAATCAGTATTTATAGTGTTGGATATTAGCAAACAAACACACACGACTTCACATATACATTGTCATGTATGTACGCCTATATGCTTCTAGGATCCGGAAGACTGAATTAGAGCGAGTCTTCATTTCACTTGTATTTTTTAAAATATTGCACACACATAAATGCACATAGAAGCTTTAAATTAAAAAAAATAAAACAAATCCATCCACTCGGAATTCCAAATACTTCGAGTTGTCAAGAATTTTGTTTTATTTCCTGGTCATTTTACACAATTTTGCGCAATTCCTTCATAAAAAATGCAGACAAATGTAGGATAAATTACGATATTCATAATGGATGCAATTTACCAAAGTTTTACTTGAAGCCAATGCGAAAAACATTCTATTAATGATATTTGCCAAAAAAAAAGGCATCTGAAAATACAGGATGTCCCAAAAAATTGACATCATGTCGCAGGCCAATAATTTTGACAATTCCTGTTGTCTCAAATTTTCATGCGTTTATGCAAAGCTCTTCAGTAAAATGAATTGGAGCACTCCGGCTGATTAGCATTTGTTTACATTTGTAAAAAAAAAAATACACTAGATTTAGTTGTTTCTCTCTGTCGAATGAAGGTAGCTCAGTGGTAGAAACTCTGACTGATCGGTTGGCTTTCGATCCGGCCTTGAAGTATTCGGATGTCTAGTCGCACTGAGGAGCTGTGATACAACGAAACAGTACTGTCTGCGAATGACATATAGAAACAGATCATGGTTTTATATTTAATGTTTTATTTTTGTTATCTCAATGAGAATCTGCCAGAGAGATGGATCGGGCGTGGTGGAGATGAAAACAGTTTTCTAATGAAATGGCCGCCAGAATCACCGTCCCCGTCCCCGCGTGACTTCTTTTTTATGGGGATATGTGAAGGGACTTGTCTATGTTCCCCCCCTCTTCCTGGTAGCATTGATGAACTCAAGCAGCGAATCCCTTCCGTACTGGATGATGTTACCGGAGACATGCTATGGCGTGTTTGGCAAGAACTTAACTACCGACTTGACGTGTGCCATGTCACAGGCGGGACATATACTGGACACTTATGAAATCGGTCCCAGAATAAACTTAAGATGTTCAACACTTAAACTGTTCAATTTCATTGAGCTAGACTAAGTAATTTTAAAGAGAGTTGCTTTTAAAATTATGTCATTTTTGATTTTTTTTTTGGGGGGGGGCATCCTCTATATTTACAACATGAAACATTTATTCAAAGAGCTTCGAAAAACTGAGAGATTTAATACTATTAAAGGTTGTTTTAAAGGGTATTTTGAACATCAGTCTGTGTTTAAATTGAAGTCTATCTTTCTCTCTCTCTCTCACTCACTCACTCTATCGGACAGAAACCAAACATTTTTGTCCCTCTCTCTCTCTAAGTCTCCCTCTTCTGTCTGATATATATATATATATATATATATATATATATATATATATATCGAACATACGTTTCTGGTATTAATAAAACAGTGCTCGATGTAATACAACAGAGTTATTAAGTATATATTAACAAATACACATATTATCCATCGCGAATAGCAGGACTTGGACTTTCAAGCACAGCGCAATCTTCAGGTGCTGAGTATACGCAGGTTCGAATCCTGCCAGAGAGCGCATATTTTTCTCTAATTAGATTTCTTGACTATTAAGGCCGGTAGACGAAAATAAATAAAATCATATACGAGTATCCACTGAGGTAACGTTTAATTAATATACATATACACACACACAAACACAAACACACACACATATACATATGTATATATATATATATATACCTAACTTCCTGAGAACAGTAAAAACAGCACGAATTTTATCTATTATGCAAATATAAATGACAGATAAATACATGGTGCGATGGATAATTTGTCATCTAAATTATGTAAAAATAAAAATAGCATTGTCGCCTCATTTTAAGAGATATCGTTATCCAAACTATGCAAAAATATCTTGAAATACTAAAGAGTAAATTTATCCAATAAAATCGCGAAAAACCGTCGAAATCTACTGTATCTGTTCTGCACAGTCTTGTTGAAAATGGTAAATGCTACCATAATCCTTGGCTTTAGTTCATCTTTGGTGTTAAAAGCAGTTTTATTGGTTTCTCGCTCAACTGTGCCCCACATATAATAATAAAGGGAGGTTGCAGTCTGGGGAATTATGTCGCCATTTAAGATGAGATGTGGTTGCAGAAATTGTCTGACAGCCATGAGTGTGTACTCCTGCTTGTGTGGCAAGTTGCCAGACATAGGTCTTCCAGCAGCAACCCGCTTAACCCAGGACAACACTATCTCCTGAATGCACTTGATTTAGACCTCTGTGTTAAGTCTGAGACCATCAGCAACAAATTCGCGACTTCTTTTCTTATCAGAATGATCAGTTTTGAGTTTTCCGAGCATTTGTAATCACCATTAGACTCGTCGAACTCGTTCAGATTCCGTTGCACTCTCCTGAAATGTACTTACTGGAGCTTCCGATGCGTTTAAAATATCAGTGGTAGTAAATTGCGTCATGGTGCTCTTTTTCTCAGAAATCTTTTGCCACTGATTCTACTATACTGTACAGTCGACAAAATCATAAAGAAACAAACGCATGCGCGAAATTAAAAATATAAAATGGCGACAATTTACGTATCGCAGCCTATATATTTATAAAATTTCCGAATACTGAGCATATTTGCAATATAAATATAGAAAATTGTAAATGCTATAATTACATCAACAAAATGTAACTTATATATATATATATATATATATATATATATATATATATATATATATATATATAATACCGAACAAAATATAAACCAGCTCAATATATAATATAACCTCATACATACATCCGGTCACTGTTTATCCAAAGACTCATGTATATATAATAAACGATAAAATACAAAATTAGCTCATATGGGGAATAGCCTATTTCGGCAGACGAAGATATCGGTCGTCAGTATTATCAACCCAGGTGATATACAATTTGGGGTACTCCAAGGATTAGAATTTAACTGTGAAAGGTAAAAAAATCTCGACCTGTCGAAAAACTAATACAGAATTTCGGGGTTAATTTTTTAAAAATAAGACAAAAACCTTCCTCCCTCCCCTGACCCCTGTCTCGTGCCTTTCGTCTGCCTGAAAGATTGAAATGTATTAATTCTGTATTAGTTTTTCGACAGGTTGATTTTTAGCTTTCCCGCTTAAATTGTGTTGCCTTCCCTCCTAACTGTATGCAGTCTACACCGGAGTTGATAAGAGAGAAGACCGATATCTTCGTCTGCCGAAATATGTTATTCCCCATATGTGATGTTTTGGGGATTTAATTGTTTATTAATTATATTGCTCTATATAAATAAATACATGGATTCACTTAGATTATATATCAACAGAATTGATACCTTTACTATATATATATATATATATATATATATATATATATATATTACGAAATGGACAAAGTCCGACAATTTATTTATTAAAGACATTTTTATGTTTAACGTTCTTTTTTTTATAGATACAAGTATGAATGTCCGAGAAATTTTCATAGAAAATATTCGTTCTTTGACAGGATTCGAACCTGCATCCTATACGGAACCGTCATTTACGCTGACGTGCCTTACCGGTAGGCTACAAAGAAGCGTTCAGTAGGTAAGGTCGAATTTACTGCTTATAAACTTCAATCTTCCATGAATCTCGAATATTCATAACTGCTCATGGCGTATCAAATGTAAACAAATGACGTCATATATTACGAAATAGACAAAGTCCGACAATTTATTTATTAAAGACATTTTTTATGTTTAACGTTCTTTTTATAGATACAAGTATTTAAGTAAATGCTCTGTTTATAATAAACAGTATTAAATAACATTTACCGGCCAGAATGTCCGAGAAATTTTCATAGAAAATATTCGTTCATGAGCAGTTATGAATATTCGAGATTTATTTATATTTATATCAAAAATTGGAACAAAACTTCAATAAAATGAATTACTAATACTCCCAAAACATATGTACAACAGATAGTCTTTAAATGTTAGCGCTTTTTTTAATAGTTTTTCCTTTATCTAGCGCTTTTTTTAATAGTTTTTCCTTTATCTAGCAACTACTCCTTTTACATAGCATACATAGTTACATCCCCTTAAACAGTGTCCGTCACATGACACAGGGTTCCTAACTCCACATATAAAAATGGTAATTTTGGGATGACCACAACAATTTTTGTCCTTCACAACCATGAACACTAAATACTTACTCTAGAATTAACAATACCCTGATGATGACATTATGCTATGTCAAAAGTACTCGTAAAAAATACAATATGCGCCATCACAGTGTTTTGCTCTCATCTTTTAATAACCGCACAAAAGATAATTCACAAATATGAAAGTATCCTATCGAGAATAAGTAGACAGAACATGATTACATTATTTAACTAAACCTTACTTAATGAGAATATGCTGCCGTAATATACGCATATATATATATATATATATATATATATATGTGTGTGTGTGTGTGTGTGTGTGTGTGTGTGTGTGTATGTGTGTGTGTGTGTGTGTGTAGGAATGAAAAAGCAAACCTACATTCGTTGCATATATATTTTAAAAGGAGACAAATCATACAAAAGGCACTGTAATTTCTTTAAAAAATTAATGTGTCACATATACGCAGAGTATATTACATTGAATTAATTCAAATATAGACGCGCATGCGCGACCACCCTGGATCGATGCGCAAATAATTTGATATATTAGCTGCATTCTGATCTGTAACCTTTTCTGCAAAATGGCTGATCTATGGAAATGTGCTTATTTAATGTTTTTCGCAAGAAACAAATTTATTTTGTATAAGTAATTCATCTGTTAAGTAAACAGTTTTTCTTCACCAGATTACTTTCTTTTAACTTTTACTTCAAGTTCTTTCATTTAGTACATCCTTATAAAGATATCACAAACACACGCACACACACAAACATATATATATATATATATATATATATATATATATAGAGAGAGAGAGAGAGAGAGAGGAAGAGAGAGAGGTTAAATATTTCGACACAAAATAATGATGATTGGTAATTTTATCAGATTCAACTCATTGCCGAGAAAACACGATATCTCACATGCTTCACCATTTTTTTCTTATGACATCGATTACGAGTTATCATGTGCTTAGCATTAGCTAATAGATTTTCAACTGCAGGCGCCAGCAACAAGTTTATTCGCAGTGATATTTGTAGTATGAAAACAATGTCAAGACTTCAGTTAAAGCTATATATCAACACATAAAAAATGTTATTGCCACACTTGCCTATTATAAATTTGCCTTTTGAAGTCAGATTTCGTAATTGACCTCTACAGACAACGTACATAATTTTATATATATATATATATATATATATATATATATATATATATATATATATATATATATATATTGAATAATTTTATAAAAGAATGAAATTATTAGCAACCGGCCTAATCTGTCTTAATCTAGAAATATATTAGGAATCGTTCCTAAAAGACACTGTTGTACTTTTGTAGAACTTTATGATTTTGGAGGATTGTTAGCAAATTTTAGTAGTTTAATGAAACAAAAAAAAACTCGTAAAGCAACTCCAATAGGTTTACACACTAAAAATACCGTTTACATTAATAAGACATATATATATATATATATATATATATATATATATATATTATAATAAAATACTGTCTTAAGAAATGATATATTTAGGAGTTAATGTACTCAGTATCAGGGATAAAGCGTATGAAAATATTAACGTGGACAATGAGGTATTGACCTCATTGTGTATTCATATATATATATATATATATATATATACATATATATATATACATATATATATATATATATATATATATATATATATATATATATATATATATATATATATATATATATAAACTTAAAACTGTGTTCTAGGGGTTACTCTTAATTGAGTAGACGCTCCGTTTGTTTATTGAATAGTATTTACGTTTACGGGATGAATGTTCGAAAAATCTTAATAAATAAAAGTTTCCGATGTCTTTTTCTTTGATAAATTTCCTCGAACATTCACGCCGATAAACGAAAATAAATGTAATGTGTAATAAAAAAAACGGGGCGTCTTCTCAAATACGAGTATCCACTAAAAATAACTTTTGATAATAAAAGTCTGTCGGATTAATAAAAGAATCAAAAAATTAATTTCCTTTCATATATATCCATTAACGGGCGCGCACACAGACACAGACACACACACTCACACACACGCACACACACACGTATATATATATATATATATATATATATATATATATATATATATATATATATATATATATATATATATGAAAATATAAGAAATATAGTTTTAAGGTGTGGTATATTTTGTGTGATAATGTGCTTAATATCAGAGATAGACCTTATGTAAATATAAATATAAACGTTGAAGTCAAAACACAGAACTGACCGACTGTTTCATGCTAGACTCAATCGTCAGGTCGCGAATGTTAGATTTTTCATCGGCTTTTTATATATATGGGTCAGTGGTCGATTGTAGATAATAATCTAAATAAAATTAAGTAGAAAAATAAAAAACAAATAAAACTGAATCCAAACAAATAAATGAACAAATTACCAAATCGCCCCCCGCTGAAATAACCGTTAGAAGGAATAAAAATACGTAAAACGAAGTAAACATTATAAATCCAAATAAATAAATTAAAACTATCTCCCCCACCGCCAAAATAACAGAATAAACTACGCCAAGCAATCTAAACATTGGATGAATAAATAGCTTTAATTATCTTCCCAGACCAAAAACAAACTACTAAATAAGCGACCTAAGCAACTTCCCGCCAATTTTATTTTACTACGTTAATAAAACATCAAAAACAGAAAAGAATAAATAATACGAAATGAAAATGAAAAACAAGTAAAATAAATTAACCCGAGCGAACAAACAAACAAACAAATAAATAAATAAATAAGCCCTCCCGCCAAAAATAACCACCAGAATCGATTCGCGGCCTGATGATTACGCCTAGCATGAAACAGCCTGCCGCCTCTGAGTGTTGACTTCAATGTTCACTTCCATATGTATATATATATATATATTCTTCATATATATATATATATATATATATATATATATATATATATATATATATATATATATATATATATATATATATTAAATAAAAACAGACCACTTTAAGGTTCCATAGAAGCAGACCACTTTAAGTTTCCGTCCTTTTATTAGTGTTTTATCTCATTTTCTCATTTAATATTCTTCAATTAGAAGTGGGAGTTTAAAATGCTTTATAATAGGAAGAAAAAAAATTTAAATTGATAATTTAATTTAAATTGAAATATATTACCCTTTAATAATCATTATTGATGATAAAATATTTAAATTGGAAAAATTTTTGATATTTAGGTAGATGTTAATACATGAAGTTACCTGTGTTATCGGCACATGGGTACCTGTATGAGTGATTGAACATGCAAAGGAACGTGTGTATATGTGATATTTGCATGGGTGTGTATACAGTATATGACAGAGCAAGATCTTTAATATTACCTTCAAATATTACCCAATACTAACTGAACTAAAATTTAAGTAAAAGAGATTACCTATCTAGAAAGAGTCACGAGTTAAATTCATGAACAGAATTCAAACGGATTCAGATGTCAACTTAATAATCAATAAAAAAATTTGTAAAGAGTTTAAAAAAAGATTTTAGAAGTGAACTTATATTTTAGAATAAAAGTTTGTATTTTCTATGGATATTTTTCTAATCGACTATTTCATAGAAAATCCCCAACATTTTAAAAATTTAAATCACTAACAA
The DNA here is from genome assembly GCA_963932145.1 of Acanthosepion lycidas. Lineage (NCBI taxonomy): Eukaryota > Metazoa > Mollusca > Cephalopoda > Sepiida > Sepiidae > Acanthosepion > Acanthosepion lycidas. The sequence goes on from OZ010581.1 coordinate 124,173,306, forward strand.
ACATCAAATTAAAATATTTGTAGACAGTCTAGAGACATTTATATCAAACATTATAATCTTTATGAACCCCCCAAATAACACTTTCAAAGTAAAGCACAATGACAGCGTCTGTTTCTATTTTTTTTTACAAAGAAAATTAGTGACATCTCCTCTTCTCTTCTCTCTTAACTTCCTTCTCTCTTTTTTTCTCTATGAGTTTTTTCTTCTCTACCCGTTCGATATCAATATATAACTTCCGTTAAGTTAACCGTTTAAATATGTCAATATCTGCTAACTCACTCATGTCCTCTCTCTCCCCCCTCACTTCCTCACTTCGTTAATTTACATATGTTTAATACGGCCCGTCAAAAATGTGTAAATTTTCTTTTCTTTTTTTATTTGGAAGTAAAGTCTGATGATCCGCAGTCCTTTTAAAAGGGCTGTGGTGAAATAATTTATTACATGGAACCTTAAAGTGGTCTGTTTTTATTTAAATTATTTGCTGTGGATTTACATTGAGCTCTCTGTATTTTATCCTCCTTAGGTTTACCAATACGGATTGCCTAGTTTTTCATAAACTATATATATATATATATATATATATATATATATATATATATATATATATATATATAACAGTCTGTCTGTGGATGACGTTATATTGGATCCTGAAATAAATATTAATTTCAGTTGAGATCTCTAGGGAGTAGGTATGGGTTTGTAAACAGTGACTATTATAGCTAATATAGCGAGACTCTTCGCATAGCGAATTGAGTCACTGTCAGTCACTGGGCGTGTTTCTAAAAATAAATACGCTAAAAATCCCCATGATACCTGCCGACGGCTTAGTGGTAGAATCTCCGACTGACACCAATTCAGTCGGGTTTCGATCCTAGCTAGAGGCAACCGGATGAGCTGTGGAACAGTCTGTGGATGACGTTATATATATATATATATATATATATTTAGAATTGGGTGTATAGATAAACATTGCTATGATTTATATGTGAGTCTACCGTCACATATTGGTCAGGTTTATACACGAGTCTTTGGATAAACAGTGACCGGATGTATGAATGAGGTTATAAGTATATTTTGAGTGGGTTTATATTTTGTTTTGTTTATACATCAATTAATCACTGATATGTATTATAGTTCGGTCTCTCCTCAAATATTGGTCGGCTTCATACTTGAGCATATGGCTACATATTGAATTTGTGTTTAATTCAATAGGTCAGTTTATACTTGAATTTACAAATACACATTGTTCGAGTTTATGCTAAAATATGCATACAATACCTAGATTTATTGTTACGTTTATAGGTAGTTGATTGTCGGGTTTATAGTAAATTATACAGAAATACATAGCTACACATTTTCCGACACTATGCTTGAGTCTGTAAGTTGGTTCTTTTGGTGTGGGGATTACTGCTCTACAGGGCATGCTGTCAGGTCTCACCACCAGGGCAATCTATTCAGCTTTTACATGTCTTTTATCGTTTTCTCACAAAAAACACGATAATGCTGCTGAAACGAAAGAAGAGGAGAAATACAATAAGAGAGCCGGATTTAAGAGGACGGAAAGTGACAACTAATGTTTTATGTAACCATTCTTGTGGTGTCAACAAATACTCGTTGCCACTTTTGTAATGTCAACGAATACTCGTTGTCACTTGCGTAATGCTCATTGTAGTAGAGACTTTGTAATTGCAGATTACAACTATAGTACGCCCTTGAACAATACTGGTGTCAGACGCCTTCGAATAGCACTCGCACTAATAGTACTTGCTCGATAATACTCGGTCGAATAGTAATCACCGTATAGTGATCGGAATAGTGGAATATTATAGTTAATAGATTAGAGAATAGCGGTTCGTATGCTATTAAAGGATAGATCCGAATATTAATAGAGGATAGAATAGAAGGAACCCATCAATTAGACGTCACACGACATGTTGTATATGTGTTTCCTCTATGCTCACATGATCTACTTAATTCAGTAATGGGATCGCCTGTGTTTGGTCACTTGCGATCAATATTCAAACCGAAGTGTAGGCAGCGATACTGTATTCCTTTTGAAGATCGTAAAAGCAAGAAGACAAAAGACTTATAAAAGTTCTAGAAATCGTGGAAGTAGATATTTCTAGAGTTTTTTTTTTCTGATACAGCTCAACACTTGATCAGCAGCATTAGTAATATTTTATTAACTGACCCTTAACATTGTAATGAATTTGACTTTTACAAATGGTCTTCTGTCAAACAAAAAAAATAAGTATCAATAAGCGTCCTTCTGCAGCAAGATGATTAGATAGTTTTCTATGTATCAATGTAATCAGCTTTTTATTCGTACATTATCTAACACGTATGGAGATTTTCTTAGTCTGGATTTCCGATTATTCATAATTTTTCACCTTCAACTTGTTACGCATTTGTAGGAGTGGAACATTAATTTAAATCCTTCTTGGGACACCTCCCCACGCCATTTATGAATGCAGTCGCAGGCATCTTGTTTCATTCAATTTTCGAAATGTTAGGATTAAATTTTTACCGGATTAAAAATAAAAAAAATTATTTGTAGGCTTTGATTAGATGACATTTCCAACAAAAGCGGATTTAATTTAAATTACGCAATTTTCTTAAACTATCGAATAAATATTTATGTTTTTATATATGTACATGTGCCTCTATATATACGAGCGTATGTGTGTATGTATATATGTATATATCCCGCAACAGACTTACAAAACTTGTGAGAAAACAAACCTTGTTCTAAAAGCGTATGTATATCTGTATATACGTATATATGGTGGCTGTCGAATCACAAAGCGAGTATGACCATCACTGACACGGCCAGCCCTTCAGTTAAAATTCCCCTTCCACTACACTGCATTCATCGGTTGTGTGAACGACCTTGGGTCATAAAGCCAGGTATCGATCTGCATTTCTTGTCACGTATGTGGTATATCAAATCATCTCCGGGTTGTGGAAGTTGACCTTGATCATCATCAATTCCAGTCTGCTCTTTCAAATGCCTTGACAGGCCCGAACTGGACTTGCACACCCTAGTGCAGGTCGGGCATTCAAATCATGCCATTACGAAATCGTCATACGCAATAGACTGTTGGTATTGGTATGAGCGCTGGTGACTGAGCAGACCCGCCCTGGACATATCCGATTAGATTGTGCACGTTGGCCAGGTTGACATATCATCGTTATTTAGGGATTCCTTCGAAACCTCCCTCTTCATATTTTTTTTATGTAAGCGTTTCACCCCAAGCAAGGCGGGAAGCCACAGGACACAAGGGGTTACAGAAGATTTTGAGCAAGAGCTGAAAGGAATGATAGAGGAAAAGATGAGGAGAAGGTTAGTAGATATATCAAGGCAACTGGAAATGTAGATTGACATTACATTTGAATAATTGGGGATTATAGCTCTCAGGGAAATAGGGATAGGGAAGGGAGTTCCACAGGCGAGAGGTGCGAGATATGAAGCTATTGGAGTAGAAGAGATGGCTACATTTAGGAGTTTCGACAGTGAAGGGGAGAGAGCGGGATACCAGCCTCGTAGGGCGCTTAAACTCATGAAGTCTGGGAACCAGCAAATGCAGCTCCTCGGAGCAATTGCCATGAAAGTATTTGTAAAACAGACAGAGAGAGGCGACGGCGCGTCTGTGAGAGAGCGACTGTAGACGAGATGCCAGATCGGGGCCAATTATATTACATATCCTCCTCTGGATCTTATCAACAACCCCGAGGCAAACAGAAGGGGGACCAGACCATATATGGCAGCAATACTCCATGCAAGGGCGAATTGTTGATTTGCAGATCTGGAGGATCGATTCCGGGGAGAAGAATTTCCTGGCGCGGCACAGGGAGCCAACTTTTCTTGCGGTGGACGAAGGAATTGACTCAATCTATTAGTTCTATCTCAGGTCAAAAGTCAACGTGAGACCGAGCAGCCGCAGAGAGGTGCTCTCGAGAAGTTGAGCGTCAGGCATTCTAATGGAGGACAGGGAAGAATCTCTGTGGTGATTAATAGAGAGCAGTTTTGTTTTTGAAGCGTTAAAGTTGACCAGCCAATTCTTGTCCCAGTTCACAATCGATTGGAGGTCCTTTTCGAGACGCACGGGCAGATTAATTTTGTCAGCGACACTAGATTTGTTTTTGAGGCAAGAGTAAATTGTGGTATCATCTGCGTAGATGCCAACTTGGGAATTTATGGCGTCAGGAAGGTCATTTATGTAGGTAAGGAATAGAGTGGGGCCTAGGATGGAGCCTTGAGGAACACCTGCCATCGTGGTATAGAGACTGGAGGATAATCCGTTTAGAACGACCTTCAATTCACGGTTTGACAGGAATGATTGTATTAGGTCAAACAATCGATATTTAATACCATAACCCTGGAGCTTGCGAAAACGGCCGGCATGCCAAACCCTATCAAACACTTTGGAGATTTCTATGGCCACGGCACGAGCTTCTCCGTTATTTTGTAGAACTTGGTAGACAGTTTCAATGATGGCCGTAAGCACATCAGCTGTAGATCGGGCAGAGCGGAAGTCATATTACTTGTCTGAGAGCAGATCATGGGATGTAAGGTGGTTAACCACTTCGGCGTTGATTAGGGCTTCGAAGACTTGGTGATGCCTCATGGAAGATCTGACGCTGTCAGGGATACAAGTTCTCCAAGAAATCCGATCTTCAGGCAGAGTCTCCCAGTTATTCAGACCAATATTGCACTTGTATAGTGACTCTTTAAAGGAATCTTTGTAACGAAGTTTCGGCTTGTGCTGTTGTATATTTCCCATTTCCAATTCGCCATACATTGTTTTGGAATTTTGTCGTCTACCATACAGACAACATGGCCCGCCCTTCGCAATCGGTGCTTGTGTATGTGCTTCAACAGAGATTAAATTGGACCTTTGTAGAACAACAGTACCAGGGGTGTATGACATACATTAGATTTCAAGCACAGACCCAAGGCAGTATTGATTAAAACATTCCAGTATCTTCAGATGTCTGATTTAGTCTCCCCATGTCTCAAATGAATATAGCAGAGATGACATAATGAATGCATTACATATTTCAATTTTTGTCTGTTTTTTATGCCTTTCTGACTCCTGACACAGACCTTGAGTGCTGCAAATGCATCGGAAGGATTCTTAATACGTAACGGTATCTCATCGTCAAGAGAGCAGTGCCGGTTGAGGATGCTACCAAGGTATATACGTATATACATGAATACATACATATGCTTATGGTGACAAGGTTTGTTTTGTGACAAGGTTTGTAAGTCTCTTGCTGGGCACAATTATGACATGACTGTACGCAGGAACAGGCAATTTTCCAACATAAGTAACACGATCATTATGCTTGTCACGTGTGCAAGACGTGTTCTAATATTGAAGCTGGCCTTAGGGATCACATATGGGCATTGGAACGGGTAAAAATGATGGAAATAATACAATTCTTAATGAACAACACAAAAAAAGCTACCAAGTGAAGAGATGGGGTATAGTTCTGCGAAGAAATGATAGTCATCATATATATGTAGCGGTGGATGTAGTCATATCTATGATTTTTTGAATATATATATGAATTTGCGCATTAATGTGCCTGTGTTTGTGCAGATCCATGAACACACATATATATATATATATATATATATATATATATATATATATATATATATATATATATATAAAAGTGAACATAGAAGTCAATACTTAGAGGCGACAGTCTGTTTCATGTTAGATGCAATCGTCAGGCCACGTATGCTGTTATTTTTCTCAGCTATTTATACATATACGGGTCAGTGGTGCATTGTGGGTAGTATATTATGGCGGTTATTTTACCGGAAGTCGTTTATTTATTTATTTGGGTTAAATTATTTAGTTTTTTTTTATTTTTTGTTTCTTATTTTATTTATTTATTTATTTACTTATTTTTTAATCGGTGTTTTTTTATTAACGTAGTAAAGATTTATTCATATCATTTATTTAATAGTTTTGTTTTGGTTTGAGAATTTAATTAAAGTTATTTGTTCGGTTTTGGGGTTGGTTGTTGTAGTTTATTCTAACTATTATTTTGGCAGAAACAATTTTTTAATTCGTGTTTATTTGTGTTGATTATCTTTATTTGTTTTTTTTTAACGGTAACTTTATCGGGATTGGTTAGTTTATTTATTTACTTGGATGAATTTAGGTCAATTTATTTTACTTGTATATTTTCTCATTTCGGTTTTTGGTTTTTAAGTAACGTAGTATATATTTATTTATTTTTTATTTTTATTTTATTTTATTTTTTATTTTATTTTTTTTTTTTATCGTTATATAACTGTTATAGCTATTTTTCGTCCGATTTTTTGGTTTGATTTTTTAGTCTAACTAATATTTTGGTCATAATGGTTTGCTACTTTGTTTATTATTTACTTTATTTATTTGAATCCGTTGTTTTTTGTTTTGTTTTTTGTTTTGTTTTTTGTTATTATTATTATTCTAACAGGTGTGATTTGAATCATCAGGCCAACATAGGTAACACGATCATTATGCTTGCCACATGTGCAAGAGGGGTTGTAATATTGAAGCTGGCCTTAAGTATCACATATGGGCATTGACACGGGTAAATATGATGGAAGTAAGGTGGCCTGACTAGTATCAAACAGACCGTCGCCTCTAAGTGTTGACTTCTATGTTCACTTTTATATTTACACGCGCTCTATCTCTGATATTGACCACTTTATCCCATATATATAGCACATCTTAAGACTAGATTCCGATACTAGCAGCATGGACCGGCATTGCACGTGCTTGATTCAAAATTAGTACGACTCATACAGCAATCGCTATCACTTGACTTAAAATATTTTGCCCTTCCTTGCCTTTAAAGGAGTGTCCTTTGCCGTGCTGGTGTTAGTACATGCATTACTTCTTGCCTATCTCACACTGCAAATTTTTTCTAAGCTCTATACTAAACATTAAATCTGTTAAAAAAAAAGAACTAAACAAAATGAACACAAAATGATCAGCTTTAAAAAAGGATTCGTAACTGGAAAAACCGAATAAAAAAAGAATGTTAACAACAAATACTTTTTCACACCCAACCCAGTTCTGCGGAATGATAATTAACGTTGAGTTTAAACAAGGGAATGAGCCAACTGAAGTAAAGTCTCATGCAGATTTAAATTTTTCCCACTTGTGACGAATGCAGCTATCGATTATTTTTTGCATGCTAACATACTAGTTAACATTGGTGTCAGTAAGATGTTGGCTCTCACGCTGGCCAATAGAATCTTCCTGCCTATTCGTGGCAGCTATCTCTTGGCTCTCATTCTGGCCAGTACAAAATGGCCGCAAACTACATGAAATCTGCAGTAGAAGCATGAAAAAATCGATTATTTCCACTATCGATGGGACTTGGGAAATGCAATGGCCTTCCCGCTAACTTGGAGCATGTGCATGTAAATTTTGGTGCAAATCCATTGAACATTGCGGCCGTGCATTCGTTACGCACACACCCGGCCTTTTATATATATATATATGTATATATATATATATATATATATATATATATATATATATATATATATATATATATATATGTATGTGTGTGTGTGTGTGTGTGTGTGTGTGTGTGTGTGTGTGTGTGTGTGTGTGTGTGTGTGTGTAAGCGAGAATTTATATTATCTTTGTTTTGGTGAGGAGTGTGTCTCTTGAAGACGTGAGCGATTAAAGCTCTCCATAACTTGCTAACATTTGTAGTTCTTTTCAATAATTGCCTACTTACTGCCGTACCTCTATTTAACTAACCTCCATTTACACAAGCTCGTTAGGGAGCATACACGCTGAACCCCTTATCCTCTTTGCTTTACTATGTCAAATTTTTCAAGCCGTCTCCCTTCTTTGTGGATCAAAGATATTTCAGCTGTCATTTTCCGATTCTGTTTAGAATAATGAGATCCTAAATCTCGTACCAGCACAAACTTCACAACGATAAGGAGATGAGACCATACTGGAAGTAGACACAGAAATAAAATGGCAGTATCCCCGATACAAGATTGCGTAGAAAGTAATAAGAAAGAAATAATGTTCAATTATAAGAAGGCAGAATTAATAGTTATATATAAGAGGAAAAAACTAGATGTCAGCTAGAAATTAGACATGACAAAATAGAACTAGTAAAAGAATTGAAATAGCTTGGAAATGTTTAAAATGTTTCACTGAAATACGAAGGAATAGTCACAAAATCGAAAGATAGCTTTTTTAAAGCTGAACAAAATATTAAGAAGCAGGCAATTTTTATTAGAAACAAATAATTCATTGCGGAACTGTTATATAATGTCAGCTGTCATTCATTAGCCTGGAGCCATTTTTAATCAGAGAGAACGTTTTTATCCTGCGTTAGATATTCCTGAATGAGTGAGACTTCTTGCATGACATTGATATGAGAGGCTAGATCTTGCGTGATTATTCCAAAACATAAGTCGATGATATAATACCAAATAAAATACCTCAAAAATAGTATCATGTATCCAGTCACAAACAACCAGCTTTCTAACCTATACAAAATAACTAAATTTTTAAGCAAAATCATTTTATGCCGTGACTAGACATTTTTTTCTCTCCTGGATCCTATTCTTAAGTCTGCCATTCGTCGTACTTTGAATATTGCTACATCTGCTCCCGTGATCCTGCTATATTTTTAGAGATTCTTGATAAAATCCAAAGAAGAATCTGCAATGTTATTTGTCCTGACTTGACATCTCGGCTTCAGTCCATTTCCACTGCTGTGATGTTTCATGGTAATTGTTCTAATGAACGTTTCCCTATGGTACCTAGACTTTATAAATTTAAGCGCAGTTGAAATGGTTAGATTGAACTGCACGTTCTATGCTAAAAGTTTCTTCTCTCCATTTTCTCGCTTGTGAAACTCTCTTCTATCTTATTGCTTCCCTGTCAACTTTGACGTTCATAAATTTAAATGCAATGTCAATCGTTATCGCCTGTCTTCTTAGTTCTTGGTCTTTTATTGTCCTCTCTCATTAATAGTAGTTTTTTTTATCACATTCTCTAACCAAAGGTAACACCGTCTTAGTGATTTTATTGCTTTGTTTGGGGAGAAATTATTAAACAAAAATTACTAGAATGCTCGAAAAGTAATATTTCCTATTCTTTTCTACACAAACTAAAAGTAATTGCACCATTTGCTTCAGCTACAAGAGCACTATAATAATAACTAGTCCTCAACACTGCCTCTGTATTTTTGCCAGTAAGGAAAAACAACCTATATACCTCCCTCATCACTTTTGCCAGCAGTAATAGCATTGTCGTCCTAAGGAAAATGTCCATTTTAACCTCATTTTATCAGCCCAAACAGATGTAAGTCGGAAGTTATCAAATCCGAAACACATGTCATAGAACATTCGAGCCAAATTTTGAAATGAGAAACATGGCCTCCAAACTGATACGGTGTGAAATGTCGTCAGCGTCTCCGGCCTCGATGTGAAAACGTCGGGTTTTGTTTAATCAGAGTTTAAATATAATGTTCAGAGTTGACCATTACATTTAAACTCTGCTAAATCCACGACGATCATGCCTTTACAAACGGCTAATGGCTGCGTTTTGAAATTTTTCTTTGATGAAGAAGCCGCATGTCACTTTTCCACGTCCCTTCACTGCTCACAATGCACCTAGGAAAATGTCAGCTCCGGTCATTACGTCAGTCAGAAGGATCAGATATTTGTTTTGTTTTTGTTTTTTTTTTGTTTTTTTTTGTAATTTTTTTTTTTCGTTTTCGCGTCATTATCCGTGGGAAGCACCTGGTGCTAAATTTGCAACATCCGGCTGCAATGAATTGAAGTCGGCAATCAGCCTGGTACTCAATTCAGTATTCAACGAATGTTCATGGATAGTATTTTTTCGCATGCGTGCAAGTATATATAATGACACACCTCTTCTTCCTAACTATGTTCATATCAACGGGATTTTGTCAGACTGCCGGTCGAGTTCTATTCAAAAGAAAGCAAAACATTGATGGTATTTTGGCAGGAAGGTTCAATCTCTTCAAAGCTAACAGGAAATTGCCTATGACGATTTCATCTGACATGAAATTGCAGGTATTTCTTTCCGGGTGGAGATTTAATTTCAACTCGAAATTAATTTCAACTCGGAACTATTCAAACGAAATTAAAATTTAATTTCTTGATTTTCTTATATTTTGATCAATAGCGGCTTTTTGAACGAGAGTTTTTATAAAAAATAGCTAAGCAATCTATTGTCCTTACTACAAAGAACATCGCATCTTTATTTGATCAGATTTAAATGAATAAAAGTAAATAAAAAGTACCACTTTATTTATTTGCAACAAAAAAGAATGAAAGTTGCAGAAAAGGTGAATTCAGAATTATCTTATCTACTAAATATTTTTAATGCTAAATTAAAAAATTAACACCAAATCATTGCATTTTTTGTTTAGAAATTCACCGAAATTGATAACTTTGATTTTAAATCGAGTTGAAATTAGTTCCGAGTTGAAATTAATTCCGATTTGAAAATAGTTTCGATTTGAAATTTGTTCTGTCACTCTTTCTTTCAAATCAAATTGGATATATATGTTTAAGCGCATGTAAATACCAAAATAAATACATATATTAGTCCATATCAATGCATATTTGTCCATATGTAAGACAGGGAGATCCAAGAAAATATATCTGTAGATATTCATTAATCTTAATACGTCATAGGTGAATGGAAAGGGTAGGATGATTGTGCGTAAAATTTATCTGTAACAGTTTCTCCATGTGTGTATATTTCTTAGTTTCTTGATAGTTATATATCTATCCAAGTCACTCGTCTCATATCTATCTATTCCAGTATCTTGAGATGTATGTATCAATCTCTCTCTCTCTATCTATCTCTCTCTCTCTCTCTAGGTACATACATACATCTATATATATATATATATATATATATATATATATATAGAGAGAGAGAGAGAGAGAGATATCGACTTCATCATTTCATAGCTATCTATCTATAATTCTCATCATATCTATTCTTTTATATATGTATCTTTATATTTATGTATCTATCTCATTCTACTGATATATATATATATATATATATATATATATATATATATATATATATATATATATATATATACAGTAGCGTCCAAAACTAAGGGACAAAATTTTAAAACCTAATATTTGTTAGAAATAACAACTGTGAAAAGCTGAAATTTTGACAACTGGTAGTCGTTACCATCCATAATAACATACTAAAATTTGAATCATTTGCAAAGGATAGAAAAAGAATTATAACAATTATTTATTTATTTTCAAAATAGGATCGCCCGAAAGTAAGGGACAAAATTGAGAAAAACAATGTAAACAGTATGCTATATTCAAATTTTTCGATTTCCTCTAAAGAATAAGTCTTACTTAATCATTTGTAAACGTTGCATCAGCCGGCACCATGGCGAAACGCCAAAAACTTGATTACTCTGTGAGACAATCTATTGTGAAGCTACAAAAGGAAAAGCACACCATTAGAGAGATTTCAGAGGAAGTGAAACGTTCCAAGAGTGTTGTAGGCAGGGTTGTTAATTCCTATAATGATACTGGCAAAATAGTTAGTGCTTTTAAAACCGGCAGACCGCGCAAAACTTCGGCAAGAGAAGATCGAATAATGCAGCGTATGTCATTAAAGGACCGTTTTAAGTCTTGCACAGAAATTAAAAGGGTTATGAATAGTACCTCATGTGTTAATGTGTCAAGACAGACTGTTTGTAGACGACTGCAAGAAATAGGGCTGTTTAATCGAAGCCCAGGGAAGAAACCACTTGTTAGTTCGAAGAATAAGAAGAAGAGATTAGAGTTTGCAAACAGGTATGTAATTTGGACATATGAAAATTGGGCAAAAGTATTTTTCAGTGATGAAAGCAAGTTTAATTTATTTGGAAATGATGGAAAAAACAATATAAAGAGACGTATTGGTGAAAGATTAAGTGCAAAGTGTACTAAGAAAACTGTCAAGTTTGGGGGCGGAAGCGTCATGGTATTTGGAATGTTTTCTAGCCAAGGTACAACGCCTCTTGTCCGGTTACAAACTCGTGTAAACGCGCAGATCTATAAAAACATTGTTCAAGATCATGTTGTGCCAATGATACAGAATTCAGGTTTCGATAGGGCTACCTTTATGCAAGATAATGCCCCATGTCACAAGGCAAAGGTGGTAATGAGTTACTTTAGCGAGCAAGATTTGGAAATTATGGATTGGCCACCGCAAATTCCTGACTTAAATCCAATAGAAAATCTTTGGAAGACCTTAGGAGTGAAAGTTATGGAAAGAAATCCCACTAACACGAATGATTTGTGGGTGAAGCTTCAAGAAGAATGGTCTAAAATTAGTATCGAGGATTGTCAAGAACTGATTCGTTCTTGTAGTCGAAGATGTGCAGCTGTCATTGAGAGCAAGGGCTCATTTACTTAATATTGATTGTACATGTATTTTTATTGTTTTTTTTTGCTGTTTACATTGTTTTTCTCAATTTTGTCCCTTACTTTTGGACGTTCCAAATTTGAAAATAAATAAATAACTGTTATAATTCTTTTTCTATCCTTTGCAAATGATTCAAATTTTAGTATGTTATTATGGATGATAACGACTACCAGTTGTCAAAACTTCAGCTTTTCACAGTTGTTATTTCTAACAAATATTAGGTTTTAAAATTTTGTCCCTTAGTTTTGGACGCTACTGTATATATATATATATATATATATATATATATATATATATATATATAAAATTTAATGATTTCATGTCGTTCTATCCCAGTCATTTGTTATCAATCGATGTGTGTGTATATGTATGAGTGAGTCTGTGCATTTTTGTGTGTCTGCCTCTTCATATCTATTCATCTACCTTATCTCGGTCTCTTCATATCTTTCTATGTGGCCTCTTTTTTTGGTTTCTTCCTATCTATCTATCTAGCTAGCTAGCTAGCTATCTAGGTATCTGTCTGGCTAGTTAGGTGGTTATCTTCTTCTCTTCAAATCTGTTTAAAGTATCGTTCAAAATTAATTCACACCTAGCAATATTTATAAAAATCTTGTTCTAAACCAGTCATAAAAGTTTTATTTTTAGCGGAACATTATGTTGTCACAATGGATATTCAACATGTGAGCAAAAATATGAATATTCTGAAGTCCAAAATTAATTTCACACCTGCAAATAAGTTTATTTCATTCTCTGTAATAAGTACATTTACAAATCAAATTAGATTTCTTTTACTGTAGCTATTTAATAAATTGTGAATATAAATAGAGCGTCCAACAATTCTTTTTATGTGACAGTTCTAAGTGTACAGGCATTTATTTTAATTATGGCTCAATATGGAAAAGATCTTTCATCTCATGTAAAAGAACGTTTTATCTGTTTGTTGAAACAGAACAGGGGCTATGAAAAATATTAGTATTCTTATCTTAAACTTACTTAGTGATCAGGACTCTCCACAACTTCCTGTACTTCGTAGCTGTAAGCAATAGTTGTCCCTTTCCTGTTCCTTCTCTTCTTTATTCGAATTACACAAGTTCGTTCCGTAGTGTGTTCGCTATTTCCATCTGTTCATCAAATTCCCAAATCTCTCGTTCCTCGTTTAACCATCTTTCTTTATATCTTGCGAACAATATCATCTTCCATCGCATTTTATTTTTAACTTCCCCATTGTTGTGATGTTCAGTCCATGGTATGCTCAGCATTTGTCTATGGAACCACATCTCTGTTGCTTCAAGTTTCCTCTTCATCTGTAAGGAAATTGTCGAACATTCAGTGCCTTATGGAACGATTAATATTAGGTTGGTGCAAAAATAATGTCGTTTTCTCACATATGTTACTATGTGAGAAAACGACATTGTTTTTGCACCAACCTAATATTACAAAGCAGTTCGGTTTTGGCTTTTTTGTTTGAAGCGCATTTTTTTTTTTCCTATTCCAGGTCGCGACCCAGTATGTCAGTGGAGTTAAAATCATCTGGTGACAGAATGAAAACGAAGATCATCCAAAAATAATGAAAGAATTGAAAGAATCGTGGAATAGCATCTACCTCAGTCTCTTGATATCTAGCTGTCTATCTCATTTCGTTTGCATCTATCTTTATCTCTATCTATCACTGTACCTCCCTATCATTCTCAGCGTCTTTATATCTATCTGTCTAGCTATCTCAGTCCTTAATAATGTCATTTTCTCACATAGTAACATATGTGAGAAAACGACATTATTTTTGCACCAACCTAATATTTATCTATCTATCCGATTCTCTTGATATCTATCTATTTCATTTCGTTTACATTTATCTATATCTCTATAAATCTGTCTATCATTCTCAGTGTCTTCACATCTATCTATCTAGCTATCTATCTAGCTAGCTAGCTAACAAGCTATCTAGTCCCTTGATATCTATCTATCTATCTATCTATCTATCTATCTATTTCAGTCACTTGATATCTATTTCAATCTCCTCGTATATATAAAAGTGGATTTTGAATTAAATGCCCAGCTATGACAGGCTGTTCAAATAATAAATATATTGCCTGTGAAAATATAAAAGGAGACAGGAAGTTTAACATCGAATGTGTTTCATGGTTGAACACAATTTTCACTTGAAACCTAACATCAATAAAAAGCTTATAAATTATTTTTAACTTAATATAAAAATAACGAAAATAAGAAAATTGGCAGATAGTTGGTGTTATCTCCTGACGAGTGAACCGAACGATTACACAAAAGCTTCCTTTAAAATACTCATGGTGCTGAATATAATATCAACCAGCTAAGTGGTATATTTTATATTTATATTAATCCTTTCTTTTTCTCTTTGTATATATATATATATATATATATATATATATATATATATATATATATATATATATATATATATATATATATATATATTTCTCTGCACATATATATATGTATATGTATGTATTTCTCTGTATATATATATATATATATATATATATACATATATATATATATATATGCTTGAGGCATTCGTTTGTCTAGTCGCACTGAGTAGCTGTGATACTGTACTGCGTGCGAATGACTTAATTTAGCTCTTAAAAATATTTTTTTCAATTAATCACTTTTGAATGGCATGTTAATCCTAAAAACAACGGTCACCTGCGTAAATGCGAATCTCATCAGTAAAATGAATGGAGCACTATGGCTGCTTGGCTTTTGTTTACTTTTGTGAAAACAATATCCTAGATTTGGCTGACTGAAGAGTGAACATAGTTCAGTGGTAGAAGCTCTGACTGTCACCAAAGCGGTTGGGTTTCGATCCGTGCTTGAGGTATTCGGTTGTCTAGTGGCACTGAGGATCTATAGTGCAGCGAAACAGTACTGTATGCAAATAATATATATATATATATATATATATACAGGTAAAAACAAATGGAGTATGTAACTTAATTATATAATTTAAAGGAGGGCTCAATACAAAGTAGAGCTAAATATTATTTATTTGGGGATATTAAAACAAAAACACATTAAAATAGCTACACAATTAAAATCATTTTTCAACACTACAAATGCGTCTCCTCTGGACATATATATTTATATCTATTATTTATTAAAAAATTATAACATAAATATGCTAGAACATTACTACAAAAATAACCATTTTCTTTCAACACTACTCTGAGAGATTTTGTTTTTTGAAAATTCAAAACAAAATCAAATCCCCTCAATACGTAACCTATGATAACCAATCAGAATATATGTATATGAAAATTCAAAAAACATGACGGCATATTCTAAATACAAACCGTTAGATGATTAAAGTTAATGCTAGATCCAACCCAAATCAATCTGAAATAATTAGCCTTTAATTTATAATAAAATTAAAATTTAATAAATTTCCAAATAAATCGACCATTAGGTTTAAAATATTATAAAATTATTCAAAAATGGAACGGATAAAAATATAATATATATATATATATATATATATATATATATATATATATATATATATATATATATATATATATATATGTGTGTGTGTGTGTGTGTGTGTGTGTGTGTGTGTATTATCATTATTCTTATTTAATAGTCAATATATCTGGTAAAATCAACGTTGGTGTGAAAAGTATGCATGAACATTACAGATATCAAGCAACAGGATGTCGGCTGATGGCACGACAAACACATTCGCATCCTAAAACGCAGACGTGTGAATAAAACTAAATCTATATGCACTCAACTATAAGAACGACACAGATAATAGAAGAAGAAAACGAGGAAAGAAAAAAGGAGAAAGAAAAACAAAAATGAAAAAAGGAAGAAAGAAGAAAAAAAGAAAATTCAAAATTTAAATATAAAAAGAAAAAAGGATAAATACGTAAAAAAGAAAATTACAATCGAAACAAACGTGTACAAGTAAAAACAATACATGCAAACGTACATCCTATATATCTGTACACGTATATAAGTAAAACTAAAATAAAAGTGTTTTTATACTCATGGAAGTTTAATTCATTTTGATTCCGAGTAGGTCATTTTCAAAACGAGACAGTTCCTTAATAATTGGTCCTGTCTTCAAACTCTTAAAACCGTAGTTTTCGTGGTTGTATACATGCCCCAGGTCAAGAAGAAAAAGAAGGCTTTCCATTCTTTTAATAAGATTTTCAGTTTGAATAGCTAATTTGACGAAATAATCCCGTTTGATTTTAGTGGGAATGTTCTTTACAAATAATCCGAAATAGATTCTATCTACGGTATATAAATAGACTAAACAATGCTCAACAATAATAGGATCTAATATATATATATATATATATATATATATATATATATATATATATATATATATATATATATATTATGTATTTTAATTTTTCTATCAGACTAACCATACATTAGGTATTAATTTACAATACCTTTTTTACAGATTTATACTAAAAATATTTACTTTACGTTTTATCTGTCTCATTTATATACATTCTATCTAAATAATTCTACCTCTGCAGTTAGCGCGAACAATCATTTTACATCTATCTACGTCTGTCTATTGTTATCTATATTTCTAACCAGATCAGTTCATACATATCAATCTATCTACCCATGTCATTTAATTAATATATATATATATATATATATATATATATATATATATATATATATATATATATATATCGATCTTTATATGACGCATAGGTAATACTTTCTTCTCGCTTTCTTTTCATACATTGTCTAGGAGTTCCAGAAGTTTTCTTCCCGTGTCTGCCAGGACAACGAGATCTCTTCCGCTGAATAATTCTTTCTCTTCAAATGAATAAAACGTGATAGAAAAAACTCTCATATTGTAACGAGAGGAGACCAAGGGAAGAAAGTTTTTTTCTTCTATTAACGTTTGTCTCGTTATGGCCATTGTTATGAATATGATCTAACAACACCGATTTTTCACAGACGTAACGGTATAGCTGAATAGAAAAAGAATAACAAACATGCTTAGTTCTCAGAGAGGTTTATAATCATACTTCAAACAGGTGTCCCACGCAGAGAAACTATAACATATATGCTGCAACTAACAGTGTGTAAGGAAAGGGAACCTTACTTGTAATATATGCTGAAGGGAAACTGGAGTTACGAGATGATTCTCTATGAACCTAGTTAGGACATGTGTTTTTTTTTTCTGTAAGACCTTCCGCTAGGGGTGTCCTTCTTCTCTGGGCTCTACATCACAACTGCCCTTCGTCAATGTATCCCCTAACGTCATTCAACGGCCGTCACATGACTCATGTGACTATCTCAACAAAAGGGAGATAATCGCTTTTGTAAACGAAGACTATTTTTGTATACGTGGTAATCTTGATTTCTTTCCGCGGGGAGGCGCTTTAGTTCTAGTAAATGTAGCGACTAATCCTATAATCTTTCCGATATAAATTGTTTCTGGCAATTCAAATAGGCTTTTGTATCGTATCTTATCAAGAGCTTTTATGTGTTCTTTGAAACAGAGCCTTTCGCATTTGTATTCCTAGTTCTGAAATAAATATAATTCGCATTCTATTCACCGGAACACGAGGATAATCGTAGTAATGTAGCTTCTTCATCTTATTGTTTAATGGTGCTTGAACTTATCTTTACATGGCTTCTATGATGCTGGATATACTAAAATTGCCCAGTACATTCTATCTTACTGGCTTTTACTCTTAATAATCTTCCGTATCTCTGCATCGATAAGTTTTTTTTTTGTTTTTTTTCACTGGAAATGTTTCTGTTCTGTCTGTTTTCTTCTTTCTTTTCTTCTATTCTTCGCCCGTCTCCTTTTTCGCAACTTTTCAACACGTTTTATTTCTATGTTGTGAATAACTACCCTACGTAGCAGCCTCTTCATTCAATAAATAATGCCTGACATTCGAGAAAACAAAAGCGAAAGAACTTTACCACTGAGAAAATAATCAAAAACAAAGGAAATCCACATTACCTCCCCCAACAAGGGAGGTGGGACTGTTATAAAAATAGGAACATATACAATGATATAATTAATTTACTACACAAGGTTATCTCTACATATGAACAAATAGATCAACACAAAATAATTACTGATCACAGGAATTTAATAGAACGATTACAATTCTAATAATAATTAAAACAATTTATTGTATAATCTAACAGAATATCAACCTAGAATACCCATACTTTGCCCAAAACTCAAAAGACAAGCATTGCGATGTCTAACGTAATAAACCCTGCATGTTGCAGCTCTGTCCTGTATCTGCGGTGGTTCCGGCCGAAAAGTAAAACACCCGCTCCTCCCCCGGTGAACTGAAGGAACCACCACTATCCGCTACGTTGTGAATTTTTGATCCGAACAGCAGTATTTCGATCCCTCAAAACGATCCGGAGGTAGGACGAATTAAATGGCTGGGTATTACGCTGAAAGGAACTCACTATTCATGCAAAAAAAAGTTTCTAGTCGTAGCCGCAAAGACATGAAAAAGAAAAAAATAAGCAACTCATTCGGTTCCTGTACAAAGAGCCCTTTTTAGGCTACTGTTTTTATATCACTACCGATGAATTTACAAAGTACAAAGTGTCGTAACGAGGTTCACTCTTTTGGGGTCGGAAGTGACAGAGAGAGTAGGAAAATTTCTGCCTAACAATTTCGGCTGATCTAAGGGAAGTAATTTGTGGATCTTCATCTGCACCCGACGATATAGCAGTCTGCTTTCTCACAGATTTGTTGACGAAGTTATCTGGATTCGTGCAGGTTCTATTTCTATCTCTTGGTTCAGATTGCTCTTCTTGACGCAGGACAACCAACAGACCAGCAAATGCCAACAAGCCGTCTCTTCCGCGTTCGGCCGCATTCCGATCTGCGATCTGACTAACTCAAGCGTGCGGGTAGCTTATATAGAGAGAAGCGGAGCTAAACCATCTTTAGGTATTGCCCCTGAATTTTAATATGCAAATCGCCTTTGACCACAATGAAAGATTTTCCGGTCCCCGAAACGCAGCGGGAACCCAGTTTTCAAGAGATACTAAAATCGGATTCGGACCTCCTGCTGGGTCTTCCGCAGCCAACGCCTACCTAACTTTTGCCAAAACCACTTATTCCGTCTGGTTGAATTCCGCCAATCAGACCACCCAAAAGTCCAATTCGCCAGTTATCACAAACTTTATTTTAACAAATCCTTCTCTTAATCACTTTGGAATTATTACATTTAATTAACTAATAACTCAACCCCAGAAACAATTGTTAAGAGAAAAAAAAAAACAAGAGAAAAAAAAAACTTATTTCTGGAATTACTCCAGAATCCCTTCTACCCAAGTAATTAGCACCTTCATCCTAATTATTTAGCACTGTTGATTACTAAATCCACCTCGGCGTGGGGGGGGTCTCTCTCTCTCTCTCTCTATGTCACAGATGTGTCCAATATCAACTAAAGCCATGAAATTATTTAACACATCCCCTTAGAATAATCAGTTCATCATACATTAAAAATTTAGGCAACCTGTTTGAAAAACTGCGGGGAATAAATATGACTGACAAACTCATAGCTAACCTAGATATTACATCCCTTTACGCCAACCTCCCAGTTAATAAATAATTAATTCTTTTTCGAAATGCATCTAATACTATAAAAGAGAAAGCTACCAATAGCTAAAATAAATAAAAATAGGTTGTATCATCACCAATCAATGCTATGTCATATTTACCAATAATTTCATGCAAACAAAAATTGGATTATCAATGGGGTCGCCTCTAAGTACTGTGCTAGTATGCATTTACTTGGAATTTCTTGAATCTGAATCTTTCAAAAATATTTCACCAAGACAATCAACATAGTTCAGATATATTGATGACGCTCTGTTAATATATGCCATTGGAACTTATTTACCTAAGCTTGCAGATAAACCAAACTAAGACACGATACAATTTACTTATGACATAGAAACAAACTATACTTTACCTTCCCTATCATGTTATACCACGTTAACTGTAGCCTAAAGCGTAGTGTCTATCGCAAATCAACTAATAAATATAATCTCATAAATTTCTATTCTCATCATAAAAATAAAATAACGTTCGGAATAATCATCGGGTTCTTTTTAAGAGTACCCAAACTTTGTAGCCTTCAGTATTTACATGAAGAGGAGAAATGCATTAAAAATGTATTCAAGCTCATCCAATAATCGATATATTTCATTTTCAATGTGAAAAAGAGGCTCATAAAATATTTCAAAATGGAAACGCCGCTCTTCCTGAAAACCAAACAAATCAAAAAAATATTGTTCTATCTACTAACGCTATCACAACTACAACTGAAAAGAATTTATCTAAATTCAACATAAAAATAGTCACAACTACATTTAAAACTATAAAAGACTTAATTAATAAAAAACAAAATAATAAGCTAAAATTTGAAGTAGGAATTTAGTCTATTACATGTAATAACGACCATAAGTTATACATAGGAGAAACCTCAAGGAAATTAATGAAAACATTATGCAAACACTAAAGGGATATTTTACAAAAAAGCACTAAATGCATTAAGTAACACCGTAATAAGACACTATAATTTGATCAGAAATGTGCTACTCTAATTAAGAGAGAAAGCAATTTAGTAAGATGAAAATATATGGAAAGAGCTTTAATTGCTTAATCATCTACACCAAATTTATGTCCTGGTTCTTGTCAGATATTCTATTATCACATAAAGGAAAAGAAACAAAATAAAATCGATTAAATTTTACACACAAAACATATATTAAGAAAAATTAATTCAAAATTTCCAGCGTCCTTTTTCATAGTGTGCATGTGTAGGCGCATCAATGTAATGAAATCTTAAAGGACAAA
Source organism: Acanthosepion lycidas (assembly GCA_963932145.1). Lineage (NCBI taxonomy): Eukaryota > Metazoa > Mollusca > Cephalopoda > Sepiida > Sepiidae > Acanthosepion > Acanthosepion lycidas. The sequence goes on from OZ010581.1 coordinate 124,194,648, forward strand.
ATGCGTCAGACGAAAACTCAAAAAAGAAAAAAAAACGCTTATGTTTCAAATTCTTATAAAAGAGTAGAACTAATTTAGGGTCCGAATACAGTTATTTATTGGTATTTTTTAGTGATGTATGTTAACTTTGTTTATTGATTATTTATTATTGATTAGTCTATTATTTTTTGTTGACTGTAATTATTAAGTTTACTTATGTTCCATTTGTAACCGCCCATTCAATAACCGTGAGAATAGTCCAATAGAACTTCGACCCATAATGCACCATTGACCATCAGGTAGAGTCGAGATCAAATATAACACACATGGCCTGGAGATTGTATTTAAGCATAAAACAGGCTGTCACCGTTGACTGTTGGCCTCAATGTCCACTTTTCTATTTACATGCGCTATAACCCCGGATATTTAGCACATTAACCGATACATATAGCATAACTTTAAACTATATTTTTATCATTCATGCATACATATATATTACGACATTTTTTATGTTTATACATTTTTTTTATACATACAAATATTTAAATAAATGTTCTGCTTATAATAAACAGTATTAAAGACATTTACTGGCCTGAATGTCTGAAAAATTGTCATAGAAAATATGCGTCCTTCGACAGGAAGCGAGCCTGTATCCTACACAGAACCGCCATATAGTCTCACGTGCTTTTACCGATTTAGCCACAGAGGAGCGTTTCGGTTACCAAGGTGGATTTTTACTACTAACCGAAACGCTCCTCTGTGGCTCAAACACGTCAGGCTATATGACGGTTCCGTATAGGATATAGGTTCGATTCCTATCGGAGGACGCATATTTTCGGCCGGTAACGGTTGTTAATACTGTTTATTATAAGCAGAGCATTTACTTAAATATTTGTATCTATAAAAATAACGTATAAACATAAAAAATGTCTTAAAATAATTGTCGGACTTTGTCCATTTCATAATACATATATATATATATGTGTGTGTGTGTGTGTAATTTTAGGATCTGCTATACTTAGGTCTAAAAATACTCAGTAGTAGATATAGAGCGTTTAGAAATATAAAATTGGACATAACAGTCAACATAGAGTTTGTTTCATTGCTTATTTTTTAGATGAAGGAGATGAGATAATGAGAGTTGTGTCCTTTTATTGAAAAAGTGTGACACACTGATATTGGTATTTATTATTATTATATATGTGTGTGTGTGCGTGAGTGTGTACGAGTATTATATATATATATATATATATATATATATATATATATATATATATATATATATATATATATATATTGTTGTCCCGGTCGCACTCATTATTTCACCTCAAGGTGTTGGAGGCACTTTACATCGTGACCCTCAAAGGTTCCCTGTGTAAACAGCGTGAATTTTTGTTGAGTCTCGCTCTTATTTGACTCTAGATCTTGTGTTCAATTTTTTTTCCTTCTCATTGCACATTTTCCACTGTTTTAATTTAAGTTAAATCTCCCGGTTGCTTCGTTTTAAGAAATGTCTATTAATATCAAGCTTCAAACTTTTATTTCTGTTATTAGATTTTGTACCCTCAAAAATATTTTCATATATATATATATATATATATATATATATATATATATATATATATATATATATACATTCATATATATATATATATATATATATATATATATATATATATATATATATATACATATTGGCTCCTGAAATTAAAAATTAATTCCAGTTGATCTCTCTAGGGAGGAGGTATGGGTTTTTAAACAGTGACTATTATAGCTAATATAGCGAGACTCTTCGCAAAGCGAATTGAGTCACTGTCGGTCACTGGGTGTGTTTCTAAAAATAAATACGCTAAAAATCCACCTACAGTCGGGTTTCGATCCTAGCTAGAGGCAACCGGATGTCTAACCACACTGATGAGCTGTGAAACAGCGAAACAGTCTGTCTGTGGATGACGTTATATATATATATATATATATATATATATATATATATATATATATATATATATATTATAATAATATTTTTTGTTTAAAAATATGATTCCTTCGCTACATAAGAGTTCTCATGTTTCAAAAACGAGAGCCGAAATCATCCAAATAATTAATAAAATTAAGTTGGATTGTGTTGTTTAGTCCCGTTTCATCTTCAAGCGAAATTTTAGGAATAAGCTATCTCTCGGTTTACGTGTATTTTTACAGAATTTGTTATTGTGGGAGTGGCTAAACTATTTTCCTTCTTTAAGTGGTCAGGGAGTTAATTCTTATCAGTAGATTCATCATCCTCTGAGAGGTTTTGCTAAGGTTGGGTAGGGTATCTATTTCAAGGCTAATGTTTACGGTCATCCTTTAGTTGGTTCCCAGTGAAGGATATTTTCATGGCGCGCCTACAGTCGTTATGTGTCTGGAGAATTGTCTTTTATTATTGTCTATCTGATTATCTATTTATTTATTTGTTTATTTAAGTGGGTGTTTAATATACAGATCGCTTTGCATTGAATTTCAGTTTGTTTTTTTATTTTTTTGACGACGACAAAAAGGGTTTTTCCTATTTAAAGGTTTGGCTGAGCTTTTTAGAATTTTACTTAGCTATGTTTTTTTTTTTTTTATGCTAATTATCTAATGCGAAAGTCTGTTGATGTCGGCAAAAAACCGTTAACTCCTGCCTATGGTTTAATAATTTTTCATTATTTAGGAATTTAATGATGTGTAGTTTTTCCTGTAAGCATAAGAGGCATGGGTCATCCCAGGTTCTACAGGTTCTTGTTCTATTTACTATTTTCCATTTTACTTTTGGTGTTTTATTCGTTTCCTTTAGATGCCAGAAATATTGGGATAGAGATGTCTGATTTCTATTTTGAATATTGTTGAAGGAGCTCTTGTGTTGTCTCCATCTAATTTTAAAATTATTCTTTGTTGATCCTATGTATATCCTATCAGTGTTAGGACTCTCAATGGATGAGATAGTGCATTGGTATACCACGGATTTTGTGAGGCATTTATTTTCCAACGGGCAGTTTTTAGGGTTTCTACAATCGCATAATTTTTCGTTATTTTTATCTAGTTTTAGTTTATGTGTTTTATTACTGTTTTGGTATGCGTGTTTTTCTAGGATTTTCTTATTGTGTCTTTTTATGATTCTTTCTATATTTTCAGTGCAGCTGTAACTCAGTTTCAATGTGTTTTTGTTAAAGATGTTGCTAAGTTTGCTATTAGTGGGAAAGTGCTTTTCAATTAAAGCTAGGAACTTATGGCCTAGTTTGGTGCTGACCATTTGGTTGTACGGTGGGGTATACCAGATGATTTTTCTTTTCCTGTTTCTCTTATTATTGGTACTAACGTTTCTATAGGTTATGTCAAAGTTTTTGTATCCGCTGTTTTTCAGGGCTGTGTTGTAAAAACTACTGTGCTGTTGGAATATTTCTTTATTTGCTGAGTTCATACTTATTCTTTTCTCTATTGATGTGGGTATATGCTTAATTATAGATGGAGGGTGGTTTGACTTAGGATGTACATACAAGGGATTAGTGTTAGGTTTTCTGTAAGGTAGGTGAACGTTGTTAGTTAAGTCTAGGGTTACGTCTAGGAAGTTTACTTTTTTTAATTTAGTGTTGACTATTGTTTTTAAATTTAGTTTCCCGAATTCATTGTAAATTGCCTTTCTAATTTTCTCTGTTTTAAAGCTTGTGGAGCTCCTCACTACCATGAGCCCGTCATCTCTGTACAGCCCGATGTCCCCAACGTCCAGTTCACGGTGGGCGGTTAGATTGTACAGTATAAATAGACCGACAAGGTCCGAAGAAGAGAAACTTATGTAGCGAAGGAATCATATTTTTAAACAAAAAATATTATTATAATATAAGCTCTACTTCTGTATGGAGCACTGTCTTCTTAAAAATAAAAACAAAAATACTAAGGAACCCCGGATTATGCACCCAACGTGTTCTTTTCTATTTTCTGCATACCTGCACAAGGATACATATATATATATAAACATTATCTTTAGTGTATACCCATAGAATTTCCATTTTTTAACGATATTTTATTTGCTCAAAATAATTGAACGAGGAAGTGCGCATTCTTCTAAGTGGTAAACATCTTAGCCATCTGTCTGTGGCCGGGAGGTCGAAAGCAGTCCGAACCACGCAAAGGGTGACTCATGTTCAGTCCCTGCCGGAGTTCACGGTGTGTTTACTATGTTTTCTCGAGTGTGCAGGCCAATAAACTTACTACAAACTCTATGAAAAATAACTTTTGAAGTGTGCATATATATATATATATATATATATATATATATATATATATATATATATATATATATACTCTAGTGTGTTTTATTATTTAATGTTTACGAACTAATGTAAAGATAATCAATCCAAACTGGTCGGTTCTAGTAAAAAAGAATATATATGTGTGTGTGTATATATATAATCAGTTTAAACATCAAATAATAATATCCACCGGAGCATAATATAATTCAGGTTCTTTTTTCAGTCAAAGTTTTAACTTTTTTATCATCTGCTTTTTTTTTTCTACGCTCTTTTCATGTGTTTTGTGTTGAAGCCATTGACACTGACCGATATTAACGATTTTCCTATGATGGATGATTTTAAGGAACGATACAGAGATATGAACTGTTGCAAAACGAAAATATTACTGTTTAAGAGTACTATTCACGTTCAGCTGAATTTCCATCATGGAAAAACTTATCTTTTCCTTTTTCTGGCCTTCCAGTGTTTTTCTCTTGTCTTACAATTTGTAAATGTGTCAGAATCAAAAAGAGATTTAAGAAAAAAAAAACTGTTACGCTATTTTTACTTGAAAATATAAATGATCAACATTTTAGATGAATACAAACTTTCTTTATCTGTTAGAGCAGAAACCTTGAAAACCTGTAAGCATATTTGGAAATTAAACGGCAGAAACCTTGCGATGACAACAAAGATGAGGACAATAGACCGCATATGAATTGTGTACATAATAGCGTTTGACAATTTGTTTATTTTATTTACATTTCATTAATCTTCATTCTTATAAAACTCACTTATTCTATGGATATTTTTTTAAATATATTTGTTGTTTAGCTTTTAATTTAATGATTATAGTTTTTTTTCCAGCGTTTCACCCGAAGCAAGTGGAGAAGCCACTAGGACGCAAGGGGTTACAGAAGATTTGGAGCAAGAGCTGATCGGAGTGACAGAGGAAAGGACGAGGAGAAGGATAGTGGATAGATCAAGTCAACTGGAGATGTCGATTGACATTACATTTGAATAGTTGGAGATTATAGCTCTCAGGGAAACAGGAATAGGGAAGAGAGTTCAATACGCGAGAGGTGCGAGATATGAAGCTATTGGCGTAGAAGAGACGGTTACATTTAATAGTTTCTACAGTGAAAGGGTGAGAGCGGGATGCCAGCCTCATAGCTTGAATTCATGAAGTCTGGGAACCAGCGAATGCAGCTCATCGGAACAATTGCCATGAAAGTATTTCTAAAAAAGAAAGAGAGAGGCGACGGTGTGTCTGTGAGAGAGTGACTGTAGACGAGATGCCAGAACAGGGCCATTTATATTCCATATCCGCCTCTGGAGCCTATCAAAAACACCGAGGCAAACCGAAGGGGCTCAAGACCATATATGGCAGCAATACTCCATGCAAGGGCGAATTTTTGATTTGCAGATCTGGAGGATCGATTCCGGGGAGAAAAATTTCCTGGCGCGGCACAGGGAGCCAACTTTCGTTGCGGTGGACGAAGCAATTGACTCAATCTATTTGTTCCATCTCAGGTCAGCAGTCAACGTGAGACCGAGCAGCAGCAGAGAGGTGCTCTCGAGAAGTTGAGCGTCAGGCATTCTAATGGAGGACAGGGAAGGATCTCTGTGGTGATTAATAGAGAGCAGTTTTGTTTTTGAAGCATTAAAGTTGACCAGCCAATTCCTGCCCCAGTTCACAATCGATTGCAGGTCCTTTTCGAGACGCACGGCCAGATTAATTTTGTCAGCGACACTAGATTTGTTTTTGAATCAAGAGTAAATTGTGGTATCATCCGCGTAGATGCCAACTTGGGAATTTATGGCGCCAGGAAGGTTATTTATGTAGGTAAGGAATAGATTGGGGCCTAGGATGGAGCCTTGAGGAACACCTGCGTTCGTGGTATAGGAACTGGAGGAGAATCGGTTGAGAACTACCTTCAATTGATGGTTTGACAGGAATGATTGTATTAGGTCAAACAATCGACCCGTAATGCCATAACCCTGGAGCTTGCGAAGAAGGCCGGCATGCCAAACCCTATCAAACGCTTTGGAGCTGTCTAGGGCCACGGCACGAGCTTCCTCGTTATTTTAAAGAGCTTGGTAGACAGTTTCAGTGATGGCCGTAAGCACATCAGCTGTAGATCGGGCAACGTGGAATCCATATTGCTTGTCTGAGAGCAGATCATGGGATGTAAGGTGGTTAACCACTTCGATATTGAGTAGGACTTCGAAGACTTTGCCGAAGAGGGGTAGAAGACTGATAAGACGGTAGTTAGAAGGATCAGAGGGTCGCCAGAGTTCTTGAAGACAGGAACATTCGAAGAGCACTTCCAGCAGTTAGGAAAACAAGATTCCTTGTGGCAGTAGTTATATAGTTTACAGAGGACGGGCGCCAGTTCAGGCGCACATTTCTTCAAGACACTGGCTAGTATCCCATCTCCAAATCTAGCCTTGTTGGGGTCTAAATTGGAAATAATGCCCAATATCAAAGACGGGGTTATGTGTAACCCACTCAATAGGTCCTCAGTTCTAAGAGGGAAGTCGCGTATGGGTACACCGGAAGAGTCGAGCGTTGAGTTAAATGAAAATTTCCGAGCAAACCATTCAGCCTTGTCGGCAGAGGAGGTCAGGACTTCGAACTGGTTGAACAAAGGAGGTATAGAGAGTTTTCAATTGTTCAATACGCTCTTGCAGAGACGCCAATAATCTTTGGAGCCAAATTTGCGAGATGCAATACGCTCCTTCATCCGAGCAACAAATAGTGACTTAGCATCATTGCGGACACGCTTACACTTGTTACGGGCGGAGGCAAAGAGACGTCTATTGCAGTCAGACATGTCGCTACGAAATAGCTGAAAGAAGTAGTTCCTATGTGCAATGGCGGCTGAGCAAGCAGGGGGAAACCGGGGGGAGGTGCGCGACTTGACCCTAAATTTCCTTGAGGGGATGAAAGCGTCGATTCCAGCTTTAATCCAGGATGAGACCTCAGAAGCACATTCTTGGACGGCGAGCGTAAAAACAACATCCCATGGGATATCGCGGAGGAAATCACGGAACGAGTCCCAATCAGCTCGTTGATAGTAGAACGAAGTTCTTGTGGTAGGAAATTCTTTTCAGAGGGTGGAGTTGAAGGAGATGATAACAAATACTACAGCATGGTCAGAGTTACCAAGAGGGCAGAGTTGCGTGGCGCTACAAGACTCGGGGATGGAGGTAAAACACAGATCGCGAAGACAGGCTTTACCTTCCCGGTTGAAGGCAAAACGAGTGGAGAAGTTAACTGTGTGAGGGATTGAGAAACTGAAAAATTAAGTGTTTGAATGCCTGCGTGGTCAGTAGTAGCATTCTTAAGCCACATGGTATGATGGGCGTTAAAGTCGCCAAACATAAATATGTGAGCAAACGGGTGGAGGGAGAGAGCCTTGCCTATGCTGTCAGAAATGCTATCGAGTATCCCAGTCTTGAGAAGATGGAGAGTTGTAAAGGAAGATGAGATAGCTTACTGCATTGAGGAGAGATAGTCGGAGACACATGTACGACTGGTCTGGCGATTCGAGAGACAACTCTCTGGCCAAAGGGAGATGGTCCTTGACGTAGACACCAAGGCCGTGCATGTGGGTTAGAGAGTCTTTTCTGAGGAGAGGGAGGTAGCCTAGGATCGAGAGATCAGAGGAGGGGATAGACAAGACAAGGTTGGTCTCACAGAGAGCCAGTATATCCGGGAAGTTTGCAACGAGGAAAGATTCCATACTGCAGAAGTTTGTTCTAATGCCACGGATGTTGGAGAACGAAATGTTGAGGAGTTTAGGGGATTTATGAGTGGCTGGTTTAGGATTAATTTTTCGGTTTTTGTATTTCATGTTGAATTTTGGTTGGAAGATGAGAAGGCTCGAAATAAAAGAAGCAGACAGTTATTGACCGCGACGTGGGCAGAGAGGAGTTGGCACAGCCTGCATCATAATGTGGCCTCAGGGTGGCCCACCGGAGATGACTGCAGGGACCCATTTCCATGCGCGACATGGCACTACAAACACCCCGGTATTATACAACTGTTGATCAGAGCGGCCGCTCAAGACGCTACGCAAGAGAAAGGGCTCCTAACTACCAGTCGGAAACAGCAACCAGAGAACTGTCAACCGTGTACCCTCAGAATGAAGAGGTGATGCCACAGACTGCACACATCACGGGAGAAACAGAGCTGCACTAATACCGAGGTCAGAGAGAGAGAGTACCGGGAATTTTTTCTTAAACAAGAAACAAGGCGTAAGACTCTACTCATGTCCAAGAGAAGGAGGAGGAGTGTTGACCGGGCGGTAGGAAATCCTACCAACGCCTATTACATATAACACATACAAGAACGACAAAAACAAAGGGAAGGATAAGAGGGGGGGTAATTGGCAAAGAGTCCTGGTTGACACTTGCTTTTTACCCTTTCACTCCACTAAGTTTTAACTTAAGTCCCATTGTCCTATTCTAAAAAAAAGAAATTGAAGAAAATAAGGTTATCCGGCTTTGTTGATATGTCATAATAAATGTCCCATCATACGTGGCAGCGAGTGTTTGTCCGCTTTCTTCCTCATGATCACAAGTGAATGTACGGCTTACCTTAAGTTCAAGCTTCGAGTTGGTAGCGGAGGGATCAACGGCCAATACACCGCCCTCACCAATTAGTGGGCTTGAGAGGCATGCTTTCAATAAAATTAAGAACAACAGCAGAAAGAAACGACGAAAACAATTCCATTGTCGGACATTTTATCAAGCAAGAAAATTCGGCCAACTAGATCATGAGAATACTGACGAGACATTTTCGCATCTAGCCAAAGACATTCAATTTTCCCTTTTTTTGATTTTTCTTTCGAACCGGGATTTCTAACTAAACCATCAAATAGGTTAGAATGATTAGGACAAAAATGTGTTACTATAGTCAAACACACTGACGAGAAGGGGGAGAAGAAAAAAAAATAAAATAAAATGTAAAGATTAAAAAATAAATTAAAAAATAGAGAAAAATGTAAATGAGTTTTCGGTAGAGCGAAATTATACTCACACAGGGCAGCAAGTGGTTGTCCGTTTTCTTCCTCAGGATGGCAAGTGAATGTACGGCTTACCTTAAGTTCAAGAATCGAGCTGGTAGGTGGGGGGGATCAACGACCAATCAACCGCCTCCCACCAAATAATGGGCTTGGGAGACAAGCTTTTAATAAAATTAAGAACAACAGGAGAAAGAAACGACGAAAAAATTCCATTTTCAGACATTTTATCAAGCAAGAAAATTCAGCCAACTAGATCATAAGAATACTGATAAGAGACTTTCGCATCTAGCCAAAGACATTCAATTTTCCCTTTTTTTGATTTTTCTTTCGAACCGGGATTTCTAACTAAACCATCAAATAGGTTAGAATGATTGGTAACCCCAATATAAAATTTCTCTTGTTCCACTCTATGATAGAGATTGCCCAACTTGCGAATAACAGAAAGTTCAGAAAATGCAAATACCATGATTGTGTAATTTACAAAACTAGATTTTTGGGGACAAAAATCTGACGTCAGTTGAACTCACCGCAGTATTTTTTATTGTTAAAGTTATCGCTAACAGTTTTGTCAAGAATTCCTAACTGTACGTTTCGTTTTCGCAAACCAATCGATGACTTTTGAATAAACTGATTTGTTTGGAAAATACTTTGACAAAAACCTTACTTCGCGCTTTCATAATTTACTTAATTTGACATACTTTTGTAGACTTTTATCATATACAATTGTTATAGTAATTTACCCATACACGAATTGACTTTCCCAGTAATAAATAAGAGCAGGTACTGCCTTTTACAGGAGGGTAGTTTCAAGCAGTCAGCTCTGATAGTCGGACCGAATATTCTTGCTTTAACACTCTCGTTAATATTACTGATTTTCTGTTAATATATTTGTTTAAATGAATTCCTCTTTCGTGTCTTTATTTCTGGCCCTAAGAAGGCCACAACAAATACGATTCTTTACCAAGAATCTTTTGTTTATGAGACATTAAATCATGTTACTTAGAATCTTCCGTAATTTACTTACGCTTTTCAGTTAACCTAATGATTAAATTTTAAAAATTTTAAAATCTAATATTTTTACATTTTTTTACAAATTCTGTCTGCTAAATATAATATCCTTACATTGATAAAGTCAGTCAGAGGACAAATCGCGTCGATCAAAATAATGTTGCCTTTTGTTTTTCATATATATATATATATATATATATATATATGGATGGCTTTAATACTGCATGACTTATTGATCTCACTGTCCACCTTTATGTTTTATATGTTTACATACGATCTATCCCTGATATTCAGCTCTTGTAGCCATAATATAACATATCTTAGAACTATATATATATATATATATATATATATGTGTGTGTGTGTGTGTGTGTGTGTTATGGTAATTTAAGCATGGTCTCTCCCAGCTATAAATAAGAGCAGGTACTGCCTTTTAGAGGAGGGTAGTTTCCAGCAGTCAGCTCTGAGAGTCGGACCGAATATTCTTGCTGTAACACTCCCGTTAGTATTACTGTTTTTCTATTAATATAATTATTGAACCCAGTTCCTCTTTAGTTCAGTCTTTATTTCTGGACCTAACAAGACCATAAAAACAATATTTACAATAAATGTGTAGATTTCTTTTTTAACAGTGAAGAATACATTGTTAGCATTTCTCACTCTTGAACAAGCAACATACAACTGACCATGCGTAAATATTTCTTTCTCGAGCCAAATTCCAACTTTGTGCAGTGTTTGGCCTTGTGAGTTGTTTATAGTTCTCGCAAACGCAAGGCGAACTAAAAAACTGGATTCTTGTATATAAATACTGAAAGAAACGATAAAAAAAAAAAAAGAATATTGCATTTTTATCATTCAATTGTTTTTTTTTTTTTTTTTTTTTTTTTTTTAATAGTTGGAGTTTTTTATGTTAAATAATAAAACCTAATTTTTCAAAAAAAATGAATCAAAATTTATTGTACTAAAGTACACACACTAGTAAAACCAACTGTACTTTGTTCTTCCTGACTTGTTTTCACGTCTCCACCAAAATTTGATTACAATCGTTTAATCTATGGGTATTATAGCGGACGGACGAACTAACGGAAGTCATATAAGTTTATATATAGATTAAGTCCTTGCGTACTTCTGAATATCTGAATGAAAATGACCAAGAGGAATATTTTAACATAATTAACATTTCTTACGTTCATTTGAAAAGAAACATTGCTGGCTCCTTTCTCAGCATTATTTTCTGTTCTCTGAGAAATTCCTGAACAAAACATAAATAAAAGAAACCAACTAAAAGTGAGATTGCCTCTTTATACACAGGGAATATCGCCATAGATTTCAATGAAATTTAATCGAGGATTTCTACAAAAGAATGCATTTTATTTAATTAAATTAGTTTTTGTTCTTTGCCTTAGTTTTATTATTTTACAACAATTTTTTTTATTTTCTCATTGGAAAAGATAAAATTCAGATGTGTTTGTTTTTAAAGCTTATGCTGACATTGATCCTGTGTTGTATTAATGCGTCGAACTTTCACGACTAGAAATAGAACAATTTAACCTTATTTTGAAATCCCTTATTTTTAAGTCTTAATTATCTCTTCATCATCTTGAAAGTGAATGCACTTTTTCTTTTTTAGGAAGATCTCAAAATTTCTTCTTTTTTTTCTAATTTAATCGCTTCCCTGGTTTAATTCTGATTGAATAACATGTTTAAGCCGATAATCCACAACGGGGGCTCTGGTACCGCGTTTGTTTCTGTCAGTAATTAGTGATCTAATCCTGTTTAAGGTCAACTTCCAAGTACTCAAATCGATTACAAGTGCAATGGAATATATGGTTCATATGATGACGACACATTGTCTTAAACCTTCATAATGCTCTTTCATGTTAGAATTCGTCTTGCCAATGATGTCTCAGTCTCGTTAATATCCTCTTTGCTAGTATAAAAATACCAGCGTTTTTTTAATTATTTGTAAAGGTTCATATTTGCTCTTGTCTTCGTTCCAGGAAAAAAAAACTTTTTCGTAATATGAGAAAGTATATTATAATTATACGACTAGTCATATAAGCGTATAGATGTTAAAATTTAGATTGGTGTGGTCGGCTCAAATTTCGTATAAATGGATTTGGATGATTTGTCAATTTTAACGCTTCCAAAACAAAACTGTTTTCATTTAATGACCACAGAGACTCTTTTCTGACTGACAACAGCATGATTGATGCTAAACTCCAGGAGAGCAAAACTCTATAACTTCTTGGCCACACGTTTCCCTCTGACATGAAGTGGGGCGGATATAACAAATCAATTGCTACGTCTCCTGCAAGGAAATTTAGATCAGTGCCGTCCCAGAAAATCTAACGCGGGTGTACCCCAGGGCTCTATCATTGGGTCTATGCTATTTCTGATGTTCATTAATGATCTTCATTAATGATCTCGTCAATGCCATCAGTTCCTAACTCGATAGGTATGCAGATTACGCTACTATTTACTCCTGTCTTAGTAGAAAATACGATAGATCTGATAAAGTAAACCTGTCATCTACTCTTGGAAAGGACCTGCCATAATTGGTTAACTGGGGAAAGAAACGACTTGTAAATTTTAACGCCTCCAAATCAAAACTGCTCTCATTTAACTAGCATAGTAAACCTTTTCTGTCTGTAATCAACATGTTTGACGCTAAACCGCAGAAGAGCAACACACTGCTCCTGCATGGCCTCACGTTTTCAACTGAGCGACTACATAGAATCAATAGGTCCATCTACTGCAAGATAAAATGGGTCACTGTGACGTGCCAGAAAATGTTTCTCGTCAAAGAACATCTTGGACATTTACAAATCTACCATTAGTCCGAGCATAGAATCCAGTTGCCATATCTGGTACGGTGCTCCTGCTATTCATCTCGAGTTTCTTGACAAAATCCAAAGAAGGCTCTGTACTGAAATCGACCCTGACCAGGCATCTCGACTTCAGTCATTTTCTCACCGACGTGACATGGCCCTCCTCTGTCTTTTCTACAAATATTTTAACGGCAACTGCTCTGACGAGCTTTTTCCTCAGGTTCTCCGACTACATGAATTTAAGCGTGCTCCTAGATTGAAATTTAGGTCTCACAACTTTTTTTTTTAAATAGATAATTGCAATCGCCACTTCTACTCCAACAGTTTCTTTTCTCGCATTTCGCGCCTGTGGAACTTAATCCCGTTTACTTGTTTCCCTGATAACTGCAGTCTTCAAAAGTATAAATGCAATGTCAATCGCCATCTTTCTTCCCGTTCATACTTTGTTCTTTCCAGAACCCTCCCTATATTTAGTGTTTTTTCTCACTTTGTAACAACCCCACTGCGTACGAGTGGCATTCCAGTTAAATGATTAAAAAAAGATTAATAGCAGGGTAGAGTTGTCTCTTTTTCATTGACTGGCTACCGCTGTCAGAAAATAACGTCTCTGAATACAAACCATAATATGCAAATTACCATACACACTCTAATGAGGCTATCACTGTATACCGCACAAGGTTAAGAAAGATATTTTTTTTCTTGTAAATGAAGATAAACTCTTTATTTTAAGTGTATAATCAATTTGCTAAGCGTTTCTAATTAGAATATCAATGTTTATATTTTATTTATAATTCCTAAGATGCCATTTAATCAATGGGATACAAAAGGAATTAGGAAGAATCGACTCTGTGCACGCGGCAGGGCAAGTTCTAGTTGCAAAGATAAGGACTCGCGGAAGTAAGGAATGTAGGTCGACTGAACGACTGCTATGGAAATATCAATTA
>OZ010581.1:124213689-124238689 GCA_963932145.1 Acanthosepion lycidas
ATATATTTATATATATATATATATATATATATATATATATATATATAATTTATTCGAAAATTATAGCATATATATGTTATAAAATCACTATAAATATAGCCATTTTGTTTCAACACTTCTGGTGTCTTATCAAGTGATAATGTTGAATATAGAATAAAGGGTATATATATATATATATATATATATATATATATATATATATAATGATGTTGATAATTGCCAAATCTACGTCTTCTTACTTTCAAAGTGAAGATTTGTTTGATCAGTAAATATAAAAGGATCTTAAAACGATAAAAAAGGACGAAATATGGTAAGAAATGACACATGCATTTGTAAACAAATTATAGAAGCATATCCTTAATTTTAATATATAATAAAGGGGTAAAAACATCTTATATATCTACATAGTACCTCCGTATTGACCATCAGTTCTCTTTAGGTGGCGGGCAGTAAGTGTTTGGAATAACATAGCAAACTACAATTATTCCTCTGTGGCACTGGATGTAGAGAAAGGATGGAGGTGCTAAAATAATTCGTCCGTTTTTTTATACGTCCGTTTTTTTATACGTCCGTTTTTTTTATGTGTCCGTTTTTTGGGGTACGGTATTTTTCCAGTCTCTTTATAGATTTTACACACTCACACACACACACACATACATATATATATATATATATATATATATATATATATATATATATATATATATATATATATATATATTGCTTTAATATTTAAGCGTACCTTTTAAAAATTCTCCAATAATTCTTTTGCCGAAACTTAATTCAAAGACAATTTGATGCATGTACGTCATTAATTTCCGCACAAATATTTTTATTTCATGCATGACTTTCGCTGGATTTCTCAATTAATTTAGATTATTCCCAAATTTCGTTCCAAGTTATAATAATTGTTATCGTACAAAAAAGTTGAAAAAGAGTGACACAGTGACATTCTCATTCAATATATATATATATATATATATATATATATATATATATATATATATATATATATATATATATATATACAGTAGCGCACATAATATATGGAACGGAAACAACAAAGACATAAATATGTGTATTACTTAAAAAGTAATGCATAATTAGCAATGAAATTTTTACCGAATAAAGATGAGGGTGTAATGCAGAAATATCATACAAAGTTACAAAAATTTACATAATAGTTTTTTTTTTAAATAAAGATTAAATGGAACAAAGGAAATAAGCTACTGGACAAAAGTTAAGGAACGATGTTAATAATTTGCATAAACTTTTAATTTACATTCTTAAAAAACTCGATGGAGCATTTCAACAATAAGTAAAAGTTCACTTATCATTAGGACTTTATTTTTAAGCAATATGGCAAATTCTACACGCAAAACGCTCTCTTTTGAAGGAAAAACTCATTATCGCTATCAAGAAAAAAAGTCAATTTCAGAAATTTCTGATATTGTTCGTAGGTCTAAAAGTGTCGTTCATCGTGTAATTAGCAGGTATAAAACCGATAAAACGTTACATGCAAAACCAAAAACCGGCTGACCTACAAAAACATCGCAAAGAAATGATCGAAGAATTTTTAGAATATCCACAAAAAACCGTTTTGAAACTGCTACATCAATTGCCCGTAAATTTAATGAGGAGACAGATAATAAGATCTCAACGAAAATAGTTGCTCGCAGGTAAAAAAAAATGCAGGATTGCATGACCGTATTCCAGCTTCGAAGCCTCTCATTTCAAAGCGAAACCAAAGGGCACGCCTGGAGTATGCGAGAGAACATGTTGTTTGGACTGACGCACAATGGGATACAGTTCATTTTAGTGACGAGTCCAAGTTTACTATATTTGGTTCTGAGGGCAAAACTTACGTACGCCGTAGAACTAGTGAATAAAACCCCTAAGTTTGGTGGCGGCAGTGTGATGGTGTGGGGAATGATTTCATCTGCAGGAGTTGCCCTATCAAACACGTACATGGCAATATCAATGCTGAGATTTACAAAAGGCTTCTTCAGCAGCAGGTGGTACCAAGATTACGCAATAATCTTTATGAATCTCCTATTTTCATGCAGGACAATGCACCTTGCCACAAGGCTCAGAAGGTTATGGCTTTATTTGAAGAAGAAGGAATCGCCCTAATGAAATGGCCAGCCCAGAGCCCTGACCTGAATCCAATAGAAAATGTTTAGAAGATAATTGGAGAAAAGGTTCAGAAAAGAAACCCGAAAACCAGGATCACCTATGGGAGTTATTGAAAGACGAATGGGAGGGAATTACTGCTGATTTTTGCAAGAAATTAATTAAATCATATGGTCGACAATGCAGAGAAGTCATTGAAAATAAGGGGATGTTTACCAAATATTAAATTTTGTTGATACTTTGTTCAAAATCAATTATTAAGAAAATCGTTCCTTAACTTTTGTCCAGTAGCTTATTTCCTTTGTTCCATTTAATCTTTATTAAAAAAAAAACAAAAAAAACTATTATGTAAATTTTTGTAACTTTGTATAATATTTATGCATTACACCCTAATCTTTATTCGGTAAACATTTCATTGCTAATCATGCATTACTTTTTAAGTAATACACATATTTATGTTTTTGTTGTTTTCGTTCCATATATGTTTATTTGGGTATGGACCCTTCTTTTATGCAATTTTCGTTGAGAACGACTGAAAAGTTGCGGTAGTTGAGTTTTTGTATACTTTATCATGTGTTCGTATATATCTTTTTTTCTTTTCAGGCCATAAGTTATAAAAAAATTGTCAGAATGTTCTCCAAGTGATTTCGGCTATACTTTTAGCTATTATGAAGGATGAATTTTATTTTACTTTTAACTGAATATATGGATAGTTTTATGCATGTATCTAAAGTTATAGAAATATCTTATTTTCCAAACACGGTCAACACATGATGGCCGTGTTCATATTTGATATTATTGAGACTTGGCTTTTTCTGTTTTTATGAATAATGCATCCATTATTTTTTGTGCATATTGATGATGCTATTATTTGTATTATCAACGAGTTTGTTACGGAGAGAGTTTGCTAAGTCATCATGTTTATTTAAATGGGACCTAATTGAGCTATGGTCAGAGAGAAGTAGCATGAGTCATTTTGTTATGCATGTTGTAGTATATTCAATATAGTATTTACAAAGTTTGATTGGTCAGGAACATAGTGCCTTAAGGGACATGTAAATACATAAGTAATTTTGGTTCTCTGTCATTTAAATCTTACAGGTGAATTATTATTTTGGATGATGAGGTTAGCGGCTTTAAATTTAAGGATAAATAATTTATTTATTTATTTATTTATTTATTTTTGTCTTCGTCCCGTGGAGTTTCGTATTTCTTTATGATGCTTCTAAGTAAAGAAGAAGCCCGGAGCGTACAGCGGCCGAAACGTTGTGATAAATATGGCGACAAAGATGAGGACAATAATCCGAATAAGTTAAATAGTGTATTAAATTGAATTTACAAAACAGAATTTCAGCAATAAACACGTTGACTCTCCCTTTATCGCAATACAGTTTCAACTTCCTTAGTTGGACCATAGCTGACAATAAGCGAATGGATGTCAAAAGGAAAAAGCTACTCTCTTGCCCATCCATTAACCTAGGGTTGATATTGATCGTCTGTATGTGCCCACATCCTAAAGAGCTAGAGAATTAATTCAAGTAAAACCGCCTTACAAAACTAAAACAATTGGTCTTCAACGTTAACTGGATACTACAGAAGACTGAATGCTGATCTGTGCCAAAGAATATAAAAGAAAAAAGAAATGTTATTCAATAATAAAGGAAGCCAATAAATTCAAAAGGGAATTTCAAGTTTGTGAAGAAATGCAAGTAAAGCATAATACACATAATGTAGCGATAAAAAACCTAAAAAGAAATAAAAAGCAAATACAACCAAATGCAGAAACGTTGGAAAGATAAGCCTTTTTATGGTCAATACTCTGCCCATACCAAACAGTGTATTGTAGACAAAACCAATACTCATCAGTGTTCACGTAGTGTAGAGTTAAAAGCTGAAACTGAAGGTTTTATTCATGCTGCACAGGACAAGTACTTGCTTAATAGAAATTACCAAGCTCATATACTGAAAAACTGTGTTACCGCAAAATGCAGATTCAGAGATAAATATCAAGAAACAATTGACAATTTTGCATCAGGTTGTACAGTCTTGTGACACAAGGTCGTTCTAAAATGGGGACCCGAGCGCGTACACTCGGGCAAGGGACAAAAAATTTCCTACAGCCCCCGCAAACGTCGGTTGTGCTGGCCTCGGTGCGAGCACCCATCCCTCTCTCTTGTGCAATGGGAGAGTGCGGCCTGGGGCAGATTTTCCCCAGTGCTTGGCACTTCTCAGTATTATTTTCTCAGTTGCCCTTCTGTCTTTTGACAGAGAAGCCCCTGAACACACTCTGCCCAAAGACAGAGATGCAACTGAGAGATGGTAAGCTTGCGTTAAAATCCCTCCAAAGAGGAATTTTTACGATTATTGAGATGCGACCTGTAACAATAGACACAGAAGGGCAATCAAAGCTAATTGTCCAGATGTTGCGATCAAAAAACAAAAAACAGAATTTGCTTTATTATTGACATGGCACGCCCTACACACTGTAATGTATCTATCCAGTTCTTCAAAAACTATCAAAATACAAAGATCTTGAAGTAGAAATCGCAAAAGTGTAGCACATGATGACGTCAACAATTTCAGTTGGAGCTGGAACCTTCCGTTTGATTGGGAAAGGTTCCGATATACTCACCAAATGGATTCCTAGTGTACTATGACTTGAAGAAATACAAAAAGAAAATGTACTCACAATTACTAAAAGAAAGACATTACAAGGAGCTTTATCTATGTTAAATGTGTATGATCTTAGGATTTTTAGGAATTTACAAAAATTATCTGTGAAAAATATCATGAGACCATTTCTGACATTAGCTCTCTGGTTGGTACTCAGACTGAAATGTGTATACAACAAAAATCCTCGGAAATTATAGTAATAATAAATATAGAGAGAGTATGGCTGGCCACTCAGGGATACTCGTCTTCTAGGGAAGCTAGCTTAATCCATATTGTGTAGACGCTTGCACAGGCGCATTTATGTTTATTCAATACCCACAGAACTCTGTGGTTTATGCGGCAACTATGCTGGGCAGACCTTAGTTACAGTTTCTAGGAAACAATTTGAACAAGGCCGACACGCTCAATCCTATGACAGCTAACAACGGTTTCCATCTACCCAATTTGGCTCACAAGGCTTGGTTTACCCCGTGGTATAGGTTCCATGCATTTTCCAAAGGTGCCGCATGCTGGGATCGACCCCGCCATCTCAATAACTTCAGGAATTCCTGACAAACCGAACATGGTGAGATTCGAACCCGTGTCTCATGGTCAGAATGCGAACGTTCTAACCACTCGGCCACGTGTCCACCAATAATAGTAATGATCATAATCATAATAATTTTTTCGAAAAATTAACATAAACTTTTAGTAAAACAAATGGTAAAAACATTTTCTTCCGTTCTTTTCCTCTGAAAAGCAAAACAAATTTTCTTGTCCGATTTTAAATATTCTCTTCCAGGATAAGATTTTTTTTTCGGATTAACCACACATAGGAGAGATTATAAATATATAATCAATGCAAATGTATTACTCGTTCTCTAATCGTCATTTCTATTCGGTGTTGACGGATAGAACTGGCAGATGTGTCCAATAGAAGTTTGGGGAATAGACGGTGGAAATTGTGTCGAAGAAAACCACAATCTACAAAATACATTGATCGATCGATTTTTATTCACCGGAACAAATCTTTTCAAATACACTCATCACCTGACGCGAGTGGAAGTAGGCTATGCGAGTAGAGAAAAAGGTGGCTCAAGCATAGCACACTCGTTTAATACGTTTGCACACAACCATTCATATATATATATATATATATATATATATATATGTATATATATATATATGGGAAAGAGAAAAATAGATGGAGATTCTGACTATGCCATTATGCACAATGATCCCATAATGCTTTAATAGAAAAAAAAGAAAGAAACATTGAAACATCAGACGTCACGCAGACGAAAGTGGATGCCTACTCTCAATAAAATGTCTGGCTCTACGAGATTAACTCCTGACATCATAAGGCAGACCTATTTCGAAGAAGAAAAATAGAAAGTTGGTTTATCTTAAACATAAACAAAATATAATTTCTTAGAAGGAAACAAACAAAAATAGCGAACCATATTTAGGAGTCTGGAATTTTGATAAAAACTGGTATACTCGTCATATATTGGTTAATATAAACTTACATTGCGGATATGGATATCGCTAAATTCATGTGGATATATATATATACATATATATATATATATATATATATATATATATATATATATATATATATATATGTATGTATGTATGTATACACAGAAATGTATATGTGCGTAGAATTAAGTAGATATTCACAATAATACTATCGAAAACATTTATTTTACGTTTCAGTTTTCAATTAACTTAAGAAAAACTTCAAAATATATTTTCATACACACACACACACACACACATATATATATATATATGCTCCTGAAAAATTATTTCAGTTGTGCTCTCTGGGGAGGAAGTGTGGGTTTATATATATATATATATATATATATATATATATATATATATATATATATATATATATATATATATATATATATATATATATTTATTTTTATATATAAATTTATATACATATATATATTTTTACATATATACATATATATATATATATATATATATATATATATATATATATTTACATATGTACATATATATATATATGTATATATATATATATTTACATATATACATATATATATATATGTATATATATTTACATATATATATATATATATATATATATATATATGTATATATATATATATATATATATATATTTCAACTGAGCTCTCTGGTGAGGAAATATCTGGGTTTGTAAACAGTGAATATTACACCTAATCATGCAAGACTCTTCGGTAAATCGAATCGAGTTATCTCAGTCACTGTGTGTTTATCTAAAAATAACTACGCTTAAAAACACCTTCATCCCTGCCATGCGCCAAAGGCTTAGTGGAAAATCCTCGACTGACGCCAATTCAGTCGGGTTTCGATCCTACCTAGTGGCAATTGGACGTCTAGCCACACTGACGAGCTGTGATACAGCGAAACAGTCTGTCTGTGGATGACAATATATATATATATATATATATATATATATATATATATATATATATATATATATATATATGATAAAAAGAGACTTAACTTTGTTTATCTGGACATTGAGGTCAGCACCAAGTGGTGACAGCCTAATTCCTGCTGGAAGGCTACCTTCAGACCATGTGTGCTGTGATTTAGCTTGACTATTTTTACATGCCGAACAGTGGTGCCTTATGGGTAGCACTGTATATTGTATAATTCTGATGGTCATTGTTTGATCGGTAACCTCTATGTTTCAAATTTGTTGAGTAAAAAATTATTGTTGATTCGTAGGCAAATACAGAATTATGATTTTTATTTTATATTTACACGCTGTATCATACTATTTGAAATCTTCTATGTAAACAGAAAGAGACTATCACCACTGATTTTTCCGGCTTAATATATTGCGATGTAATTGTCATCTTTTATAATGGGTTATGTAAGCCGAAAGCTTAGATAGGATTAAATAGTATGTATCAGTATTTTGATTTTCTTTCTTCGTTTAATGATAATGTTATTAAGCTTATCAGATGATATGAAAAGTATTTACATAAAATAAATAGACAACACTTGTCTATATTATTTAATGTTACATGCCTCAATATATATATATATTTTTTTTGTGGATTCCGGGTTGAAATCCGGTACCAATAAATAACAAACGCCATGAATGAATATATGAAAATAATGTATTAACGTAATAATACAAACTGGTAAAGCAGGTTAGTAGTTCCAGGAATACGGGTTAGTAGCAAAATATATGTACAGTCTTTGGTATTCATGTATCGCTGTATGACTTCTTACTGTGTCTACGTGCTCGCTCACTGTGATTCCTACAACCCTGTTACTTCACCCTCACTCTACCGGTTACCTACAACCTTTTACTCTGTCACTCTGGACTCGACTCATCGCTCTTGCTCTCTCGGCGTCTTCACGTAGCCGTAGTATATGTATATACTGGTTGAGTCCATTTGTGTAAAAAGGGCAGAACCCCTCAATACCTCCTCCTTAGATCCCTTTTTTGGGGGAGGGGGATTAGTATTTTTTTCTTTTATGGTCGATAATCAGAGGTTCGGTAAATTTTCTCTTCCTGTTTGACCTTCTAGTTTCTGTGTCTTCCTGTGGTCTTTGAATTCAAAAGCTTCAAAGATTGCATCCATTGAATCGTCATTTTCAGCTTGGCCCTTCAACTCATCTTTTTTGTATTTGATCAATATGTCTTCTGTGGGTAAACTTTTCGCATTTTACTGTGTACATCACATTTCCTAGTCTGTTAATTATTGTTCCAGGCTCCCAGTAAGCCATATTGTTCCTGAACATCCTAAAGTAAACCCGTTCTCCTGGTTTAAATGATCTCTTGGGTACTATAGGTGTATGCTGGTGTTTATTCTTGTTAGGTAATAACTTATCAAATGGCACGTTTCGCTTCTTTTTACATACTTCTTGAACATTTTCTTTTAATTCAATTCTAGCTGCACCCTTAGAAAACGAACTGATAGGTAAATCCCATATGTCGAACTTTTGCATGCAGTCCGTTCCCACCAGATTTTCTGTATCTTTCATTACGCATATTTTGAGTTTTCTTGTTTTTCCGTGAAATTTTACATTTAGGATTACTTCTCCTTCGAATTTTATACGCTTTCCTGTAACAGACTTAGCAATTTTTTGTGTATGTAACATGGTTGGTCTATTAACGTTTCTCCATGTCAGTAGGTTAATTATCGTTGTATCCGAACCTGAGTCAAGTTGCAATTTTATCTTTTTATTTAAGATTTCAAGTTCCACATATTTCCTTATGTTAGTATTGTCTTCGTCATGCATTCTAGTAGCTCTTATCCTACTAGTAAAATTTCTGTTCCTACATTAGGAATGCCTTGTGACCCATTTTTCCGCACGCAAGACAGTTTTTATATTTCAAACGACAATCCTTATTCCAGTGTAGTCCTCCACATCGATAACATGCAGATGGGTGGGGGGCTTATATTTACTTTGATTTCCGTCATGATTTGCCTTGTACGTTGTACTTTTTTCATTATTATAGAATTTTTGTGTTCTTTCCGGGTTGGGTGAAAAACGTAAACTTTTCTTTAACTTAAGAATATGTGATACTCCTGACACCTCAATATCCTTCGAGTCTTTCTTTATGCTCAGGCATTTTTGGCAGTCTTCCGATAGTTTTTGTAGTGTTAATCCAGGTTCATTTTGCAGTTTTGAAAGCATTCTTTTGCCCATTTCACTATCTTTTGCTTAGACTAACCTTTGTACAAAAATAAGACAGTTGAAATTTCCCGGGGTTAATCTGCCAATTTGAAATCGTCGCAATGTTTATTCACGATTGCGGCGAACGTGGAGTAATCCTCATTTTCATCATTTTCAAGGTTAAGACATTTCCACCTTTTGTGAAAAAGTGCCGGTTTCGGGTTAAAAAGCTCCGTCAGGCATGTAACTGCTTCATCAAACGTTAAATCATTTGTCTTCTTTGGCAAAATATATTCCACGAATTTTGTGCATTCTTCCGTTCCTCAATTTCTGAGTAATAGTCGTAGCTTTTTTGCGTCTGTCCAGTTTTGACAATCGATGTTGAAGATGTCTTCATGACGCCTGAAAAAGTCCCTGAAATTTTTATCCTCATCTAGGGAATATTTGAATGTTTCTATCGTGTTCCATACTGCGTCTTGAGAAAAAGTCGCCTCTTTTTCAATATTTTGTTGTTGTGTATTACTCGCTACTTTTACAATTAGCTCCTGGAGTTGTAATTGTCTTTCTTCATTTTGAATTTGTCTTTCATGATTTTCCTTCTGTGTTTCTAATAATATTTTTCCATTCTTTCTTGGAATTGTAATTGCTGTTCATTTTGGTGTTTAACACGTTCTACTAAAATACTTTTAAAATCCTCCATGGTAAGAGTCTTACGAAAAAACTAGATTTTTCGTATTTTAGTCCTCGTAACACTTTGTTACCCAGTTGTTGTGGATACTGGCAAAACGGCAATTTTCTCTTTTGAGTCTCCGAGAAATGCAAATTCTTGTCGCCCAAGCTGTTGTGGTGAAAAGAGAGAATTTTTTTTCTTTCCGGGGAGGTCCCAATTTCTCGACACCGAGTCGTTGTGGTTGGCAAGTGAGAATTTTTCTTTGTTCTCTTCCTGTGTGAGTTCGAAGTTCCTCGTCGCCAAAGTTGTTGTGGTCGACGAGAGAGAATTTTTTTCCTGTGGTAGTTCGAAGTCATTGTCGCGCAGTTGACGAGGGAGAATTTTGTCTTTTTTGTTCTTCCCGTGTGCGTTCAATATCCTCGTCGCCAAGTTGTTGTCGACGAGGGAGGATTTTGTAGTTCGTTCTTCCCGTCCTCGTCGCCAAATTGTTGTGGATTCCTGGTTGAAATCCGGTACCCTTAAATAACAAACGCCATGAATGAATATATGAAAATAATGTATTAACGTAATAATAAAAACTGGTAATGCAGGTTAGTAGTTCCAGGAATACGGGTTAGTAGCAAAATCTATATATAGAGTCTTTGGTATTGAAGTATCACTGTATGACTTCTTACTGTGCCTACGTGCTCGCTCACTGTGATTCCTACAACGCTGTTACCTCACCCTCACTCGTCCGGTTAACCATATACTCTGTCACTCTGGACTCGACTCCTTGGTCTTGCTTTCTCGGGTCTTCACGTAGCCGTAGTATGTTTATATACTGGGTGAGTCCATTTGTGTAAAAAGGGGAGAACCCCTCAATACACACACACACACACACACACACACACACACATATATATATATATATATATATATATATATATATATATATATATATATATATATATTAGTGTACTAATGGATTCTTAATTTGGCAACCTTTACCGTCCGGATTTTTTCGAGTATTTTTAAAGAAATCATTATATAAACAGCGTGCTATAGTGTGGTTTCTCCAATGTAAGGGGGATGCAGGTTCAAACCTTGCTGAAAAAACACCCTCTTTATTAAAGGATATGAAATAAACAGGTCGAAACACGTCAATTATTCTCATTAACCAAAATACGAGGTCTACTCAAACACGTATATCAATTACATATCATTTTCATAGCAATATATATATATAAGTTTTATATATATATATATATATATATATATATATATATATATATATATATATATATATATATATATATATATAAACTTAAACAATAATATTCCATGGTTATAATTATCACATTGGAATCGTAATTACGATCCAATTCATCAGACTTACAAATTTAAAAAAAATCAGAAAAAATAACTCCGGTAATAAAAAATAAAATTTAGTGAGAGTTTATTTATGAGAGTAGGGGACGAATTTGAGAATTAAATGAAAGCAAAAGTGTGGTGTAACAGACGAGAGAAGAACAGGAAAGCCAAAAAGTGAAGGTGGGGATTAAAATTTAACAGATAGAAGTTTTGAAGACAAGACCAAAATGATGGTTTAAATCAGTGCGATACAGATAAATATGAATTATTTTCCTATACATAATTCATTACTGAATCGCTGACCTAAACTAAATTAAAAACCGACAAAGGAAATGGATGTATACATTTGTGGTGGCACTACGCACAATAAAATACGATATAATCTAAATTTAAAAATCAGAAGATGAAAGAAAGAGAAAAAAGAAAAGAAAAAAAGAAAAATGGGGGAGGATGGGCGGGGCGAATAAAACCAAAGGGCATTTATAAAAGAGCCGCTGTGCAATCGAAAAAATTTCACAAAAGTAATATCACCTACAAGTTAAAAATTTAACATAAACATATGAAAAATAACGAATATTTAATCTAGCAAGGACCTACTATTTCTATGCTCCAAAACCCATAATATATAGACACATACACAACAACATATTTATATTTACAAGTACATACATACATATACGCGTGTACACACACAAATGCATCTCTCTCTCTCTCTCACTCTCTCTCTCTCTCTATATATATATATCCATACACATCCAATCCTGCGTATATATACATCTATACCCATATACATACGGACATACACATACGTGCACATAAATATATATACATAAAACCTTACACACCTCTATACATTTACAAACTGACAATCATCTAAACAAATATACAACGTATCTATCTATCTATCTAACTATACATATACACATACATACATATATACATACATATACAGTATACACATATGTACACCTATATACATATGCATATGTATATATGCAAACCTAAATATAAACACACACACATATATATACATATAAATACACACAAATACACACATATATATAAATTAAAAGTAAAAAAAAAATTTTAAATTTAAAAACATTTAAAAAACGTGTTTATATGTTATTTTTATATAACATATAAAAATAGATTGGTGGAATTAAATTAATTTATACTTAAAAAACACTGAGGAAGAAAACGTAAAAAATATTAAAAAAACCACGAAGTTTACATATATACCTAGATATATAAATATCAGAAAACTATCAGATTTTGTATATCAGTTATTTATGATAACTTTTACCTACATTCCCACATACACATATATCAACACATGAATAAAGTTCGCTAACCCAAATTAAATGTTCAAAAAATGCATAGAGCATAACATAAACATACGCAATGATACATAAATATAATCATAAGTATCATTCCATTTAAGTGTCATGTCCGATGTTAGTGATCCAAGATGGAATTGTTAAAAGTAACAACACGTTATAAAACCGTGTTTATGTCTTAAATCGTTTTTTATGTCTACATTTGGAAATGATTTCACTACGACGATTTAGCAACATCTTGATTTTTATCCTTAATAATATTTTTTTCCGCAATGCATATATCACACCGATCGCGGAAGTTATTAGGGGTTCTAGCTCTTGATATGAATCTCCATTCAAAATGCGGACTTAGTCCCTTATCCAAAAGATCCCAGTAGTCTTTTGATAAGGAAGTTTGATTTCTGAGGTATCGATATTTAAAAGAGCGTCTATGATCGTATAGACACTGCTTCCAATCACCAGCGGATATACCTATATATCTATATTCTCTGGTTGATATTTTCTTCGGGGAAGATTGTTGCCTCGTATACTACATTCACTTACATACATTTTCTCCCGACTGGGCAATTGTCTTTACTCCTACAATTGCAGGTAGGGATACTAAATCGAGTTTCATTACTATGGTAGTTTTTAATTATTTTATCATTGAGGGAAGATATAATTTTCTCCATATGCCTTTTACATGAATAACTAATTTTCAGTTTCTTCCTATTGAAAAGTTTATGTAGTGAATGTTTACTATGAAAGTGTCTATCTATTAACCTTAGGAAGAAACTTCCTATATCAATGTTAGAAAGCCTGCAGTACGGTGGGTTAGAACCATATTACTTTCCTCTTTCTGTTTTAGGTCTATTATTATTATGATTTTCTAGTTCCTCGTTATAGTTTAATTCCTGTCTAAAACCACTATTTTTGAGGGCCTTGTTGTATATAAATTTATTATCGTTAAAGATGTTTTGGCTAGAAGATAGCCTATTTATTCTCGTATTAACAGTTTTGGGGATGTGATCTATTACAGATTTAGGGTTGTTACAGTAGAGATTGAAGTATAGTGGTGTCTTATTAACTTCATGGAAGTGTTTAAAAGTACCATTAGAGAGGTTGAGGGTGATATCTAAAAACTTGACTATTTTCAGGTTGGAAGATATTTCAATCTTAAGGCATAGGATTTGAAGGCCCTAATTATCCTCTTATGAAAGCTGGAATTCAAGGGTCCATTGCAATTAGGGACAATGATTAGGCCGTCATCTCTATAAATTCCAACTTTGTTAAGGCTAACTACTCTACTCAAGGTGTCTAAAATATATATGCCCACTAAATCTGCAATTTAGGAAGAGTCGAAAGCTTCCATAGGTACATCGAAACTTTCATTATTCTTCTTCACCCAAGTAGCGTCATTGTATGTAAGTATTGATCTTCTTGACATTCAAATAATGTCCAGATCATCTTCAGTTATTTCGGTATATCCTTTACCGAAATTAAGGCGGTTAGTTAATAGTTCCTCCGAAATAGAAGGGTAAAAATCCAAGATGTCAAATTGGATGAAAGTGGCTCATCATTTATTGCGGATATTTCGGAACCATTTAATCGTCTCAGCCGAGTCTTTCCAAAGGTTGACTGGATATTTATCCAGAACACATAATGTTATTTTCTTAAGAATACTCTTAGAAATTAATCCTAACTGAGATTTAGAGGGATTAATTAGACGGGACTGCGAGCTGTTGATAAAGTTCAGTATATGATCTTTGAAGAGAATGTATGAATGTACACGCGTATATGTATGTATGTATGTGCAAATATAAATATGTTTTTGTGTATAAGTGTATATACGTATGTGTTTTGGGGCATAGAAATAGTAGGTCCTTGCTATTATTATTTTTATATGTTTATTTTAACATCCTTAAAAAAAGTCTTACGTGTTAGTAGACATAACTAACACAAAGTCCGATTTGTAATTGAAGCACTTTCTCATTGACGGTGTCGATCTTGTGTTCAGTAGACAGCAATTTTATAGCACGAAAAAAATGCCAGGTTTATTTGAAATTATGGCTAAAACTATTCATAGAAAAATAGATGGTAGTCGAATTTGTTCTGAAATTAATCTTTGGTTGGACATTTTGAGACAAGCAAAAAATATGCATTCATTTATTCAGTATAATGAACTTGGTCATAAAATTATTATTGGAATTTCTCTTGGCCATATTTTTCAGCGATGATATCATCAAGTTAACTAACAGGTTATTCAGACGTGTCACACTCAATTAAGCCTAACAGCTCACACATTTCAGCTATGAAGATGATTTTTTTAAATGTTCCAATTTAAATTTCCAAACATTCTCTCGTGCATATATATATATATATATATATATATATATATATATATATATATATATATATATATTATAAGACATTAAAATAACAAATGTTGAAATCGCTACACAAAAGATTTCATGTTTCAATTCATTGATTGTATTTCTTCAGGCGATGGTAAGTAACTTGTGATTAAATCATATTTAAGAAAATGTTTACAACAAAGTGCTACCTCTCTAACTTTCGTTAAAGAGGGTACTCTTTCGGAAAAGAGGCAACACTTTGTTTTAAATATTCTTAAAAATCATTTAATCAGCAGTTACTTACCATCGCTGGAAGAACTACAATCAACATATGGATACATGAAAACTTTTGTGTAGCGATTTCAAAAAAATAAAAAAGATTATAATAAAAATATTTTGAAATAAATAAATGAGAGATTCATGAAAGATTGAAGTTCAAAGGGAGTAAATTCGACACTGCTTATCGGACGCCCCTCTGTGGCCAAATCGGTTAAAAGCACGTCTGTCTATATGAAGGTTCTGTATAGGATGCAGGTTCGATTCTTGGCGGAGAACGAATATTTTCTATGAAAATGTCTCGGACATTAAGGCCTGTAAATGCTGTTTAATACAGTTTATTATAAACAAAGCATTTACTTAGATTTTTGTATCTATAAAAAGAATGTATAAACATAAAAATTTCTTTATATATATATTAGGTTGGTGCAAAAATAATGACGTAATAATATCGTTTTTTGACGTAATTTAACGTCAAAAAACGACATTATTACGTCATTATTTTTGCACCAACCTAATATCTATATGCTAAAACCAAATAGTTTTTTTAGATGTCACAGAAGCATAAAAATGTTGTTTCCCGTTAGTAAAGTACAAGCTTAGCCTTCAATCAATTCAAAAATCAAAGTATTTATAAAGAAATCACCGCCAGAAAAAAATTCTGAAGGACTTAGAGTTGATAGAGTTTACAACAAATTAGAGGAATAAAGTAATGAAACTTAGCCTCCCTGTGTATCTATTATCAACAAAAGTGTTGAGTGCGACACTTGGTAATGAATTCATTTCGAGCGTTCTAATTATTGATATCTTAAAAGTTCTGATATGCTGTGGCATAGGAGATAACTACAGAAACCCATCAGCTATGGAATCTCTGGAAGAAACCTTGAAATCATCAAGTCTTTCTGATCAGGTTGTTTCTTGAAGATCGTTATCAATGATCAGTTCCGTGAAGCCTATGCGGTCAATGCAGGCGTCACACTAGTTTCTAACCTCTTTCTGTTAACGATCTGCCTAAGAACATTCTCGGGTCGTTAATTAGCACATATGCAGATGATAGCACATTTTATGGGTGCACTTTCAGAAATCTCGCTGATCGCCAATCTGATCTAGCTCTTACAGCCCAATGAAGAAATATTACTTGTAATGATAATAGCGTCAAAAAAAAGTAGGTGATACTGAATTGTAACCAGTCACGATGAATGGTTACACACTCAAAATGACTTCTTTTCATTAAGATATTTTAAGACAGACCCCAAGACGAACGCATATATATATAGTCCATTGCTAAAGACGTTGTAAAATTGATTTTTTTCTTTTATGTGCCGTGTCCCTCCAGAGCGTAGGTGATAATGGTTTTCCACTTTCTCTATCCCTTGTAGTTCTGAATAAATTTTTGTCCCTTTGCTGTCATCCACTTGCTTAAGCCCTCTTTGCTTTCCCTTGTCTCTCTTTCCCTCTATTCGACCTGTGATTATCAGATTCGCCAGGCCCATGTGACCAGAAATTTCAGGTGCCTCTTCCTCCTTGTTTACATCCTCTCAAAAACCTCATCGTTGTTCACATGCTTGGTCCATGCTATCCGAAGAACCATGCTTCGAGTCTCTTCTTCATCTTTGTCCAACATTCGCTACCTTAAAGGAGGACAGGTACGTAGCAGTTCAGTACTCTTTTCTTTGTTACCAAAGAAATCCTCCTGCCTCGTAATATTCTGACTAGTCTTTTGAATGTGTCTTTGGTCATCCCACCTTTTTACAAGAGTCAGATCAGACCAAAAGGGACTGTTGCTCACATATCTATTCTGTAGCTGCCAAATCAAGGCTTAACACGTACAAAACGTTTACGCTGTCGAGTAGGTGATTAATTACTCTCCAAACTGCAACACCTTTCCCATAGACGAAATGTCACAAGCCTATCGCTACTCTAGCACTGATTCAAAGATTTCTAATTCCACTACTTCAGAGCATTATAGCTAAGAATCCCTTCGTATTCCCTTAATAAGAATGAAGTGCCATTCTGATAGTTTCTTCCCAACTGCTGCTGTTTTGTGAATCATACTTATGGAAAAATATTTCCCTGGCCACTAGAAACTCAACTTCATAATGAGCAAGATGAACCATTATTTGATCTTCATATTCCCTTAATCTACAATCTGTGCGTTCATAAAACAGCCCCAGCCAGTAACTGTCTAGTATGAGTGGATCTTGCTCTTGTATTGGATGAATAGTCTAAAAATATTATTGAGCTTTCAGACCCTCTTATTGAATCATAAACGAAAGCCTTCCAGGGTTAGTCGTGACGGTTACCAGTAAATCATGGCGAGAAATGGTTAAAGCCGTTCTAATTATATTTGGCGCACACGACATCATGCCCAAAAGGCAAGAACTGATATTAGATGAATTGGAAATCCGAGGAAGAAGTGTAACTAACCAAACCAAAGTAGTGTTAAATCTGCGAGGTCAGTAAGAAAGAAGTGAGTAGACTTGGGAAGGCATTGCTGTCTCTTGGCCCTCAGCAATAACAACAAAACTTTGAGTTTCATAACAATAATGGCAAAGAAATAACTGATGTATTGTACATCAGAAGTTAAATCGTAGGGGTATCAAATAAATCTATAAATATATGATTAATAGAAGAAACCTTAAGTCGGAAAATGAATGGTTTGCTGCCTCTTTATTTCCTGCGATAAACCACAAGAAAAATCTAAAGTTGATGTTAAAAATTGTTGATTTCTTTGAGATAGAATGGTCTATTATGACATGTCTCTAATTTTTATTTAGCTACATTGTACTTATTTTCCAATTTTCTAGTTGAATTCTTCACCCAAATTTCATATGATCCATAATTGTTCATGATTAGTTTAGTATTTTATATGATTACTACGTTACAAAAATTGAGATGTAGTAGTGTGCCGTATATTATAAATTGGAGGTGGGAACGATAAACTTGCACTGGCTCTGATTAAATATTTGTGTAACTAACTAGAAATCTTCAATATATTTTTAGACGTGGCCATCTTCATTGTAGGGGAAAAAAATTCTAACTTCGGTTTGTGGTTAGGAAAAGAAAAGACTGTGTCATAGGGTAAACGGTTATGTCTTATAATTTTCATTTAAAATACGTAATATTTTTAATAAATTATTTGGTATAAATTCATAACATAATTTAGAGTAATAAAATAATATTTTAATTAATAAATTAAATTAGTGTCTGGGGAAAACGCAATATTTTTAATATTCGGTAGTTTTTTTCATCCGCATAAGACGAAGTCTCTTCTTAGACGATCAAAGCCTACCTTATAACTACAATTAGGTTGCAATCAAATTTGTAATTTATATGAATAGTACGTTAGGAATATTGAGATTTAGTAAAGTAGGTTGTCATGTATGATAGATTCGGGCGGGGTTGGGGGGTCACGTGAGCCTTGCACCGACGCTGCGTGTTTGTGCAAATGGTTGGCAAGGCAGGAATTAGGAGAAGTAGCAAAAAAAAAACCTTTAAAATAGGCACAAAATACAGGAAGTTGTGTAGAGACATGTTCACCAACGTCCCAAATGGGCGTGGCTTATAGAAGATTTATAGCAGAAATATTAAGGTTTTTTTTGTTTTTGTTTGTTTGTTTGTTTGTTTTTTGTTTTTGTTTTTTTGCTATCGGCGTTGTGTAATGAGTTAGATTTATACTGGTTCTTTAAATCCGTTATCCTTATGCCATACTAACCAATGTATTCTACAATACCAATGGGAGATAGCCGGTGTTTAAGGCCACATGACGTTGAATAACAGTTTCCCATACGATCACCTAAGTTAAGCAATGTCGAGCTTTCTCAGTCCCTTGGTGGGTGACACTTCAGAAAATAAATCGTAGGCGTGACAAATAAATCTACATTGCTATGTAGAAGAGTTTTTTTTTTATTCGCTGATTCATTTGTTGTCTACGAGTTATCAATCATTTCAGGTTATTTAAAGACAGAAAATATTTTTAGATCGTAAGAATTTTTTTGGAGGGGATAATAGTGATACTAGTCTTACTAATAACACATTGCTGGGAGACGAAGTGGATTCATACCTTTCCTAATTTTATTTGCTTGTAAGTCAATATAAGGAACCCGACTGGAATTGGAACTCCGCTATCCGATTAACAATTATAAGCCATTATCTGTTTGCAAGCGGTAACCCATCAAGCTACTGACTCGGCTTAAGGTTGCTTAACTTAATATAAAAACCAAGATAAATAAAACGTAGAAAAGGAATTATATGTAGACTCTGTAGGGATAAATATGAGAACTTGACGGAACGTTGTGTAGAGCCATGGATCACATACCCGTCCTGAAATGAAGAGGTTCAAAAAGAAGCAAATTCTTTTTTTATTAAACATGTGAGTAACGAAGATGTTTTAAAGAAAAAGAAAGCGAAAAAAAAAAGGTGCTTGTATGTCGAATGAGAAAGAAGCAGTTGATATTTGTCGGACAAATAAGTCCACTCACGGAATATATTGAAGGCAAGACGGACAGAAGGAAACAGCTAGAGACCTACCTGACAAGCTTGTGTAAATGAATGGGAAAACAGGAACTGTGAAAGATGGTGAAAAGATAATCCGTACTAAGAGCCACAAAGTACAGTTAGTTCTGAAGAACCGTGACCACGTACTTCCTGAACGAGTGCCAAACTGCGCCGACTCAACACCGGGCAATTCATCTTCATAGCTCACCACCAGCCTACTCAGCGCTAGGTCAACTCAACGACATGCAAACTATGAGATTTTTTTCCTCGAGTTTTTAACGACCAAAATATTTAAATCATTAAGGATCATTCTCAATAAATGATTTATTTGTAAATTAAAAATTTATTGAAAATTTTTTTAACAATTTCTCTCAGCTATTCCGTTAGATATCGTTGTGAAAAAGAACAAACAGTCTGCAAAATTCTTTCATCTGCCTTCATAGACTTTAGGTGGAGGGGAATGACCCCTAATTAATTGCTCGAAAAATGCATCTCGGTTTCTTTGCACCTTTTGCAATCCCGTAATGAATCTCTACATTGCTGGCTGTTCCTTCCCCAGCTCTGTGAGTAGTCTTCGGTTTGCTGGTTCAATATGGTTATTCGTCCGATTTTGAAAATTAAACGTTAGTCCGAAAAATAGGCTGTTGTAACTAATCAATCACTAAGGCAAACTTTTAAAAATCTCTACGACTCAAAGCCGATCTAACAGATGTGTACACTAGCACAGTCAACACCGGTCTGAAGCTATGAATACGACGCCAGCGTTGAGTTGTCCTCGCGCTGAAAAGGCGAGTGGTGACGTCCAAGTTTTCAGTTGTCACGGAGATGAATTGGCCAGTGTTGAGTCGGCGGTGATGAAATGTCCCCTCCCATCCTGAAGAACCATGGCATATAGAAAAAGAATGTTGACTTTGGCAATGCGTGCGCCAGAATTCTGAAATAATTGGTAACGGTGGTTCAAGTTCAATTTTCGGTTGAGGCTGTCAAAAATAGATAGAAAATCTAAAATAAAGATAAAAAAAAAACAAGAAATATTAAAATTGTAATGATAGAAAGAATCAGAAAATCTCAGAGAGATTACTAAAACGTGTTTCTTTGTCATCGGATTTAATTTCTATGTAATACTTTTATATAGCTATTGGGACATCAAGCACATTTCCTGACAGCTTGAATCATGAAGCATATTTAATGTTTGCGAATAAGTATGAAACTCACTCAGCTTGAGTCAAATCACGACTGATTTTTTTCTCACAAATCTCTGTTTAATACTTTGAAGTTGTTTTTATCACATTCACAAGCAATGAATCCTTCAGTTACATGTTTAAGTCTATTCATCGATGTGTTTGCTTGGACGATTTGCGTCGTTTTATAGACTGCACACATTTCTGTAAACAAGCAATTTCTTCGTTTTTACTTTTTCATAATTGCTTTTTTGTTGGAAAATCGGATCTTCTACGTTTTTTTTTTTGTTTTGTTTTGTTTTTTTCATTTGTTCAAGGATGAGAAAGCAAATTACGAACCCATTTTACAACGCGAGTGAAGAAGTGGAAGTTAATAAGAGCTTGAGCTGTCTTCCACATTGAACAACACAGGATAATGCAAGCGAAAGTACATTTAGCAAAAAGCGAATAAAAATGTAAAATGTCGACTGTATGGCAGCTGAACAATTCAGTCAGAAAGAATATGAGGAAAGGAAATTGAAAAATAAACGTATATATTCTTATCAAAAATTGTGTGCGTTAGCACATGAAATTTATGTAAATATATACATCTACTTGCACACATATATATATGCATATATATATACACATGCATATATATATATATATATACATATATATATATATGTGTCTGTGTGTGTGTGTGTTACGCAACAAAATCTAAAATTATCTTGTATGAGGTTATTTTGGATTTTGTTGCGTAATTCTACTATATATGAGATGTTATAATATTCATTGAGCTCTTTTGTGGATCAGTTTAATATTTTCTAGGATCCATTTGGATTATATACCAACGTATTTATTACGTGTAATATACATATATATATATATATATATATATATATATATATATATATATATATATATATATATATATATATAAATTATTAGGAGGATTTGATAATTATATTTAAGTAATTCATTGAGTCTGAAAGAAATCTCAGCAGAATGCAGAAAGCACTGAACGGCCGTTTCGTCCTATATTTGAGACTCATCAGCAGTGCGCATCCACTACCGAGAATTGAAACCCTGACAGTTAGGTTGTCAAGCAAACATCATACCAACTGTTTCAATGGGCCTCGGTGACGAAGAGATTGCAAATCAGACTCAATAAAGCGCCGCTCGCTCACATATTCCGTGGTGGAACTCTACTGAGCACTGCTGATGAGTCCCAAATATAGGACGAAACGGCCGTCCAGTGCTTTCTGCATTCTGTTGAGATTTCTTTCAGACTCGATGAATTACTTAAATATAATTATCAAATCCTCCTAATAATTTCCATCTATGTACATCATTGCTTGAACCGGCTTCTAATGCTCTAGAGTGAGCGGCTTGGTGAGAGTAGTCGTGGCTCCAGTGGGCACAGTCCTATGGTTACAGTGAACTCAGTAGAGTTCCACCACGGAATATGTGAGCGAGCGGCGCTTTATTGAGTCTGATTTGCAATCACTCCAACATCGACTCTGTTGAGGTTTCTTTCGGACTCGATGAAATACTTATATATATTTAGGCAGTAATTTTTCATTGATGCATGTTTCATTAAATAATATAGACAAGTTTTGTCTATTTATTTTAAGTAAGTTCCTTTCATATTGTCTGTTAAGCTTAATGACATTATCATTGAAGGACGAAAGGAAATCACCATATTGATACATGTTTAAAACCAATCTAAGCTTTCAGCTTACATAAGCCATTACCAAAGATGGCAATTACTTTTCAATATACCAACCAATGCAGGGACGAAACACTACTGATATTCTTTTTTTGTTGCATGAAAAATTTCAATGCAACAACTAACTAGTATATACGAAACGCGGAAGCGAAAATCGTGTCGCAGCTCGTGACATCACACATGACCACGTGATGTCACCTATTTTTTATGTATATTTTCCTTCTCAAACAAATGGAAAAAAGCAAGTGACGATTCACTTACGACTTGCCTACAAGCAGGATTTATATATATATAAAATAAAATTGTCAAACTGACCAAGGGAATTCAATGAAGCATGGATCCATCCATATCTAAATATTCCTTTCAAAATCATTAGAAAATGTAATGAAATTTTGTTTGGCCCCAGTATATATATATATATATATATATATATATATATATATATATATATATATATATATATATATATATTGTGTGTGTGCATGTGTGTGTGTGTGTGTGTATACAAGTATAGGATTAGCGCATACGGAATAAATTCCAATAACCAACAATTACTATTCTTAAAAGAGTGCTCAATACAGAGTAGAGCAAATATAATTATTTATTCGAAAATTATTACATAAATATGTTATAAAATCACGACAAAAATAAGCATTTTTTCAACACTTCTGGTGTCTTATCAAGAATATATATATATATATATAGATAGATAGATAGATAGATAGATAGATAGATAGATCTTTAATACAAGATGGTAGACAATGTTTGTCTTTAATCTTTCGCCATTACAGTGCGCCTGTGATTTTCTGATAACACTTTTCTGGTAGTTGTATTGATTTTGCCATTTCCAGTGTGTAGCACGCTTCCAAGTCTGCCCATTTTTCTAACGATCACACATTTTGTCTTATTACAATAGATGTTTTGTCCTTTCTTTCCGCTTTTCTTTACTACCTTATCCAGATTTACCTGCAGTTTCCTTACTTCTTTTATACTAATGGCCATCCATAACCTTGTTCAG
The DNA here is from genome assembly GCA_963932145.1 of Acanthosepion lycidas. Taxonomy (NCBI): domain Eukaryota; kingdom Metazoa; phylum Mollusca; class Cephalopoda; order Sepiida; family Sepiidae; genus Acanthosepion; species Acanthosepion lycidas. The sequence continues at coordinate 124,237,513 of OZ010581.1, forward strand.
TAGCCACTTATTCTAGAGGGATAGTTAATTATGTGTGTAATAGGAACAGCGCTGGTTGGAAGTGATTATTATGTGGATAAGAGGAGATAGCGATTATATTTTAACTTAAAGATGCAAATTTGTAGTCTTCCTGGGTTGTTTCCACAATCAACACAATTTCATTTGTTTTTGTTTTTTTAATTTTTGAGATAGTGTCCACCAATAATGTATGCTGTTAAGTCGTCATGTACTTTTAAGACCTCATCCATGTAAACTTATTTCTGTATGGTAATATTAATGTTTAGATTTACGGTTTCCTTTTAAAGAAATATTCGGTATTAAATGACTGAATAATTCGCGTTAGTGTCAGTTAAAATTTATGAAATCATTCTCGTGAAACAGTTTTTCAAGAAAATAGGTTTCTCATGTCCACTGTTATCGCTCTTTCTATTATTTTGGGAGTTTCCTTTTTAACCTTTTGTTTAAGACAGTGTGGAAGATCAACATCTTAAATATGTCATTATTTTCTCGTCAAATTACATTTTATTTTCATTTTAGCTGTTGAAAGACTTTCTGTTTTTGTTTTTTTTTTGGGGGGGGGTTATTGGTATAGTTCTTTGGTTGTTATTCGGTAGTACCAATCTATGTTGGTGATATGTTTACTGTCCTATCCAAGCAAATTTCAAATCAAAATGTCATTCCTGTTGAGATTTCAAGACTTGTATATAACGAGCGTGTAACTGTATGCAATAACTTGTAAAAAATGTCGAAAGCCATTTCTGATTTTTAAAGCAATTATCATGAACTCCAGGAACGCAAAATTAAATAAGAATTGCTACAGTATGCGAACTTGAATTTAAAAATTGAAAGATACATTTTACTCAGAAACTTGTATATCTTGTCGAACTTGTCATATTTTAATACTTGAAAGATGAATGCCGAGTATAAAAATGTTTCGAAAATACCAAAGATGGAAAACATTCTCTTTGGTGTTGATACAATAATTGTAGGTAAAAAATATTAATTAAAAAACAAAATTTATGTGTTATTTCTTATGAAGTTCCCTGTGGAACACATTAAGAGAAGCTCAGTTGATATCAGCGAACAGGATTACCCCAAGGAAAAAGCGACAATTAGAAAAAAAGAATGAACGAATAGATGACAGATGAAAAATGGACAGCAAACGATGCTAAGGAGC
>OZ010581.1:124243689-124343689 GCA_963932145.1 Acanthosepion lycidas
CAGATAATGAACAAAAAGTATACATAGGAGTAACTGAAGGGCCTTGGAAACAAAGAAATTATGCACACAAAACATCTTTCACAAATAGTAAATACGCGAACTTTCTAAGTATATCTGGGAAATTAAAAACAAAACGCACATCACACCAAAAATATCTTGGAAAATAAGGAAAAGATCATCAGCCTACAACAACCAATCTAAAACTTGCAAACTTTGCTTGAAGGAAAAAAGTAGCTACCATTATCTTCCCAGACCAAAGTAAATTATTAAATAAACGATCCGAGCTCATCTCAAAATACAGACATGAAAACAAAATTTTACTACGTTACTCAAAAATCGAAAACTGAGAAAAAAATTAAATAAATAAATAAGCAAAATAACAATAAATTAATTAAAATAAATTAACCCTAACAAATTACTACATTACACACATTAGAATAGACGAAATAGAATAAATAAGTAAAAAATAAAAAACAAAACCAACGAACCCAAATAAATAAAGAAAATAATTTAAAAAAATAACAAACCAATATGTCCAAAATATTAGACTTTAAAAATCAAACAAAAACTCGAACGAAAAACATAGCTATAACTGTTATATAACGATAAAAATACTACGTTACTTAAAAACCGAAAAGGGTAAATAAAAATATACAGTATAATAAATAATAAATCTAAATTAATCCAAATAAATAAATAAAATAACAAAACGCTCCCGATGAATTAACCGTTAAAAACTGCTCCAGCCAAAATAATAGTTAGAATAAACTACAGCAATCAACCCCAAAATTGAATAAATAGCTTTATCTTCCAAAACCAAAACAAAACTATTAAATAAGCGATATAAACAAATTTTTACTACGTTAATAAAACACCGATTATAATAAAAATAAATGAATAAATATATAAGATAAGAAATAAAAATTACGAGTAAAAAATAAAAATAAAAAATAAAAACAATCAAAATAATCAAATAAAATAAACCATCAAATAAATAAATATACCATCAAATAAACGACTTTCGACAAATTAACTACACACAATGCAGCACTGATGCGTATATATAAATAGCCGAGAAAAAAAAACAACAAACGAAAAAAAATTGTTTGGGTTATTTTATTTTAATTATTTTATTGTTATTTTGTTTATTTATTTATTTTATTGTTTTTCTCAGTTTTCGATTTTTAAGTAACGAAGTAAAAATTTGTTTTCATGTCTGCATTTTGATATGAACTCGGATCATTTATTTAATAATTTACTTTGGTCTGGGAAGATAATGATAATTTTTTACCCCCTCTTCGGTGAATGTCAACTCTCTAGTCTTCCGGGGCAGAATGTAGTTTATAAAGTTTTTGTGGTCAGTTGTGTCAAGTTTCCTCAGAAGAAGTCGTCCTTTTTCTGAGTCACTCAAATTTGCAAAATCTGTGGTATATATGTCCTCATATCTCCTAAAGTATGACGCAAAGTTTATGTCTTCCTCGGGAGTGTTTTGCGAAAAAGAAATTTCGTTTTCGATGGGATTATTACGGATTGCTTTTGAAATTTGAGCTGTCTCTCTTCGATTTTCCTTCTGGGTTTGCACAAATATATTTTCCATTTTTTCCTGTTGAGAGAGCAGTTGTTTTTTTCCACTTCTCTTGTTGTGCATTGTGGTACTTTACAAGATCTAATAAAATATTTTTATGAAATGCTCCATGATAAGTGTGCCTTTTTTTTCCCGGTTTTACATTTCTGGTTTTTTCCAGATGTTTTTAAAATGAAAAAATTAACGAAAAATAAAAAAAAAATTATCGTACATCCACTGTCAAAACAAATTGTTAATTACACGTAGTTCTTTTACGAAAACTCATTTTCCCGTGTTTTAGGAGAGTTCCTTTTTAATCCCGGTGGTCCTCGCAAATCCTCGCCGCCAAGTTGTTGTGGCCTTTTAGGGGCCAGAAAGAAAGACAGGGAAAGAAAAAGGCAGGTTGAATAAGTGTATTGAAATACAAACATATATACAAAATAAGTCTTATTAGACAGCAGATGGAAGTGTCCGTCCGAACTGTTAGTTTACACTGCGTCCCGACTGCCTCTACTTAGGAAGTCTCTTTGGTTAGTATTTATGAAGAAGGAAGAGTTCATTCTAATATAGATAGGTCACCATAACATATTTCACCTCAAGCAAGGTAATAAATCCACTACGACACAAGGTGTAGAATAATGGAATTAACAGGACAGAATATTTTGGAGATGCAAAATTTGTACAGTACTCAGAGTAAACTGGTGAACATATCGACACAAAAATGTAACAAGATTGGTGAAAAGGAAAAAAAAAAAATCATAACTGAAATACATCTTCCTGTCGTCAACATTTGACACATCATCAAGGGAAATATTATTTTTATCACAAAAATTGCAAAATTTTATTCTTTTTCTACGTGTCGCTTGCTCTCCATAACACCACGTTGAAATGCACAATGGTTTTTTTTTAAAGTCTATTATAACCGAAGATTCGCTGTTAGTAATTAATATATAAGTAAATAGGAAATATTGCCTTCAAATATGTGGTGAGAAGGTTCTTTTGCATCGATGGCCAGATTTCATCGAGACACTGGTGATAGCAATGAGAGAAAATAGAATTTTGTAGCTGAAAATATAACGTATCCAACGCTGCTATTATGTTCACTCCATCCGAATGTAGTTCATGTTCAACAAAACAGAATGCAATACGGTAGCAGCGATAATGCGTAATCATTGTTAGTAACTATATAGAAAATAGATTATTATTTTGGTAAACTTGCTCCGCTCAATAATGTTTATTTTGTTCCCTATATCTTTCACAGGAAATAAATGGCAGGCAAAGCATTACTCATGGTTATACCTAATTGAGAAAAGAATGTATTGTAGATGAAAGTTTGACCTCCCAAAAGGTGTCATTGGATTTCCTTTATCAGTTGTAGTTTCCGGATAAATAAAAAGAGATTATTACTTTTGGCGTTAATACTAATAAATGAAAAGCAAGTGAAATTTGGCTATAAAACAGCTGTCATCACACTCATACAGGTTGACACTACATTGAATAAAAACTTCATAATATTGTGACTACTCATATTACTAGTGTTAAAATTAAGATATTACTAGCAGTTTAAATGAAGATAAAAAAATAACGCTTATCAAAATCACAAATCATTGACCACGGTAATCTAATAATGAAAATCCAAGACAATAAAATAAGTAAAATTACAATCTGTAATGTTTTTTTTTAGTACGAAAACCATCAAATCAGCACGATAACTTGATCAGATTGATAAAGAGAGAGAAAGAGATTAAAAGCCAGATAGACAGACATGAGTAACCTGTGATAGATAGATAGATAGATAGATAGATAGATAGATAGATAGATAGATAGATAGATAGATAGATAGATATAAGCAGCCTCTGATAGATAGATAGATAGATAGATAGATAGATAGATAGATAGATAGATAGATAGTGTTGAGATGTTGAGTGTTTCTTCGTGCGTGTATTGAAATAAGAACACACACATACGTAGGGAAAAATTCTGGTATATTCGAAGAAATATTTACAACAGAGAGATTAGTAGCCAAACGAACACAGGTTAGTCAGTAACAATCAGAAAGAGTATAAAGTCCAACAGTAGAGAGACGGAAGTGTGATGTTCACCTGATCCTCGCCCAGAACTCTATAGAACTGTCCTATTAGTAGTAAAGAGATCAGTCCATTCTGATGAGAAGGTGGGTGCACCCCAACAGACTGAGATAGATAGATAGGTAGATAGATAGATAGATAGATAGATAGATAGATAGATAGATATTAGGTTGGTGCAAAAATAATGTCGTTTTCTCACATATGTTACTATGTGAGAAAACGACATTATTTTGCACCAACCTAATAGATAGATAGATAGATAGATAGATAGATAGATAGATAGATAGATAGATAGATAGATAATGTTAGTAGCTTTGCTTAAACTGTTGTCAAAGAAATTACTAAAAGCACTAAAACTATAATTAGATTACAAAAGCCGGTTCTAAGTTGTGATGTGATTTGCTTTTATGTCAACCATTAAACCAAGATTCTTCTTCCAATAATGTCGTTCATGACACTTCATAAGTTAAATGATAATTTTTTTTTTCTTTTCGTGTAAGAACTAAATAACATTTGAACTCATCTTAATTCAATACGTATACTATTACTTCGTATCAGTGAAGCAAAAAAAAAATGCATCTAAAGTAGACAAAGTTTTACGCACGAAGCACACTATACAGATGAATGTAAAAAAAAACAAAACAAAAAGAATGCGTATAAAAACCAGCCTATAATAAAAGTTGGTGATTCAAGTGGAGACTGGCTATCATAGAAAAACTAATCTCGACGCCCATCATGAGGCGGTGATTAGCTCGATTCGCTCGTGCAGTTCGATATTCTCTGGGTGCTTCGGTGCGTAGACATTGTAACCTATGAAAATTAAGATTGGTAGAGAAACACTGAAAACTAACGCAGATTCTCGTTACTCTACAGGAAGTTAATTATATTTTTGGAGACATGTACACCCAAAGATATAACTTTCTGTTTGTAAACTAATATTTACGTTTTTGTCTCCCTTTAAACACCTCCCAAGGAACATATATACGATAGCTGAAAGTCGATTTCGAGTAAGGATATCACTTGATTCATTCTCAAGTCTGAACAACAGCGCGCTTCGTCCTGCTAGTGTCTTAGACAATGTGATAAAAGAAAGCGAGAATAAAGGACTAGCTATCAACTGCAAGAAGACAAAAAGTATGGTAATTTTCTTCTTCTTTGTGCCTTCAAGGATAGAAAATAATGCATTAATTACATTAATTGATATATATATATATATATATATATATATATATATATATATATATATATATATATATATATATATATATATATATATATAATTTTCTATCTTTTAATTTTCTCCCTTTCTACTTTCTGGCTCTCTATTGACTTTGTTTCCTTTTTATTTTTATCATTTACTTTCTTACCATTATCTTCTTCATTTTCTTTGTATCTCTCCTAGTTTTCTATCAATTTCTTACTTTTTCTATCTCTCTTTGTATCTCTCCTAGTTTTCTATCACTTTCTTACTTTTTCTATCTCTCTTTGTATCTCTCCTAGTTTTCTATCAATTTCTCACTTTTTCTATCTCTCTTTGTATCTCTCCTAGTTTTCTATCGCTTTCTTACTTTTTCTATCTCTCTTTGTATCTCTCCTAGTTTTCTATCGCTTTCTTACTTTTTCTATCTCTCTTTGTATCTCTCCTAGTTTTCTATCAATTTCTTACTTTTTCTATCTCTCTTTTCCCCCCCCTGTCTTCATATCTCAAATGGTTTCTCTCTTTTTTGGCTCTTTCTCTTCCCTTTTATTCTATCTCTCACGTTTATCCTTCAGATAAAATGTCTCCTTTTAATTATTTTAGTATCATATGTTATTTCATTTGCTTTTTCTGCCCACTCTCCCCGCCCCGTCTTTATTTGGCTCTCCACCATCTTGTGTGGTTCTTAATCGTTTTTTTAGCTTTACTAAGACTGACGCCATCTTCCGTTTCGCCGTCCATTCACACAGGCTCGTCGGTTAATGTCTCGCTGCCTTCTCCTATCTATCATCTTGCCCTCAATATACCCTCATCTTTTTCCTGATTTTGAGTATAAATGTTCTTTCTGTTTTCATTTTCTTGAACTCTTCCGTGTTGCTTATTCGCTCCGTCCATGGAATTCTCAGTATCATTCTATAGGACTTAATTTCTACAACCGCTGTTTTTGTCCTCGTTTTGGGGAAAATTGTTCAACATTCACTGCCATAGAAGACAATGGATATAGCAATCCAGCAATCTTTTCTTTGTTTCTAAAGGTGTTTTCCGTGTCTCAGACTATTGCTTAACTTTTGGAACGTCAGCATATTGATTATTTTCTCTTCACGTTACTGATGCTGTCTATTTTAGTGGTTTCTGATGTTGAAAGTCCTCAACTGATGTGGTTTCTGATCTTTGGCATAGTGCCTTGTATGCAATTTTGTAGCGCCAGTCCATTGGCAACGCTCTGAACTACGTGCTTTAATCACTCGAACGCGGTATTCCTATTTGCAGTGAGGGTTAAAAAAAACGTACCCATTTTGGGGGGTGGGGGGGCTGCCAGATGATAGCAATGGGATGTTCGCTTATTTACTATTTGGTTGGTGCAAAAATAATGACGTAATAATGTCGTTTTTTGACGTTAAAAATACGTCAAAAAACGACATTATTACGTCATTATTTTTACACTAACCTAATATTTCTTTTCTTTACTCTGACTGCAAGCAGAAATACCGCATGTAAGTAAACACAAATAAATATTATAATAATACGAATCAACAACACATAATAAACTGATCAATAATAAATAATGCTTAAAAAAAACAAATCCAAATTACTGGATGTGGATCTACAATAATTTCTACTCAGTTGCATCGACAATAATTTGGTACTTGCGCTAACGTGATTCGCCGGTCTTCCGTGAACAAGGCATCCAACTTCACAAATCTGTTCCTCTGTGCCCCATGTCGAAGGATCGTCTTTCGTCCGGTACTCTTGTTCTCTCCATTTTAAAAATTTTCTACCACTTCGTACACCTTTAGATTTGTATATGTCGATGCTTCATGCTGCACATACATCCGGTGACGGATTTCCACAGGTTTGATTCCCTCTGACCGCGTTGTTCCCCGATGGTCCAATCACTGAGTGGGGAGTCTGTACGCCTGATTTGCTTGCTTTCCTGACACTTGAGTAAACTATAAAATGCTGTGCGCGTCTATCTAGTCGTCATCCTATGCGCACACGTGATGTCGTGCAAGAAGACAGAAAGTATGGTAATTTTCTTCTTCTTCTTCTTCTTCCATATTTTCTTCTATCTCCTCTTTTTCTTCTTTTTTTTCTTTTCCACTTTCTATTCTTCCATTTCTTCCTCTTTTTCTTCTTCTTTCTTCTTCTTTTTCTTCTTTCTCCTCTTCCTTTTTTCCTCTTCTTCTTCTTCTTCTTCCACATTTTCTTCTATCTCCTCTTTTTCTTCCTTTTTTTTCTTTTCCACATTCTATTCTTCCATTTCTTCCTCTTTTTCTTCTTCTTTCTTCTTCTTTTTCTTCTTTCTCCTCTTCCTTTTTTCCACTTCTTATTATTATTATTTCTCCTCTTCCTTTGGTCTTTCTTCTTCTTCTTCTTTGTGCCTTCAATATGTTGTTTATCGGGTAATTTCAAACTTGCCTTTACTTTGCAACTAACCCTCGTATATTCACTGGTTGCATTGACATCTGGAAATTTATTTAGAAGCTGTTAGAAACCATTTCAATAATATCCAACAGGTTTTGATGTGAAAAGGTTTTCAAAGAAATATTCAATTTAGTTTTCACTAGTGAAAGTTCTCCCAAGCAATGCATTTTGCAGCGATTTGAAAATGCAATATTCATTCACTGCAAGGTCAGGTGAATATGCCGGGTTCGATAGATCAGATTAATCGACATCCAATTTTGTTATTCATGTTATATGCATCCGTGCATAACCAGGGAGGGAAAAACATTTTTCATACTGACCGTCGAAGGGCGTTTTCGACGAAACTTTAATGGACACGTTGCAGTCGATTGACTCTATAAATGAGCATTCATAGTTTCATTGCATTTTGAAACCGCTAAATGAATAATAATTTGATGAGGTACAGAACCTTTTTAACAGGGAGATCAAAGTTTGAGATCAATTGTTTAAATTTTTCTTGTCAATCCATTGCCTTTGGCGATGAAAATTATTGTAATTGCCGTTACTGAGTTATGATTGAGGTACGATTCCTTCAACATAACAACTAGAGATTTTTTTTCTACATGTCTCTTCAGCTTTATTCTTCTGAGGGAACTCTTATGTGACATAAATTTAAATTTCTACATAAGTGGGGCAAATGAATTGATTGTTTCATCCACAGTCTACGTTGCCGCTCCCGTGCAAATGTTAAGGTATATTAGTGTATTCCAGATTTATTCTTAACTGCTATGTATGATTAGGAGTTGTAATAATATATTTGTCATTACAAATGATTCCCCCAAACAGAAAATTAATTTCCGACTTGATCCTTCACCAGAAACACACAACAAAATTCTAGATATCTTGCTGGAGTTATCTTTTTGCTTGAACTCTAATAACGTTGTCTGACGTGTATGCACTTTCGATCTCTTTATAAATGGGTTAATCAGTTTATTTCTTTATCCACTGAGTACACGGCCACTACAGTACGAAAACTAAGGTATGTTAGTATGAGTTAAATGTATTCTTAACTTGCATGTACGACTAGTTTTTAGGGTTATACATTCATCATTACAATTGGTCCCCAAAACAGGAATTATTTATGACTCATGTATATAACACACACGAAGAGACACACACACATACACATTGATAGAAACCATTTTTGTAATCGTTAGGTCCACTCGCCAGGAGGTTGCAACAATTATATATATTAATATATATGTGCAAATATGCAAATATGTGCACACGTATATGTATGTATGTGTGAGTAGATATGTTGTTGTGTATGTGTGTATCTACGTATGTCTTTTAGGGCAAATAAATAATAGTTCATTACTAGATAAAATATTAGTAAGATTTTATATATTTATGTTAAATTTGTAACGTGTAGGCGATGCTACTTGCTTTTTCAAATTTTCTTTATTACACAATTTCTCTTATAAATACCCTTCATTTTTAGTCCCCACCTAACCATTTATTTATGTACTCCTCCTCTCTCATCTTCTAGATTTTAAGTTTAGATCATATCGTTTTTTGTTTTTTGTTTTTTTGTACGTACTGTCAACACAAATGTATACACACGTTTCCGGTGTATGTTTTTTTTTTTTTGTTTTTTATTTTAATTTAGGTCAGCGATTTAGTAGCGAATTATACATCGAAAAATAATTCATATTTATCTGTATCTCACTCATTTATACCGTTATTTAACTTCTCTGTTTAAAACTTCTCTCTGTTAAATTTTAACCCCCATTTTCATTTTAGGCCTTCGTGTTCTTCTTTCTTCTATTGCCCCTCTCTCTAGAGCTTTCATACTTTTCACTTTCACGCTCGTTCCCCACTCCCACACCTACACTCTCACTAAAATTTTGTTTTTTATACCCGGAGTGATATTTTCCGATTTCTTTTTGAATTTGTAGGTTTAATCAATTGGATCGTGACACAATTCCAATGTAATAAATTATAACCATGGAATGTTAGTGTTTGAGCCTTTTATAGTATGTATATATATATATATATGCATATATATATATATATATATATATATATATATATATATATATATATTATAAAAGGCTCAAACACTAATATCTATCTATCTATCTATCTATCTATATATATATATATATATATATATATATATGTAATGAAAAACAAACCACTTTAATGTACCATTACGATAATTTATTTCACCTAAATCCTTTTTAAGGATTCAGGATCATCAGGAAAATCTTCCAACAACGAATTGAGAAAAAAATGGGATTAGAAATTGGTGGGTAGTGTAATTTTTGTAATTTAATAGAGGGGGTTGAGAGTGGTAGTTAAACAGACAATATAAAGTATAGGGAGGGGTTAATTTTATATCTCTCTTAAGTATGTTTCATATTGGAGTAGGAGGTGTGACAGAAACTTGACCTCTTTAGATGTTTTAATAAAACGGAAATGAATTGTAGAAAATGTATACAAGTGAGTCTTATGGTAAAGAGAGAGATAGGGGGAGGGGGAAAGAGAGATGGAGTTGTTATAATTTTGTTTTAACAAAATTATGTAAAAGATAGTTTACAATGTTTGATAGAAAATTCGATGTCTGAAAAAAATTTTGTTATTAACTTAAATGTTTAATTTTTTAAGTAAATAGTTTCAGGACTAAATATAACTATTATTGTAATAAACATATTTATCTAGGACATAAAGAAATATTTAAAATCTTAATAGTTTATTCACCCGACTAATTGTATTTCCACAATATAAAAAAAAAAAAAAAAAAAATATATATATATATATATATATATATATATATAACATCTATTTTAATATTTAAAATTAATTTATGAATGTAATTTATTTATTATATTGGTAAACTAAATCAAAGATTAGGTTTCATTATTTAATAGAATTTGAGGGTAATATTAATTTTCATTTATTCATATATGTCTCACAAATGTATTCATGTGAATCCCTACATACATACGATCATTAACAAGTCAAAAAATTTGTGGGGTTAATTAACTATTGGGTTTATTGGAAAACAAATTAACCCCACAAATAGAATGGAAAATCGTCTCAAGAGCCAAAACTCCGATTAATTTCAGAGACCGATGCAATTTGTGCATTATGGAAAAAATACTAATTATAAAACATAAGGATCCGGACATACTATTGAACAGACATAATGAGTTGATTTGTAAATGTAGGCATAAAAATCACCTCATTTTAAAAAAGTATGTGTAGATATATAAATAGAAAATATAATTTTTTTTTAAATGAATATATGAAAATACTGACACTGTGCTCTTTGATAAATGTGTTGTGGAACTTAAATTTCTTTTTTTTTTTTTTTTATGTGAACTTATTTAGATATATATATATGAACATTATAGATAAGGGTAACTATGTATTTATATTGTGGACACATATGTATGGTAGTATGGATAAATATGTATAAATAGATATACACGTGTGTGAGTATAAATATACTAGTATGAGGCATGTTTGAATACTGAATATTTTTTTTTTTTTTAACGTGTATGCTGCATGGGTGTGGATGTATATGTATAAATGTTTTTATGTTTGTTTTGTATGTATATGTATATTATATGTGTATGTACGAGTATATGTGTGTGTACATGTACTTAAACATGTGTGTTTTTATGGATTAAACTACTTGTAATCTATATATGTATATAGACGTAATTACCTTAGAATTTATATTTGGTAAATGTACATATGTATATGTATATGTATGTATATATATATATATATATATATATATATATATATATATATGTATATATGTATTCTTTTTATATTTTGTTTTGTATGTAGGGTTTTGTGCTTATATATGAATGTATATCTATTTAAGGGTGTGTATGTGTATATGAGTATGTCTCTCTCTCTCTCTCTCTCTATATATATATACGGATGATTAAATGGTTAGATTAATTTTTTGATATATAGATTTGTATATGGATATATGAATTGTATATGTATGTATATGTGTATATATATATGTGGATGTATATATGTATGTGTGTATGTATATATGTATATATATATATATATATATATATATATATATATATATATATGTATATGTGTGTGTGTGTGTGTGTGTGTATGTATATATGTGCGTACGTGCATGAATTGATTTTAAATGAAATATTGGGTCTTTCTAATGACATTTTAAAATTATTTTCTTAATTTGTAATGTCTTTCTTTTGTAATATTCTATAGTTTAAATTTTGTTTTCTTCTGAAGGGAGTTTCATTTCTAAATTTATAATTTAAATTTAAATATACCATTCTTTGACTATTAATAATAGTAATAATATTAGCTAAATTCCTTTAAAATGAAACACTTCCGAAATCACATTGATAAAATTAAATTTTAACTGTGAAATCTATATATATTTCAAATATTAAAATATAGATAAAGATTGCAAAATGTATATATAGTTTATGTGCGAGGTTAAATGAATTTTTGTGTAAATTATCTCAAGTGTTTCTATGGTTTTTTTGGGTTTTTTTTTTTTTTTTTACTTGTTAATGATCGTATGTATGTATATGTGTATATATATGTGTGTGTGTGTGTATGTATATATATATATATATATATATATATATATATATATATATATGTGTGTGTGTGTGTATGTATATATGTGCGTACGTGCATGAATTGATTTTAAATGAAATATTGGGTCTTTCTAATGACATTTTAATTTATTTTCTTAATTTGTAATGTCCTTCTTTTGTAATATTCTATAGTTTAAATTTTGTTTTCTTCTGAAGGGAGTTTCATTTCTAAATTGATAATTTAAATTTAAATATACCATTCTTTGACTATTAATAATAGTAATAATATTAGCTAAATTCCTTTAAAATGAAACACTTCCGAAATCACACTGATAAAATTAAATTTTAACTGTGAAATCTATATATATTTTGAAATATAGATAAAGATTGTAAAATGTATATATAGTTTATGTACGAGGATAAATGAATTTTTGTGTAAATTATCTCAAGTGTTTCTATGTTTTTTTTTTGTTTTTTTTTTGACTTGTTAATGATCGTATGTATGTAGGGATTCACATGAATACATTTGTGAGACATATATGAATAAATGAAAATTAATATTACCCTCAAATTCTATTAAATAATGAAACCTAATCTTTGATTTAGTTTACCAATATAATAAATAAATTACATTCATAAATTAATTTTAAATATTAAAATAGATGTTATATATATATATATATATTTATTTTTTTATATTGTGGAAACACAATTAGTCGGGTGAATAAACTATTAAGATTTTAAATATTTCTTTATGTCCTAGATAAATATGTTTATTACAATAATAGTTATATTTAGTCCTGAAACTATTTACTTAAAAAATTAAACATTTAAGTTAATCACAAAATTTTTTTCAGACATCGAATTTTCTATCAAACATTGTAAACTATCTTTTACATAATTTTGTTAAAACAAAATTATAACAACTCCATCTCTCTTTCCCCCTCCCCCTATCTCTCTCTTTACCATAAGACTCACTTGTATACATTTTCTACAATTCATTTCCGTTTTATTAAAACATCTAAAGAGGTCAAGTTTCTGTCACTCCTCCTACTCCAATATAAAACATACTTAAGAGAGATATAAAATTAACCCCACCGTATACTTTATATTGTCTGTTTAACTACCACTCTCAACCCCCTCTATTAAATTACAAAAATTACACTACCCACCAATTTCTAATCCCATTTTTTTTCTCAATTCGTTGTTGGATGATTTACCTGATGATCCTGAATCCTTAAAAAAGGATTTAGGTGAAATAAATTATCGTAATGGTACATTAAAGTGGTTTGTTTTTCATTACATATTAGCTCTGTCCTAACATTGAGCTCTCAGGATTTCATACTCTTTGGATTTACTAATTCGGTTTACCAGGTTCCTTATAACTTAATTATATATATATATATATATATATATATATATATATATATATATATATATATATATACACACACACACATACAAATAAGTTTTATTAAATTCAACAGACAATTATTTTTTTTATTTTCTTTGTATTTTTCAATTCTTGCGTTAGAAGTTGTATATTATGATCAACATCTTTGATAAAATTTCCATTGTACATTTTTGTCCTGTTGGTTTTGTTCAAGTACTTTCTGTATCTGTCACTTAAACAACAGAATAAATATGTACTTCGGATATATATATATATATATATATATATATATATATATATATATATATATATATATATATATACCTTCATTAATTCGCTAAGAGTATATCATGATGAAAAAATTCGCCAATTGATAAAAACAAAGTTTTATCGTGAAACATATTTATTTTATTATTGAGAGGAAGAACAAAATTATTTTTTTCATTATTTAATTATAATTTTTAATCCAGTTTAGAACGTTCGAAATTTGGGTTAAAAATTCAAAAGAAGCGTTCATTCGGAAATTATTTCAAAAATCAAATAATTGACGGATATTAATGAAACCTTCAAGACTTTTGTCGCAAACATATTAAATTATTTTACAAAGTTTGTTTTTAGAAAATATTTGTAAAATTAATTTTTACGTGACTTTCCTACCACCTATTTAATTTTATCAAATTCCGAGTAATTAAATTCTGTCGCAATTAAATATTTTATATGAGTGAAAAGCAGAACTTTTGGGGAGAATTTAAATCATCAATTTTTGTGACAAACAGAAACACCAGTTACCAAAAATGTTCTCTGAATCGTGAAATATTAAATGCAATGAAAATTAACATTATTTAATTAACAAAATTTTAATTGCTTTTCTGAATAAGATATATTATGAAGGATATTGTCTTAAGAAAAACATTTCACTTAATAATGAATTTTTGAAAGAATTGTTTCCACTTTTATAAAATCTAAATTAGAATAATTTTAAAATTAATTTTAATGTTACTTTCTCCCTTTTAGGTGATAGATTTTTTTATTTTTTAAGTAAAAACCTTCCTCGAAGATACAGCTTAGAGAGAACAGGAATCAGTTCGGGAGTGCACTTCCTAATGACTGTTACAGTGATATCATCGGGTTCGAGGTGACGGAGATGTGGTTCTACAGAAAGATGCTAAGGATATCATAGACCCAGCGTGCGAGAAACAATGAGGTCTTAGAGATGATGCAAAAAAGGAAGAGGCTTAACACCAGAATGAGGCAGCTGAAAATTCTGGGAGACATTTTTAGGAAGGAGGGCCTGGAGAATCTCAATACTCACGGGTCGAATAGAAGGAAAGAGAGGTGGGTGACAACACATGATCACGGGGTGATCGCAGAGGGAAAGAACTTGTTGAGAGCTGCAAGGGATACAGGGAGGTGGAGAGCCATGATCGTCTACGCCCTGAAAGGACAGGGCACATGAAAAGAAAGAAGTAAAAACTATATTTCCTAATCATGAATTGAAAACTTTAGTAAAATTCATCAAACACTAATCTTTTTAAAATAATTTTGATTTTTTTTGTATGTGTACAAACGTCCCGAAATGTTCATATATGACATTATCAGAAAATAAGATCGATAACTACTAAAGTAAATTTAAAGTCAAATTATCTAAACTTCGATAAAACATAAGACTAAGGGGAATATTTTAGTACATTTTAACATTTTTTAAACAGTATTGCCCCATGCAAGGCAATAAAGCCTCTAAGACATAAGGAGTAACAGGGGGTGGAATAATTAGGAACATAAGCATTAATAATGAGCGGGAAGCGAAAAAAGTAATCATGCAGACAGCAGATAGGTCTTGATATTACATTTTAATTTTTGCCGATTAAAGTTGGATTTAATATAGTCTTTCCACTTCATGCAAGCTGAGAAAATTAGCCCGAGAAGGTAACGAGTCAGTTTCCTAGAGGTTAACATCAGCCATGCTGATAGAAAGCAGAGAGGGGCCTCTCAGATGATTAATGGAGAGACGTTTTGGAGGCGTTAAAATTAGCAAGCCATCTTTTATCCGAGTTAACGAGAAACTTGAGATGGTTTTGGGGTATTGGCTGCTATTTTCACCTTATCTGACTAATCAGCCTTACGATCGAGACAGGAATAAATGGTAGAGTCATCAGCGTAGCGTAGATATAACGTTAAGAGCTGATGTAATCGAGGAAGTCATGAGTAAAAATTAAACAGTCTCGGCCCAAAGAGAGAACGCTGGGGATCACCCGCGTTAGTACGAATGGAGCTACACGAGTGGCCGTTCAGGATGATATTCATTTCAAATTTGATAGGAAAGACTGAATAAGTTCATAATAGTGTCCGGAGACACCGTAAATTTTCAGCTGCGTATCAAACCCTGTCTAAGTCTTTGAAGATATCCAATGCTACATCCCAGGCTTCACCGTTCTGAGCTAGAGCATGATATATTGGTTCCGTAATTATCGTCAGTGCATCAGCAGTTGACCTGGAGAAACGAAAGCCATATTGCTTGTCTGAAGAAAAAGGACTTTCAAAGAAAGATATTAAACCAATTCGGCATTGATTAGGACCTTTGGGAGTTTCCTAAACAGAGATAAAAGGCTAGTGGGTCGATAGTTTTAAGGGTCGGACGATTCACCAGATTTCTCAAAAACTGGAACAACAGATGATGACTTCCAGAAGGCAGGAAGCAGCGAGGCATTTATTACACAGTTTAGAGAGAACATGAGCCAGTTCTGGAGCATACTTCCTAATGTCTGTTACAGGGATATTATCGGGTTGACATGCTTTGTGGGGTCTAGGTTAGAGATGATATAAACAATCGATGGTTTATATGGATATGACTCAACTGAGTTCTAAGTGGGAAGTTAGGCAGGGACACTCCAACTGGGTCAAGAGTAGAGTTTAAGGAGAATCAACTCCTCAAATTGATTGAAGGGCAAAGGAATAGATATCTTACACTTATTTAATACCTTATTACAGAGCCGCTAGTAATTACGAAAGCAAAAGTTGTTAGATGCTATTGTGGTGCCTCGTTCTCACAGCAAACAGGGACTTACATCCTTTGCCGACTCATTTACATTTATTAAGGGCAACACCGAATAATCGCTTGTTGTGATGGGAGATGTCACGTTGGTATAGCCGAAGATAGTGGTTCCCGTGTGTTAGAGCGTCCGGACGTACTGGTGTGAACCATGGAGTGGATTGAGGTTTCAACTGATATTTCCGGGAAGGGCTGAAATCGTCCATGCTGGCTTTGACCCAAGAAGAAACCTTAGTGGCGCAATTGTTCGAATGAGCCCTTCGCTGCATAGGCTGTATGTATTTAAGCGCAATACTAGATTGGTGGAGAGATCTCACCAATTTACAGTTGAGCTTCCTTGATTTAGCTTTAACGTATAAGGTTGGTGCAAAAATAATGACGTAATAATGACGTCTTTTTAACGTCAAAAAACGACATTATTACGTCATTATTTTTGCACCAACCTAATATATGCTTTCTTATCTCGCACTTCTCGCTTGTGGAACTCACTCTCGGCACCTTTAAATGCAATTTGAATCGCTATCTACTGTCTTCCTGATTCTTCTTTTCTTTTATCGTCATTACTAATGTTTCTGTTCCTAATTACCACCACACCCTGAAACTCCTTGCGTACTAGTGACTGTACTGCTTTGTTTGGGGCGATATCGATTTGAAAAACATTCGGTAGGGTTGTTAAAGCAATCAGTACGAGGGACTTCTCGAAGAAAATCACGTAGTGACTCCCAATCAGCATGCTAGCAACGGAAATAGGTCTTGTGAATGGGGGTTACTGTTTACTAGATGATTGGAACGAAATGTCAAGAGCTACCACAGCGTGATTCGAGTTACCAAGAGGGCTGTATTGCGAAGCTCGGCAGGAGCGAGGAGAATAGGAAAGAAATAAATCAATTAGAGAAGCTTGTTACTCGGTTTTGACAGGGTAACGAGTACGGAAGTCCACGATTTGAATAAAGAGTGGGGCAATGTAAACATTTAATTACTGAATACCGGCAAAATCAGTAACTTTAAAATGCTTAAGCCACATATTGTGAGATGCATTAAAGTCATCGAAGACAAAGATGTTCGCAGATGGATGGAGAGAAAGTACCTTTTCTATCATTACCATAATCATCATCCCCTTGACTTTTGTAATGGTAGGGTGGATCCGAATGCAGAAGTCACACTAACTCTTTCCCACAATGGTCTATCAATGGCAGCCATCAGCAATTCTGGTACAGTCATACCTGTCTATTTCTTGACATTGTTCAACCAGATTTTGCGCTGGCGTCTTCTCTTACGTCCACCTTCAACGGTACCTTGTATGCACAGGTTGTGGTACCTTGTAAATGTGTCCAAAGCACATTTTTCTTCGTTTGACAGTGGGGAGAAGAGGTTCCTGGTGTCTCACAAAACTTTCAACCCTTTTCCGCACAAACTCAATGCTTTTCTGTTCCCAAGAGAAAATGATAAGTGGTTTTCTCACGCATTTGTTCTCAAACGCTTGCTTCCTTATCTCTCCATCTGCAAACAGTGCCCACGTTTCACAATCAGAAATAGTTTCACAAGATTACGGTAATCATGCAATACAAAAAAAATCACACAGTGGCTTCTTACTACCGACGAGACCGCATCGGAGAGCGTGCAGTAATTTTTCCTTTCTTACGTTTCTAACATATATCACTAGTACGAAGCCGGTTTTCCAAATATTCCAGTGGCTAAATATTTTCTTCGAAAACATCAAGAATATAGGTATATATATAGACGATTTTAACATAGGCATTAATACTACACCCTTGTGCAAATTAATTGAAAAAAAAAACGATCAATTACGTTACTATTTACTATTTTGTATTTTTCTAATGTTAGTACTTCGTTTGCTCATTCCACGAAGTCGTTACTTGCAGATTGACGACAGATTCTCGATTAAATTTAAATCAGGAGAGTTTCCACGCCAATCTATAGTACTTTGATTTGCTCACTGGTAAGGCAGTTAGTGCAGAGTTAGAATTTTTGTATGCTTCCTTGGAGAAAAGTTCATCGCAGACAATGGCCATGTGACAAATAATCGACTGTCGAGACAATAGTATCTGAGCGAGATGAAAATCTTATGCAATCACGCATGACGCAATATTTTTCAAAGCCAAACAAATTTCGTCGCACACCCCGAAAATAGATTCATATTACTGTACACCACCGCAAATGACCTAACCTGAAGAAAAAATAGAAATCGATGACACCCTCTCAGTCCAGTTTATAGATATATACAATGTAGTCATGGATATAAACACTGCATAGTTTTCCATAACATGAGTGATAAAGATAAGCTATCGGATGGTAAATATAAACAACACTCAAGGACTCCAATTTAAATTGTATATCTGGGTTTCACGCTATATATATATATAGATAGATAGATAGATAGATAGATAGATAGATAGATATAAACCCAATGCTTGAAAAATCATACGCCGAAGTAATGAATAGTGACTTCATTACGCTCACTTACGTACTAATACTTTTATGAATGTTACGAAACCATCGCTTCTTGTCCCAGGAATGTGTAAATACCTTTACACTATGCAGTCCGATAGCCCTGGATGGCAAGTGATCTAGGAGAAGGACCATTTTGAATTTAAAACATAAGGAGAGTCGTTTGTGCACCTTGCGGCACACTGCGAACTAGCACTCTGCATCTGCACCCCACCCACAAAAAACGGTGTCAACTCCGCACAGGCATTCACTAATATCACTAATATCATCTAATTATATGTGCAACTAGTCAGGCTGTTTGGAGAAACGACGAAAGAGGCCTAGATAGATAGATAGATAGATAGATAGATAGATAGATAGATAGATAGATATGAATAATGATGAACACAATTAGAGAATCCAACATTGATAGGTGACATAATTAGTTGTTAGATATTAAAACTTAGAGACACCTCTATACGTGTAACCATATATAAATATATGCTTTTATGTTTGTGCGTCTGCATTAACAGACACACGCGTATATTATGTGTTCTATTCCATACACACCCTTTCACACACACATATTTACATACATATATAGATATATATTTTAACCGTTTTACGCAAACTTTATCAATTTTTCTTCTTCCTTGTCATTATCAGTCTCCTTGTCTTTGTTCTCCATCTTGTCTTTTTATTTTATTTCTCTGGCCTGTCTTCTATACAAACATCCATTTCGAAAAAAATGTGTTTAATGTATTAAATTTATCTTTCATTAGACATCATATCCCACTTGTCGGATCAGACTATAACAGCCGTCTATAATCAAGCTGTTATTCCCGTGTGTTTCAGAAATAAATTAAAAAGAAATCTTTGTAAAAATAAATATCCAAACCTAGTAAATTAAGTGAAAGGATAAAAACTGATAAAAAGAAAATCACTGAAACACAACTGGCAAGAGATGATCTGTGAAATTGGTTCTTGCCTCAGAGCAGCATTTAAGTTGGACGAATATACAAACATTGAAGAGGAAGATTCTACTTTTAATGGCTTTTTTTCGCTGTAGTTTCTTTCGCAAATATCCGGAAGCAGCTAGACGGAAGCGGTAACAAGAGTATTGGCATCAAGAATTAAGATTCTTGATCTATAGTACGATAAGCAAGACGTTGTCACTTGAATAATTTTAATAAAGATATTTGTATTCCTATAGAACACCAACACAAATAAGAGGGTTTATTATTAGTAAAGGGCGGTTGGGCAATCCCTGTTGCAGGCGTCTGCTCAGATACACTTTTGTTTGTTCAAGGGCCCACACTGTGACTTATACTGCAACAATACTGAGCAGACTTTCTGGGAGAGAGTACGTTATTTAGCATGATCAACATTCGGAACAAGGCCTACACGCTCAAACACTCGATCACGATGACTTTTGACTTTGTGCTAGTGGTAATACAAGCAGCGGCGTCAAAGATTTCCGTCTACCCAATTTTACTCATATGGTATGGTTTTCAGGTACCTTCCCGATGAGATCATCTCCTCAAAATAACATAATTCCTAACAAATCGACCTTGATGTGATTCGAACCCATGTCTAATGCTCAGAAAAAGAACGTTCTAACGTGCCCATCCATCCTCCCATCCGTACATACATACTTACGTACATAGTTTTTGGGCATCACGAAGTGCTTTAATGTTTATCAAGCTTGTCCCGATAGAACAATTACGACTGATTAAGATTAATATTTTAGATTGGTTAATAGTGGCTTATTTCGTTTATTTTGGGTCTTGTTTATTCAACGAACTTCTAACAATTCAATTTCTTTCTTGTCTATTGTCGTTGTCTTAAAGAAAGGTGTGTTTCTTCAACGTCTGGTAAGCATAACATGGACGGAAATGCGGGCTCTAGATCCTTTTCCGTTAAAATGTGAGACATTCAAACATCGCCGCTATTCATCTACGGAACTGTTCTCATACGCCTTATAACGTTTGTATTAAATCCACGGAGTATGTCTCCGATGTCCTTTGTCATGTGACCTGGATTTATATTAAATCTTGCTTTCGATATGGCCGACACCAACAATTAAAATGCTGCTGGTATATATTTTTTCCTCTTTGAATATTTTTTTCTTTTTCTCAGCAGAAATAAAAGAGTATAAAATAAAGAAAATGTATTTCATTTTAATTCATTTAACTAAATTCCTTTAAAATCGTCTAGAAAGAGGCGGTGATATCTTTCGAAATATGTAAAGCTACAATAAATGTGACAGTTGTGTTAAGCGGAACTAATGAAGAAAAGGCCTGTGAACTTATTTTTCTTTGTGGATTTCAGATTATTAAGCAATATTTCGAATAAGAACAGTTGACAGGTCATATTCTGCTGAGTAACATTAAAGCTAAAACGTATCAAAGATCATTTAGACGTTCTTTTAGGGTCAACGGGCACCTAAAACTATGGGTTAGAATGGGCTTCTTAGCTATATTTGCGGCCAGTGTAGTGATGGCACGGCATCGTTGGCCGAAGGACTTCCAAGATTGAAGTCCAATGGCAACGGGAAAAGGGTTTTTGTGACCAGGCATTTAAGCTGGATCGCATCGTTTGTAGTTTGATTTTATAAGGACAACTTACGAAATACACGTTACACATGTTTAAACAGCCCTACGGCTTTCAGTCCAGATATGGAGTAAACTGGTCAGGTGCTCTGATGCACAGCGGCCCTTCGAGCACACCCGGTCATGGTACTAATTATTGTTGTTTTTATTATTATTATTATTATTATTATTATTATTACTACTACTATTTTCTTTGCTTTCTGGCGTTTACACATTTCTTTCCGGGTCCCACCCAGGGACCTAAGGTTAGAAATGGCATCATGACACATTTCACTGACAAAAAAAAATAGCTAGATAGATAAAGCCCTTCGTAAAGTGTGGGCTGTACTTGTCAAACAATTTTTTGTATCTCCTTGAGGCATGGGCTTCCAGGAATCCCTGCAATTAGTCTACTGCAATCTTTTCCAGCCAGTCCTAGGGCTCCAACTACAACAGGGATTGTTGATGTTCCCATATGCCACATTTTCGAGATTTCTATTTCAAGGTCCTTGTATTTTGACAGCTTTTTGAATATCTTCAAAGATACATTGCAGTCAGCAGGAACTGCCATATCAATAAGGAGGCACCTTTTTTGTTTGTGGTATTTAATAACAATATCTGGCAGGTTGGCATTGATTGTTCTGTCGGTGTGAATTGTGTAGTCCCATAGAATTGTAACAGGTCCTATCTCCATAACCGGGTCTGGCTGGTGCTCATACCAGTTTTTTTCAGTTTCTTCCCGTAGAAGTTGCAGATTTTCCAGTGCAGATATTGGCCCACTCTGTCATGTCGGGTTTTATATTCAGTGGGTGCCAACATTGTGCAACCTGATACAAGATGATCAATCGTTTCTGGATATTTATCACAGAATCTGCATTTTGGGCTGACACAATATTTTAGTATATGTGCTTGATAATTCCTAGTTAGCAAGCATTGGTCCTGCGCAGCAAGGATAAAACCTTCAGTTTCCGCTTTCAACCCTGCACTGCGTAGCCACTGATGGGTACGGGTTTTGTCTACATCAGCTTGTTTGATACGGGCAGAGTATTGGCCATGAAGCGGTTTATCTTGCCATCGCTTCTGTATCTGGTCGGTTGCATTCGTCTTTGCTGTCTTTTTTAAGTATTTTGCAGTTCAGCCGGTTTATTGTGTTGTAGTTGCATCTCTACGCCCATTTGAAGCTCTATTTTGAATTTGTTGGCTTCTTTCATTACGGAGTAAAGACGCTTACTACTTTCATGTTTTTTGACGCATACCATCATCCAGTCTTCTGTAGTTTCCAAGTATCTTTGGAGGCCAATTGTTGTAGTTTTGTAAGACAGTTCTAGTTGAACTAATACTCTGCCTCCTTCGGATCTGGGCACATACAGACGATCAACATCAGCTTTGGGATGATGCATGCGATAGCAAGTGAGAAGCTTTCTCGTTTTGGCGTCCATTCGCTTAATTTCAGCTATGGTCCAGTTAAGGACATTAAAGCTGTAATGCACCACTGGGACAGCCAATGTGTTTATAGCTGATATTCTATTTTTTGAGTTTAGTTCAGTATTTAGTATCAGACGTACACGCCTGTAGTACTCTTTTCTTATTTTTTCTTTCATTTGGGGGTGTTGTATGCCATCTCCTTCGCTAATTCCTAGGTACTTATAAGCTTCATCATGCTCCAATTCCCTAATCTTTGTGACGAAATCTAAATCTATTGAGGGTGTTTCTGTAATTCTACCTTTCTTGAATATTACATTTATCTAATCCGAAGTCCATACCTATGTCGTCACTGAAGTATTTTACAATATTGAGGAGGCCTTTCAACTCATTGTCGTCTTTGGCAAAGAGTTTGAGATCATCCATGTATAGTAGTTGATTGAATATTTTTTCATTTATTTTTTAACCATAGCTACTGTTGTTCAGTTCATGTGTAAGAGGGGTTAAGGATAAACAAAACAGAAGGGGTGACAGAGAGTCTCCTTGAAAGATTCCACGTCGGATATTCAGACGGTTGGATATGGCAGTGCCCCCGGTGTGCCTAAGGTATATTTTTGTGTTCCACATCCCCATGCTGTGCTTAAGAAAGTTTAATACCACAGGGGAGACTTTGTACATTTCCAAAGTCTTAAGGATCCAAGAATGTTGAACACTATCAAAGGCTTTACGATAATCAATCCACGCTGCAGTGAGATTTCTGCGTCGTCTCCTGCAATTTTCCAGGATCATTTTATTTATCAGAAGTTGATCTTTGCAGTCATATGAACCTCTACTGCATCCCTTCTGTTCCAGCGGGGGAATGTTGTTTGTTTCAAAAAAGGAATAGGTACGGTTCGTCAGTACAGACGTGATCAACTTATAAGTTGTGGAAAGACATGTTATCGGTCTATAATTTTTCGCGTCGTCTGTTTCAGTTGTTTTTGGTATGAGGTATGTAATACCTTCAGTAACCCATTCCGGGATTTTATTGGGATTATTTACAAGCGTTGATAATGTTTTTGCAAGAATTCCCTGGGTAGATGAGAGATGATACAGCCAGTTGTGGAAAGACATGTTATCGGTCTATAATTTTTCGCGTCGTCTGTTTCAGTTGTTTTTGGTATGAGGTATGTAATACCTTCAGTAACCCATTCCGGGATTTTATTGGGATTATTTACAAGCGTTGATAATGTTTTTGCAAGAATTCCCTGGGTAGATGAGAGATGATACAGCCAGAAATTGGGCAACTTGTCCTTTCCTGGGGATTTCCATTTTTGGGATTTCGTTAGTGCTTGCCTAACATCATCTGTGGATATATTTTCCCATTCTTGCAGAGGTGTATCCAGCAGTCGTTCTTCTTCACGCCGTATCCATTCTGCATTTGGGTTACATTCCTTTAGGTTGCTCCAAATATTTTCCCAAAATGTCTGTACATTATCAATCGATGGTGGCGTTTCGACATGTATAGGCGTTTTTCCAATTTCCCTGTAAAATTTCTTAAGATCTGTTCGGAATATTTTATTTTGGCGATAGAATCTACAACGTTTCTCGTATCGTCTTGTTCTCTGTGCTTTTAGCTGAAGTTTCTGTTTCAGCATTTCCTTGATTGATGGAATATCAAGTAGGGATTTAATGCTATATTTCCGCTTGATCTTTTTGGATTTACGTGTGGAAATATTAGGGTTTCTGGTGAGCTCATCTAATATAGACAGCTTACATCTGATTTGTTTTATTTCTCGTATCAGTTTGTTTTTCCAAGCTGGTTCTCTGTGTCTGTTAATTTTATTTATTGTCCTGACCCCAAGCTTCCGAGTTGCTGCTAGAGCTGTTGCGTATATGAAGTTGTTAACTTCTGTGATGTTTCCCGGTGGTTTATCTGTTAACAGTGTTTCCAGGGCAGCATTGTATATTTTCACGATGTGCTTGTTGGGATTTGCCATATGGATTTTCGGGAGCTGGTCTCTGTCTGACAATTGTATGATAGTTACTCTGCTGAGTACTTGGATGACGTCATTTTTCGCTTCGGTGATTTCAGCTTCGTGGTTTTCAAGGAATTCTAAATTAATGTACCTGGAGTCATCTTCAGTGAAAATTTCTGGAGAACTACAGGTTGTGTCTAAGGTAGAATCTTCGGTTTAATTTCCTGGGAGATTATTTCGTATTTCATTCACTTTAGCGTCCACCTCATCCTCTGTCGCATTCTTTATTTCAACATTCGTCTCAATAGAGTTTGAGTGATGGGTCATAGTATTTTGTCTTATATCTAATTTTATCTTATCTATTTCTGCCTTTGAGAGTCTGTTGTTTCGCATGATATCTCTGCGGACATTGGCAAGCATGTTTGGATTGAGGTTAGGTCTTATATCATTTCCCACCATACTTCTCCATATTTGGTATGTTTGATTGGTGGTGTTCTTTGCTGGGTTTTCGAGTGCAGTGAAGAAGGATGTCATGACTTGTCGATACTGTTCGCGGCTCCATTTCGCTCGTTTACTTTTTACAAGTCGATTTGGCATTGAGACACTTGGTCCAAGGTTGGCGATAATCCGGGTTTGGTGACCTAGTGTATCTACGTGTGTGGAAGAGTTTGTTCCAGTGACAGACTTTTCGACCTCAGACTGGTTCCTCTCTGAGAGACGCGGCCCTTGTTGTCCCGGTTGACGGCCGATCCGGTATGAGATATTATTCGTATTCATTGGTAGAGATGCGTTTTAACCTTGACTGCCAAGGGGTAGATTTGTTCAGATTACCAGCTTTAGGACGAGACTCGAAGAAGGTCCAAGAGCAAGCCCAGATAATGAGATTGTGGGTTTATTAATATATCGAAGTTAGAATAGTTAATAGCAGTGTATGGTATTCAGTTGGGTAGACAATACTAAGTTTTAACTTAGTATAACTCCGAGTGACACCTCCAAGTGGGATAATTAGATTTTAGTATATAGACATAAAAAAAATGAAAAAGAAAGGTGAATTGCATGGCACAAGTGACTTTCCACAAATGTTCAATTTTCCGTCGCCAACGACAGATACTTATCAAATTTTATGGGGTAGGCTGGACTTATACTACAGATTGGTGGGGGGAATATCAAAGAATTCATTCAACAAAGGGGTAGGAGCAAGGGAATAAAAGTTAGACTTTTCATTATTATTATTATTATTATTATTATTATTATTATTATTATTATTATTATTATTATGATTATTATTATTATTATTATTTCCTTTAATTTCTGGCGTTTACACATTTCTTTCTGTGTCCCGTCCAGGGACCTAAGGCTAGAAATGGCATTATGACACTTTCCACTGACAAAAAAAAATTATTATTATTATTATTATTATCATTATCATTCAACATTAAAAAATAACGGTAAACTATTCGGTTGGTGCAAAAATAATGACGTAATAATGTCGTTTTTTGACGTTAAAAGTACGTCAAAAAACGACATTATTACGTCATCATTTTGCACCAACCTAATATTTTTAGAAATTAATTAAAGCAAAATCAGTTGAATTACAGGCAAACACATCAAGAAGGAGACACCGACTTTTATGATGGGCCCTACAGTCGCAGTCCTGCAGCTGCTATGAATAAGGATAATCCCAAAGAGGCTGATTCTGTCATTATAGCAGGCAGAAGAATCACAATTGCGTAACAGATAGTAATGGCACCTAGGTGAAATCTCATGGCTCTTCATCTATCTGCTCATAGTTTCTATGCTACCTTTTGATGCAAGAATTGGCACTCAGATGAGAACGGATTTCTAATTGTAAAGTAAAGGAGGAGAACTTTCTTACAGCTAGGAAAGTAGATATAATAATGCGTTTAAATATGTCCTCATTCAAGGCGGCAAATCCCGTTTAAGAAGGGAATGTTCGATATTAGATTTTGCATTCAAATAATTTTGGCAATGTGTAGTTTTAAGCGATTCTATGTTTACATCGATTGTAATTAAAAGTCACGCATTATTTTCTGACTGAATGGAGACAATGTTGAGATTGAGAGTCTTCTTCTATTGTTTACTCTCTTGTAATTAAAGAAAAGAATTACGTAGTTTTTTGACCGAACCTAATACTACAACTGATATGAAATAGTTTTAGATATTGAGATTTTGTATTCAATTTGATGCGATTTATGTTGATCTACTATTTAAAAAGATTATCAAAACAAACTTAGATAAATTATATTAAATTTAAATCAGAATATATTTTTTTTAAAGTTATATTAAAGGTTAAAAAAAACTTATATCAAAGAAAAAGTTTTAAGATAATAATTATCCATTTTTAACTTTAAAAATAAGCTAAATCAAGTCATATTAAAAAAAACATACAAACTGATATTTAAATGTATATATATATATATATATATACATATATATATATATATATATTTAAATATCACCTTGTATGGTTTAAATCAATTAATTTATAATATTTATACATATATATATATATATATATATATATATATATATGTGTGTGTGTGTGTGTGTGTGTGTGTGTGTGTGTGTGTGTGTGTGTGTGTGTAAATACAAAGAAAGAACAGTAAGATATATAATCCGGTGTTCTTATAGATATTTTTATTTTTACAAAATAGTGCTCAATGTAAATTTACAGAGCATTAATTAATGATGTTTTGCTGTGTATTTAAAACCCAGTAATTTTAAAAATAAGTTACTCCAAAATTCGCTTGAGGATGAAATGGAATCAATGTCTTTAATTTAATTACAAAATTAAATTCGAAGCTTTTAGCTTCCATTTTTGAAACATGGTCAGAACTGTGTAGCAAAAAATACATATTTTAAATCAATTAATTTATAATATAAATATATATATATATATATATACACACACATATATATATATATATATATATATATATATATATATATATAGATATGGCTTTATCTTTCACATAAGACTACATTTATATTTCAATCACTAATGCATACTATTATTATTATTACTACTACTACTACTATTACTACTACTACTATAAACGTTATGTACTCTCATACAAAAGTTTTGGATTACCTTAATAATTTCGTCGCACAATCAGCATCTTCTTCCCATTACATTATGCTCTTCGAGAGCCAACTAACCATTCAGTGCCCCTTCGTTAATGACAGAACATCTTAAGCATAGTGATGCTGAAGAAAGGCCATGCGAATACCTGGGCCGCTGTGCATCCTTTTTTATAAAATCAAACTACAAACAATGTGCTCCAGCTTACATGCCTGGTCACAAAACCCTCTTCCCGTTGCCAGTGACTTCAATCTTGGAAGTCCTTCGGCCAACGATGCCGTGCCATCACTACATTGGCCGCAAATATAGCTAAGAATCCCACTCTAACCCATAGTGTTAGGTGCCTGTTGACCCTAAAAGAACGTCTAAATGCTCTTTGATACATTTAAGCTTTAATGTTACTCAGCAGAATATGACCTGTCAACTGTTCTTATTCGAAAAATTGCTTAATAATCTATACAATAGACCATCAGAGAATCCACTTCTCAGATATTTTTGAAGTTGAAAAGTGATTTCTTTTGCGAAATGTGATGCTTATTATTACAAAAAATACAAAATTACAAAGTACAGAATTAGTAATCAGTAATTAATAATTAATGTTGCTGCCTTTGGATCGATTAATGCCTCAATTCGATGTGGCATTGAATCGACCAATGTTCAAAATTTTGCCTTGGGAATTTTCTTAACATTAATCCCAAAACTCTTGGAATATGAGCCACTTTTGTTGAAGTCCTTGTTTCTTCAGTTCCCGCCGGTTAAATTATATTTGAAGTTTGTGCTAGCCAAAGGTTGAACATCTCCATCCACAATAAACTTTTCTGTTGTACGTGAGCACCGTCATACTAAAGCGGCAAAAGACTAGACCATAATAATCTATGGTTTTCGCTGTTTACGTTTCCATAAATTCTTTACAATTTTCTTCTATCATTGCTTTTAATACAACTCCATAGCATCACGCATCTACCACACAAACATGACCTATTGCATTGTTTTTTTTCCCACTAGTCTTCTTATATAAGTTCATGCGGTAAAATATAACTCAATTTTTTATAATAACTACATTTTCCTACTTTTCGAGTATCTCGTATTATATTGCCTTTTGTCAGCATCAAAGCTACTTAAAGCAGTGTATATTCTGCTACACGGCACCTCCGAAAACACAACTTATTTTCCAATCCTCAGGATCCACAAAAACTACAGATAAAAGCATACAGCTAGGCAATCTTAACTTCTTAATAAAATAAAGTGTATAATCATTTTTACTGCTGTCCCAAAGCTTTTGCACGCCAGGGTATGTATTGGGTACTGAAGTTCTGAGTAGACATACAAGTTTTTCTGCTTTGTCTACAGGCTTAGTCAATCGAATTTTTCAAAAACAAAATGTGCCTCTCATAGGAAAAGAAGATGTTTTATTTTTTCCTGCAAAAATGACTGTTAACTTAAGCGTACTGAATGGCTCATCCATGGGAGGCAGATTTCCGTTAATAAATCTTTCGATTCTCATTCAGGCAAATGTCAATATCACTGTTTGAAAAATGAACACGGGTTTAAATGCTAACATGTTTATAAATTATAATTGTCATCGCAATAATAATGCTGGATTAAAAATAAACATTAATTCCTTAAATGTGTTTATTTTTCAATCTCTTTCTCCATATATAGATATATATATATATATATACATACATATATATATATATATATATATATATATATATATATATATATATATATATATATATATATATATAATTTACAAGAAGATAGAATCCAGGTAGAATTCAATGTCCAGGACATTGTAAGAATATAATAAATTTTAATTGAATTTGTAGGTCTGATGAATTGGATTGTGATTACGATTCCGATGTAATAAATTATAACCATAGTGTTTGAGCTTTTTTTATTATATATATATATATATATATATATATATATATATATATATATATATATATATATATATATATATATATATATAATTACGGTATCTTCATGCAATTTTGAATACTATTTAATACTACTGTTTCAAGGTTTAATTCAACTCCAACCATTAGTAGAAAGTAGAACTTTCTTCTTTCAACACTATCACTTGATAAATCACCAGAAGTGTTGAAACAAAATGACTATTTTTGTAATGATTTTATAACATATTTATGTTATAATTTTCGAATAAATAATTATAGATATATATGGGTATGTGCATACTAAAAATATACATACACGCACGAAAGATTACACGTACGTATAAATATATTTCTAACACAGGTGTTATAAATACAGTACTCAGTTCTATGAGACAGAACCATAAGTGTATATACATAATATCCATTGTTGATATCACGGCTCAAAGTTTCATGCAATTTTTGCAATCTTAAAATGCAAATCCAATCTGACCGTTAATTCGCGTTATCTTCGTGATGATTCCAAATTTTCTGTTAAATCTTGTTTATTTAATTATTGCTGCCTAAAATATTGGAATTAACTAAAATAATTTATATCATTGAAATTCATATGTTCGAAATGCGAAGAAATAAAAAAATTAAAGAAATTACAAAAAAAATCCTAATTATTTGAATTTAAATCTGGATTCAAAAGTAAACAAAATATCAAAGTGTGTAACTTTCATTTTTGGCAAAATTGTGTCTGTCGGAGAAGTTTATTATATTAAAACAATTAAATACCACTAAGCAGAAAATCGTAATTAATGACAACTGGTATCCATAAAAAAACACATTGACCCCGATTAAAAGAGATTACAAAATAAATGTTCTTACAATCCATCATTAATAACATTCCTTATATATCTATACATACATACAATTCAACATTACTAGACTTGATTTATTTATAACATGTGTTTATATAATTTTGTGACATCAGCCGCCAATTCCGAGTTACTGTCGTGACAAGAGCAAATATAGATAACAACTTGAGAGCTGATGCCATTGAAGAGTGGCCGTTCAGCTCAACATTAATTTTGAGATTTGATAACAAAGACTGAATCAGTTCAAAATTGTGTCTGGAGGCACAATCAGTTTTCAACTTCTGAAAAAGACCGGTATGGCACAACATTCGAGATGTTCAAAACAACAACCATTCCTTTGTAAAACTTGATAGCCTCTTTCCGCAATAATGCTTAATATCTCAGCAGTTGACTTATAAAAACAAAAGCAATATTGCTTGTCTGAAAGAATATCTTCTTAACAAATCCAGCATAGATTAGGGCCTTTAGTAATTTCTCAAAAAGGGGTTAAAAATTTAATAAGACCGTTAGGTGGAAGGGTTGAACTGTTCCCCTGTGTTCTTAAAGAATGGCAAAACAGATGTGTATTTCCAACAAGCAAGAAAGCAAGAGGCAGCGACGCATTTGTTATACAGTTTAGAAAGATCGGACCAGCTCGATAGCATGCATCTTAAGGACTATTACAAGGAAATTATTTTGTTTAATATGGACAAATTCTGATATCATTACGTTTTTATTAATTCTTTCAAAATTCATATTAACTTTTATTTTATATCACTTTTATATTTCATGAATAATGTATAAAACAAGGTCTTTAATAATTCCAATATCATTCTTATATGTACTTAGGTGAAATAAAGTAATATAGAGTAAAAGTTAATGTGAATTTTGAAAGCTATATTTTAAAAATTGATATGCAGGACTTGTCCATATTAAAAAAAAAAACAAGTTAGAGAGAATTCTTGCTGCCAAAATAAACCTTATACATACACACACACACACACACACACACACATATATATATATATATATATATATATATATATATATATATATATATATATATTAATACAAAGAGAAAAGCAATTCCCCAAGAGCATTCTATAAGCTGGTCTGAAAGTCTTGTCACCTATACATAATATAATTTTCTATTTCAGGTCTTCTCGATGTTTCACCCCGTCAATGAAAGTAAATAAACTGAACGCAGTATTACTGTATTACTTGTTCTCATTACATTTTGGTAGGAGTGACAAGACTCTCGGATCACCCTGAAAAATGGAACACCTAAAAAAAATTCATTACATGGAATTGCCCGCTCGAAAATCGCAAAAAAAATTATTTATTAAAAATTAATTTTTAATAAATAATTATATCTGCTCAACTCTGCAGCAAACAAAATAAACCAAACCCGGATATAAGAGACTTGTTCGCCTGTCCCGAGAACTCTCTTATATCCGGGTTATACTATATATATATATATATATATATATATATATATATATATATATATATATATATATATATATTTGAACTTTATTTTAATCCTTTAATCATTTAAGCTAATGGGCTTTCGGCTTGGTATGGAGATTGAGAGTCCCTAAATTTTTGCATATTTTTCAGCATTGAAATCTCTCCTGGCCGCCGGGACTTTCTTTTCCTCGCTCCAGCCTTGGTTTTTTTAATTGCATTCTGCCCCTCTGTTGGCGGAGATTTATTTTTACTGCTGCCGTTTGTGAAATGCAACAATAAACTACATAATAAGTAATCGCTGCATTTAAGTATTGCATTAATTGTTAACCTTACTTTTTAAAACTTCAACAATAATTCTTCTGCCGCCACTTAAGGACAATTTGATGTACGTAGGTCCTTACTTTCCGTACAAACAATTATTTTTATTTCATGGGTGACTGGCGCTAGATTTCCCAATTAATTTCGATTACTTCCAGATTTATTTCCAAGTTATAAAATTGTTATCATACAAGAAATTCGTCGCAAAAAATCACGTAAAAAATCGACAAAGACAATCGCAGTAATGAAAACTGCAAATTTCAGATTCTGTGGCTCCAGGTCGGGGCCGGAATGTTTTTAATTTGCTGACAAATGATAATGAGTTTTGCATTTGCCGTGAAATCCTCCGTCACTCCGAGCTATACCTCAGAGTTTCGCGCCCTGATGAAGAGCATATCACTTTTATTAACGCTCCTCGATACACGTAAGTTATTTTGTTTTAAAATAGAAACATCTATTCGAATATTTGCATCTCCTTAATGTAACGTTATTAGTCTTGAGAAAAACATATACTTAAAAAAAAGATCCCTTCTGATGATTCGAACTCGTAACAAAATAACACTGGAAAAGGGACAAGAAAAATCCGATTCGTCAAAGACGACAGAACATGGACACGATATTTAGGCACAAAATGTTATCAGAAAGAGCAATATGAATTCTGAAGAACGTTTCCTTGGACTTTATAGATTCCGCAAAGGCGTTTGATAAAGTACGCTATAACGATCTTTTAGAGCTGCTCAGCAACCTTGTCGTATTTGGAAAGGATATTACAATAATCAAGAACTTATACTGGCAGCAAACTGTCTTCATACGGATTGTTCATCATATATAAATATAGATAGAGGTATAAGGCAAGGATCTGTCATCTCACCGGACTTATTCAACCTATACAGCGAGACGATGCTGAGAGAATTAGAAGTCCTACCAGATTTTTATTATTGCCGACCACAATCTTAACAATATAATATATGAAGATGACTCAGCGTTGTTACTAAACACAGAAATAAAAAATAAAATATTGCTGTTACGGTTTCTGAAAGCACTCAACGGAATCTAACCGGAAAGAGAAATGTAATACGAGGTTTGTCAAAGACACCGGAACAAGGAACGCGATATGTAGGCTCAAAATGTTAACAGAAAGAGTTATACAAACGCACAAGAACGTGTACCTGTGCTTTATTGATTACGCAAAGGCGTTTGATGAGGTACGCCACATTGTGCTGTTGGAGCTGCTCCGCAACCTTGACATATTTCGAAAGAATATTAGAGCCTATAGTGACTGAGAACTCCCTTCGGATCAAAAATGAGTTCAGTAGATATGCAAAAATAGAAACCGGTGTAAGAGAAGAATGTTTTATCTCACTGGATTATACAACCAATACAGCGAGGCAATTCTGAGAGAACTAGAAGTCCTAGAAGAATTCATTATTGGCGGTCACAATCTTAAAAACAATTTTGGTACCAGATTCAGAAAGAAAACTACAACAACTCCTACAGAAAGGTTGGGAAGGGAATTGAGAAAAATGGATTAAACATCAATTTCACGAAGATAGAAGGCATGGTTATTTGCAAAACGAGGCCAAATTCTGTACAAATGCAAGGTTATTTGCAAAACGAGGCCAAATGCAAGCACAAATATTTAAATATCTGGGAAATATTTTAACCGAGGATGAGAACTGTGGCAACGACAACCAAACGTATATTAGAGTCTCAGAAATTATAAGCCGAAAAATAAGCCAAAGCTTTTAAAGATAAAGAAAGAAAATTACGTTAGAAAATCTGCTGAAATGTTATGTAATATAAGTTCTCCTCTGAGGAGACCATGTTATTTTAGATGAAGACTGAATCTTAGGAACAAAGAAACAAAACCCTGTCAGCATTAGTCGTGACGGTAAATTATTAGCGGTAATAATGTCTAAAGTCGTGCCAGTTATAATTGGCGCACATGAAACCATAACCAAAAGGCAAGAACCGATATTGAATGAATTGGTAATCCTAAGAACAAGTGTAACTATCCAGATGAAAGTAGGGTTAAATCTTGGAGGTTACTAAGAAAAGAGTGTGCAGACATGATAAAGCTTTACTGTCTCTTGACCCCAGGCAATAACCATTAGTTTAATAATAACATAACTGTTGTATTGGACTTCAGAATTGAAATCGTCGGAGTAGCAAGTAAATCTAAATAGGTATGGTTACTTCGAATAAACCTTAAGAGGGAAACTGAGTAGCTATTAATAACATCCTAAAACAACCAACCATATAAAGACCAAAATAAATAAAGCGTAGAAAAAAAAGTATATGTAGACTGCATGGAAATAAATATGAAAAAGGTAACACATAATGAAAGCCACGATAGCATATGCACTGAAATGAAAAAAAACGAAGCGTGTACTTATTTACTAAGTGCAACATGTGATTAACAAAGAAGTTGAAAAAAAAATGAAGATTTAACGTAGAATCTGAATGATACAGTTGAAATTTATACGACACATAGTGAGGAAAGTAGGTTTGGAGAATTTGGCACCCACGATACATATTTATGTCAAAAGAACAGAAGAAAGCATCCAATAGCCTACCTAACTAGTTTCTGGCAATGGCTAACAGAATATAGGAATGGGATGGATGATAAAACAGCAAAACGTACTAAGAGCTACAAAGTATAGGAAGTTGTGGAGAGCTACCATCATCTACACCGTAAATCGACACGACACATAGATGATAATGAAGATGATTTAATTTCATAACTGGTGTTTGTGGTAGGTTACAACTACCAATTCATATACAACGAAACGTACAATTATCAAGCAGTCGATCGACACAACCTATTATGTTTGAAGTTTATTTACCAAGTAATAGTAATAGCAAAGTAATGGCAGTTTCAGTCGTTACCTCATAAGGAAATATTTGTCATTCATTGATTGAGCATTCAGCTGTCATTGAAAATTTATATATATTTCTCTTCATTTTTAAGAAAATAGATATATTAAATACAGTAACTGTTATCGCTCTTTCCAGCATTGATGGAGGTTTTCTTCCTCGCCTTTTCAACATCTTGATTATATGCAATCTATTTTAGCTGTTGCTGTTATTGGAAATCTGCACGTGGTGCAGTTTCTTTTATTTTAATAAATTCTTTGTGATTCTGTAGCGTCAATCCACAAGATTCGCATAAGGATGGTCTTTACCAAGACCCGCAGGCTTCACTCGCTCAAAGGCGTTATTAGTCATTGAACTGAAAAAGCGTTTGTGTAGAATGTACCGTTTCGATATTTCTAATCATCATTCGTGGCACTTATATGAAACTCTCTATCTTTCGAGGCTAATTAACCCTTTGATCCCTGCTTTCCTGAACAAGTGTAACCCTTCTGTCTGAACGCCTGGGTCAAAATTCGCAAATAATTGCTATAATGTTGGTACCTCCATTCAATTCGGCATATCATGATGAAAAAATACTCATAAATCAACGAAAACAAAGTTTTGTTTAAATATGTTGTTATTAATTGAAAGCTAAAGCATTAAATTTATTATTTGCAGTAAGTAACATATTCTGGTGTTTTTCAGATAGAAATTATATAGATTGGAATGTCAAATATGTGCTCGATTTTTTTTAATTTTCTTAAAAGCGGCCATTTTCTTAAATTTTAAGAAATTTGTAAACAAACAACATTTTGAATTAAACTTCTTCCTAAAATAAATTTATATATTTTTGACACGTTATTTGAGTAAAATTAGAAAATTTAAAGTTAAAATAATTCGATATAACACAAACAGTACTTACTTATAGCTTAAAAAATTTGTATCCAAACATTTCTTATCGATGTGTCTGAATTTTTTGCATGTCTTTCATCTCGTTCGGAATTGACGAGGCGATGACAGACAGCTATGGATGATCAAAATTGACAAATTTTTAAAAGTAGGCGAACGCGGTTTTTCGTTTTTAACTAGTACTTTTTAAATATTAACATTTTTATTCAGCAATTATGTACTATTTATTTTTTTATTTCATACTTTCTTAATTAGACAGTTGTTTAAATTTTTTAAATCATCACATAAATTGTTTAAACCTTTCTTATTAATTACATAATTGTTTAAACTTTTCTTATTAATTAGATAATTGTATATAAACTTTTCTTATTGAAACTTTGTCATTAGATAATAATTTTTTTAACTTTTTTTAGATAATTCTTTTTTTAATTATATAATTGTTTAAATCTTTTTATTAATTATATAATTGTTTAAATTTTTTATTAATTATATAATTGTTTAATTTTTTATTAATTATATAATTGTTTAAATTTTTTTATTAATTAGATAATTCTTTAAACTTTTTATTAATTAGATAATTCTTTAAACTTTTTATTAATTAGATAATTCTTTAAATTTTTTATTATTTAGATAATTCTTTAAACTTTTTTTTATTATTTAGATAATTCTTTAAACTTTTTTATTTAGATAATTCTTTAAACTTTTTTTTATTATTTAGATAACTCTTTAAACTTTTTTTTATTATTTAAATAATTCTTTAAACCTTTTTTTATTATTTAGATAATTCTTTAAACTTTTTTTATTATTTAGATAACTCTTTAAACTTTTTTTATTATTTAGATAATTCTTTAAACATTTTTTATTATTTAGATAATTCTTGAAACTTTTTTTTATTATTTAAATAATTCTTTAATTTAATAAAAAGTAATTAAAAATAATTACAACTTACTTTTAAAATTTGAAAAGAATTTCTGCAAACACGTTAACGATGTGGATCTGAACGGGACAGAGACGAGAAATAACTGCGGTGCCAGACGACACAAATCACGTGACCTTTTTAAGGATTATGTCGTGTATACATTTCCATACATAGAAATTATGAACGTTTTTTCAATAAAAATTTCTTTTTAAAATTATTTTAAAAATATTTGTGGTTAAACGACTGTTATGTCCTTTTCAAAGTTCGATTCGTAAATTTACATTTTCATTAACGTTATCATTGCATTTCGTGCTTAAAAGAATAAAAAATTTTAAACGATTTTTGAAGTATTAAGACGTTAATGATAAAAATTTGAAAAATGGGGAAAAAATTTGCAAAAAATACATTATTCATCAAAAAAATTTTATTTCTTCACAAAATGATGTCCTTAGTATAACGTATCTACAAGAACAGGTGGAAGCTTTTCTAATTAATTAATGTGATACTTTTTTACATTTTTTATTTTACAATTCAAAGCAGATTTTCTACAAACCTGGTAATGTTTTACAAACAAAAACTAGTGATTTACTTTCTACAAAGATTCATGTTTATAACTAATAAAAAAAATCCCGTGCTCGAAGATTTAATTTCTCGAAATTTCATGAAAATATGTAAGTGGGTGGAAACAAGTTAAAAAAAAAATCTATTTTTAACAAGATTTTCTGAAAAAAAATTTCAAAAATAATTTCATTTATTTCTGAATAAGTCTTGAAAGTTTCATTAAAATCCAACAATTATTTGATTTTTGCAAGAATTTCCTAAATTAACGTGTGTTTTCCTCGGGAAAAGCGCAAAATAAAACAAACCTTTTTTGGTTTTCTCGCGCTGTCCTAAAATAAACATAATTTTTAACCAAAATTTTCTGTGTGTCAGAAAGGAGTAAAAAATTTCAAAAAATATTTAAAAAAAACTTTGGTCTTTCCTCTTCATAACAACATAAACATAATTTAAACAAAACTTTGTTTTCGTTAATTCATGAGGCTTTTTTCATCGTGATATGCCGCTTTTTCACGTGACCTAGTGGAGGTACCTGCTATAATGTTTCACGGTAGATATAAAAATACTTACAAAATATATTGCTTCCCTAACGGTCCAGGTTGAGAATCTACACGCTTTATGGTAAAAACGGTCTTTTTTTATCCAAAACATATGCGCAAAACACAATGAAAAGCCGAGGACATGGTGGTATAACGTTCGATGACATCAGAATAGTTCTGATTGGCTCTTCAAAATAAAACAACCAACAGCAAAATACGACACAAGTGTTTACCCACCGTTCAACCGGAGGCTGGCCATTAAGTCAATTTTACAAATAATTTATTTTTGCTGTTTATTTGCATTTATAATTGTTTTATGAATATATTGTGAGCTTTAGCCAATGCTTTTCTTTCAATATATGATTCTAAATCCATTTTTTTTTTACTGTCCAAATACCTGCTTCACCTCACTGTATTAGCAAACCTGTCTCGTTAGATCAATTACGACTGAATAGTGTTTTCGATCCTTTCCGGGTGCACCATACGTTCTCCGCTAAGGATATCACCATACGCCGAGGTGTTTAGTATTTACTAATTCTACATCGTGAATTTCAATCCAATGTTTGGTTCTATCACTCTTTTCATTCCAATTCCAGATCAAATGAGAAACAACAAATATATATATATATATATATATATATATATATATATATATATATATATATATATATATGTGTGTGTGTGTGTGTGTGTGTGTGTGTGTGTATGACGTAGACACTAGCCAAAATGGTCAAGGAAGTAATACGGATGTGTGGCAGAAGTTGGTATCAAACATTAATTGTCTAGGTATTAAAACCAATGATAGGGGTTTAATCGCATTTTTAC
The DNA here is from genome assembly GCA_963932145.1 of Acanthosepion lycidas. Taxonomy (NCBI): domain Eukaryota; kingdom Metazoa; phylum Mollusca; class Cephalopoda; order Sepiida; family Sepiidae; genus Acanthosepion; species Acanthosepion lycidas. The sequence continues at coordinate 124,282,656 of OZ010581.1, forward strand.
GACGCCAGAAACACAATAAATAGGATCGACAAAAAAAATCCTAAAACCTCAGAAATGGGGTCATATCAATGATTACAATGTTATCGATGAACGGTATTTAGTCACCCCACCACGATGGCATCATGTGGCACTAGACCGGTTTAACGTGGGATCTTCGATTCCGTGGGCTCGGCCAAAAATATGCCCTTTGAACCCGTATAAACGGGTAGAGGGTCGGTTTACCTCCCCGAAAGAGACTTCGCTCTTCGGCGTAGCCTCGTTCGGGTTCCTCCCCGCCCGAAGGCAGAGAGTTCAACCGATCAGTCGATCAGCTGGTCGCCCGACTTCGGACTGAACTCGATGAACGTAATGCAAACGTAGAATGATCTACACTTATGTATTATAGATTACGTAGAAAGCATTTGGCAAGTTATTGGACAATAATCTATTTGAACTATAGAAAAACTAGTTCTATTGGAAAGTTTTTAGAATAATCCAGAAGTTATATGTGGAGAAAACCGTCTGCATACGGACAGAAAATGGACTGATTATATACACTAAAACAGAAAGGAGCATTAGACAAGGACGTGTCTTCTCGCCAGATATATTCAACCTCTACAACGTGGCTATCCGAACGAACCTGGAAACGTCGGCATATTCTTAACAACATAAAACACTTCCTAAATATTGAACCTTGTATAGGGTTTTTATGTTGAAATCTCATTCATAGTTCGCATCTTGAGTTTTTTATTCTCATAGGCCTGTATATTTTATAGATTATTCTAATATCCTATCCAAACAGAACTACTAATTGTCTGAGAGAGACCTTTCTTCCTTAGATCAGCATGGTTGATGCTAACCTCCGGGGGAGTGATCCATTACTTACATTAAATGGAAGAATTATATTGAATCAATTTTAGGTCTGCAGCTAGGAAAGTCGTTTTACTCTGTCGTGATAGATAATTTTTCCTGCCCAAATCTATCTTATATATTTATAAATCTACCATTCTTCCATGCATTGAATATTTATGACTCAAATGGTTTGTTGATTCTGCTATATATTTCAAGATTCTTGATAAAATCAAAAGAAGAATCTGCAATGTAATTGGTCCTGATCTGGCATCTAAATTTCAGTCAGTTTCCTACCGACGTAATGAAGCTTCCCTGTAACATTTCTATAAATACTCACAAGGACATAGTTCGGATGATCTTTTCCCCTATGGCACCAAGACTATGAATTTAAGCGCAGTACTAAATTGGCGGCTCGGTCTCATCGTTTTGCAGCGGAAATGTCTGGATATGTACTTAATTTCCATGCTAACATTTTCTTTTCTCACACTTCTCCCCTGCAGAACTCGCTTCCGGCTTCCAGCTCTCCAGTCAAGTTTGATTTTCAAAAATGTATATTTCAATGTAAATGGTCTTCTTAATTCCGGGCCGTTTATTGTTCTCGATCTTTAATGTTTTCATTCGTCTTATATTCTTTCACACTTCTAGAGGCTTTATTGCCTACCTTGGGGTGAAATGATATAAAAAATTGCTATCCTACCAGTTCAAATAGGTCTTGATGCCGTATCTTGTCAAAAGCTTTTACATAATCTATAAAACATTTATGTCATTCTGCATTACCATTGGTCTCCTCGATATACTTTTAAATATAAATGCCGCATGGCACCTGCTTTGAGGTTTTAGAATTTGAAGTTATTAACCCGAGAACACTAACCATGGGTATATAGTACCAAGCGAAAATTTTCCTATTTTAATTACAATTTTCAGTACCTAATTTTTTTACCTAAATAATGTTTTTCAGTTCCTATTAATGTTAACTCAAAGTACAAAGTTTGAAGTGTCTGCATGTAAAATATTTCGAATAAAGATTTATATTTAATATCCTTTTGATATTTTCGAAATCGGGTATGATATACCCATGGTTAGTAGTGGTTATAACTTTAATTGATGGTTAATGTTCTAGGGTTAAGCCCTATTTAATTAATAATTTTGGAGTTTTACACCCGGTTTTTCCCCTAGGATTGGTTTTAACAGCTTAACCAAAAATTATTTATTATTACATTTTTTGGAAAGTAATACCCGATTTTAGAATATAGCTTTTGTGTTCTTATATATTGCATTAAAACATAATTCTTAATGGATAAAGTATCCTCTTTATTTATTTATATCAATCTCTTTCAGAATTCAGCTTGAAAACAATTAAACATTTCATGCTGAAAAACGAAAAGATGCCTTTAATTTTTTGTCAAGCTTGATCATAATGTTTCTCGAACAGCTACCAACGATAAGAGACCATAGGGTGAAGAATTCACTTGTGGTGGGACAGTACAACGCTGGTTTCTGATAAAGATTGTAGAGGAGGTCCCCCTACAATTGACAATCGGCATCCGAAAACACATGTCAAAAAAAACTTACGTCAAAGTGACAGAGAAATGTCTCAGTTCATGAGTGCTAGCATTTCAATAATACCTTACCATCTCTAGAAAGGTGGAGATTTTCGATAAGTGGAGGTAAAATACACTTAATGGAAGTTAAATAATTCGACGTTTTGAAGTGAGTTTGATGTTGGATCTGCGAAAATATAATGACCGATTACTGACCGCATTGATTTGTTATCAGCAATGGATCCTTAAACGAATTGCTACATGTCTTGATCGAAGGATTACAAATTTCCAAAATTCAAATCATGGTAAGTGTCCGGTTGTCCGTGATTTCAGATATATATTACAGTTATCTGGAATCCAACCTGAAGAACACTGCCAAAGTTTTCTTCCAGCAACCGAATGAAATGCACATTCAGTAGGCAAAATGCTACCGGCATTGACTAATCGACCTGATTCTCAGTATGCCGCTGCCGTACCCAAGCAGTAATAAAAAGCAAAGAAGGCCATATTGACCAATTTATCCCATAAATATAGCATACCTTAAGAGTATATTTCTTTATTTATATATATATATATATATATATATATATATATATATATATATATTGAATAAAAACAGCACACTTTAAGGTTCCATGTAATAAATTATTTCACCACAGCCCTTTTAAATTACTGCGGATCATCATCCTCCTTACGTTTATCCATACGGATTACCTAGATTTTCATAATATATATATATATATATATATATATATATATATATATATATATATATATATATAAGATCGAAATAAAAGTATAAAACTTAATATTACGAGACTTATTTAATATATACACTTTATTCCATACACGCAAAATCCGCACACATATACACACATACACACTCATATATATATAATACAAATAAAATTGGTCACTTCGCTGTTTGCTCCAATATGCAGCATCTTGACTCCAGAGATTCGTAGAGGAACCATTTCGTAATCGCTGTCGTCTCTTTTCAGGCGATTCTTTGCTAAATTGATAGCAGACATTAGCAGATTCTCTATTATATGCAAACAGAAAAGTTGTAACTAAGGTCAATACTGAGCGGTGACAGACTGTTTCATGATTCAACGCAATTTTACATCCGGATGATTGTGCTGTTGAAAGTACGAAACAGACTCTTTGTGTGGACCTAAGTATCCACTTGTGTATATATATATATATATATATATATATATATATATATATATATATATATATATTATAGACAGATAGATAGATAGATAAGTCTTAGGGTGCAAAAATCTATAGATATTCTATTCATACTGTATACGAATTTTTAATTATCAATTACAATTTCAATCAGAATAATAATTTCCTTCGTTTTTGAGGACATGTTCCCATAGAGCAAGTAATTTATAATACCTTAGCCATAACAATATCTGGGTTTGAGGGCAAAACATGTTTATGCATTTTCAAACTCATAATTCATAATTGGTGTATAGTTTTCTGTGAAGCAAATACGGCAATGATCTGAGAAGGTGATGACCTAAATTTAGATTGGTGTCGACATAGACGCAAGCGTTTGGAAAGATCTTGCTCCTAAAAGGTCTTTGAATCCTGGGTTGAGTGATAAACTACATCCGGCAGCAAGGCCTCTGGTCTGCAGTTTTTTAAGGAGCGTGGGACCACCGCTTAATTGCTGTTGTCCCCGAGTACATCATGACCTGGCGCGGTTGTACCTGTTAGAGTTCCAAGTATAGGCAAATATTTAACCTTAAAACTGGTGTCGAAACACTATGAAAGTATAAAACACAATTTTTATAGTAGAAAAATCAGCAATACATTTTCATAGTAAACATTACCAGCTATATATTTTTGTTAAAAAATTAATTCCAGCAATACATTTTTTGAAGAAAAACATCACCAACAATACATTTTTGCAAAATAATACCAGCAATATATTTTTGTAAACGAACTTACTAATGCTCCCAAGAAAACTAAATTTCGGCATTAAATAACGTATAAGGAGTTGATATATTAAACTAAATTAACAAATAAACTAACATATAAACAGAGATTTCACTGGTAGTCATAGCAAACGACTAGTATTAACGTCATTGAGTAAGGCAGGGTTGAATATGTAGAGCTTAAATAGGGAGCATAAATCTCGTCTCAGTTAAAATGTATGGATGAGATTCTCACCTTTGCAGATTGTGGACTTTCATGGCTTTCAATAGCTGGCTTTATTTGTCACACATGTCTCAACATTATCACAATCTAAAAGTATGATATTCAGCCTGATTTCTTTTGCAATCTATGCAGCATAATGTGCAGGTCAGTTTGTTCACTTAGAAGCCCCATTACAAGTCACCCTGTCATTACAAGACAAAGCCCCATGATACCAATCCATAAAATGGTAAGTATGCTTAAAAAAAAAAGTGGCTCAAAATTTAGTTACTTCGTTTGACTAAAGAGTCACCAGCAAGAAATCAACAATAAAATCAATGAAGTTGTCGAAATCGGAAGTCTTTATTTTCCACTTTATATTCCGCCATCTACACGAAATAAATGCTTTATATTCTTTAGCAGTTGAGGCTGGAATTAAGTTCAATGTGGGACCAAGGTTGTCGTCGAAATCGTTATCTGTTTTTCACCTACCCCCAATGATATCTGGATTCAACTCCTGGTATACTGACCGTTAGTATCATTTATCAGATTTGCTAGACGCCATTTTCTTTTTCCCAATTTAGGCTTTTTCTTCTTCTTCTTCTTCTTCTTCTTCTGCTTCTTCTGCTTCTTCTTCTTCTTCTTGTCAAAGCGGACAGGCCGTCAACACGCACATCAACGAAAATTTCGTCTCATTTTCATTTTTCAGGCCATAATAGTAATATCTATCTCTTAGCTCTCAACAAAAATTCGAGGTAAGAAAACCCATACACGTCTTGTAGTTCCAACTAAATTAGCTGGCCGCTCATATATTTGCGTGAATTCAAATCAGAAGACTATATTTATTTTAGTCATTCACAATGGTTCGTCTTTCAGGGCGAAGCTTGACCCGTATACCACAATCAACATTTCAAAAAATGCTTAAATCGAAGCTGGCATGTGCGACTCTTCCGTTCATTTGTATGCACTGTACAAATATTTTAGATGTCTCTGTGTCTGTTCCACCCTTTTGGCATTCATACAACAAACAATGGAAAATTTTAGACTTGTGAAATCTAAACCACTGCATGGGATTAAACTGTGAAATACATTGTAAACGAGATATTGTCGCCAAGAACAGTATTCTCGACGCATTTTCCTACCATTCAATATCAATTCAGCTTTCATAATTCAGATAAGTAAAAATGTAATTACTTTTTGAACACCCTTACATGAACACGATTAGACAGACACATACATGCTCAGTCATATATATATATATATATATATATATATATATATATATATTCAGTTTTTGTGACTTAATATTTCAATAAACGCGCAGAGCCTCACAAACACAACATGAAACGCCTATATAATTTCCCGTCATCAATTTACTCAGAAGGTGGTATTTTCTTCTCAAAGTGAAAAATCATTGTCAGAAATTGAGGACTTACGTGTCTGCCTGGAAAACGAGGCTAATTGCTAGGAACGGAAAAGTTTTTTTTCTCCTCTCTGCTTGATATAAGGTATATCTTCTAGAAATGAGGGAATTGTGGCAGACAATCAGAGACGGGTTTACTGCTTGTGATAAGCAGTCAGAGTAAATGAAAAAGAAAGAAATTACTTTGGAAAATAGTGAATTATTGTGGTCAACTTACTATGAAATGAAATACCATTAAATGCAGGCAACGACACGAAAAAAAGACAAGACAGAATTATAGGAATTATAATCTAGATAGATTATGCATAAACATTTTTGTGAGTTTAAATGATGTCCTTTTTTAAGTTGTTGATCGATGAAGAGCATAATAAATTTGGGTGTAAAGTCTTTCTGTTTTATCGGCAAAATAATTTCCAGTTGTATTCGAACATTAGTCGGTAGGGAGTTTTACTTTTGTGGTTGTAAGTATAACAATAGTAGTTACCTTATATATATATATATATATATATATATATATATATATATATATATATATATATATATATATATTATACATATATATATATATATTAATATATTATATACATATACTAATATATTATATATATATACATATATATATAGAAAGAAAGGGATAATAACGTTCTGTCTCTGATATTGAGCATTCTTCCCCCTTTAATATAACACACACACACACATATATATATATATATATATATATATATATATATATATATATATATATATATACATTAATGCATGTTTCATTAAATAATACGGACAAGTTTTGTCAATTTATTTTATGCAAATTCCTTTGATATTGTCTAATAAGCTTAATAACATTATCATTGAAAGATGAAAGAAAATCAACATATTGATACATAATATATATATATATATATATATACACACACACACACACACATATATATATATATATATATATATATATATATATATATATATATATATATATTCATTAATGCATGTTTCATTAAATAATATGGACAAGTTTTGTCCATTTATTTTAATCAAATTCCTTTCATATTGTCTGATAAGCTTAATAACATTATCATTGAAGGACGAAAGGAAATCACCATATTGATACATGTTTTTTAATCATATCTAAGCTTTTGATGAGATGACAAGTACATTTAATTTATTGTAATGTACTTGTCATCTCTAATGATGTCTTACGTAATATATATATATGTGAGTGTGTGTGAGTGTGTGCGCACGCGTGTGTGTGTGTGTAATATATTCAAATATATACATATATACATGTTATAAGATCACTTTTTGTTGCAAACTTGTTTCAACACTGCTGGTGTCTTATCAAATGATGATGTTGAAATGTGTATATATATATATATTTATATATATATATATATATATATATATATATATATATATATAGAGAGAGAGAGAGATGTGTGTTGTGTGTTTTTGATACAGAGACTGTGTGTGTGTGTGTGTGTGGATTAGTGCGCGTGTGTGTATCTCGAATTAATCTATTTAACTTTGTAGACACTTAGTAATAACTCAACCAGTCGTATGTACATATCATATCTTTTAGAAGAACAAGGCTAAGTGGATTCCGCACTTCAAGCACGGAGATGAATTACACTGATAGACAATATCGACGGTCTTGTAAATAAAATTTACACTAATATCTATATATATAACATTTACTTGAACCATGTTCGATTGTATGAATTACAGGAAATACTGAATTGGGAAAGTTTCAATTTATGTTTTAATAAAAGCAAGATAAGTAAAACAAAATTTACGTTCAATTTTAACGGTTCAAAAAATGATTACAATAACGGACAAAAACCTGGAAGAGCTTCAGGAATATATCTGCTTAGGTTAGGTGATAACATTAAACAAAACCTTCTTTCTGTTTCCTGTCCTTTTATGAGCTGGGCTATCGTGGCTTTCTAAAACTTCCCATCATTCATACCTCTTAGCAACTTTATTTTTCAATCATTACTCCAAGGCCCTGTCCTACCGTCCATTTACACGAGCTTGTGAGGTAGTTTACTCGCTGATTTCCCCTGGCCTTATAGTATGACCTGTAAGTGTTACAATATCCTCCCCCTCTTTCTTCATTATGTGCCCTAGAAATTTCTACTCACTCTTTTCGATTGAATGTTTTAGAGACATTTTTCTTTCTTGTCCCTAAAAATTCATCATGTTTGCATGTTCACTCCATGGTATTCTCGGCATCCTTCTGTAGAACTATATTTTTGTTGCCACAATCGCTTTTTCATATTCAATAGACATTCATAGTCTTGTATCGTATTTTTCATCCTCTGATAAAAAAAAAAACAAACATCTTAGATATTTAAATTTTTGTATTTATTTCATTTTGGTGTCTCCAGTTCTAAGTTTATATCTTGGACAGGCTCCTTTTCCTTGTAATTGTACATTCGGTCTTCTTACAATTCGTGATTATTCCTTTCTTCACACTATCCTTTAAACCTTCTATATGAGTTCGTGTAGTTTCCTTTCTCTGCCTGCTATCATCAGCACATCTTATATTGTTAAGATTCATTACACCAATAATGATATTATTCCTAGAAATTTTAACTCACATCTTCAGTCCATTGTAATCTCAACATCCTCCTGTAGAGCTACGTCTATTTAACCTGAAGTCTCTCTGAGTCAATGCTATACACGATGACTGGTAAAACATAACAGTTTGGTACTCTTTTCTCTGTTTCTTACGAAATTTTCCCATTTCTTTGCTTGGCTTCTGTAATGCACTTTTTGTTATTTCAATGCGTTTAATGTTAAAGCATTTCACGGAAACTTGCATTTTCGCATTTGCTTGATTTCGACTTCTCTGATATTTACTTCAGATATTATGATGTTCCTCTTGATAACCATATTTTCTGTTTTCTTAAAATTGATGGTTAGTCCTCTCTCTCTCTCTCTCTCTCTCTCTCTCTCTCTCTCTCTCTCTCTCTCCAACATTTTCTAAGAGTTCCTGAAGTTTGCTGGATGTGTCTATTATCAATGTGTTGTGTACATATCTTATGTGGTTAACATTTTGGTCTCCAAAATAATAAATCCTGATAGAACTTCTAGTTCTCCCAGTATCGCCTCGAAGTCGGTCTCAGTGTCCGTTAGGATCCCCTGATTGTAGAAGTTGATTAACCCTCATGAGAAAACATATCCTTGTACGCCCTTATCTATATTTATGTATTTACTGAATTGCTTTCCTATTCATATGCAGACAATTTCCTTCCGGTTTGAGTTCTGGAATAATCTAATATATTTCTCATATAAATCAAGCTTACCTGGCAGTTCAAAGAGTTCTTCGTGTCGCACTTTATCTAAGACATTTGCACAATCTATAAAATATAGGTATAAGTCATTCTGTAAATATATTGTTCTTTCTGATATCATTCTGAGCATAAATATCACATGAAGACAAATGTTGACCAAGGAAGCATTTAATCAAAATGATATACAAGGAGAAGCACGTAGCGGATATGTATAAACCTCAAATTTATAATCTTTATATGACGTCAGCACTGATGCATTGATGTGAAACATGGAAATAAGCTACATCCACGTGAGAAAAAAAAACGTAGACTTTGATTAGTTTAACGGTATATCAGTCTCTATAAATTATTTAATGCCGTAATCTAAATGTTTTGAACAGAAAAAATATACTGTTGGTCATTTTTGTATAAAATCTATTGTTGATAATTCTACCACAAAAATGTATTTTTCATAGTTCTTACATAAAAATGTATTGCTGGTATTTTTACGATAAAAGTGCATTTTTATTTCTCTCATAGTGTTTAGAGGTTCACTACTTGCCTATAGTTACGACCACCACAAGTGCTGCCACCTCAGATCAGGGTGGACTAGAGAACAAAAGCAATTAAGAGATGTTTCCACGCTCCTCAAAAGCTCCAATCTTCCGTTCAGAGGTCTTGATGACGGATGTAGTCACAGTACTAAAAAAGTAGAAAGACACACAGGTAAACTATAGCTTCCGAAAGCAGATCAAGCAACATATTGGATAAGGAATGACCAATTACGTCAAGCAACAGCACTGGCGCAATCTCAGAATATTCCGGATTGAACGATCACAAAATCCCATCTCAGAGCTCATCAAAATACAGTCTCTGACAACCACACCCTCATACGCCAAGATGAAAGATCTACATTTGAAAACTTCAGGGTTTTGTAATGTCTTTTTATTTCTAAACTTCAACTGTCTTTAGGCAAACAGAGATTTTATTTAGGCCTTCAAGGTACCTAGCATAACTTAAAATGGCTTACTATATAACTCTCCTTTGTTTCTTTCTGTGAAATGAAACGTTTATAATCTTTTGCCGTAGTGATTCTGTTTAATTGTTCACAATTTTAATATTACGAGTGTTGACTGAAATGTTTATAGGCTGATTCTAAAAGAATGGCACTGAAGCTGTAAAATCTTGCATGCATTAATTTCTAATCTACCTCTTAAAACATTCATTGTTTCTGTCCAGGCACACTGGTACCAGCTTATTCAAAGAAGACTTCATATAAAACTAGTAGCGATTCCTCTTGAAAATGGACAAAATTTGGCAAACAAGTAGCTGCACAAAACAAGTTCAGTTCCTGAGATCATTTTTACTGACATGGCTACTACATTATGTGATAACGTCCAAACTTTATCAAGAGTGAAAAAGTGGGCACCTGAATTTAGGAGGCGAAGGGAGATCCTGAATTGACTAAGAAAAACTTTGATCTTCTTCTCAACATGGATGACAGAGGTTAATTGTAAATTAAATAACCAATGCTTTTAGCGTATCCTGTGAGCGAGTTGACAATATTCTATAACTTGGTATGTCGAAGTTTTTTTACATGGTGAGTTCTTATACCTGAATAAAAGCGGAAACATCCCTTTTCACCTACTTCAAAGAAGACCAGTTTCGTTTCATCTGCAGGGAACGTAATAGTCATAGTTTTGGGGATGCAAAAGGTATTGCCTTTATTGACTATTTTAAAAAAGATTACACCATCAATGCCAGGCAGTTACGAAAGGGGTTTTGTTTCATCAGGACAATGCTCCAGCACACCAGATCTAAGATTCAATGGCTGCTGTACGTGACTGGGATTTTAAATTGGCTGATTTGGCTCTCTTCTGTCTATCACCTCTTCTCCAATATGAAATAACACTTGGACTGGGTACCAGTATCGTAGTTATGACGACGTTATATCTGCTGCTGTTGACATTTTTGAACAACAGTTTGAAATCTTCTTCATCAATGGTATCAAAGCACTGCAACACCTATGGCGGAAGTGTGAAGACCGTAAGGGGCGAGCGTTATAGTAAAAAATATACCTCATTTGGTCATCATATGTACATTTCTGTCGGCCCGCGTATGAACGGTACAATATTTTAATCTTAATTTAATGGTTGATCGAGAATTTTCATTGTTAATTTCAACATCGTTATGCATATTTAAGCTATAATTAATTAATTAACGAATTCTACATATTTTCTCCATAATATCTCCATAATTCTCTTTGACATTTTGCTTTTTTATAGCATTCACAATGGCTTAAATATTATTCTTGGACATATTCTGAATCTCAATAGATTTTGCCGATCTCTCTTATGCCTTAAAGCTGTATTGGAACAGGAACACCGCAGAAAGTAATGCATCAAATAAAAACACTAAATCAACTACGGCTACAGCCGCTATGACTGCCACTCATACACGGTAACAGGCAACAGAAACAAATGACATGTCATGACTGACAATGAAAACTTTCATTTCTAATAATTAATATGATTTTCATAGCATGTGACTATATCTTGCTCAAAGCTGGTGTCACGTGACTATATCTTGCTCAAAGCTGTTGTGCTGGTAAATTAAACAGAAAAAGAAAACAGCATATTCAAAAACAACTAAAACGAAAAAAAACATGCCTTTTAGTCAAGGCTGGAAGCGCTTTTTCTGGTTCTTATCTAAATGCGTTTGCAGCAATGTTCCCTCAGGCTCATTATATGAAATCAATAAACATTATTCTTCTCAGAAGTGAGTCTCATTCATTGTTTAAACAATAAAGCCACAAAAACTACCAAGCTATATTTTAAATAACATTTCAATATATAAGGGGTTTGATATATTTTGGTAAAACAAGAGTTGTGTCATTATTATCCATCTTTATATTGGAGTTTCAAAATGATTTTTTTAATATAGTTACAAATCTAAGTAGAAGTTTTGTTTTACTAATTCAGCTTCAGCGCTGAAAAAAGTTTATTTTATTACATTGAATGATTACAAGTGAGAGAAGAGATTGGGATGGGCTTATTTTATTACCACGATTTTTAAATCCATTTCATTCAAGCGAAGTTCAAAATTAATAAAAAAAATAATATTTCCAACGATAAATACTGAAAAACAAAAAAGATACAACACAATGATCAATTAAAGTTCGAAGAAAACAAAATTGTATTGTTGCTTTCTATATGCCGGATGCAGTAGTATGACCGATATAGGTAACTGATTTATGACTAGAAACACGGATAAATTTGCTGAGGTTCATAGAAAGAGAAAGATGTTTAATATACAGGATCGCTCTAAACACGAGACGTTTCCAATGTGATTTATAAGGAATTTTAGTGGGTTTTTTTTGTTTTTGTTTTTTTTAATAGCGGTACAGACTGGGTTCTATAGAATTTGATGGCAACTGGTCTAAGAGAAGGACCACTCTAAATTCAAAACTTGCAGAGGGTTGTTTGGGGATATTGTGGTGCACCAGGTCCTGTGTAATCGACCCTTCAAAAAGTGAGGTTGGTTCTGCACAAAGCCTTCTCCACTATAATTAAATCATATGTGTGTGGCTATCGGTTCATACGAATTGAGTTGCTTGACCCTCTTGGGTCAAATACGACGAGAGAATCCAGCATAGAGATTGAGAGGGAGGGGGCAGTGACAGAGAGCAGACAGACAGAGGGTGAAATAAAGAGAGTTGTGAATTAGGAAAAATTCTTGACCTGACTCTCTTTCTATATGTGAACCAATAACTTGACATCATATTTTTGGGAAGGGTTAAAGAAACTTGGAAAAAGACTGGCCAAATATATTGAATTTTATGCGAATATGTGAAATTATGCATATTTTATGACTCTAGCAGGTTTTCCCCTTATTTGGGCCTTTTCAACTTTACATATCTATCTATCTATCTATCTATCTATCTATCTATATATATATATATATATATATATATATATATATATATGAGTGTCCACGCTCGTACACGGGGATAATATGCTTAGATATGTTTTAAAACACTGCAAATTTATTGGTGATAATTTACCCTTCATCTGATCTCCCAGCCATTAGAAAACTTATTTGTTTCATACAGAGCCAATAAATCAATTGCTTGGAGACAACGCCATTTTTCTTTCTTTCCTTCTTTTTTTTTTCAATAAACACAGTCCTGAATTTTTTGAGAGGGGGTTGTAAATATATTCAAAACTCGGCCCATCCAAAAAGGCCTTCACCTTAAGCGGCATTATGACGCACATGCGCAACCAAGCAAGGACATGTTTGCGCATGTGTATCATACTACAGTGGCTTTGCACAGCAAAAAGCATGTTTCATTTCTCCCTCCCCTCCTCTTTCACTCTTCTCTCTTTCATGCACACACACTCGCACATACAAGCGCACACACATAGAGAAGGATTCTCACATTTTTTCTTTCCTTTTTGCCGTCGCTCGATCTTTACCAATACTTCTAATATTTCCGCCTTTAACACAATATATTTCACTTGAGAACCGACCACAAGAATAGCCATTGTGAATGTACTTAAGGCAATAAGCTGGCAGCGGTTCAGTAGAGAGATTCCAGATAACGATATTATTAAATTAACTTTCTTTTTCATATGTTCAACTTTATCAACGTACAGCAAAATCGCCCAAGTTAATTATATCAGGAAAATGCATTGGTAAGTTGAACACGCAAGGAAGAATTACTGCTTTTGTTGAAAAGGGCCAATGCCTTTCAGGGAATGGTCACTCAAAGTACGATAAAAGGAATATATAAAACATAGAAAACTGCATCGCACAATAGTACAAATTTCCATAACTATTGACATTCAAAAAATATGCAACAGCTCTTGCCAAGGTTGCCAAAGTGTGTAACTAGTTTTTACATTTATTACTGTCTGGCATCTATATGAAAATCTTGATATGACGAGGTTATTTTAGAAGATTACTTATTCTGGAGTTAATATTGTTTTTCATTAAATTGTGTAGTGTATTCTATCTACAGTTTCCATATCTTCAGTACTAAAATTAATCCCTACACCAGTGTACTAGGGTGGACTAAAAAGTTAAATAGCTAACTATGAAGGAGTAAAGCTAGTGCTGTGAAATATTGCTAGTATTATTTTCAATTATTCTTATTAATAATTGCATTGTTTCTTTCCAGGTAAACTGACATCTGACTGTTCAAAGAAGACTGTAGTTCAAAAAAGTCATCAACAGCAGATATGACGTCTGTCTTATCATCTCTCCTTCCTCTCTGTCTCTCCCTTTCTCTCTCTCTCTCTCTCTCTCTCTCTCTCTCTCTCTCTCTCTCTCTATCTACCAATCTATCTTAGCATTCATGTATACATTTGACCCAGTGTGTTCATTATCTATCTATCTATATATATATATATATATATATATATATATATATATATATTACATAATATGAGCTCTTTCTCCCTATCTATCTACTTATCTATCTGTCTAAAAACATGGATATATAGGTAAAGGCATAGAGTTAAATAGGTATCTGATAGTCTGGTGGGATGTGAGTTTTAGTTATCTGCTTGGAAGTAAATTGTGATCATTACTGTGATACTGCTTCCCAGCCAAGTGTTTTTTGCATGTTGGAGAACATATGATAGTCAAATCAGAAGAATATAGAGAGTGATCAACCAGTTCAAAACCTCAGTAACGTACAACAGCCACTGAAAGCAAGTAGCTGTGAGCTAGGGCATTGTTCCGATGAAACAAGACGACTTTCGTTCTGGACAATTGCTATTGTTATACTCTCTCCAGTGATGGTGTAGCCCTTTTGAAGATAGTCAATACATTTTGTATCCCCTAAAAATTAGACCATCCCCCTTTCTGAAGATGAAACGGCCTTGGCCTTCTTTGGAGAAGCTGAGGATATTATATTTTCCACTTCATGGATTATCTCTAACTAAAAGTGACGATCCCAACACTCATCTGTGGTCAGGCAACGTTTAAGTAATCCACCTGTATGTCTCTCAAAGAAAGTCAAATTTTTCCGTGATGCATTTTTGATCAGGCGTCAGATGTTTTGATGCACACAAGGCAGAAATATACGCTATGTCAAGTTCATTGTGCACAATATTTACTAATCTTTCACAGGATATGAAAATAGAATTGGCTATATTATTTATAGTCAATCGCCGGTCTTCCCTCACCATGGAGCGAACACGATCAATGGTCAATGAAGTAATCACTGGTGATGGCGACGTTATGCACCCATTTATCTTACCACAGGGCCCCAGACTCAACACGGAGGTTTACATCTTGTATAGTAAGGTCAACTTGGCACCGTCTGTAAGAAAAAAAAACAGGCCTAGATCAAGTGCCTTGAGGAGGTAGTGCTACTTTGTCAAAGGGATGGCTGCTTTTAAACCAACAATAACGCTAGACCCTTTGTCAACTGCTGTTATTCTCAGGTCCACGATGATCCGGGTTGGTAGCTCCTGTTAAGGTCCCAGCTATGTGCAAATAGTCAACCCCCAAACAAAAGTCAACAGTACATTTTTATAGCAAAATGACAATCAATGCAGCATTAAAAAAATATAAAAAAAACATTTTTATAGTAAAAGTACATTTACCAATAATGCATTTTAAATAAAGTACATATCTAAAAAAAGGGGGGGGGAACACGTTTACCCTGAAAGTATGAAATTATGTACAACATTATTCAGACTTGGAATTAAATAATCCATTGAGATTGATATATATCTAAACAAAATCAGCCAACCAACAATACATATCTATGGTAAAACTGCCAACAATATATATTTAAATTATCATTTTTATCAGCAGTTGAAGGCATATGATTGCCTTCAAATTATGTTTCATTGAAACCATAAAATTATGTTCAAAATATATATATTTCAGCATTAAATAAACCATTGAAGTTCTATGCTGCTAAGCAACCAACGAACAATACATATATGTATAGTAAAATTACCAACAATATCATAAAATCAACCAACGTTACAATATATATATATATATATATATATATATATATATATATATATATATATATATATATATATATAATGGTCTCTCCCGTCGGTTTCGACGTTTGAGGTTCTGACAGCTTAGTTGATTCAATTATGAAATTATGTACGCTAATCTTAAGTGGCATTTAAGACTCGCTAGTTATTTACAAATGAGGCTACATAAGGAGCAAGAGTGAGGATTGTGAGATGTGATCACTGTTAGATTGGCTGACCTTTTAGATCTTGGTCTCGCTTCTTGAATATTATTCAGACAAGCAGATTGAAAACTGCTGAGTCCACTAAAACACGTTGATCTCCATTCTATCCGCTCCAAGGCTAAGCGCCAAAGCGTGTTGTGTGGTATATTGACAGCTGACAAGGTGCTTTTCAGCTAGTCTTTGTATCTTAGCTATGGGCGTGCTACATTCATGTAGCCTTGATCTAACTGGCTGTACATTAGGATCATGGGTATCCTGTCATCAGACATTCTCAAGCCATGACTAGACCATCGTAACTGAGACTGTATTAGAAAAGTCTCGATTCCTCCAATATTACACTTGTTAAAGAGGTCTACCATAGATGTCCAATCTTGAAGCTTAACTCCACAGATTCTACGCATACAGCTTATATATATATATATATATATATATATATATATATATATATATATATATATATATATATATATGACTTCCAAGAAAAAGCCTGGTTCAAAATTGGACCAGGAGGAACACATTCTTTGTGTAGAATTCTTTTCACATCAAAGAAACAAATCAACATCGTCTTGACATTGGACTTCACTTGACGCGCTTTTTTGGGCGGTGGTGACGTTAGATGCTTTCACTGACTTGATTCTTTCTTCGTTTCTGGACCGTAGACTTAGCACCAGCTTTCGTCACCAAATAAAAAAGGTCCGGATTAACTTCTAACTGTTCTTTCAGTTTATGACAGCCATCCTTTCAGCCATGGTAAAAATAGACGAAAAGGCGTGAAGCAATTCAAAACAAATTTTAACCACAGAGCTGTACGTCTTCCCACGATAACACCAGATAGCACACTGACGGGCTTGTCACACAGAAGACGATTCCGGTTACTTTTGAGTAATAGGATAGATGTGAGCTTGTGATCCTGGGTTTCACGCTTTAGCGATCGTCAGACAAACTGATTAATTTTTAAAAAATTTTGGTTTTATGTAGATTGCGTGTATTGGTGTTATTGTGGAAGTGGTGGGGGAAACTTCGTCGTTTTTTCATCATACTAACGCAAACATCGATGTATGCAGACACATATACATACTTGGTCGTCCGTCGGGACTCATACATATATAAACATATGTGGGAAGTTTCGGATATGACATATGTATGTACACGGGTGGTGTTGTGTCTATACATACGCATTTGTATGTTGAAATTTAAAGATTGGAAGTGTGGCGGAAATGTCTCGTGAATGTTTAAAAAATTAATCAGTTTGCCTGACGATCGCTAAAGCGTGAAACCCAGGTTCACAATCTCACATATATCCAACAATATATGTTAGCTCTATCTCTGATATTGAGCGCTTTCTAATAAGTACCGCGCATATAATATATAAATAATTATACATATATATATATATATTTATTTATATTTATATACACACACTTTTCACATATATATATGTGTGTGTGTGTGTGTAGTAAAATTACGAAAAAAAATAAAACAAAAACAACCAACCTTACAATAACATACCTTTAGAAAATAAAATTATTCAAATAAGTACATGATATTCTGCTGCAGTCTTTTAAAATATTATTTGGCCTGAGTCGATTATGCTAGAGAATATTATAGTCACAGAGATAAAAATCTCCGAAAATCTTGTGTAATTAACTGGATGCATGTCACAATCGAAAGAGATGCATTTAGAATGTAATCTGTTCTAAAATCAGTAATAAGTACTAACTTTTGATCTAATCCTGTTTTCTCGGGGAGCTGTCATTTACCACTCTATTTTTTTTTCTTTCTTTTCAGAAAGAAAAAAGAAGAAAGAAAGAAAGAATTGGCATGAGGGCAAGATCATGTGAAGGGTTACGCGAACGAGTTTCACGTTGCAACCAAGTAAAGGAACTTGCTACATTTACACTGCAAAATTTCCCTTCATTTAAACGAAAGAAGTAAACCGAGAAAAGAAAAAAAAAAGCCACATAGATATTACAAACGAATGTTATCAGTGACGCAATCCTTGGCGTATTATCAACAATCAAGAAAACTGGCAGCGGCTGGCATCTTAGAATTTTGACGAAAAAAAAAATGCAAGTTTTGATTGTATTTGTTTAGTTGTTCCTCGATTGCAATTCAAGCGAATTGGGATTCAGTAAGGAGAGCACTGATTTATTCTGCACTTAAAACTTAACTATTGAATATATATTCAAAATGCTGATGTTGCTATAGATTTTAAATAAGAAATTTTGCGTGAAGCTTGGTCATTAAAATAAATATTCATATTTTAAAAGGATCCGAGGATAATTATAATTGCAAATATGAAAACGGAAAAAGCACTTCCCTCTGACAAATTATCTTAAAAGAAATTATTAATGCATGCATATACTATCATCCATATTTACTTACATACGTGTACTCACATATATACAAGTAATTTATAGTTGTGTATTTTGTCAGCAGTTCCTCTTTAATGCATGTTTCGTTAAAAGTGACTGATATTTGTTAACTTTTTATTATTATATTTTTCTTGTATGTGAACAAGAGATTTCTTTCTGGGACTTGGTAAGTTCTAAAACTGTCCAGACTTCCATTTGTTAGGCATTTAATTTAGATAAGCTATCCTTTCCTTTCTCAATTTTTTTTGCAAGGCACTAAGATACAAGTGGTCACTGGATGTTGAAGAATTAGGAACAGAAACTTTACTAAGGAGCTAGAACGAAAGAAGAATAATCATGAGAACAATAGATAGCGATTGGCATTGAAATTTAACGATCGTAGCCGGCGGGAGTTCCCCAAGCGAGAAGTGCCTGAAAAGAAACTGTCAGCATAGAATTTACGGTTACATTTAGACGGTTTAACTGTAACTTGATAGGATCTCGGCGCCAGTCGAGTACTTCGCTTAAATTCAACCAATATAGGTACCACAGCGAAGAGCTCACCCGAACAATTACCATGGAAGTATTTATAGAAAAGACATAGGGCCAGATCAGAACCTATAATATTGCTGGTTGTTCTTTGGATTTTATCAAGGATATCTAGATAAGTAGCCGGAATACAGGACCATATCCAGCAGCAATATTCTAAGCATGACCTAATGGTAGACTTAAGATAAATTCTAGAGAGAAAAATTGTCTAGTACGACACACTGAATCAACTTTCTCAGCATCTGACCAAACGATTCGGCTTTAAGAATAGTTTAGATTTCTTAAATTTTAAAATTTTAAAGATTTAACGATATTTTCCATCACTTTGCATCTGCTTATAAATTCAAGTTGCAAACTAAAATAACTTCGTTTTGCAAAATAAATTCGCTCAACCCCACTTCATACATTGTATCAACAAAATACATTTTCATTTACTTATTCGTAGGAGAGGAAAAGACGTGGTAGCATCGATTAAAGGAAACAGCATGAGGAAGAACTTCAGAGGGATGCATCTCCACTGTTTGGCTTAGCTTCCCGCTACATGAAACCTTTGCATGTCGATGTGCTCTGGATACGAAAAGCGTATCACAGTTACAAAATTCCTGTGGCCATCTGTCGACGTCGCACCGTTTTGGTATTATATGCAAAACTTAGAGAAATACAATCCAACACTATCAGAATACCACGCCCACGAGGTATTCTTAAAAACCGGTGACCATCCTGGCCCAACTTCCGCATTCTGTAACACTGTTTAGGCGTTTCTGAACAAGTTGGATGCCATGCATAGGACCTACAAGATCGTCGTGAAAATAACACTCGCTTATTATCTTATCCTATGTGCAGCTTCTAGGATCCTATAGTAAATTTGTAAAACATTTTCCATACACCGATGTATTTAAAGAGTTTATGATTTATGAAATTTACATTGTTTTTGCTTTTATGATGGATGCAGGAAAATGGCCGTTACTATTCTCATTCGATGTCAAATAATTCTTAGTTTCTGTTTTATCTTTAGCTTTAGAAGAAAAAATATAATAAGGGGAAAAGAGACAGCATTTGTTTTTATATCTGCCAAAGACATAAACAATTCACGCGTCAAATATTGCCCGAACGCAGATATCTCTTCTCGTTTTCTGTGATCTTCCTGAAGTAAATTAGCTTTTTTACTTCTTACGATTTTTCCAGCTAATGCTTTAATTCTTAAATATGATATATATTCTTCGTCAACAGAGTGTGACTTGCTGTCTGTAGAATGTTATAAGATGTTATTAGATTTGATGGATATTCATTTTAAGCTTCTTCCTTGTGGCACCAAATTTTCTTTCAGCGTGGAAATACTTTAAAGGGTTGATAAAACAGAGATGGTCTACGTGATATTGTCACTGTTAATTTCTATTTTATTACTGAATTGAAGCCTATATCAGTGCTTAAATATATTAGATTCCGTTTTGAGCAGACATAAGAGTCTGAACAATGTTGGATTTATTAATATCTCATCTCAAAGTTATAGACAATAAATATTGCATGGTTTACTTAGATTGTTCATGCCTTAACCAACAAAATGTTACATCTTTTAGTCAATGAATTTTTACACATTCGTTTATATAAATATTCAAATATATTGATCTCATTAACCAACTCTAAACCAGTTTTCCATGTTATTGGTTTTAAGGAAAATTACCAACATTACATGAATCATTGCATATGTTATTTGTTACATACAAATTTAATATATAAAGCAGAAAACTGCTGTAACGTCCGCTCGAACCCTTGGAATTTAATTACATTTAAAGTGTTTCGCCCGTTTTTGTTGTATGTAAATATTAAGTAAAACTAAATACTATTTGATCTGTCCATTTCTATCCTAACCTCTTATTTGCATCCCTATACTCGCAGTGTTTCGACTGTATCACATCTGACCACATTCAGGTTTTTTTTTCATTCATTAATCTTCTCGGAATTGAAGTAGACCATTTATACAATCTACGGGTATAGGTTATTTACATCCCCATCATCCACACCGCCTTCTCTATAAAAAAATCGGATCGAACACGCGTGGCGACCCTGACACATAATAACAGATGATTATCAGCATTAGAAGTAGATTTCCAGGTAAAACCTCTCCTTCAAGGCAAACAACGTCTTCCACAAGCAGGATCATCAGAGTCGATGATAGAAATAAAATTAAAAAAAACTACGATCGTTTTATTTACAATATTTACGTGCTATTATCTTCAAGTTTGTTCTTGCTGTTGCAGCCTTTTTGGCCGTTGTGACCTCCGAAGGTCATCAGTTTTAAGACGATCGGGATAACCTACAAGGGATTCCGAACTGAACACTTTATTTAATTTATTGGGTGGACTGTTCTCTTTCCAATGCACATGTCTAATACTTATTTTTAATACTGTTATTTCTCGCTCTGGGTCAAAATACACAAAATGCCTGGTCTAGGGACTGAACACACAATCAATAATAAAAAAAACATATTTATGAGCCAACGCTAGGATACCCGTATAAACATCGGCCTAATGAAGGTCAGAGTGCACAACAGCCGAAAAGTGGAGATAACAACAACAAAGATCAAAACAATAGTAAACATGTAAAAAAAAAATGTGTAAATAATGATAACTCCTCGTCCCATACATCCAAAGTGAAACTAATATAGCAGTCGATTATAGAAATAAAAGAATATCCCATTTTCTTTTGTTTATTATAAATTAGAAAGAAATTTGAAAAGATTCACAGGAACTGCGATCAATAAAACGTCAGAACCAAAATCAAATATCAAAATCAGATCAGTCCTTCGAATATATCTCTCCGAAACCAAGCCCCACTTCGAATTAAATGAACTGAATGTATTCAATCTCACGCAGTTGTGGCAAAGTGAAGCTACTGGCCATGGACAGTAGCTTCCTAAATGTAAGGATAGAGGAATATTGAAAGTTCATAGTTCAGAGAGATATCTTTATATGAGGCATAGCTGATCATAGTTTTCATAGAGGGAAGTGAGTGGATATTAAATCCTGTGACATGTAGTCCTGACTATAAACAGAAAACAACACTGGGGAATAAGATGACGGGAAGAATAAACTCACATGTTAGACTCTAATAATCTAATCAATAGATTTAGCTTAGATATGATAGAGATTCTGGTTAAGAAAGAAAAAAAGACACGGATTATAGGTTTGTATAGTGAATTAATTCATTTGTTCATACATATCAATCAGTTCATATTTCAGAGTGTTCTGACAAGTTTCTTAATCTAATTTACTGGAAAATATGAACGGGATTAAACAGATTTGAGCGAATTAACCTTTATGAAATACCTGATTAACATGGAAATCGTTTGAGGATTTCGATGCTTTAATGAATAATCCTGCATTCATTAAAGCATCGAAATCCTAAAAAAAACACCGTGTAAGGAGGACCCAACTACCAAAACTTCGTAAAAATAACATCTTTCTTCGAATAATAAGACGTATAATAATAAAAAAAAAATCCCAGTCTAAGAGATTTCAACAAAAATATCGTTTATTATTTTATCCGTCATGTGTTTTATATCTAGACTGGCCTCGTCGTTCTTCCTCGATGAGTTTAATTTGAGAATTTGCTTATAAAAATTAGTTTTCAAAAATATCTTCTTATATTAATCACTGTCCTAATACATTATTTATGTTTAAAAATTAGCTATCTTTGTTGCTTTTTTTAAATAATTAAATTGCTTATTCAAATGTAACCATTCTTTGTACTGCACGTAGTAACTACTTTAGCATTTAGATCACAGTATGCAATATTGTTAATAGAATATTTTTAAAAACAGACAGATATAATGAATTATAATATGACAACCTGCCATAGATGAAATGCAAGACAACCAGGAATGTTCAAATTTTTTGCACTGATTTTTTTTTTTATTTCGACTATTTCGCTCATATCATTTTACCGCATTGGAGAATCTTTCAAAGAAAGAAACAATTGCGAAGCACAACGGAGCATTGGAAAGCGAGGTGGCCCGAGCAATGCTGGGTATCACTGCTAGTAAATTAATAAATAAATGGAACTAGTAATGAAAGCAAGTAACGTAAAAAAGAAGAAGGGAAATAGAAAAATGATACTTGAGACGGTTGGAATTAGGCAAAATGGCAGATTGCAGAACCCCGCCCCGAAGGTAGAAATGACTTTTCAATTGAAACATGAATTGTGCTTCGTAATTATTTTTTTATTTGGTGTTGCTGCGTGAGGAGGAAAATTAACAAAAGAAAAATCACATGTAGTAGAAAATACGGACAAGTTTAGAACTATTGAATGTAATAGAGCAATTCAGTATATAAATTCAGTATATAAATGTATCTGTGTATATATGGATGTGAATGCGTGTTTATACGTGAGCACTAGGGTAGGTTGATTTTCAACTTTTTTTTTTTTTTTTGAATATCAAAAAGTATCCACCAAGGAAAGTTGGGTATTGGTATGATAAGTTCTGACACCAAAAAGTAGATTTCTAACTTTCACGAATTTTTGAGTATTTACTTGAAAGATTATCTAATATAAAGCACTCAGAAAATCCTTGTTTTTGAATCATTTACATATGAAATTGCTTACAAAATTTATGATTTAAATCCATAAACGTTTGTCAATTTATATTATTCAAATGAAATGAATACAATATATCAAAAAGTAGTAATTAAATTGAAATTATAAACACCAACCCCAACA
Organism: Acanthosepion lycidas; assembly: GCA_963932145.1. Lineage (NCBI taxonomy): Eukaryota > Metazoa > Mollusca > Cephalopoda > Sepiida > Sepiidae > Acanthosepion > Acanthosepion lycidas. Next base: position 124,306,724 of record OZ010581.1, read on the forward strand.
GCTCAGATAAGCTGCGTTTTACCTCTTTAATTGAGATACGTCTGTAAAAACATTGCAAGATATTGTTAAACAGTCATTTTTTGTTATCAATGAAACAAAATAAAACAAGTATGAACTTTACTAGGAACAAATTAAGGGATGATGATTTTAATATAAACTACCATTGTAATTTGGACACTTTTCTGAAAATCTATACATTACTAATAGTGGGTCTTGTAAGTTTCTATTTTATATAATAATTGTAAGGCATAAAGTTATGAGAGACATGACAAAAACATGAATGTTTGTGAGAATAATAGCAATTTTTATTATTGCATTATATTAAACTGATCTACATAAAATCCCTTTGAAGCAAAGGAAGGCCTCATTTCATGACATAAAACTTTTGTAATAATGTGCCTATGGATTGGGAAGCTGCAGTTGTTAATTTTACTTCACTTTCAACACTTTATGAGTGTGAAGGCAAATCAGGCAATTCTAATTTTGTCCCACTTATTGATGACTCCAGAAGTTCATAATCAAAAAATTATTCTGTGAATCCAGGCTTACAAATTCCATTTTAGGACAGGTCGATCAACTGAGACTAATGTATTGCATCAAATTTTTTCTTGGGTATTTTTTTAATCTCTTTCTGGCTGGCTCTCCACTCCTGAAAAAATTAAAAAAATTAAATCAAAATAAAAAATTAGCCTTACTTGTCTTAATTGTTATAATGAAATTGGGATAGTATTTTAAAATGAAACTGTAAATCGATGAAATCCTTTTAATCAATATTATGTGAATTACTTACCTAATAGCTTAAATTCTTTTTATAGCTTCTTCCCTCACTTCCAGATCATCTGATTTTAGCATTGCATACAGCATATTTTCTGGTAGGAGGGCAAAATCATTATGTTGAATATTTTCAAATGCAAATCTCCTGAATTTCAGGTGGTAGTTCCTTAATTCTTTGTAACATATTGAAAATATACAATTGCTGATTATGAAATTTATTGTCCCTTTTAATTTCCAACCAGCTAACTGCATACACTCCAACAATAAACTGGATAAGGCTATGTAGTTTGGAATATAGTGTACTATATATGGATATAAATTTGAGCTGGGTCAAATTATTATAGTCATTTGTACAGTCTCCCAAGTGGATCAGTAAATGATGTCGGACATCTTGTGTTGCCATCAATGTGCTTAAAGCAGCTCTGGAGGGAAGCTTATTTTAATTTAAGGAACAACCAATGTGTGTAATTTTCTTTTCATTTGTTTCTCTACAACTGTAACTAGCCCAGCTTCACAGCCAGTATTTGTATCGGTTTTGTCCAGTAAAACATCATTTGGGGCATCAACACTGTTATACTCCTCCAAAAAACTAACAACCTTCTTTGGTAGAGCAGTACCAGTTGCTCCAGTATTAGTGATAACTCTATGAGTGAGGTATTTTCCACTTTTACCACAACCCATCTACTTTATGAATGTCAAATGGTGTTCTGTTCCCTTTCTTTTCTTTAATTTTTTATTTCCATCTGCCTCCTCAATCTCTTTATATAGCAATGTATGTTTGTCATGTCTTCCGTCAACACAAATAATTTTTCTGCTTTATCAATGTGATTTTGATGGGCATTTTGTTTTGTTCATTCTTTTGCACGGTCTATTTAAGATTTATCCAGAATTATGTCTTCAATATTAACACTTTGTTTGAGAAGGCCCAAAGACTTCAAATCTAAAAGAAAGGCATTTGCAAGGCTTGCTCCTAATTTTGATGAACCATCACACCTAAACAACTCCGTAGCATACCGAGGAATTTTTAAAAGCCTGTAAAGAGCATTGGATTATCTGGCAGGCTCATATTCTTCATATATTTCATCGCTATTTGATGACTGGAAAGAATAACGTCCTGATCATGAGTTGTGGAGGCAATAAGAGATGAATCAATTTTTGTCTTTCTCCTTCCACTACACTCTTTTGGGGTTTCAGAATGGCAGTTTTATCAACAGGTCCAAGTCAGAAACTACCCTTGCGTCCTATTTTGGCCCTCTGATCTTTTAAATATTCTCTGTCTTCAACTGGTACCTGAAATATTAAATTTTGAAATAGCAAAGTTTTTTTAAGTTTGAACAAGTATTTTTTTTAGAAAATAACTATACTAGATGACTTGTCGAAAAGTAGCCGGCTCTGTTTTATCTAATGGACAAGGTTGTCCTCTAAATATTGTAGCAGTAACACTCCGAGTAGAAAGTACAGTTCGTTATCCAACCATTTTTATAAAAATATGTGGAAAAATGATTGTTCTGTTATTAAAAAAAATTAAACAAATTGATTTATAAATTCCAATGTGAAATAAAAAAAATGGAAAATATAATAAAAGATGAAATAATAAGTATGTATTTACTTACCTTACGAAATAAATGTAAATCACTTTTTACGCTCATGCAAAAAAAAAACAAACTCGCGAATGAAAAATAATGTCTTCAAAAATAAAAAAAATATTAAATATCACAGTGAATATAAAGTTATTTATTTATTTCTTTCTTTCTTTCTTTCTTTTAATAATTAAGTTTATTAAAATAAAAAAGTAAAAGACTTAATTATTTTTTGTGTTTTAAATCAGCTCAATAAACTTGAAACAAAGATATTTCCGGTGCAGGCTGAAAAAATAACCACCTAAAACAAGCTCGAATTTGTTTATAGTTTATAAAATCCCAAATGAAATACTTTTGTAGTGTTTGCTTTTTAATTTACTTTTCTTTAATTTACCCAAAACTGCACGATTTTGAATAAAATAAAACATTTTTAAGGCTATTTTCTATATTTTTTTCTTCAAAACCCGGTGTTAATTTGACATACTTATCTTTTCAGTTAACAGCGGGGGAAAATCAGAATATTCAATTATGTTACAATTTAAATGCATTTGCGCAAAAAATGGTAAACTTTTAAAAACAAATATTTTGTGCAGTTATTATTTATGTTAATTAGCAACTTTCTCTTGGTAGCGATAGTTGTGGTTTCAAAATCGGCCTACCCTAGTGGGCACGAACCTAGCGCAGGGATTATCATGCGGGCTTCAAATTCTGGTTTGATGGCATTGCGTTCACATTTGTACAAAAGCCGTTAAGAAAGGCATGCACCCATTTCTTCTCGCCACTCATCTCTCTAGCCTTGATTGGCAACCAGTCAAGGGGAGTGAAACATTCATTCAATTTCGAGGAGGTATTTGATATCAGTTCTTCCAAAAAGGTGTCCATCGATATAATCAAATCATATATGTGGGTAATCTACCGATTCAGTTATATAAAAAAAAAATATGTCCGACACACATGCATCGTAATCGACCATCCCACCCACACACCCACAAAAGATGTTGGAAAAAAAGATCGGCTCCTTAAAACACTCCAGAAATTACCTGACTCCACTTGTCATGATCTATCTTGTAAAGATTCCCATCAAAGCTAAAATGAAGTATTCTTAATCTATCTGAGATGAGCTAATCCTCTCCCAGCAGCCCCTACAGAATTCATATGGGTTACGCGTCCTTGTGGGTTATATCACCATGAGTAGTGTCAAAGTTTGACCGGCGATCGAATTTTTACTTTTAAGGAAGGAAAATATTTTTCATGATAAATAAACAATTCTAATGAATTTTCAGGTTTATATCACTTTTGGAGTATTGTGTAAGAAGTGAAATTGTGAACTTAGCTAACATTGGTCATTAGGTACATCTTAGATCTGTTGAAATTGTAGTAGAATATTGTTTTCATTTGATAAAGGTTACTTGAAATGAGTGACACAAAGTAAACTTTTAAAGGTCAGGTTTGTTTTGATCACGGACATGACATAATGTCAGATGGGGATGACGATGACGCCTGTGATGAACAGGTCAAATGAGTTTAAAATTCCGGAACATGGAACATTTTCCACAAGGTGGGTAGGTGCAATGCAAGGCCACCATTTTGATTGGTCCGCTAAACACAGAAAGGCTGGGATGGAGCTTCTCCTCCTCCGTTACGTACGACACAATGGTCATTATTTTGATTGCGCTACCTATCATATTGGACTCTTGGGGGCTTTCCTTCCTCCCCTTCGATGCGTATGACACAAGACCATTGCTCAAGCGTTATTATCGGCTACCGAACCGGAAGAGTGAAATTGGGGTTTGCGTCCCCCGCCATAAATGTAAGCAGCTAAAGAGCAGAAGTAATATCGAACTGCTTTCACTGCTAGTAAACCGTAGTGCCTTAAGCAGCTAAATGCCTCTTTTTTACCTCCATTGATCAGCTGCCTTTATTTAAATAGTTGAACGACTCTGGGCTGTTTAGCCATAATTGCAACCGCCGGCCAATTTCTTTGTCCCATCTCAAGTAGTCCTTATACAGGAACCGTTTTCAAATCACTTTTGTTTATTTACGCATGACCTTAATTACTCAGAGTACCATGAATAAAAGTTGTTATTTTTACACTTGCTAATGACTGTTGTTAAAGGTAATGTGGCTTTAGTCTTCCATAAACATAACTAGGACAAGGAGCCAAGAATGATCTTCGACAGTTTTTTCACTGATATTTCTATGCATACTAAAACGCAATGTAGAGACGCATCATAGGTACAGACCCACGGAAAGGTAACAGCATAAGCATGGCACTCCACAAATCATGCAGCAACAGGACCACAAGCTTTCCCCACCGACAGAACTTCACATGTCTATCGCTATTTCGATAGAACATGCCCTGCATTCCCTACTACCAGCAGTTGATTTTTTAGAGCTATGATTCGACATTCACAGATGCGAACCAACCACTTCTTATTCCATTAGTTCTATTTGAGCAGCTTCTTCCCAAGATTGCTGCTTCCTGTAACAGATTTCTGAAAGAATATATCTTTGACTACTACAATCTTAATATTACCAGGTCCAGGATCAGCTGTTATTTCGTAATCCAAGACCATAAAAAAACATTCAGAAAACCTCTATCTTCAATGACTTTTGTGTCTTTGGATGAACAATAAAGACATTTGCAAAAGCTAAATTCCTCATTCACCTGAGAATGTAATCATTTTTTTTTAATGTGAGGCTATACGTTCACTTTTAGAAGCACACTAGATTTATCTCCATTTCATTATTTTTTTTATTAGTGGGGTTAACAAGATTGGCTTTCTCGCTGAAAATCGATAAAATAAATTATTTTGTCGCAGTCAACATTTCATAGTATCTACACTCAAGTTGTCACATTCATTTGATTGATTGTTTAAATCGTGTGTTTCTTCGATTCACAAATGATTTGACTTAAGGGTTCGATATAAATTGCAATTACGCACTTTGGAATACTGTCTACAATTTGGCTGAACAATACAGCAAGATATTTCGAGGGTAGACGCAAATTCTAATTGGGATTGAACCCCTTGAAAAATGTTCCAACATTTCAGCGTTTTTTTGTTTTGTTTTGTTTTTTTGTTTTTTGTGGGTGGGGGTCTTCTTTAAGTAAAACATGGGATTCGGTAATCAAATATAATTGAATGAAGTGTTAGTTTCCTTTGATGCTAAACTAATTTGTTTCCATTTTGCTAAGTCATATTTAAATGCCTAAAACATTTACTCGCTATCATTTTCATATATATCTTAAAATCTCTATGATATTAGGTTGGTGCAAAAATAATGACGTAATAATGTCGTTTTTGACGTATTTTTTGACGTCAAAAAACGACATTATTACGTCATTATTTTTGCACCAACCTAATATATTGTAAAACGTTGTAATTAATATTACGTGTCAAAAACCCCAAATTACATTACATGTCTGAAACATTTGCTATTGACACTACGGGTCTAAAATCATAAATGACATATCTCTAAAACGTTGTAATTAACATTACGTGTCTAAAACCACAAATGGCATGTCTAAAACATTTGCTATTGACACTATGGGTCTAAAATCATTTACAGTTACAATTTACATTTTTTGTCGAAAATCTCAATTGACATTAATGTGTGTAAAACAATTTCAATTTACATATTTTTCTCCATATAACGCGTGAAAACACGTGCGATACCCTACCCTCAGCATCCGCTAACCCGGCGGCTTAGGGGCTACTGCCACCCCTGGCGCCACCATCAGATTTTGCCAACGGACACACTATTGTTTTTTTTAGTGAAAGTTGAAAACGGGTTTAGAATCATTAGTCAGACGTTTTATCACCTAATTATAGCGGGAAAATCAACAAAGTGCTTCTTAAACAAAAATTCAGAGAAAACAGACTCTGCGGTTTTAATTCGACTGCAAGTCAGATTTTCCAACCTTGTGTTCAATAAAAGCGACCGTTATCAATGACGTAGAATAGAAGGCTGACAGAAGTGTTTCACATCGGAAGTAGCATTGGGTTGTGAACATGGTTTTGATTAAATTTGTTTATTTTGTGATCTTGACCAGATCCAACTTCATGCCTGTTGAGCTGTGGTCTGAATATCACTTTTTAGGCACCCGCCAGAGATGTCCACCTTCAAAAGGAAGGGAACGATTGAACGCCCAAGGGATCCACGACACTCGACCTCAATAGGTAGCATATGACATATGCACCCGTTTTCCACGCAGTCGGACTTCAGCGATTCGTTACGGTTTTTCTATCACTCGTGCGCCTCATCCATGTTCCGTTCCCAAGGAAACGTTAATTCTACTAGGAGAAAACAATTCTTTGAATCAGATCATGCTACAATGTCAGTGCCTTCATCTGTCTGAAGGATGTGAACAGTAAATTGCAGAGGTGTTGTAAGATCGTATAACACCCTCCTATCCAGGACACCACTCAGTCGTAGCATCTTAAAATATATTTAAAATTACAAATTACGTTATGTTTCTAAAACAGTTGCAATTTACATGATATCTAAACTCACAACCTACCTTATATGTCATTGGTTGAAAATAATATTGAAGGCGTTTTTAGGGATGATAAATTGCATATTGTAGAAATATATGTCTACAATTACACCAGGATATCGGTTGGCTGTAAATAATCTTATAAAAGCCAACAAAAGACAGAAAAAATTAGGATTTAGTAACGAATCATAAGATATAGCTAATGAAAATAAAATTGTATAAACGTATAAAAGGGACTTTAAACTCTTACAGGTAAAAATAGAAAACAAACTGCGGGAGAAACCTTTCTTGAAAACAAGGTATACATACAAAATTCTCACTTGATGAATAAAACTGACTAAAACAAAATCACTATTAGACATTGGTTACCTGAATACTCAAGTCGGATGAGGCTAGGCCATGCCAACAGTCACTTATTCATGGCCGGAAGTGAAGTGGGCAATTATTCTTCCTTTTACATAGGATGCGTGGGTTTTGTTGTAAACACATCGGCACCATATCCGGTTCTCACAAAATTCGGCAGACAGAATTTTCTGTTTTCTCTGAATTTTTGTTTAAGAAGCACTTTGTTGATTTTCCCGCTATAATTAGGTGATAAAACGCCTGACCACTGGTTCTAAATCTGTTTTCAATGCGCACCAGGCAATGGTTGCTGAATCAAAGATAACATAATAAAGACAGGCGAAAGATGAAGCAAACATAGAAGAAAAATGCCCACAAACACACACACACACACACACACATATATATATATATATATATATGTGTGTGTGTGTGTGTGTGTGTGTGTGTGTATGTATATATTAAGAAATTTTTATGTTTCTACATTCTTTTTATAGATACAAATATTAAAGTAAATGCTCTGTTTATAATAAACAGTATTAAACAACATTTACCGGCTTGAATGTCCGGAAAACTGTTATATATTATATGCGTCCTCCGACAGGAATCGAACCTATATCCTACACGGAACCATCATATAGCCTGACGTGCTTTTACCAATTGAAGCACAGAGGAGCATTTCGGTTAGCAATGTCGCTTTTACTGTTTTTAACCTACAATTTTCAAAGATTTTCTCACGTAAATTCATATCTGCGCGATGTGTATCCAAATGTAAACAAATGACGTCACACATTATGAACTGGACACAGTCTGACAATTATTTTAAGACATTTTTATGTTTCTACATTCTTTTTATAGATACAAATATTTAAGTAAATGCTCTGTTTATAATAAACAGTATTAACAACATTTACCGGCCTGAATATCCGAGAAATTGTCATAGAAAATATGCGTGCTCTGTGTGTGTGTGTGTGTGTGTGTGTGTGTGTGTGTGTGTGTGTGTGTGTGTGTGTGTGTACTAAAATAAATGAATTTTGTTCGTCACCGGTAAAACAAATTCATGCGTGAAAATTATATGAGTTGTAAAAATATCAGAGTTATGCAATCGGTTAGGAAGAAAATGTGTACTTATTTTTACTATAAATCTTTCCTCTATTATTATATGCCGAGCACTGTTTATCACGACTAGCACTCACTGTACGATAGTTTATATATATATATATATATACATATATATATATATATATATATATATATATATATATTATAATAATATATATATATATATATATATATATATATATATATATATATATATATATATATTATCAATTAATTGATTTAAAATGTGTTTTTCTGCTACACAGTTCTAACCATGTTTCAAAAATGGAAGGTCTGAATTTAATTTTGTAATTAAATTAAAGACATTAGTTCCATTTCATCATCAAGCGAATTTTGGAGTAACTTCTAAAATTACTGGGTTTTAAAGATACAGCTAAAATCATAATTCACGTTTCCAAGGTTACAGATAAATTCACTTCCACTAGACAGGGGTGTTTGCGTGTTCTTTATGTCTGTATTTTGATGTATCCGTTATTAGTTACGTTTTGGTAGGGGGTAGGGATCTATTCTTCAATGAAATCTGACATCCGTTAAATGTATGTCGTCTGGATTTTTTAAAATTTTATTGTTAACGGCAAAAATTCTTACTGCATTTTTTCTATTTGTATATTTAAAGATTTTTTTTGGGGGGGGTTGTCCAGGTTAGAATACGTTTTATTTAACTACAATTTGAAAAATATTTTCACTTTTAATTTTTAATATACTATATTTCTTTTAAGAACAAGTAAATGTATTAGAATCCCTTACAGTATGTAGAGTTATTTTCACATCAACTATAAGCATGTATATTATTAGGTAACAATTTTTTTTATTTAAATATTATTTAAGTAAACTTTATGACAATGACGCCCAAAATAGCTAATTGATTTCACTGATTTAGTAAACTTTTATTTTTTATATAAACCTAGTAATATCTTGTTTCTCATGTAAGTACAAAGGACATGGGTCATTCAATGGCTTACATCTTCTAGCTTTTCATATTAAATTCATTTTACTGTAGGTGTTTTATTGGATTCCTTTAAGTGCTTGTAGTACTTAGAGGGAGTTCTATAGGTTAGAATACGTTTTATTTAATTACAATTTTAAAAGATGTTTAGGTTAGAATTTCTTTTTATTAAACTACAATTTTAAATACAACATTAAATATTTTCACTGTTAGTTTTAATAAACTATATTTCTTTTTTAAAAGAAGTAAATGTTTTAGAATTACTTACAGTAAGTAAAATTATTTTTACATATCAAGTATAAGTATGTATATTACCTTTGTTAAAAAATTTTATATTTAAATATTATTTAAGTAAAATTTATGACCATTACGGTAAAAATAGCTAATTCATTTCTCTGATTTAGTAAACTTTTTTTTATACTTAGTAATGTATAGTTTCACATGTCTGTACAAAGGACATGGGACATTCAAGGCCTATATCTTATAGCTTTGCATCATAATTTCATTTTTCTGTAGTTGTTTTATTGGATTCATTTAGGTGCCGGTAGTACTTTGAGAGAGGTGTTTTGGTTAGAATACGTTTTATTTAACTACAGCTTTAAAGTATTTTCACTGTTATTTTAATAGATTTTTTTTGTAAATGTAATAGAATTACTTACAGTATATAAAATTACATTTCCTATTAAATATAAGTACGTATATTACGAGGTCACACTTTTTAAATTTATTTTTATTTGTAAATATTATTTAAGGAACATTTTTGACAATGACGGCATAAAATAGCTATTTCATTTCTCTGATTCAGTAAATTTTTGTTTTTTATAAACTTAGTAATATATATTTTCTCATGTATGCACAAAGGACATGGGTCATTTAATGACCTACATGTTCTCGCTTTTCTTATTAATTTCCATTTTACTGTACGTGTTTTATTTGATTCTTTTAGGTGCCAGAAGTACTTCGAGAGAGATGTTTGATTTTTATATTTATTTAGCCTAAATGAACTTTTATGTTGGTTGAATCTTTTTTTGAACTCATGGCTAGGGCAACCTATATATATTTTTATGTTTTCAGGATTTTCAATTGAAGAGATATTGCATTGGTATACTAATGATTCAGTGCGACATTTATTTTGAAGAGGGCATTTTTGAGGGTTTCTACAGTTACATAATTTTGTTTATTTTCATCAGATTTTGTTTTTATTTTTCCATTGTCTAAATTTTTTTGGTTTTGGTATAAGTGTTTATTTAAGATATTAGCATTATGTTTCTTAATAAGTTTTCCGTATAGCTGTATCTCAATTTTAGTGTGTTTTTATTGAAAATAGTACTTAGTTTACTTCCACAAGTAAAATGCTTGACTATTAATGCGAGGAATTTTTGTCCTAATTTGTTTTTTACCATTTGGTTGTATGGGGGCGTATACCAAATTATTTTTCTACATCTGATTTGTTCTATGGTTTCCATTTTCATTTTTTATATAAGTTAGTTTTGGGTTTTTGTAGTCACTTTCTTTTAGAGCCTTATTATAGGAATTGATATGCTCATCGAAAACCTTGTCATTTGCTGAATTTGTACTAATTTTTTTACTGATAGATAACGGTATATGTTTAATTATAGTTGGGGTGTGATTTGATTTAGGGTGTATATATAAAGGATTGGTGTTGGGTTTTTTATAAGGTGTGTATGTATTTTTATTTAAATCTAATGTTATATCTTTTTTTTAATTTAGTGCTAACCGTAATGTTTAAGCCCATGCTTTTAAATTCTTTATATAATACCTTTCTAATTCTATCTATTTTTAAGTTAGTTGAGTTTCTAATAATCATAAGTCCATCGTCTCTGTACAAACCAATGTCAGTTATATTGATATCAGTGTGCTCTGTAAGGTTGCATAAAATAAAAATACTAATGGGATCAGAAGACTCAACTGAATCTAGTGGTCCCATTGTGATGTCAAAGTGGTCATAAGAATTCTTAATCCATTGCTCACCTTTATGTATAAGTATTGATTTTTTCACATATAGAATAATGTTCTTTTCTCCATCTGTAATATCCGTATAGTGGGTGCAAAGTCCAACTCATTCATAAATAGTTCTTTAGATATTGATTGTTAATAATTAACAATATCAAACTGCATTAGTGTACAATTGTTTTTTTCTTTTATGTTAGTAAACCAGTTTATCCCTTCCTTGGTATTAATTCAAAGTTTCAGGACTATTTTTTCTTTAATTTGTTTATTTACCCTTCAAGGATCATTTTGCTAATTTTTCCGATATCCGGTCTTGTTGGATTTATTATCCTTGCAGTGGGATTAGCCTCAAAACCCGGTTTGTGGTCCTTTAAGGTTATGTAGCATTCTTTTTGATATAGTTGACCTACCCTATAACTGATCTTCAGTTTATCAGTGATTTCTTTACTGCTAGTATTGATATTCCGAACTATGTTGTGATCATTATTATTCGCTTTTTTGTAGTTCTTATGTAAGTCTTTATTTATTAGGTCGTTGTATTCGTTTATGGTTGTAAATTTATAGAGCATTAATATTATTAATGCTCTGTAAATTTACATTGAGCACTATTTTGTAAAAATAAAAATATCTATAAGAACACCGGATTATATATCTTACTGTTCTTTCTTTTTATTTATATATATATGGTTTTATGGATATGAGTTTATAACCCTGAGTTTCACGCTTCTGCGATCATCAAACAAAATCTCTCTCTCTACAGATATATATATATATATATGTATATATATATATATATATATATATATATATATATATATATATTCATACACACATACATAGAAATTATATATATATATATATATATATATATATATATATATATATATATATATATATATATAATTACATATATATATATATATATATATATATATATATATATATTGATAAAAATTGATATGCAGGACTTGTCCATATTTAAAAAAAGAACAAGTTAGAGAGAATTCTTGCTGCCAAATAACCCTCATATATATATATATATATATATATATATATATATATATATATATATATATATATATATTGGTGATACCCACTGACGCCTGGATGGAGTGATTCCTGGAGTGTCCGTCTACGAAACTCTAGAATCGGTATGCTGAATGTGACATCCATCAGCTAAGTGAAAAAACTTTAAATTATATATATATATATATATATATATATATATATATATATATATATATATATATATATATATATTGAAAAAATATACATAAGTATACGAGCGAACGTTACTTAATATTGAGCAGTGTTTTTCCTACCTCTATAGAATTTTTACATACATTTGTATAAGGTCGCTTGCTCTTATACTTACCTATATTTTGACATTCGGTTATACATTTATATAATTTAATTCAAAACCAATTTTATTATTTGCCAAAAAGACGTTTATACCCTAAAAAAATTCTTTAATTACGCCAGTCCATACCTTTTCCAGATAGTACCACCCGCTATGACACAGATTCATGGTCAATTTATCGCCATTCCCTTCGTATTGCATTGGTTAAGAGAAAGTTCGTCTTAGAGAGTTTCAACCCCACTTTGTGAGATAAACTCCCGAGATGATGCTTCCCCTATCACTATAAGCTTAGCCTCTTCAAACCTAGGGTCAAACGTTATCTATGCTTCATATCATTATAATATGAATTGCATACTCTCTCCACGTCATTGTAACAATCTTATTCAGTAGCCCTTTAACTCATATTAGTTATAAACAATAATATAAGAAAAAAGTATCAAGGAAACAAGTGTAATTAAGATGAAAGAAATAATAATTAAAATTAATGAAGATCTGAGTCGTTGCATTAAAATAATCTTCCTAATAAAAAGAGTATAATATTTAATAATTACGATCACGACTCCCGTAACCCATCAGCGTCATAGGATTACCACATTTACTGTATCCATAACAGAAGGTGTGTGTCTTGAGCTAGATATTCTGATTGAGCCCAACTTCTAAAAGACTGCTTTGATTTTAGTTTTTCCTTCACGTAGACTGTTTGTCAACCAAGGCTACACAGCACTGTCGGTCCTGCTATTTGCCTGTAGCTAATGTGGGAAAGACATGAATTCATATCTCTTCCAAATGTATTGCACGTAAGTTAATGTAACGTAATCGCGCAGTTACCCTAATTAATAATATTTCATCTAGTAAAAGTAAATAATAGATAATAATTCTACTTATATATTATACAAGATAGCTCCGATGAAAAGCAAATAAAATTAAGATAAAAAAGTACTAGTCGAAAGTTGAAAATGGATGACAATGTTTCATATAAATATTTAAGATAAAATTACGACTAATGCAATTAGAACAGGGATGTAAGATTACAAGTAAAATTAAATTGACTTTATATATCGCCAAAAGTCATTGTTGACAATGATTCAGATAATAAACATGCATGATAAAATTACTAATTATGACGACACGAAATGCAACTGAAATGCTATTAACAAATTTTATAATAAATACGAAATGTGTAAATAAAAACAAACAGAAAAATAAGGCAGACATCCAATCAGAAACACAAATAATAAATAATGCCCGTCTATTATTTTTAAATGGAAGATATTTTGAAAATCTATGCATTTTCTACTAAATTTTTAACAAACGGGAACCAATGCCTTTCTTGTAGACATTTTTCCCGCTCCTAATAACACTTACACATTATATCAACGTAGACTATTTCAAAATTTCAACTTTCCAAAGATTACCAGGTATTAGACAAAGGAGATCTGCCTACCTCAATGAACCAGATTGGTTTGTAAAAATAATTGAGAGAGTCGAAAATACTTTGACAAAACCACATCAAGTTTCAATAGCTTCTCACAATTTTTACTTTAATCTACATAACCTTATTCGAAAATTCGAATAATGCAATAACAAATTAAATAGACAGACCTTGTTTCGTTTTAATCAAACTAGTCTGGAAGCCACTATTTGTCCACTACCTTAAATCATCTCCATTCTGATATTTCTTTCTCAAAGCAATTTTTAACATTTTCTTATTGAAGCGAGATAACGTAGTATGTAATAAGCGATGAAGAAAAATCAAACATTATGTGTCGCCTCGCAGACAATCAGTCGTTATCGGCGTCTTGTTAACCAAATTTAAGAAATCAGATTCGTGACAGGAAATCTACCCAAGGCAGTGTATATAATACAGAGAACATATAGAAGAAAATATCTTATAGCAAAGACGTTTTACTGACAATCAAATAAGAGTCGTCGAACGAAGAAGAAGAAGAAGGAATGAAGACGGTAAATGTTCACCTGAGGAGGAGGGAATCAAGAGAGTAAACAATAAGATAGATACGTGGTGAAGAAGAAGTAAATGACAACTGAGTAGGATGGAAGGAAGACGATAAAATAAAAGATAGAATCATGGTGAAGGAGGAATTGAAAGACGGAATCTAATGATGAGTAAGAAAAAGACAGCTGAGTAGTAAGGAAGGAACGTGGTAAGAAAATGCGAGGGAATCATAATGCAGGGTAAGACAAAGACAGCTGAGTAGTAAGGAAGGAACATGGTAAGAAAATGCGAGGGAATCATAATGATGAGTAAGAAAAAGACAGCTGAGTAGTAAGGAAGGAACATGGTAAGAAAATGCGAGGGAATCATAATGATGAGTAAGAAAACGACAGCTGAGTAGTAAGGAAGGAATAGGGTAAGAAAATGCGAGGGAATCATAATGATGAGTAAGAAAAAGACAGCTGAGTAGTAAGGAAGGAACATGGTAAGAAAATGCGAGGGAATCATAATGATGAGTAAGAAAAAGACAGCTGAGTAGTAAGGAAGGAACATGGTAAGAAAATGCGAGGGAATCATAATGATGAGTAAGAAAACGACAGCTGAGTAGTAAGGAAGGAATAGGGTAAGAAAATGCGAGGGAATCATAATGATGAGTAAGAAAAAGACAGCTGAGTAGTAAGGAAGGAACATGGTAAGAAAATGCAAGGGAATCATAATGATGAGTAAGAAAAAGACAGCTGAGTAGTAAGGAAGGAACATGGTAAGAAAATGCGAGGGAATCATAATGATGAGTAAGAAAACGACAGCTGAGTAGTAAGGAAGGAACAGGGTAAGAAAATGCGAGGGAATCATAATGATGAGTAAGAAAAAGACAGCTGAGTAGTAAGGAAGGAACATGGTTAGAAAATGCGAGGGAATCATAATGATGAGTAAGAAAAAGACAGCTTAGTAGTAAGGAAGGAAAACAGTAAAAAAAATAAGGTAGAATCATGAAGAAGAAGAAATAGAAAACTCATGAAGATAGAAAACAATAAATAATAAATGTGAACCATGTTAGCGAGGAAGAACAAACAGAACAAGAAAAGCATTTTGTAATTAGAATAATGATAAAGCATGAAGAATATAAAAGAGGAAGGAGAACGAATTTTAAAAATTAAGCTACAGTTAAAGAAAATCATGAAACACTCTTGGAAAAAGACCGTTCGAAAGCAAATAAGAATATACAAGAGATTGAGAAAAAAAAGAGAAAGGTAGGAGAAAAAATAACATAAGAAAAAAGAAAATAAAAATATAGCGGAGGTGAAACTTGAGTAGCATTTCTGAGATGATTTCAGGAACAGAAATGTGTAACATTAAATAAGAACACTGAAAACCGGACAAAATCATATACAAGTATAAAGAAAAGCGCTTACGTGTGAAAGCCAGTAACTGATAATGAAAACGAGGCAGAAGACTATGTAATCGAAATATTTGAATGTTTATCGCAAGAATGACTAACAAAGAAGAAGCCATGAAATAAGCAAGCATCTCAAAACATACGAATTGTATGTGAAATGCGAATCAAGAAGGAGAGAGCAATGGAAAATGCTCAACAAAAATAAATCTTGCTAGACAAAGACAACGACACAGAGAGGGTTAAAGACAGAAGTGAGGAAAACACATACAAGAATTTGAAAATTTTGCAGTGTTTACTATAAAGCTTAATTGGGGATTGAGATTGTTTTGTGTTAATCTTAATAATAATGATTTACTTCCAGCATTGAAATCAACATTTGTACACCAGGTGTGAGTAACACAACTTGAGCTACTAGGAGTGTTATATGTTGAATTTAAAACAGAAAAATTATCGGTGTTATGTTCGATGTGTGTGATTAATATTCACAACTCATTTAAGTGAAATAAGAATGTAGGAAATTATGTTTAAAGTCATTCAATGAAAATTTAATGCTCCATATTAGGCTTCAGACATGTTGAAGTACCTTGGTATTTACCACTCTCACTCACTCTCTCCCCCCGCCTCTCTCTCTCTCTCTCTCTGCCTTTCTTTCTACATATATATATATATATATATATATATATATATATATATATATGAAAAGTTTCTTAGAATTAGCAGAATTACTACTCTCTCAAGCAAACGTACACGACCGTATCAAGAAATCAGAAGAAAATGGCTGAATCCGTGAACACGACAATACGAACAATATTTCCACACATGACAGTACTTGACAATATGAATACAATAGCGTCTTCTAAATTCTACTAGTTGCACAAACAAGGTGGTAGTGCCACCATTTCGCATGGTTTTATAGGGAGTTAAGGAGAATGTCTTATAATATGGAATATTGAGGAAAAGACAAAAGAAGAACAGAATTCAAGAAGACAGACGATGTCAACTGACGTTACATTTAAAGTAAGTAAACAGAGAAGCAAGTAAACTGGAATACCATAATGCCAGAAAATAAACTGTTGTAAAAGTGGCGGTTGTTTTTAGCTATTTCGACAGTAGATCGTCAGGACCGAGATGGCAATGTAGTAGCACCCTTAAATTCATGTATTAGGCGTACCAGGGAGAAAAGATCCTCAAAACAGTTGCCATAGAAAGATTCGTAGAAAATGCAGAGGGAAGCTACGTCACGTCGGTGAGAAAGCGAATGAAGTCGAGATTCCAATCAGAATAGATTACAATACAGATCGTTTTGGATTTTTTCATGAATCTATCTATCTATCTATCTATCTCTACCTCTCTCTCTCTCTCTCTCTCTCTCATATATATATATATATATATATATATATATATATATATATATATATATATATACATATATATATATACTTGTGTTCGTATGTGTGTGTGTGTATATATATATACGTGTATATATATATATATATATATATATATACACACACACACAAATATATACGGTGCGATGGGTAAATTGTCGCCATTGTATAGTAATAAATTTGCGCATGTGCGTTGTTTTTTTTCTCTGATTTTGTTGACTGCAGGTTATAGTAGGCTCACTTGGACACCGTCTGTGAGAAAAAGTGAGCCATAATGCAAATTTCTCCGCCAGAATTTTTTAAAACATCATGTTGTACTGCGTGGCATTCACACCGGAAGCTCCAACAAATTTATTTGTGAACATTGCAGAGGATTCGGAAAGATTTTCATGAGTATAATGGTTATTACGAAGGTGTTTGGAGGGATCACTAGTGATGGCGAAGTTATGCCTCCATCCATCTTACTACATAACCTCAGACTACACACGGAGGACTACATCAAGTGCGATGAGAAGCTAGTGCTGACCTGGGTCAATAAGGTGGCTGATGTAAGACTTCGTGTCTGGCAACAAGACTCTGCACCATGCCAGACAAGCAGGAGAATGCAGTCAGATATCAAGCAATTTATATCCCTCGTTACATCTGACCACCTAACTCACCAGACTGCAACCCCCTTGATTATTATGTGTGGGGCGCAGTTGAGCGACAGCTCAACAAAACTAATTGTAACAGTAAAGATAAAGAGAAAACAAAGATTATTGCAACATACAGAAAATTAAACAAGGAGACAGTCCAGAAAAGTTGAGGGTGATTCCGAAGCAATATGGTGGCCGTGATTGAAGTCAATGGCGATTTTAATGAATAAATTTACTATTTTGTATTTTAAGATAGTTTTGTGAAATTTAGGTAAATATATCTGTTAAAAAGAGAGGTCAGTGTTGTTTTCATTTATTTCATTAAATTTCTGACAGAGTGAATTGAGTTACGGTGCTCTTTTTCTCACAGATGGTGGCCAAGAACTGACCCTACTATACTGTGCAGTCGAAAAAATCAAAAACAAACAATGCTTATGAGCGAAATTTAAAATACAAAATGGCGACAATTTCCCCATCTTACCATATATATATATATATATATATATATATATATATATATATATATATATATATATATATATATACATATATACAGAGAGAGAGAGAGAGACCATTAATGCGTTGAAAATATTAACATTTTGATATCGAACAATTTAAGACTAAAAACTGCCTGCTATAATGACATTCCAACAGTAACCCAGTAAACTACGGAAAAAGAGCCAGCAATTTTGGTACTTAAAACTCTTATAATAATAATATTAATAATAATGATATATATATATATATATATATATATATATATATATATATATATATATATATATATAATAAGCGTTTCACCCCAAGCAAGGCGGGAAGCAACTAGCACGCTAGGGGTTACAGAGAGTTGGAGCGAAAGCAAAGAGGACTGATGGAGGAGGAATGAAGAGAAGGATAGGGGATAGATCAGGGCACCTGGAAATGTCGATTGACATTACATTTGAATAGTTGGAGATTATAGCTATCAGGGAAACAAGAAAAGGGGAGTGAGTCTCACAGGCGAGAAGTGTGAGACATGAAGCTATTGAAGTAAAAGAGACGGCTACATTTAACAGTTTCGATATTGACAGGTGACAACGAGATGCCAGCCTAGTTGAACACTTAAATTCATGAAATCTGGGAACCAGCCAAAGCAGCTCATCGGAGCAATTACCCTGAACGTATTTGTAAAAAAGACAGTGGGAGGCGACGGTACATCTGTGAGAGAGAGACTGCTGACGAGATGCCAGATTGCGGCCAATTACATTGCGTATCCATCTCTGGACCTTATCAAGAACCCCAAGACAAACAGAAGGGGCTCCAGACCATATATGACATCAATACTCCATTCAAGGGCGAATCGTTGATTTGTAGATTTGAACGATCGACTCGAGCGAGACATTGAACGTTATTTTCAGTAGATACTTATATTTGAGTATACGCTGCTTTCATGCGCCCTCTTAAAACGATTTCTCCTGCAAAAGAGGACGCATAGTTGAAACTTCATTTTTCTTTAATTAGATTTAGAATGCCCAAGCCGGTAGGCGAACTATAATACTGTTTATATAGTGTGAGAATAGAAATCAATACTACATAGTATTTGACAGGTTCATGCCTTAATCGATCATCATGGGGACGAACCGATGAAACTGCCAATCACAATTCTGCTTTGATTGCTTCGTTAATCCTGTTTATATCAACATATGCTCAACAACCGATATTCATAATTTTCCCCGCAAACATACCAACTTTTAAACGACACACACACACAAACACACACACACAAATATATATATATATATATATATATATATATATATATATATATATATATATATATATATATATATATATATGAGGCGTATGTCATTATCTACTGATATAAGGTGTTTTGGTTATTATAGTGTGACATTTCTAAATTTTTACCAACTACAAAATTGACCTTTTTAAGATAAGCATGTTTTTCCCCAGTCTATAATATAGATGTTCTTATATTTTCTAAGAATTCTGCTCTGAAAAACTAAAAATAAAAAAAAAATGTGCTTTTCAGTCGCATTTTTTTTTTTTTTTATGTATCGAGCAGGTCTACCTTGAGGTACTCACATGGAAGTGGGTGATTTACTTAGTTCAAAATATGTTTCGCTTTTCAGCGAGGAAAAAAAGTAAAAGTTGAATTAGGTACATTCGGTAAATTTGATGACTAAAACTAAAACCTCTGTAAAGATTAATTTCATGTTTTCACTGTTGTTTTCGATGTCTCCACCCCCACCCCAGCTTGACAATGTATATTCTTTCCAATTCAATTTCATGTACGCTGTTATAACTAACTGCAGCAATATCGATTGTCATCAGGGAACTGACCTTTGTTCCTAGCTAAGTTTTGGTTTGATTTGTTTTGTTTTACGGTATATCAACCTGAATGGGTTATTTAAGATTTTTATTGCTGGCAATATATATTTTTTTTTCAAAAATGCATCGCTGATAATTTTTTTTTTTTTCCCTAAAATGTATTGTTGGTAATATTTCTGTTTTTCCAACAATGTATTGCTCGTATTAAAACCTATTTTTACAATTTCATAGTGTTTTGGCCCCAGTTTGGGTGTTAACTATTTGCCCATAGCTGGAACCCAGCAGGTGCTACCACCCTGGCTCAGGGTTGCCTTGGGAACAGCAGCAATTAAGAAATAGTTCCATGCTCCTCAAAACCTCAAATCAGAGGCCTTGCTGTCGGGTGTAGTTTATCGTCTTACACAGGACGCGGATGTAGTTTATTGTCATACCCAGGAGTAGTTTATCGTCTCCTAACTAAGCGTTTCTGTAGGTTAATAACATAGTTTAGGGGGCTTATTTCTTTAGTTTTGTTCTGTGTGTTGTCTTCCTTTAAGACTTGGCTTTCTACAAATTCCTGTTCTTTGTAGCTCTTGCTACTGTTTGTCTTTTTGTTTCTCTTTTCTGTAAGACATTCTCCTTACTCACATTTTCAGTCTATGTTATTCTCGTCATCGATCGGTAAAATTCCATTGCTGTCGCCTTAATTTAATTGTCCTTTCAAGTGACAATTTAAAATCAAAATAAAAGAAAATCATAATTTAATAGTTAATTTTTTTTTCTACTTTCAAGTTAAATTCCGGTATATATGTTTTGTGAAGTACGGTGGCCGTTAATAATTAAGTATAACTCAAGACTTCAATGATAAAATAAAACAGTATTTAATTACAACCACAAATAAATACTTAACAAGAACAAAGAAGTAAAAGTCAACCAAAGATAATTAACCATTTCAGCAAATACCTTTTTAGTAGAGGGGATCGGATTAACGTCCGGTAAATCCTAAATCAAAACCCCAAATTACTGACGCACAATTCAAACTAATTCGACTGGATATTTCCAATCAATAGTCGCTCAATAATCATTGTAATCAGTAGCCTGGCACCGCTATTTATACACCTAGCGGAAAACATATATTCCTAAGACCAGAGAGTCACGATCGAACCTCGGTGTTGGTAGTTACTCATTTCCTTCATATATGACAATATGACACAAAGCAACATTTAAAAATGAATTATCTTAACATCTTAACATTATCCAACGTTATAAAAATTTTGAGCTGCGATTTAATATTTAATCTATACTGCGAATACCTCTGGACATTCTGCCCAGCTATGAAAAAAGAATTTACAATGATACTGATATGGTTCTACCGAATGATTTTTAAAAAATCATGGTGAATGTTAGTAACCACAATTTTTAAGGAACTACAAAGAAAATCTCCGTTGAAATATCTGGGACACAAGATAAGATAAGTGGACCAGAAGAATTTAACACTCCCAAAAGCAAGAGCACAAGGAAAACAGCAAGTAAGCAACTTAGAAAGATTATATTGCTAGATCTGTTGCTAGGAAATTTAATTCACTGTGTTGTTCAAGACAATTCCATCCACCAGAATCCTTCTGACATATTTATTATACGATCGTTTGTCAATGCTTAGAATGTTGGTGTTATATTTGGCATGGTATCTCTGTTATGTATTTAGAGACTTGATAAATTATAAAAATAATATGCAATGTTATTGGTCTTGGCCTGGCCTCTCGGCTTCAGTCACTTTCCCTAAAGCAGCTTCTCTGAAATGTTTCTATAAATATTTTCATAGTAATTGTTCTTATGTGCTTTGCGATTTGATACATTGCCTTTCAGAATTTAAGCGCAGTACAAGATTGGCGAGCTAGGTTTGATCATTATACATGTGAAATTGTTAAATATAAGCACGAGTTCTATGCTAAACATTTCTTCTATCACAATTATGGCTGAAATCTCTTTCGGCATTTTGATTTCAAGACGACTTTTGATCATCAAAAATTTAGATGCAATACAAATCGTTACCGTTTGTCGTTTTAATTCCGATTGATTATTTGCCTTCTCTCCTTAATGTTTTTTTCCTTTTCTCTTATTCTTTCATTCTTAGTAACCCCCCCCTTGCGTCTTAGTGGCTTTATTACCTTGATTCGGGTGAAATGATTAAAGAAAGTAAACGATCATGGGTGAAGAGAGAGCAGTACATGGACAAAGAAGGTTGATAAAGGCTCAAAGCATAGAGCAATAAAAAAAAAAACAATTTGAGTTTGACCGTAATCAGTCACATCCTGAAGAATCATTACGCATAAAAGAACATTCTAGAACTATTTAGATAATTACGTTAATCCCAAAAAATTTTTACAAAATATATTACCTATTTATTTAACATCAAAAGGAAAAAAAATAAGTTTGAACTACGCTCTGAAGAACTTTTGGAAAATTTACATTAGCTTCATATATTTGAAGCATATTAGATTAATTCAGAACATATCCTGGGAGCACACCGCCTGCATACGGATAGAAAACGAATTTAAGAGTTATACAAAAATAGAAAGGCAATGAATATCTTCTCAGCGGACTTATTCACCTTATAATATTAGAGGAATCTGAAAGAATTAGGACTGCTATCGGTCACAATCATAGCAACATAAGAAATCAGGGTTGCATATTAATTTACTCAACATTTTCGTTTTATGAAAATTGTGTTGAGTGAGCACTCGCTTAATTTCGTCGTTCTTTTTTGACGAATATCAATTTTTGGTAAAAATTGAATTCATAATTACACACACAAACACACACATATATATATATATATACACACACACAAACACATATATATGTGTGTGTGTGGGTGTGTGTGTGCGTATATATATATATATATATATATATATATATATATATATATATATATATATATATATACACACACACACACATATATATATATATATATATATATATGTGTGTGTGTGGGTGTGTATAACCTGAACAAAATGAACTATGAAATCACCACAAATATTCTTAAATATTTATAATTGATAACAGAAGCCACTGGTTTATACCAACAGCTTCCCATACTTAATACTTCTCGTTTTCACTCTCATGTGGTCATGTGTGAAGTCGAGAACTGCGGTGCGATTTTTGCTTCCCCGTCTCGTATACACGAGTTTGTCGTTGCTTGGAAATCTTTCATGCAGCCAAAACAGACTATCATTATTGCTTTGTCCGTGTATTATTTAATGTAGTGAATTTTAATTGCCATCTTTGAAAATGGCTTATGTAAGCCGAAAGCTTAGATAGGATTAAAAAGCATGTATCAATATGGTGATTTTCTTTCATCTTTTTATGATAATGTTATTAAGCTTATCAGACCCTATGAAAGGAATTTACTTAAAATAAATAAACAAAACTTCTCTATTTTATTTAATGAAACATGTATCAATATATATATATATATATATATATATATATAATACTGATACTGGTACTCTCCTATCGTTTTCGACGTATGAGGTTCAAGCAACTCACTTCCCGGAAACTGACAGCCAGACTACCTGCACAAATCATTTGATTATAATGGTAAAGGCTTCGTGCAGAACCAACAACATTTTTTGGAAGAGCCGAATACAGGTAAATGGTGCACAATGTGCCACATGGTTCCCAAACAATCACCCGTAGATTTTAAATCCAGAGTTATCCTAGACGGGTTGGAACCCATTGCTACAGAACCCTGTCTGTTCTGATATTTAACCATACCTGGTGGGTAGAAGAAGAGGAATCATACCTTCCCCAAAGGTATTAGCACGTAAATGAATGCAATGTGCGCGACTTGAATTCGAACTGGGCTCTCCGGTTCCACAATCCTAGACGGTATTCATTACAGAGTATATATATATATATTTAAGCAAAAGCATGTTTGGTTGAATTGTCTAGAGACATCTCTATTTATTTTTATTTAATCCTCTCAAACTTACGGCGCCTTCCTTAATGAGTTTAACAGCAACATTAAGAAATTAACACGTGAATTTGAGAGGATTAAACAAAAATAGATATAATATCTTTAGATTATTCAACCAAACATACTTGAATGAAGATTTACTATATATATATATATATATATATATATATATATATATATATATATATATATATATATATATATAAAGAATTATAGTCTTAAGGTGTGCTATATTTATGGAATAAAGTGCTCAATATCAGAGATAGAGCGTGTGTAAATATAAAAGTGAACATAGAAGTCAACACTTAGAGGCGACAGTCTGTTTCATGCTATATGCAATCGTCAGGCCACGTATATATATATATATATATATATATATATATATAGAGAGAGAGAGAGAGAGAAAGAGAGAGAGAGAGAGCGCATTTTTTTAATTTAAGCTTTTTTTAAATTTTTAATTTAATTTTTCTCTTTCTTTACAATTTTCCGATATGACATGATACTAAGGGTTTTTTTTTTTTTAATCACGTCATCACATCGAAACTGTGTGTCAACTAAGACTGTATGCTGGGGGATAAAGAAGAAATCGTTTCATAACTTTCCAAAGAGTAAATGTATGATAGTAAATGTAATATACGCGACCGAAGTTCGAACTCGGGTTGCCGATTTACATAACCCATGCGTCAGGCTGAAACGACCGTTTCTTGTTCGATAACGGAAGTAATGCTGAGTCTGATCATGGTGGGTGCAGCTTGGGGAAATCCGGTAATATAACTCTATTATTTACATTCGGGCCATTTCAGCCACATATAGGCACGAAAGCACATTAGATTTAAGAATCCATGTACTTTACACAGGGTTTGGTGCCATAATAAATATGTAATACAGATAATAATTATAAATAATTATATAGTAATAATTATCTAGTAGAGATTTTGACTCAGTGGAAAACATGGCGGGAAATAACTAAACTGAGGCGAGATATCCCTAGACATGCAGAACAGAACGACAATAAATCTCGCAAGAAACAGTTCGGTTATAAATACCCTAAAGTTTACTCAAGTCAATAAACACATGAAGGGTCGATGGTGCAACTACCGAAAAGTTATGATAATAACAACAAAGATGGCGACCATAGTCCACTTGTAAATAATGATAGCTCTTTGTCCCACAAATTCAGACATCAAAAAATATATTAATTATATACAAAAATCGAAAATATTTAACCTGTCGTAAAAAGGAACCCATCTAAAGGTAAGTAATGGTATCTTTGCTTCATGTCGACTTATGGAAAAGACCAAAGGGGACAATTTTGGTTTGCTATGTTATCGTTTTCAATCGTAACGTCATTCAAAAATCAAGGGATTAAATTTGTATTTATAACTTTTGGGAATTAAATTTATCAGCTATAATAGTTTTCAAAGATAACTTTTTATTACATAGTAAATCAATCATAAACACGTTGGATTTCTTTTAAAAACAGTATTTCAAACAAAAGGATCGTAACACTATTAGCACTTTTATTATTATCTGTATATTAAGTTGGTGCAAAAATAATGACGTAATAATGTCGTTTTTTCACGTATTTTTAACGTCAAAAAACGACATTATTACGTCATTATTTTTGCACCAACCTAATATTTCAATTTCAATTTAACGAGAGTAAAGAAAGATTTTTTTTTGTCCCACTCAGATTTATAGTTAACACATTCCGTGAAAATTTGGAGTAATAGCTAAAAACAGGTGTCATTTTTTTCGAAATAATAATTATACTATTTTATTAATTATTAGTTAATAACAATTAAAAAAATCCTGCCACAAGCATATGAAAAGCTCCTAAAAAGCCTTAAAGCAAATATATCCTGATTTCAAGTAAGAAAATACTTTTGCAATATCAAAAACATCCTGTCTAATTTTAATGAAATTGCTCTCGGCAAGTGTTCAATTGTTTGGGTATTATGTGTTGCTTAAGCTGTATATCGGAAAATCACACATGCAAATAATAAAATTGCTCTCAGGAAGTATTCAATGTATAGAAGACTTTTAAATTTGTTGTGTATTATGTGTTGTTTAAGCTGTATCTCAGAAAAAAATACATACATATATACAAGATTAAAGTTTTAGTATTATAGATTTCAATTAAGATATTGAAAAGTTACTGGGCCCACCTCTATATCGAACAGTGCATTGCAGTATGTACAGATTGTCAATTTGCAGTATGTAATTAGGATGAATAGAGACAACTAGCAGCTAACATTTGCTGTTGACATACTATGTGCCTTTGACATTTTCACTTCTCGCCCATGACTAATGTCAAAGGACAAATATTGACGTTTCTCTAAAGCACAGTGAAATAACAAATTTGATTTTGCATGGGTCATTTTCATATATATATATATATATATATATATATATATATATATAGAGAGAGAGAGAGAGAGAGAGAGAGATAGGGGGAGAGGGGGAGAGAGAGAGGATGTGGAGAGAGAGAGGTAGTAATCCGTTTGTATAATCCAAGTGAATTCTATTAACACATGAAATTTTAAATATTCGATGTTACAACTGACTCACGAAAAAGCCTTCAATGTTTATTTTCTAAAATTAAGATAGTATGAAGTGTGTGTATATATATATATATATATATATATATATATATATATATATATATATATATGAATGGAGATCAACGTGTTTTAGTGGACTCAGCAATTTTCCCTCTCCTTGTCTGAATCATTTTCAAGAAGCGAGAGCAAGATCTAAAAGGTCAGCCAATCTAACAGTGATCTCATGTCACAATTCTCACACCTGCTCCATATGTGACCTCCTTTGTAAATCACTAGCGGGTCTTAAATGTCACTTAAGTTTATCGCATAAACTTTCATAACTGAATCAATAAGCTGGCAGATCCTCATACGTCGAAACCGACGGGAGAGTCCGTTATTATTATTATTATTATTATTATTATTATTATTATTATATATGTGGATATGATTGAATAAATTATAAACGTTATGCCTGCTTATTTTTATCATAATCTTTTCATATAGACATATATTTTCCGTATACTACAATTAAATAAGGCAAGCAATCCACTGTAACAGTGAAAGTCACTTTGATTTCCCAAGTCGTTTCCATCTCTTTCTGAGATCATCATCGGGGGTGCAATTACTCAGGCAAAAATATGTGCACCTATCTATTACTGATTTTTTTTTTCTTTTTGCGTTTAAATGGTATGGCTGCAGAGAGTTATGCATTAGCGTTCATTAGAATGCTGCCTAAATAAACACACACAAACACACACACACACACACACACACACACATATATATATATATATATATATATATATATATATATATATATATATATATATATACTAGTAGCATGGCCCGGCGTTGCCCGTGCTTGTTTCAAAAATCGTACGAGTCATTCAGCAATCGCTATCACTTAAAATTTTTTGCCCTTCCTTGCCTTTAAAGGAGTGCCCTTTGCCGTGCTGATGTTACTACATGCCTTACTTCTTGCTTATCTCACATTGCGAATTTTTTCTAAGCTCTATACTAAACATAAAATCTGTTACGAAAAAAGAACTAAACACAATGAACACAAAACGATCAGCTTTAAAAATGGACTCGTAACTGGAAAAACCGAATGAAAAAAGAATATTAACAACAAATACTTTTTCACACACAAAACCGGTCTGCCGAATCAGAATCAACGTTAAGTTTAAGCAAGCGAATGAGCCAATTGGTGTAAGGTGCCATGCAGATTTAAATTTTTCCCACTTGTGACGAATGCAGCTACAGATTTTTTTGCATGCTAGCATGCTAGTTAACATACGTGTCAGTCAGCTTTTGGCTCACACGCTGAGCAATAAAATCTTCCTGACTATATGTGGCATCCAGCTATAGGCTCGCATGCTGGCCAGTACGAAATGGCTGCAAACTTCATGAAAACTGACGTAGAAGCATGAAAAAATCGATTATTTCTACTATCGATGGGAGTTGGGAAATGCCTTCCTGCTAACTTGGAGCATGTGCATGTACGTTTTGGTGCAAATCCATCGAAAATTGCGGCCATGCATTCACTACACACACACACACATCCTGAGTTTTATACATAGAGATGTGTGTGTATATATATATATATATATATATATATATATATATATATATATATATATATATATATCTGTGTGTGTTTGTGTGTATATACATATATATATATATATATATATATACATACATATATTTATAAATATATATATATATATATATATATATATATATATATATATATATATACACACACACATACATACAGAAATGCGATGAGTAAGTTATCGACATTTTTATTTTTATATTTGAGCATGCGCGTTTTTTATGTTGTCGACTGCAGATTATAGCAGGGTCAGTTAGGCAACTTCTGTGAGAAAAAGGTCACCATGACGCAATTGTCTCTGTCATAAATTTGGAAACGGTATGCTTGACATTCGCACCGGAAGCTCAAATACGAGCGTTTCAGTGTGTTTAGGTGACAATCTGAGTACAGAGTAGAGGATTCAGAACGAGTTGGATGAGTATAATGGTAAATACGAAGGTACGACAGCTCGAAATTTGTTGGTGATGTCCTCAGACTCAACATTGAGGCCTACATCATGCGATTTGAGGAGTTAATGCTGCCTTGGATCTGCTATAAAATCTTATGTGTGGCAAATGGACTATGCACCACCCCCCACAAGCAGGAGAACCAAAACACGGCTATCAGAAAATTTCTGTAACGACATCACCCCTTGCGAGATACCAACAACACTCCTTGTAACGGCAAAGATGAACTGAAGGCAAGAATTATGACAACATTAATGAAGTTAAAAAAGGACAGCCTCAAGAAGAGATGCGAACTCGTCTGAAGGCCTTGGGTGAAACAATGGCGATTTGATTGAAAAAATTTACTCTACAGTATTTCAAGATATTTTTTTGTAATCTTGATAAATACAACCGGTTAAAATGTGATGTCAATGTTATTTTCATTTTTTCTGCGTCTTTTAGACGCCAATTTATCCATCGCACCCTGTGTGTGTTTGTATGTATATATATATATATATATATATATATATATATATATATATATGAGAACAAATATATATATATATATATATACCCATATGAAAAGAGAACGAATCGAATATATATATATATATATATATATATATATATATGAAATGAGAACGAATCGAATATAAATTCCGACGTTTGTAACATCAATACAATAGTAGAGCAATATTCTTTATTAATATATATATAGAGAGATACATACACACATGTGTGAGCGTGTATATATATATATATATATATATATATATATATATATATATATATATATATATATATATATATATATATATTTAAAAGTCTGTTTCGTCGCTAGAATGACTTAGTTTCATTAATCTGACACTGGGTGTGTGCTCAAATTTAACATTTCGAGATGATCCTTTTGCAAAATCGATTGAGGACACCACTGACATTCTTGGAGAAAAATGGTGATAACTCATCTGAACTGCTTCTTTTCTCCTTTTTATTTATTTATTTTTTATTTTGCTTGATTTATACTTTCTTTGTCGTTTTCGGTTTTCGATCGCTGAAAAAGAAACATACCATTCGAATATTGAACCAAAAAAATAATGAAATTCTTTCAGAAAGGAAAAAAAAATGTTAAAAGATTTCTGTGATCAACTTCAATATTTTTTTTCTTTCGATCAGATAATCACAAGCGAGCATCAGATGAGAAATGATCGTCAAGATCTTCCTGTATTCAACCTGCAGTTGGAATCCGCTTGGTTGCTGTAAGACAGCCTTCAATCTGTCGAAATGACTAAGAAAGATCAGCGAAAATACCAATACAACGCTATCTACAGAAACCTAATCAAGTAAAAAAAAAAAAAAAAAGATAATTTCTTTATCAGGATTCTTACTGCTTTGAAAAGTAACTTATGCGGTATCCAAAAACTAAATTTCAAATGGTAGATATTGCATCAGTTTAATCTAGTGCCTTTTGAGTCTGGCCACAGGTGAATGACATAAAACTCCAGGGAATAGCAAATAGACACGAATTAGATCAACAAAATTCAGGAAGTTGGGAAGAGACTTGATCACCGACCTCCTGAAAGCAAAAGAATATTGTGGCAAATAGAATGTTTTAATATAATCCATATAACGGAAATTGTATATCCATCAATATTTCCATAATTTTCTGTTTAATTGATTGTATTAGAAGCATTTTTATTTATAAATTCATTTCGGTTGTTTGAATTTTTTTGTTTCATTATTGGCATGTCAACTGCTTAGAGGTCATTTAACTACGAAATTTAATTTTTTTGGTTAAATTTAATAATTTATTTTACAAAAAGCATTGATAGTATTTTTTTTCTTCAAAATATATTGCGGGAAATTTTTCATTTACAAAAATGTATAGTGGCTTCTGTTTTTCTTATCTTTTTTAAAAGTAATGTATTTTTCCTATAGTTTCTTAAAATGTATTGCTATAAGTATTTTTTTCATTTCTTTCTTAAAGTGTATTGCAGCTAATGATTTTTTTTTCTTAATGTGTATTACAGGCAATGTTTTTTATTTTCTTTCTTACAGTGTATTTCAGGCAATGTTTTTTATTTTCTTCTAAAAGTGTATTTCAGGCAATGTTTTTTATTTTCTTCTAAAAGTGTATTTCAGGCAATGTTTTTTATTTTCTTCTAAAAGTGTATTTCAGGCAATGTTTTTTATTTTCTTCTAAAAGTGTATTTCAGGCAATGTTTTTTATTTTCTTCTAAAAGTGTATTTCAGGCAATGTTTTTTATTTTCTTCTAAAAGTGTATTTCAGGCAATGTATTTTTATTTTCTTTCTTAAAATGTATTGCAGGTAATGTATTTTTATTTTCTTTCTTACAGTGTATTTCAGGCAATGTTTTTTATTTTCTTCTAAAAGTGTATTACAGCTAATTTTTTTATATTCTTTGTTAAAGTTTATTACAGGTAAAGTATTTTATTTTATTTCATGAAAGTGTATTGCAGGTAAAGTTTTTCATTTTCTTTCTTAAAGTGTATTGCAGGCAATTTTTATTTACTTTCTTAAAGTGTATTGCAGCTAATATTTTTTTATTCTCTTTCTTAAATTGCATTGCAGGTAATATTTTTTTATTTTCTTTTTTTAAGTGTATTGCGGGTAATGATATTTATTTTATTTTCAAAGTGTATTGCAGGCAATGTTTTTATTTTCTTTCATAAAGTGTAATGCATTAAATTTTTTGTTACATTAATACATTAAATGAGTATTGCTGGAAATGTTTTTTTTTTTTGTTTTCTTTTCTTTCTTAAAGTGTAATACAACAATGTTTCTTGTTTCTTTTCTTAAAGTGTATTGCACCTAATATTTTTTTATTCTCTTTCTTAAAGTGTATTGGGGAAATTTTTTTTCTTAAAGCATATTGCAGCTAATTTTTTTTTTTGATTTTCTTTATTAAAGTGTAATGTTTTTAATTTTTCTTAAAGTTTATGGCAGGTAAGGTTTTATTTTCTTTATTTGAAGTGTAATGCAGGCAATGTTTTTATTTTATTTTTTTCTTAAAGTGTATTGCAGGTAATGATTTTTATTTTCTTTCTTAAAGTGTATTACATGTAATGTTTTTTATTTTATTTCATGAAAGTGTATTTGCAAACGGTTGTAGGGAGATGGCGTTGCATATAGCTGAGATAGCTGACTGAGTTGAGAGTGACTGCGACACATATAAGAATGTTTAGGAGACCCAAGAGAGAGTTCCCTAGCCAGCGGGAGATATTCGCGGACATGAATTCCTAGGCCATGCATGTGGACATTAGAGTCCTGCCTCAAGAGTGGCAGATAGCCAGGAATCGATAAATCAGATTGAAGAGTTAGTTTAGTTTCACAGAGAGCTAGGATGTGCGAAGACTTTTCGAAGAAGTATGATTCCTCACTGGAAAAAGTTGGTGCGAATAGCACGAAAGTTAAAGAAAGGTTAAGTTGTTTAGGTGTTATTTGTTGAGCTGGTTTAGGTTTATATCCTTTGGTTTTTTATAGTCATATTGGTAAGGAAAGGCTTGAGATAGTAGTCGGTCATCTAATGTAACATTTGCAGGAGGGGAACTGGTAGAAATTGCCTCATAGTGTAGCCTCGGGTCACCGACGGTACTTGCATGGACACCCTTCCATGCGCGACATGGTACTGCAAGAACCCCGATATTAAGTAAATGTTGATCAGAGCAGCCTCTCAAGACGCCACGCAAGAGTTCGTGCTTCTAACAGCAATCAGAAAACTGCCAACTCGGTACCCTCAGTATGATGAGACGTTACCACCATCCACGCAAAATTCATGACAGCATCGCTTTTAAGGCTACAGAAAACAAAAGAAACCCCTTCATAAACATAAATCAAGGTATGAGCCTCTAGTCTTTTTCAAGAGAAAGGGAGAAGTATGAACCGGGCGATAAGAAAGGCTATCTACTCCCATTAAAAAAAAGCAGAAAACAGTAACGGTTTAGTTTTCCATATAAATTATTTCAAAAAATAAAATTCCATATAACTTATTTAGAGAGTTGAGCTGCTGCCCACAGTTTTCCCAACACAATGTGTGCCGGGGACTTAAAAAATAAATAAAATAAAATAATATTATTAAGTTTTTTACTTAGTATAAGACTGAATACCAACTCTTTCAAACTGTGTTCTCATAAATCCTCAGTCAGTCTACACCAAAAAGAAAAAACTTCATTAAATACTGAGACTACAATCAATTAACATTAATACGATTCAATACGAACTCGTATATATATATATATATATATATATATATATATATATATATATATATATATATATATATATATATATATATATATATATATATATATATATATATATATATATATATATATATATATATATATATATATATATATATATATATATATATATAACGTTCAAGAAGATATTGCAGGGAATCAAGACAAAGAAATTAAATTGAAACAAAAATATACGTATCTTTCGAAAATGATTGAATTGGCTCATTTTAAAACCGACAAGTTGGCCTAACCCGCGGCTTTCGACAAAAAGTTCGACTTCAAAGATATGCCACTACACGCCATTGCGGTGAGCTTAAAGGAGTGTGCAGCTTTGGCTTTCTACTTCCTTCTTCTTTTTCTTCTTTTTTCTTCATTTTCTTTTGTTTTTTTTGTTTTATTTTTTAACTTCCTTTCCCGCTCTTGATTCGGCTACCCTTTTACACAAGCTTGATTGACTCTTTTGCCTTTAATATGTCATGGACGTGTCAAATACTATAAATTTATTTCCCCGGAGGGCGTCTCAGTAATTTCAACAGGTTCTGGTTCTGTGTATAAGTGTTATTTTCCTTCCGATTTCTCCTTGCTCACTTTTTCCGTCCATGTTATTCCGGGCATTCTTCTGTAGAACAACTTCTCTGTTGTCTTGTGTCCTCTCTTCATCAGTAAGGAAATCGTCCAGCTTTCATTTTAATACAGGAAGATTTATGTTCCAGTTCTCTCTTATTTCTATCGAAACTGTGAGCATTAATTGACAACTAATGAAGTCTGAGGTTTTATCTGCATTCCTTATCCGGATATATTTTAATCCATATTATCTGCACTGATGAGTCAAAAGCAGTGTTTCTGTCAAGACTTTCATCAAATATTGCCATAGTCTTAAATCAATCATTCTATTGGGTTGAGTCGTAAATAATTCCCCTGCCTTTTTACAGTGAGGTTCACCCTTATAAAGCCCAAGAGCCACTGGAGCGAGACGGTTACAGAGTAAGAGGGACAGTTTATGCAGATATGTCGGGAAGCTAACGGTTATACTTAGACCTGAAATTGTAATGATCAAAAAAACATCTCCATGAGAGTTGGCGGGTGGTAGCACCTGTTAGGGTCCAAACTTTGGACAAATAGTTAACACCCAAAATTGTGTAAGCGTCCTTGGTATGACGATAAGCTACATCCGCGTCCTGGGTAAGACGATAAACTATGTCCAACAGCAAGGCCTCTGATCAGGAGGTTTTGAGGAGCATGGAACCACCTCTTAATTGCTGGTGTTCCCAGGTCCACCCTGACCCGGGGTAGTAGCACTTTTCAGGGTCATAGCTATGGGAAAATAGTTAACTCCACAATCTGACTCAAAACACTATGGAAGTGTAAAAACAGATTTTAATACCAGAAATTCTATTTAAAAAATTAGTATCAGCAATAAATATTTGAAAAAAGAAAATATTACCAGAAATAAAAAATCTTGTCAGCATTAAATAACCCATTGAGGTTAATATGCCACAAAGCAAAGCAAACTATACATTTAATAAATATATTACTAGCTATACATTTCTGAAAAAATTACCTGCTATAGATTTAAAAAAAAAAAAAAAAAAAAAAGGAAATTTTGTCAGCATTAAATAACCCATTGTGGTTGATGTGCCGTAAAACAAACCAAACCAAACCAAATCATAGGAATCGTTTCCACATAGCAATTGTTCCCGGGAAGAATCTACGCGAAAGGAACTTTCATCTCAGCAAAGGAATAGGAATAGGAACGGAATGATCATAGTTCGCTACAACTTGCGTAGCATGGCGGGTTGGAGGATATAAAATGTGTCACTCACGAGGACTCTTTTGGATTATATCGTGACTAAAGAGGGATGACTGGGCAGCTTCCCGGGCAAATTCATCAGTTACACGCCATTTTAGGCTTTGATCAGGCCCTTGTAAACATAGAGGATATCCGACCATTTTTCTCAGCATCTTGAGCGGTGGATCGTATTTACGATTTCAACTTGCGGCCTGGGTTGAGTTTAAAGCCCTGTAGCCGCTCAACGCACGTGGTATCCCTTAGAGAATATTAATTCAGCGTGATTGATTATAGTTCAAAATCCGAATCGGTGGTGATAGAATGATTATTAATTTTATTCCTCACGGAAATAACGTACAATTGCATTTGATTAAATTATTAGGTTGGTGCAAAAATAATGTCGTTTTTCGACGTTAAAAAATATGTCAAAAAACGACATTATTACGTCATTATTTTTGCACCAACCTAATATATCTTCACCATTATTGCCACTTAACAGGCAGCTTTTCGATAGCTTTTGAGTAA
This sequence comes from Acanthosepion lycidas, assembly GCA_963932145.1. Classification (NCBI taxonomy): domain Eukaryota; kingdom Metazoa; phylum Mollusca; class Cephalopoda; order Sepiida; family Sepiidae; genus Acanthosepion; species Acanthosepion lycidas. The sequence continues at coordinate 124,342,139 of OZ010581.1, forward strand.
GATTCCGCAGGTTTTGATGTGAACAAGTACCTGAAGTGATTTTATAAGGGCAGCTTAAATGTATATACAAGGCCGATAGTATGCGGCTCCCAGAGAAGATTGGACTCACTACTCAGTGGGAATTGTTACACCACTTAAAGGTGCCCAATTATATTTTATGATATTCAAATTGCAGCAGTGAACTACCGTGTGATAGATAGATATATAGATAGATAGATAGATAGATAGATAGATAGATAGATAGATAGATAATGAACAGAATGAGATAATCGAGCAATTTCGAGCAATAGGTTTTCCTTCATAGAGAAGAACGAAGTGATAAATGCCAATATATAAAAATCAAAAGTAAAAAATATTAAAGTAATCCAATTCCTAGACACGACGTGAGGTTTACTTCTGAGGAATTGACCCATGCTTCGAAGCTTGACATGTTTTTTTTAGTGAGATTTCCAACTACGATTAACGAAATCGACATGTAGAGAAAGATTGAAGCAGGAAGAAGTGAAGGAAGAAATCTTTTTATAAAATAAATAAAGACGATGGATATTTAAAGCAAAAAAAAAACGTAATATCATCAGAAAAATGAGATGCAATGAAAGGGTAAGATACGAGGAATGGTTAAAAATTTCTTGTTTCGGCTCATTTCCTAAAATCTGTAAAAGAGAGCGAAAATCAATTTGGGGGTGAGAATGGTCTGTGAGGATTTCAGATACCCAACTCTTATCACACACACACACATGATGAAAATATTGTTTTAAGGTTTACAATATATATTTGTGTGTGTGTTTGTATATATATGTGTGTGTGTGTGTTTGTATGTGTGTTTGTGTTTGTATGTATGAGAGTGTGAAATAAACGCTCTCCGCCAAAGCGTGTTTTTCTTATTAAAAATTTATATATAAATTGCTTTGTTTATGTTCCGGATACGAAACAGAGCGTATATTCTTTATTAAGATGTCTGGAATAGACAGGTCGATGGGCGTAATACACACTTTTTTTTAAATTAAAACTAAACTGGGGAGTTTATTTCGAATACGAGTATCCACTATAATTACATTTGACTTAAGGAAAATGTCGGTTTAAAAATAAATTCATTAATTCTTTAGAACTGTATCTACATATATAGTCTACAAATTTCCAGAGAGACCATTGAAAGTAGAAGACAGACCACTGAACTATGTAAATTTTTTTCACCTATCTTGGTAGCAAAGTCAACTACAATGGAACTTTAGATGATGAAATCATGCATCGGATTACTAAGGCTACCGGTGCTTTCGACAAACATTGCCATCGCTTGTGGAATGAGCTGGGTATTCGACGGGATGCGAAAATTCGGGCTTACTCAGCTGTTGTATTTACCATCCTTTTGTATGGCTCAGAGTCGTGTGGGTATCATATACGCTAGCTGGATGTTTTCCATAAAAGCTCTCTGCATGCAATCTGTGGAGTTAACCTTAAAGATAGGACATCTAACGTAGATGTGTTTAACTAGAGTAATATTGGAGGAATCGAGACTTTTCTCATATAGTCTCAGTTACGGTGGACTGGTCA
>OZ010581.1:124346189-124356189 GCA_963932145.1 Acanthosepion lycidas
GGATTAAAACTATACCTTCTCTTTATTATACTGATCCACGATTTAAAATGTTGGTTTTAATACAACAGATACTGAAATATCCGGCCAATAAGCCAATAACTTTGGTTTTTAACATACATGTTGTCAGCCGCAGTTTCGTAATACATCTTTTAACAGTAATGTATCTGAGTTTTATCATTGAATGCCTGGATGCGAATAAAATGATATATTCATCTTCAGCTATCTGTCAATATTTATGAGATGAGCTCAGATGGCACAGTGGATAAAGTCGTTAGTTAGATCCAGTGACAGGACCCAAAGAGTGTGAGTTCAATACCCGGTTAAGACAGTGAAAAACTTTCAGAGGTAAATTAACATGAAATAACTGATAACTGACATCCATTAAAAACATGGCACGTGGAACTAGAACAGTCTACGCCAGTGATCGAAATAAAGGGTTCAGTTCGACATTCCAACCACTTGAGGAAGGCCGAAACGTTGTAATAAATATGTCGACAAAGATGAAGACAATAGCCCGAATAATGTCATCTTCAGCTATAGCCATGAATTGAATTTTGGTCTTGAAAACAGAAATGTCGTGCGCACGTCAGTAACTGGTGCAATATGTTTTACTTCATCTTCTCGAGTTTATCTTGTCTTTACAAAGATATCGTTATAAAATCTGGAAAGATGGTAAACATAAACGAGATAAACGTGACAAGAAATCATGGCAATATTAAAAAGAAACACAAAATTAAATATAAAGCAACAAATACGAGCAAATGAAAAGCAAATGAGAAAAAAAATAAAACAATGGAAGGAAAGCAAACATTAGGTGGAGACAAAGAAAGAAGAGATTTTGAGAAAACCGAACGTGCACAACAAAAATCAACGAATGAAATCTTACCCCCCAAAAAAGTGTGGGACGAAAATAGAGGAAGAAAAAATGAACAGAAAAATATTTTAAAAAAAGCCAAATCGATATTCTTTAATTTTCTGATCTAGTTGACCCCAGCCGACGCACACAACGGACGCTAAATATGAATTGACATTATGGATTCTACTTGCATAGCTCAGCACGAATTTAAAAGTAACAACATGAACTGGGAAATTCTTTACTTTTTATTGCATCTACTACCAACTATGATGACATCTACTTCTTGTCAAGATATATATATATATATATATATATATATATATATATATATATATATATATATATATATATATATATATATATATATACTACACTACAAGAGTTTTAGGATACCACTAGTAATTACTTATAGTGGCACAAAAAGTAGTTTTGTACTTTAAATAATAAAACATTATTATACATGGTTAAAAAAAATTAAATTTATTATTTTTATAAAAAAAAAGTTTTATTATCACAAAAAGAAAAAAAAAGCATTTTATGATTAAAGTTTGCTCTCGTCAAAATATCCTCCTTTAGCTTTTGTTACTGCAGCACAAAATTTTGGCTTTCGTTACAAAAGTTTCTCAAAGTATAAATTTGATAATTGATTCCATTCTTTGCACAAGTTCTCTTTTCCATTTTTTTTCTTATGTCAATTCCACCCCATGCTAATTCTGGGGGTCCCTTCAAAATTTTGAAATGTAGTACACACACACATATATATATATGTATACATATATATATATATATATATATATATATATATATATATATATATATAGATAGATAGATAGATAGATAGATAGATAGATAAACCTAGTGAGCCAGACAAACCTACCCAGGTTTCACCTAAGCAGATCGTCAGGGAAAGCTGGCTAAAGAGGCAAAAGAGAAACAGCATATTTATAGGTGATAATCAAAATCATACCATGTGACCAAAGAAAAAGAAAAACAAGAAAAAACACACGTATACATGTTTCGTATATATATATATATATATATATATATATATACGAAACACACACACACAAATTGTGTACCTAAAAATGACAGAAGATCTTCCTTTAACTGGGTTCATTGCAACGACAATAATCTCCGTCTCATGGTTGAATCGTGAGTATTTCTTTTTTATTTACACCGATTTCTTGTAGTGATTATTTGTTTTTAATAAATTTATTTTATTTACACAACTTGACTTTTTCAGACTATTTTCCTCATTTTTGTTGCCATATTCACGATCACTCAGTCCTTGTTCGTTCCGCCTTTCTTCAGGGGATTGGAATTTCGAACTTAACAATTTTGTCCACCGGGGTAGCGTGTTCTAGTTCCACGTACCATGCCTCTTCGGGATATCTCAGTTACCTTTCTTTAACAGAACTCTTCAAGTTTTTGTTCACTACTGAAATAGCCAGTTATTGAACTAACAACTCTTTGGGTCAAGTCACTGGATCCAACAAGAGCTTTTAGCTACTGCGCCACTTGGCCTAGGGGATAAAAGCGTTGACTTGATTAATTAATCATAGCTCATGAAAGACTAAAATAAAGTTCAAATATATCCAACTTATTAAAAATGATCTTCGACCTCTCTGACCTTCTAACGTTGAGTAACTAAGTGCTTCACATTTTTCATGTACGATTTTATGTTCAAGTCTTTTTTCGCTTCTCTTTGGACTGTCATAGCTGAAACTACTCTCTCACATGCCAAAAGGTACATGGATTGAGTTGTATCTGTTCTAATAGATCTATTAAGCTCTAAGTTGAAATGATGATCCCTCTTGCTGTTATGAGCTCCTGATCCAGTTTTCCTCTCCACTGTTCCCTCTTTTTTAAACTTATCACCGTTCTCTTAATGGATATTGAACGGACTTTGAAAATGAAAGACAGAGTATGAATGTTGGTACCATTACTGACAGCCTGAATGATCTATTTCCCCTTACAATTGCTCATCTGGGAAGACAATGGGATGGCGCAAAACAATTTTAAGTCATTCTTTTTCTAGCTGAATAACTCAAAGTGTTTTTCAGTTTTTCTCTCACGGTTTCATTATAGCTAAACGTCTCTTCCGAAAACTTAGAATAGAGAAACTCAATTAATTTAGTGTTTATTTTAGATATTAAACATTTTTCGGGATGAAAAATTATGCTGTTACACGATTTGGACAATTTTGCTGTTACAGCCGATATATATATATATATATATATATATATATATATATATATATATATAGACAGGGAGAGAGAGAGGGAGAGGGTGTGATGGGTAAATTGTCCCAATTTACATTTTTAAATTTCGCGCGTGGGCGTTGTTCCTTTTTGGTTTTGTCGATTTGCACAGTATAGTAGGGTCAGTTGGGCACCGTCTACGAGACAAAGAGTACCATGATGAAATTTACCCCACCAGAAATATGGAAATAGCATGCTGTATTGCTTGGAATTCTCTCCGAAACCTCCAATACGGACATTTCAGAGGGGTTGGGTAAAAATCTGGAGACAGTTAAGACGATTCGGAAAGAGTTAGATGAGTCTAATGGTGATTACGAAAGTGTTTGGAGTGACGACGTAATGGCAACGTTATGCCTCCATCCATCTTCCCACATAGCCTCAGACTCAATACGGATGCCTTCATCAAGTGCCTAGAGGGGGTAGTTTTGACCTGTATCAAGAGGGTGGCTGCAGGAAGAACTTATGTCTGACAACAGGACTTTGCACCATGCCATACAAACAGGAGAACACAGTCATGGCTGTAAGATAATTTCTGCGACCACATCCCCACTTACATTTGGCCAACTAACTTTCCAGACTGCAACCTCCTTCATTATGATTATCGGAGTTGAGCGAAGGACCAACAAAATTCCTTTAACACCAAAGATGAACTCAAGGCAAGGATTATGGCAGCATTCAGCAACTTAAACAATGTGAGCGTCCAGAAGAGTTTCAGGAGACTCCGAAGTCGTCTGGCGGCCGTGAATGGCGAAGTTCTTGAATAAATTTATTCTTCAGTATTTCAAGATATTTTTGCGTAATGGTGGTAAATACATCTGTTAGAATGAGATAACGGTATTTATTTCTCTGTGTGGATATATATATATATATATATATATATATATATATATATATATATATATATTAATAATAATAATAATAATAATAATAGTAATAGTAATAATAATAATAATCTTATAAATATAAGTAAGTAGGTCTACTCGTCCGGAAAAAAACATTAGGTGTATTGGCTTGTAAATGAACAAACCAATTCCCAAGGAAATATAAGGAATAAAAAAGAAAGAACTAAGAACATGTAATTCAGGTCAAAAAAATCGACCAAAATCCAAGCTCAGAGTCCAAAGAAAAAAACCTCCAAAACGAGTAAAGTAAAAATAACTAAGCAAAGTGCTCGATACACTAAGTAAAGCAAATCTAACTATGAAACTAAAGAGCCAGGCAAACCTACCTGACGATACGCGTAGTTGAAGCCTAGGTAGGTTTTCCTGTGTCTTTAGGTTCGTAGTTATTTATATATATATATATATATATATATATATATATATATATATATATATATATATATATAAAAGTGAACATAGAAGTCAACACTTAGAGGCGACAGTCTGTTTCATGCTATATGCAATCGTCAAGCCAAAATCCCTATATTCCCCGTGTTACCTGTGTCTTAACGAAAAGTTTGAAATTATTAGATTTAAAAACAAGGCTGATCTCTTAAATCAGAGATATGAACTAACGGTTAATTGTAAACACCGTTATAAATTTAACTTATTATAGGGGTCGTATACTTTAAATGATAATGATACGTAGCTGTAAGTTGAATAGATTATAACTTTTATTACCTGATGGTCAATCTGACGATATGAATGTGTATGGTATAACTACATAATGTTACTCATTTTTCTGTATGTGTATGTATATATATGTATATATTTATGTGTAGTTATGTGTGTTTGTACTGCGAAATGTGTATGTTTGTATTTTAATGTATTAATATGTTGCTAAGTTTTGTATATATATATATATATATGTATATATGTATGTGTGTGTATTTGTTTGTGTGTTTATAGATATATGTGTGTATGTGCGTGTATGTATGTATATATATATATGTGTGTATGTGTATATATATATATATATATATATATATATATATATATATAAAGTAAGAAGGTGAAAAGGAGGATAAGAAGAAAAGAGGTTAAAAATATTGGTGTGTATGAGTATGTATATGTATTTGTGGATGTGGGTATGTGTGTGTATATATATGTGAGTATGTATCCTTATATGCATGTATATATATTTCTTTATGTGTGTATATATGTAAGTGTCTGCATGTTTATGTAGTTGTGTCTATATATGTATGTGTGTATGTGTATATATATATATATGTGTGTGTAGGTGTATGTGTATGTATGTGGATGTGTGTATATATATATATATATATATATATATATATGTATGTATGTGTGCATGTATGTGTATGTGTGCATGTATGTGTGGGTATATATATGTATGTGTATGTATGTATATGTATATATATATGTATATATGTGCGTATATGTATATATGTATATATGTGAATGTATGTAGGTGTATGTGTATGTATGTATATATATATATATATATGTGTATATGTTTGTATGTGTATTGTTATATTGTGTACCTAATTTTATTTACGTATATTTATGTTGATATGGATGTTTTTTTTTGTTTTTTTTTTTTTTGGTTTTTTTTTATATACATGTATGTTAGGATACGTGCATTTTTGTGTTTGCATGTATATCGAAGTATGTCTATGCATATGTATGTGTATGTATGTCTGTATATTTATATATGTTTTTGGTCAAATGTCGTTGCATTTATGTGTATGTACGTATATATGTGTATTTATTACTATAGATAAGTATTTTTATGTAGATATTCATGTGTATGTATATTTCTGTATGTGTGTATGCATGTATGTATGTGTATGTATGTGTATATATATATATATGTATATATATGTGTGTGTGTATATGTTTGTATGTATGTATATATGTGTATATATGTGTGGGTGTGTTTACTTATGTAGGTTTGCAGTTGTATATATGTATGTTGACACCTACTATATATGAAATTGTTTATGTGTACGTGTAGGTAGGGAAACTTGGGTATGTCATTACGGCCACATGAGTTAGGATATATGTGTGTATATATGTTTATTTTTGTGTATTGCTGTGTATATATATATTTATTTGTAAATATGTGTACACATATTTGTGTGTATATTTGTGGGTACATATAGGTATATGTGTATGTATGTGTATGTGTACTTGATTCCATGGAAATGTATACGTATGTATATGTTTATGTATGTATGTGTAGATGTTTCGGTGTGTATGTATGTATGTATATTTATGTATATGTGTGAGTATGTGTGTATGTGTATGTATATATGTATATGTATGTGTATATGTCTATATATGTATATATGTGTGTATATGTATATATGTGTATATATATATATATATATATATGTTTGTATGCGTATATATGTGTGTGTATGTGTGTGTGTGTGTATATACTTATATGTATATGAGGTGGACATCGTAGCTACCGATGGGTGTTGAATTTAATGTCCGTTTTTTTTTGTTTTTTTTTTTTTTTTACATACACTATATTTTAATATATTAAATAATATTAATTTTGATCATTTTTATCTTTGTATATTTACTCGCTTAAATTAGATTTCAATAGGTTGTTAACATTCATGCAGTGACATTTTCTGTCTTAAATATTTATCGGTTGGGGTATGCAACTGTCTGGGTCAATGTCTGTGGATGTGTGTGCATGTATTTATATGTATCTATGTGTATGGAAAGTGCATCCACTTTTAATTATGTATGTATGTACGTGTGTGTTGGTTTCCCTTCTCCCATTTTCCCCCCCTTTTTTTTTTTTTTTTTTTTTTTTTTCATGACAGACGGCGGAGATGTTCTCTGTCTTATCCCCTTTTTTGTGTGTGTATATGTCTTGGTGCTTATGTATTAGAATCTGACTGCGTTTGTTTTACGCGTGAGTTTGGGACCCCATTTACACATCATGAGGATTAAAATGTATACATTGTAAAAAGACCGGATATTAAATATAGCTAAAGTAACTTCAATGAAAAAATAAATTGAATAACATATATATTTCTTCTTTTCCCCTCAGTAATTTTATAGTTGTAAACTTGATAGCGAATAAATGTTAAATTTTGGTTTTGTAATTAGCAGTTTTAAATTTTAATATTAAATTTTATCATATAATTTAGTAATTATTCGTTGCAATAAATTATTTTTTAATACTAAACATCTGAATAGATATTATAACATGACTTCGTTATCGAGCTTTTTGAATTTTCCTGTAATTGTGTTCTGATTGGTCTACCTAGCCTCTGTAACAACGTTTTCCCCTTACGTAGAATATTAATTAATTTGAAACTTTTAAAACCATTTATTTTACATTCAACGTCATCACTTGATAAGACACCGTAGGTGTTGAAACAAAATGGCTATTTTTGTAGTGATTTTATAACATATTTATGTTATAAATTTTTTTTTCTTTAAAAATAAATAATTATATCTGCTCTACTTTGTATTGAGCACTCTTTTAAGAATAGTAATTGTTGGTTATTGGAATTCATTCCATATATACCAATCATATACTTGGATATATATATATATATATATATATATATATATATATATATATATATATATATCCCAATTTGTTCATTATATATATATATATATATATATATATATATATATATATATATATATATATATATATATATCAATGTGTTCATTCAGTATTGCTGCCACAACTGTTATGGTGTTTCCGCTATGTATTTAGACATTTCTAAGATAAAAGATAAAGAAGAATTTGCAATTTTATAGGTGTATACCTGGCATCGCAACATCAGTCGCTTTCCCATCGTCTTGACGTATCTTCCCTGTGCCTTTTTATAAATATTCTTATAATTATTGTTCTGATGGGATTTGGTACCATTCTCTGGTACCATTCCTTTACAAATTTAATCACAGTACTAAATTGCAGCTAAAACCAAAAAGGATAGGAAGTTCAGAGAAGCCATGATCGCCCACGTCCTGAACAAACACTGCATACAAAGGTCATAACAATCCAAGTAAATAAAGTGAGTACTTTGAAACGAATTCAGGCGCTATTATTAATTTTACGTTTCTATTAAATTGTTGAATACTTCCCTTACCGATAAATATAAATCTACTGCCTGTTTGGAATTAGGCAGAATGGATAGCACCTGTCCAAGTATGAAACGTTGAAGAAGGCTGTCATTTCCTGGAATTAAGCAGAAACTGTTAAATCTAGTGGCCAAGGCTGTGACCATCAAACAGATCCGTTAGATATATGGATGTTGTGCGAATATCAAATCTGACCGGGTTAACTGATTATGAACGCTCTGACTTTTGATTGGTGGTGTATCGATGACCTTTTGTAGAAATCGATAATTGATCGTTGAAAGTGAGTCAAATCGAAACCTAGTCCAAGAATATCGTCACCGATCAAAGAAACGCAAGAGGCAAAATGTTTATCGATTTTTTTTTTTTTTTCAGATGCAGAATATTTAGACTTTTAACATAGATTTTCATCCATCATACGAAAATCGTTCATTTGCTTAAAGTCTCCAAAATGCCTATCATTACAATAGCCGTCTATAAATCCGTATGTAGACCGCATTGAGACAGTGATTAACAAGCTAATCTAAAAGACAATAAATGTTCTGGGAATCTTAAGTTTCAATGGGGATTCTGTCTTTATCAGGCTCTGTATAATTGGCGCTACAGAATCACAAACAATGAGGATTATCGATTGACGAAAAGCACATCACTTGAACACTTCGCTAATTCCATTGCAAATAATCAAATAAGCTCCATTCTTTAGAAACAATAAATCAGACGGTAACAGCTAATACGCATTTGTAACGTCCACATGATTGAATCACCATAATTACCCCTGTATTCGATTGGTAGGAAGAAACTTCTACTCAGAGAGCTTCTTCCCCAGATTCGGTGCCATGTGGAACAAGCTCCAGCATGGTCGCTTCACCGAACAATACAATCTTAATAGATACATGGTTACGATAAATAGCCACCTGTACTATCAGTTCCCCTGTGTGTGTGTGTGTGTGTGTGTGTGTGTGCGCGCGCGCGAGCGTTCTATAATAATGCATTCAATTATCTGGGCCGTTAATTCTACTGCTTATAAAAATACAGGGACGTCTATACAAACACGGGTATCTACTAAAATAACATTTATATTAATAAGTCATATCGGGTTAGTGAGAAGTAATATTAGATTCCAAAAGATTTTCTCTCTAACGTTCCCTCATTTTTAAGCTTATTCAGCGTTCTCTTGATGTTTCTGAATGTACTTTGAAGATGGAAGACAGAGTATGAATAAACGTAGCATAAATGACATCCTGAGTTATCTATTTACTCTCACCATTACTCTGTTGGGAAGACACACACAAACACACAAATACATACATATATATATATATATATATATATATATATATATATATATATATATATATATATATATATATATATATGATTTTGGAGAAGTGTTAATTCTGTTTAAAATGTGTAAACTGATAGGCATGCAAACATGTATTCACATTTTTGGATATGATCATTTATGTGATTTTCTTGCCTACATCACTTATAATTCTAAATTATTATATATTTTTATATTAATTGTTGATAATATTCTTATTCTTATTATTTTATCCTTATATATATATATATATATATATATATATATATATATATATATATATATATATATTAAGTTGTTCTGTAAATTTGTTTTTTATTCATCTCTTGATTTCTTTATTTAATTGATTTTTATATTATTTATTTTTTTAATTAACTTACTTTATTTTATTGATGTCGATTATAATTATTATTATTATTATTATTATATGAAAATGTGATGATGATAATAATACGATGATGAGTTTTTGTTGTCTGAAATGACATGACTATTAGACATATTACCGCATCTATTTTACGTCTGATCACCTTCTCCCTTA
>OZ010581.1:124361189-124576189 GCA_963932145.1 Acanthosepion lycidas
TTAATACATTCTCACTTTTGCGGTGTTTTCTAGTCTGTGACTTAGTGGCTCTGCTTCTGTACTTATTAGTAGGCATTAGACTCTATGCAAAATAATCCATTTTGTCACTAAAAAAATAACATTTGGAAATAAGTTTTACGCTTACCCGTTTTTTGTTACAACGCAAATAATTTTATCTATAATTATGCAACGCATAAATTATAACCAAAATGCAACTAAATATGGCTGCTTATTTAAAAAAAACATACATTGTTATTTGGTTTACTTCAGCAAAGCATCAATAAATTAATTTCACACGTGATACATGCTTGGGCAATCATAACTCTTTCCATCTACTAGGCACAAGACTTTCCTGCCGTTACATTCTACGGTAGATTGGATACCAACAAAGGTTATAAGAACAAGTCTGTCCTGCTATTCAGTCCATAGCTGGGGAGAGAAGTGATTCATAAATACCTTCCCCGGCGAAAATATATATACTGACTAACTAAGATTCGAACTCGGCTGTCCGACTTTTCATTCGGAGTCGATACACGTTGTACCAGAACACCCCCACCCAGCAAAGAGGCTTGGTTGTGAAATATAAATAAAAAAAAGGATTTATCGTCTTAATAAAATTATGCTAAATCAAATTATTGATACTTTTGAGAATGATTAGTTAGGAAACTCCAAACGTCGTCATTGAAATATATTGAGGACTGTTTCAATACTTTTATTCGTGTAACTGCTACATTAAAGACGAAACTGATCTATAACCTATTTAACTTTTCATTAACGCGCTTAGTCATTACTTACTATATTCACATCTAAAACAGCCAATCAATCGGCGACTTTTGCTAAAGCCGTTCAAAGTTTCTTTTATCATTTGCTTTTCACCCCCCCCCCCCACACTTTTCCCCTTCTCTCCATCACGCAAGGTTAACAGTAGTGGCGTCTAACATAAATGTCAATGATAAGCATTCAACCAATGAAACAATCAACTGAGACCCGAAACGTTTTACAACAAGAACTGTATAAATAATCATTTAAAGGGTTTTATCAATTTCTACCGCGTGTGATCCGGGTCGTTTTTAATACTATCGCTCGTGTAGATTGCTGATAATCAATTCTAACTGGCTTTTATCATTGATCGCTTCAGTGAGGCGCAGATTTCTGCATGTTATACATGTATTTATACTACTTCCGCTGATCTAGAGGCTATTGACCTAATCGAACTTTTAGCAGCATTACATTTATATAAATACAGTTTCATTGAATAGATTTCTGGTAGCATTCACTTGTATAGCACAGATTTCATATCGAAGGTTAGGGCTCTGAAAATAAATTCGAATTATAAACATTTTGGAACGGGGGATATTGAAGGATTAAAACTTCTTCATCTTGTTCGTTGTGTCTTTGAATCTTCACAAAGAGTATTACTTGCATAGTTCTTTTTAGCGGTGTAAATAGATTACTGTTAAATAGTTAAATAGCTGTGTCAAGAAACTCTGCTATTAATGTAATTAGTACATACATTGATGGTGGCCAAACATTTTCCCGTACTCAGTCAGCTCGTGTCATGGTTTCCAGACACATTCCGCAGGGATCGATGTTCGAGAAGGATATTATAAAAAAAAGTCCCATACTTGATTATTTCACAATGTTGCGATCAACTGCAAGAAAACGGAAGTGCGAATTGAAAATCGAAGATACCAAAATCAAGCAAGTACAAAAATATATTTATGAAGTGAATTTTGAGGGCGGAAAATTTGTCACCGAAATCCGAAGGTGTGTTCAGATAGTCAAGTATTCATTCCAAAAGATAGGCAGTGTACTAAGAAATAGAAAAAAAACTTCGCTATAAGCAAGTAAAAGAGTACTAAACTATTACGTGATATCTGTCCTCCTTTAGGACACTGAGTACTCGGCAATCTCTTCATAGATATAGAAGAGACTTGAAGCAACAGAAATGTGGTTCTACAGAAGGATGCTGAGGATATCATGGACAGAACATGTGAGCAGCAACAACGTTACGAGAAAATGGAAACAAAAACGAAACAATATATTAACATTAGGAAGAAATAGTTGGAGTTGGTAGGCACGTAATGAGAAAAGGGGGATTTGAAAATGTGATACTCACAGGTCAGACTGAAGGCATGGGTGGCTGAGGAAAACAACGCATAGCATACTTAATGGGCTTGGGTAAATGGATGGCGGAAAAGGGTTTGGGAGAGATAAGAACAATACAAAATGTAATAAGAACTACAAACGATAGGAAGTTGTGGAGAACCTCATCGCCTACATCCTGATGGGACTCGGCACATAAAGAAGAAGGAATTCATTTAACCATATAATCACTTAATGAATATTTCGGAACTAAATGCTGTTTACCAAGATAGGAGTGAGCAATGGTTACGCCCAATCACACTGATTTCATTCAATAAGGTTAAAGCATTGAATATAAATTCCAAGTCGGTTAACACAGATTTCCCAAATGTTAAAAGAGAGCCTCAATATATTTTCACACAGAATCGCAATATTTTTCATGAAATGACATCGACATTTTTCCAAAGAGAAACTCTTAGGCCTTGGGTTCACCAAATATATCTTGACCGCATGAATCTACGGTTACAACGAGACTAGCAACTAAGTTTTATTGTTTCACTATTGAAATAGCTAGATGCGATTTCAATTTCTATTCTAATAGTTCCAGACCATGGATCTCTCTGTTCTGTTTCTTGCTTCCTTGTCACCGACGATTACTAATTGTCATCATATATCTTCCTCATTTTTTAATCATTTCTCTTCAGTGGCGTCTTTTCATTCATCCCCTCATCAGTAACTCTGTACCTGGGCGGCATTATAGCTTTGATGAGGCTGAAATATTTTTTTTTAATGTAACGCGCCTCTAGCAACCATTGTTGTCCTAAAGCAAAAGATCCTGATGGAGAGAGTCCCTCACCAAGCTTGTTGGAATTCGTGAATTTCTTTCTGATTATTTGTCCATACTAAATCTAAAATGTCCAAACCGCTCTTTTATTAACGAAACTTTGAATTCCAAATTTTTCTTTCTATTACACTGTGTAATAGAATTGTAGCACGATAAAATGATAGCAGGAAATTCCCTACAGCGCTTCTGCACGTAGACCTTACATTCTCGGTTTGCGGTGTGAGATACTACCTAAAGTATTTTTGTGTCGGTTGTGTATGTATCATTTAGACTACCATTCCGGCTTAATATCACAACTGACTGATGCCTAGAACAAGAGAAATCACTCGGCTCTACTTTTCAACCTGCTAAATTATTTAATCCTTAAAGAGGTTACAAAGGTTGTACTCGATTGAAGGAACAGCAATACGTGGGTAGATGAAAGAAAGAGAGGTATATTTTGAATACAATACTGAAAGACAGGGAATCGGGTAGGAGGCTATTAATTCCCGAAGCAAGGATGTGGCACAAGGCTGTTTTTAATGCGAGGCAAAACAGAGTCCGTAGTCTTGGACAAAAAATGCCCCGCAGACCCCGTAAAAAAACGGGGTCGTGTAGCTGTCTACCACCCTAGACGAGGCTCTGCCTTGCGGCATAGTTTCGTCTGGGTTCCTCTCCGCCCGAAAGCAGAGAGTCCGACTAGCTTACCTTGAGACGAATCACCAACTAATTGCCGAACCAAGGTTATTTACCTTACCTCCCTGCGAGGCAGGACGTGGCACAACGCCGTTTTTCATGCGGGGTTAAAACCGAGTCCGTGACTCAGGAAAAATTTCCCCGTAGACAACTGTTGTGAAACCGTAACATACCTCCAACATGGACTCTTCCAGGACTATATAAAGTATGCGATATAACACTCTAGGAGAAGAGGAGGAAAGAGAGAGAGTATTCTAATACCGTAGTATCAGCCGCGTACGACTACCAATATTGGACACTAGCAAATAGTAAGCTCCGCTTACACTTACACTATCTTTGTAACCTTTTTGTTTAATATATCTTTCTTACCTCTAATCCGTGTTCCGTGTTTTCCTGCCGTGGTCCCGACTTTGGGCACACATCAACCACGTATAAACTGGGTCGTGTAGCTGTCTACCACCTCAGACGAGAATCTGCCCTTTGGCATAGCCTCGTGTGGGTTCCTCTCCGCCCGAAGGCAGAGAGTTCGACTAGCTTAGCTTGAGACGATTATCCATCTAATTGCCGAAGCAAGGATATTTGTCAACCGCCCCACCTGTTCAGATGTGACAGAAAGTCTAATTTAACGTATCTCAGCCCATAGGCTCGGGCAAAATTGCCTGTAAAATTTCCCGAAGTCAGAGAGTTCGACCAGCTGAGCTGGAGAGGTTTCTCCAAGTAATTGCCGAATCAATTTTATTTACCTCACCACCCCGCAAATATTCCCAGTAGACCCAGTATACACGGGGTTGGGTAGCTGTCTACCACCCCAGACGAGACTCTGCCCTTCGGCATAGCCTCGTCTGGGTTCCTCTCCGCCCGAAGTTAAAGTGTTCGACTAGCTTTGCTTGAGACTAATCTCCAACTAATTGCCGAAGCAAGGTTATTTACCTCAGCACCCCCGCACCCGTCAGTTAGGATGTGGCACATATAGTCTGTATTTTTCAATCGAAATCTATGTTTTGTTTTTTGCGTGTTTTCGCGAAACGCAGAGGCATAGAAATAAAAATGAGTTATCGTTGAGCTCGTAATGATGTAAGTAACAAACATACCCAGTTTGAACGAAATCGGAGGATAAAAGTTGAATTTATCGATTTTTGATCCGCTTTATCGATTAGTGATTTTTTTAAATTATCGATTTTTTTTACCCTATCTCTTACATTGTACAATTTATATACCAAGTTTGGTCAAAATCGGTTGGGTGGATCTGGAGTGAAAAGATATCACACAGACAGACAGACAGACGCACATACCTCCTCTGTTTTATATAGAGAGATAATCGTAAATAACTAATGGGCGAAGAAGAAGTATTTTGAACCAGAAGTAAAAAATATATTTTTATTCACGCGTAAGAAAATGGTATCATGTTTTCTTTAGATAGTCATCTCTCTGTTATTGTTTGAATATTAATCTTGAGTATTTGCGCAATATCCTACTTTTGTCGAGGTCAATCAGTTCAATCAATAGCTTATGAAAATCAATTCGCTGTAAAGATAAACAATAATCTGTGGGGACACAACATTTTATAAAAGCGTTGAAAATGGATATTTTAAAAAGTATATATCCAAATAAATATAATAAAAAACAACACGGAAAACAAGGAAATACTAGCCATTTATCTCTCATCAGTTTTAAATTTTATATTTTTCGATTCTCTATTTTACAGTGAGTAATATTGCTTTTTAACCTTTCGCTTCCACTCCCGCTGTTTTAGTATATTTGTATATATTATATGAATAATAGGGTTATGACTTTTTAACATTTTGTATTTAATTGATTTCATGTAAGATAATTCGAGCGTCCTGGGTAATTCATGCAACAGCCCTTGTTATGGGCAAATAAAGCACCAACCATGGGCAAAAAACTGGGATCAAAACATTATGAAAATGTAAAAATAGGTTTTAATACCAGCAATACATTTCTGTAAAAAAATTATTGCTAGCAATGAATTTTGAAGGAAAAATTATTATCAGCAATACATCATTGCCAGCAAAACATTTTTGAAAAAAAAGTATTACCAGAAGTGCATTTTTGGAAAAAAAAATATATGTTACCAACAATATATTTTAGGGGAAAAATTACTAGTAATGCTTCTTTAAAAAAATTTATTACCAGCAATACATTTTTGAAGGAAAAAAATATTAGCAGCAATACATTTTTGAAAAAATAATTACCAGCAAATAATCTTCTTGATATTAAATAACTCATTTAGGTTGATATGCTGTAAAACAAAACAAACCAAACGCAATCATAATTCGATGAACTTTTGTTTAAAAATAATAAAGAAATGTTTTAATTCAGTTTATTTTTTAAATGGCACACCCAACCCAAAACTTTTAAAATGGTATTTAAGTATAGTAGAACTATTGCTTTCTAGAGCATTCTAGAACATCCTAGAATTTCCTGGCGCCTTCTAGAACTTTATGGAATATTCTAGAACTTGTTATACCTATAAACTGTTAAATGCGTCACAAAATATATAAGTACTCTCCAGTTATATCATTAGCAAATGGAAAAAAAAGCTTCGTAAATGCTCTGTATTGCGTTTATGATAAAATCGAATAATCAATTTGGAGGAGAACTAAAACAAATTAATAACTTTTTCATTACTTGTGAACAAAAGTTAACTGATTTATGACACAGGAACATGGGGTTAAAAAAAGGTCATAACCCTAATGAATATATACTATCTAAAATGCCCTTTTTTTAAAAAAAAACAACAACATATTATTGACTTTGATGTAGATAAAGAAAAACATTTGAAAAGAGAAGAGAAACGCAACAGCTACACACGATGCTTTGGAAATATAACCAGACAATAAGGGAAGTTATCACAACATGGTGACAAGATAGCGGTTCGACCAAAGTAATTTAGAAAAACAAAAACGGAAATAGTGACTTTAATTCTTTCAAGAAGAAACACCTGTGAGGAAACTTGGAGAGAATAGAAAATTTAGAAATTCAGTAAGGAAATGAAAACCTTGCTACTGCAACAGGTGAAATGTTACAGAAAAGAATTAATTCGATGAATCCTCAGTTCGGCCTCTATAAAAGAATTGCAATAAAAGAAGGTAACGATTCTTTAGAAATAGGATTCTCTTTTAAATCCCCTTGCCTCTCTATGGCGTATTACAGATGGATGCTGTATCTGGTGTATCTACGACAAGATTAGTCCATTAGCTGGTTTGGGGTTCAGATTATTGCTTCCGCTAAACTGCTGCATACAAAGACAAAAGGGACTCGTCTGCACTGCTATTTAAATCATAACCCTGAGGAAAGATGGATTAATCTCCGAGGGCAACCACATCAGAATTTTAACTCAGAACGCCTAATCCACTCCCTGAGTCAGATGTGATAACTGATATATGAATCTTCTCTTTCTCACTTTCTCTTTTCTTTTCCTTTCTCTCTCACGCGTTCTTTCTTTCTTTCGTTCTACATATCTATTTATCTATCTATCTATCTGGCATGGATTTTTAAATTTTGGATCATGAAAAAACGATAAAAATATTATTTTTAAACGTTTTATGTAAGATATAGCGAAAGCTCTTCATATGCTGCTTTTTTTATACAAAGTTCTTAAAAGATTTACATGTGATTGACAGACGACAGCAGTCTTTCTTTGCTCGAGGATCGTTTCTCACATTTGAATAAACATCAATGAAAATAAATAAATTTCAATGAATCAACATTACCTATCCTGATAAAAATTGCAGCATATTTCGTTGTAATTTAAATTTTAACACGTGAGAATTAAAACATATTTCAGTTATTATTGCAGTACGATAATCTTCCAGGGGATCGTTCTTTTCACCTCTTTGTAAAGCTATTCCAAAATATCTGACACGGAATCGGCCCTTCCACCTCTTTTTAAAAGTATTCCAACATGTCTCTCACGGAATTGGATACCTTGTCTCTCCTTTTTTGTTACTTTGATTACATTTTGGTCACTTAGTCACATAATCAAAAATGAACATGAATAACTTTGCTATAACAATATGCTATCATCATCATCATCTTCCGATAGCTTCGATCGTTGAGGAAACCTAAGGGCGGAAGAAACAGCAACCTCCACCAGGATGATTATGTTGGAGGTGGCTGTCAGGAGTTCCAACATTGTCATGTCCGTCAGTTCCTCCCTGTTATCTGACCAGCTTTTGCATTGGTGTCCTCACATATTTCCGCCTTCAATAGTACCTTGCATGGTCTGGAAGAAGCTGTTATGGGGTGTAACGAAGGCCAAAACAATGACATCTTCTGATGCATAATAGTGGTTGGGAGAGATTCCTGTCGGCCTACGAGACTTTTGATACTTCTCCCTACATAGTCATTGGTCTTGTGCTCCCAGCAGTAGATGCGGATGAGCTTTCTCTAGAATTTATTCTGGATCGCATGGATCCTTTTTTCTTGTCTCAACCAGGTGTGTCCAAGTCTCACACTCGGATTGGGGGACAGATACAACCCGCGATTTGTAGACCTTGAACTTGGCATGAAATGACAATATGCAAACGTTTATTGTAGTTAGATGACTATGGTGATTAGTGTTTATACCAAATCGGTAAACTCAAGAGGAATCCAGTAAATATAGAAAATTGGTACAAATGAAATAGGGAATAGGTCAGATGGAATGAAAGTTGGATACAGTTAAATATATACCAGGTCGCAAAAACGCTAAAATGCCAGCAAGTTTACGTGACATGGTTATATTTATTGTCGTTTTGAGGCAAGTTGCAGCGAGGACAATCAAGACACTCTGTTGAGAACAGATAATAAAAAAAAATAAAAATAAACTCTGATTTCGAATATTCATATCTTCGGATGAAAATTTTTTTTAAACTTTTCCTATGATATAACATATTCGCGGTTTCTTAAATAATTCCTCTTTACAAAAGAAAAGTTTATGAACATTTTTCGCTGATAATCCTCTTCTGTAGTTCCAATCTTTAACCCTAGAACACTACCCATCAATTAAATTTACACCATTACTAACCAAGGGCATATCATACCCGATTTTGAAAATATCAAAAAAATATTAAATATAAATCTTTATTTGAAATATTTTACATGTAGGCACTTCAAACTTTGTACTTTGAGTTAACATTAATAGGAACTGAAAAACATTATTTAGGTAAGAAAATCAGGTACTGAAAGTTTTAATTAAAAATAGAAAAATCTGCGCTGGGTACTATATACCTATGGTTAGAATTCTAGGGTTAAGAACTCATACGAACCGCCTGACCCTTCTAACTACTCCCCGATTAGCATTCTAATTTTATTTAGTAACTTATAAAGGCCTTAATCAACTACGGGTTGTCTAAACATCTCACATCGAAAGGCCTTCTTTCAAATAAGCAATATGTATTTCGATTCTCTAGGTCAACTACTAGTGTATTAATGATTATTGCAGAAATAGTCTTCAAAGTTTTAGATAAGAATGGTGATGCTCCTGCTTTTGCTTTAAACATTTCAATGTTATTTGACAGGGTTTGGCACGCTATGATAGGCTATGTTATTTCTGGACGAATTTTTGAACTGATTCTGTCTTTCTTATCAAATCACGAAATCAAAGTTGATTTGAATGGCCACTCCTCTAGATCTTTTCGCATAAATGAAAGAGCTCCCTTGGGATCTATCATTGAACCTACCTTCTTTCTAATTTTCATCAGCGACCTTCCTCATGTTATCAGTTCTCAATACGGTAACTATTCCAATGATACGGCTTTTGCTGTCTTAATTGATAAGGTGAAATTAGCTGTTAATCTCAAACATGCCCTCGAATCCGCTGTTAACTGAGTTGCCCCAGTTAACAGCAGTTTAATGACTTCGTAATTTAAACACGTCCAAAATGAAACTGTTCTTATTTGAACGTCTGAAAGAACACATTTTGCTTTCCATCAACATGGCTGATGATTACCTCCATGTGACTGATTCACTGTACCTTCTCCGGCTAAAGTTTGACGCTGATATGAAAACTGATATTTAATCAATTTCTAGGTTTTCTGAGAGGAAAGTTTTTTTCAATATGTTGTGGTAGACAGCTTTTTTTCGTACAAATCTATCTTAAACATTTATAAGTCTGCCATTCGTCCATGATTTGGACATTGCTACATCTGGTCTGGTGCTTCTGCAATGTATTTAGAGATTATTCATTTAACACAAAGTAGAATATTTAATTTTATTGTTTACTTTCACATTGGCGTAACATATTTGTTTTTATATAAATAATTTCATGATAATTTTTTCTGATGAATTTTTTTCTATGTTAGCTAGATTTAATTAATTTAAGAGAAATATAAGATTGGTGGCAACGTATCGTTATTCTACAGACAAAATAGCGACATAGAACTCTAAGTATTATGCTAACACTTTCTGATGTCGCACTGATCGTTTGTGTTGCTTTTTCGTCTTCTTGCATTCCAGTCAACTTTGATCTTCAAAAACTTTAAGTGCAATGTCAATCTTTGTCTTCTTTTCTCTTAATTTCTCTTTTTTTATCGTCTTCTACCCTCACTAAAGTTTTCTAATTCTCTTTCACTGTTCTTACTTTGTAGTCAACTTTGATCTTCAAAGCTTTAAATGCAATGTCAACCATTATCTTCTGTTGTCTTAATTCCTCTTCTTTTATTGTCCTTTCCCCTCACTAAAGACTTCTAATTCTCTTTCACTCTACTTACTTATCAGGTGTTTTAATCTAAGGAAGGTTACTAAATAGAAAAAAAATACACGAAGGTTCGTAATGAACGATAATACTTAGGGCACGGACACATATAAGATTCGCCAACGACGCGTAGAAGAAGTAGACAACTGATAGAAGTGTGAGTCCACAATGAATATCCAGCTGCAGTTATCTACTAACCGCCCTACGCGGTCAGATGTGGCACAAAGCCGAATTTAGTGTAGGATATCCGAGCCCGTAAGTTCAGCCAAAATACTCCGTAGACACCGTTTAAAACGGGGGCGGGTAGCTGTATCCCGAGACAAGACTCTCCTCCTTGACATGGCCTCGTCTGTGTATCCGGAAGCAGAGAGTTTGAACATCACAGCTTGAGATGAATCTCCAACTGCAGACTAACATACAGTATTTTCTACTATATTTATGATAATGGGTACGTCCCCATTATCATCCCTAGGTATGCTACAACTCCAGTCAATTTTGATCTTCAAAACATTAAATGCAATTGCCAGTCGTTATCTTCTGTATTCTTAATTCCTCTAATTGTCCTTTTTAAAGACTTCTAATTCTCTTTCACTCTTCTTATTTTCCAGTGAACTTAGACCTCAAAACTTTAAATGCAATGTCAATCTTTATCTAATGTCTTCTTCCTACCATTTTATCTTTCTGTTTCCTTAATTTTTTACATATTTTCTCATACTTCGTAAACCCTTATGTGTTTGTTGCTTTATTGCCTTGCATGGGGTGAAATGATTGCAACAATAAAAATGAAATTAACAGTTTTTATACCATTTAAAGTATAATTTTTAAAAATTCGAATTTTTTTCGACAGAAGTACACTGTAATAACCCTAGTTACATCTTTAAAGATCTTCTTCTTCGATGTGCAATGTCTCCCTAATACGTGCGCGTGCTGACTTGACTTTCAGGTAGTACGCTGCCTTTGTGAGCTTTCGAGTCGGTGTCTGTCGAACTCTCTGCATTAGCAGAGAGGAACCCGGAGGAGGCAGAAGGGCAAGGTTTCGTTCGGGGAGGTAGACAGGGCCTGAACCAGTCTAGGCGGGTTCAAAGGCTATATTTTTGGCTGAGCCTACGGGCTCGGAGATACCCACATTAAACCGGCCTTGTGCCACATTCGGTCCTCGTGGGTGGATTGATAAATACCGTGCGTTCATATCTCTCCATGACTTCCTATACTTTGTAGTTCTTAGTATATTTTTTTTTTATATTTCCGTCATTCCTCTCACTCCATGTTCTGTTATTTATTTACATAATTCTTGGTATGTTACTCATTGTTCCCTGTTTCTCTTCCATAATGTCCTGTGAGTATCAAATTTGCCAAGTTTTTTTTTTATTATTGTTGTAACCTAGAGAAGGTTACTGAATTGAAATCACGAAGGTTGTTAATGAACGATAATACTTAGGACAAGAATAACAGATATAAGATTCACCAGCGGTGCATAGAAGAAGTAGTCAACTGATAGAAGTGTGAGTCAAGCGAATTCCACAATGAATTTCCAACTGCAGGATATCTACCAACCGCCCCACGCGGCCAGATGTAGCACAAGGCCGATTTAATGTGGGGTATCGGAGCCCGTCCGCTCAGTCAAAAATTCCGCGTATAAAACGGGGTCAGGTAGTTGTTTCCCGAGACGAGACTCCCCCTTTCTACAGAGTTTCGTCTGATTTAATACTGTATTTATGTTAATGGGTATATAGCCATTATGCTACAACACTTATTATATCCCTTAATGTTCCGAATGTTCTTTCTAATTCTACCAATAATCGTCCCTTTTTTCTTCTTTTTTTTAAATCTTCGTCATTACTATCACGCTTTTTAAATAGAATTCACAACATACAAGGCGATACTGTCACTAGAACGAAGGGTGGCTACAGGGAGTGAAAATAAAAGAGAATGAGAAGACTGAGAGTAAGAAGTAGAAAGGAAAGCAGAAAAACGAACAGCACTCAAGAAAACTGAAAGTTGCAATTATTGTTGCAGTTAATTTCTTTTAAGATTGTTGTTATCAGGGTAGCAAGAACCCGGTAGTTAGTTCCACAGGTGGGAAGTGCGAAAAAAGAAACTGTTAGAGTAGACGTGGTGGTTGCATCTAATTCAACAGTAAAACGATGAGACCTAGTTGCCAATCGAGTAGCACGCATAAAGTCGGTGCACCAGAGAAATAAAGATTATCAGAACAGTTGCCATGAAAATATTTGTAGAAAAGACAGGGGGAATGGCACGTCACTTCGGTGAAAAAAT
The DNA here is from genome assembly GCA_963932145.1 of Acanthosepion lycidas. Taxonomy (NCBI): domain Eukaryota; kingdom Metazoa; phylum Mollusca; class Cephalopoda; order Sepiida; family Sepiidae; genus Acanthosepion; species Acanthosepion lycidas. The sequence continues at coordinate 124,373,768 of OZ010581.1, forward strand.
GACTGAAGTCCAGATGCCAGGTCAGGATGGATAATATTACAGACACTGATAGATATAGATGCCTCACTGGTTTCATTATACTCAGAAAAGATAAAAGTGTTTCGAAATTATTTTATCAACATAAATGTAATGCGTGACGCTAATTAGCTAAATTTATTACTAATGTGTGCAAAGGCACCAACTGTTTCTGGCAGTTCAATTAACTTCAAAATTAATTAATTAATTGATCGATGTTCAAATGAAAAACAGGCGAAACGCCGGCGTTATAATATATATATATATATATATATATATATATATATATATATATATATATATATATATATATATATATGTATGTATGTATTTTCTTTTTTAATTTTATTTACCTTTAATTTTATTTTATTTATTTTGTAGACGATCGAAGCGAGTTATTCTTCATTTTGTGAACAAATAGAAGTAGTTGTCTCCCCCTTAAGGTTATGTTCACATTTAATTTGAATGAACATTCTTACTGATCATGCTTCTTTTATTTTTACTTGAAATTTTTAGTTCTTTTGTTTTGTAATTTATTTGTTGCTTAATTGATTTTATTTCTGATGCTAACATTCATGATTTTGATTATCTTTATATATTCTCATTTTCGATTTGGCAACATCTTCTAAATTTAGATGTGTTTCTTTTCTTGTCATATTGTCTATGAATCTGTTATTGAAAAAAAGAAATTATTATAGGAGATTAGGAACCTGAACATAGAATAAGTCTCCCTCAAGCCGTAGTTTCACTCAATACCCAAGATGTACAACACCAAAATATCGTAAAAATGCCACGTTCTTAAATAGCTTCGACAGATAGAGACTGTCATATATATGTCATGGATGGCGCCAAACCCGTTCAGAAATATACAAACCGTCAGCTGATTAAAATAGTTATATCTTAGCGAGGATCGTCACTTTTCGAACTTCGTGTCCTGGTGCTACACAATCACAAAAGAGAGTAGTGTTAAATAAGAGAAACTATATCACTTTTGAATTTTCAGCAACAGCAACAACTAAAATGGATATAATATGTATCTGATATAGAAAATAATGACATAATCAAGATGTTGACGTTCCACGCTACTTCAAAAAACTGAAACTGGAAAGAGCGATAACAGTTAGTGGACTTGAAAAAACTATCTGAAAAATGATTTGATAAAAAGATTTCATAAATTTCAACTTACAGTAACACTTGCTACTCAGTCAATGAATACCGAATCTTTCCTTACAAGGAAACGGCAAATATTTAAAATGACCGTTCTACAGTTTTTCACTATATTTTTTTCTTGAGTCAATTCTTTTCTGCATCTACACAGACCAGCATTCATTTATTGTTTTGCTTTCTTTTCTTCTTTTTCTCCTTTTTTTGTTATTTTTTTTCTTTCTTTCTTTCTTTATTTCTTTCTTTCTTTCTTTCTATCTTGTTCATTCCTGCCCCATACTTATTTCTGATATTTTTCTTTCTTTTTTCTTTCTTTCTAACATACTCTTTTTAGTTTATCTTTCTGTCTGTCTTTCTTTGTCTCCCAGTCTTTCTTTCTTTTTTTCTTTCACATATCTCCTTTTTAGTTTTGCTTTGTCTCTTTTTCTTAGTCTTTCTTTCTTTCTTTCTTAATCCACCTTTCTTTCTTTCTTTCTTAACCTCCTTTTTTTCTTTCTATCTTTCTTTCTTTCTATCTTAATCTCCCTTTCTTTCTTTCTTTCTTTCTATCTTAATCTCCCTTTCTTTCTTTCTTTCTTTCTTTCTTTCTTTCTTTAATACATCATTTTAGTTTCGCTTTGTGCTTTATTTCTTAGTCCCCCAGTCTTTCTTTCTTTCTTTCTTTCTTTCTTTCTTTCACACATCTCCTTTTTACTTTTTCTTTGTCACTTTTTCTTAGTCTTTCTTTCTTTGTATCTTAGTCTCCCTTTCTTTCTTTCTTTCTTTCTTTCTTTAATACATCATTTTAGTTTTGCTTTCTACTTTATTTCTTAATCTACCTTTCTTTCTTTCTTTCTTTCCATTTTAGACTTTCTTTTGGCTTTTTTCTTTCAACTATTTTTCTTAATCTCCCTTTCTTTCTTTCACAGATCTTCTTAATTTTCCTTTCTGTCTCTCTTCCTTAGTCTTTCTTTCTTTCTTTTTTAATCTCACTGTCTATCTTTCTTTATTCTTTCATACATCATTTTAGTTTGGCTTTCTGGCTTTCTTTCTTAGTCTCCCTTTCATTCTTTCATTCTTTCTTTCTTTCTTTCTTTCTTAATGTACCATTCTTGCTTGCTTTCTTTCTTTCACATACCTCTATTTTAGATTTCATTTCTGTCTTTCTTTTTTCTTTCTTAATCTCTCTTTCTTTCTTTCTTTCTTTCACACATCTCCTTTTTAGTATTATTTAGTATCATTTTTTCTGTCTTTTTTACTTTGCCATTCTTATTAATTTCTTCCTCATACCAACTTCTTATCCATCTTTCTATTTGTAATTTCACTGAAATGTTAAGTTATAAAAACACTTTAGTCTGGAAATATAATATAGAGATCCGAAGCCGCAATCTGATAGAGAAAGATGCCTTCAAGAAACTAACCAAAGTATTTAAACATAGAAAAAGTTCGTTATAAACAAAAAAATACAGAAGGATGCTTAGGATACCATGGACCCAACATGTGAGCAATGATGAGATTTTGAAGTGGGTGCAAACAAAGAGAAAACTTATACTTAACATCAGGAAAAGGCAGATGAAATTTCTAAGACGCGTAATGAGAAAGGAAGGCTTAGAAAATCTGATTCTCACAGGGTGGTATAGAGGGAATGACGGACAATGGAAAGCAACGAGTGTCATACTTAAAGAAGCTTAAGTAGATAGCAGAAGAGGATCTGGGAGAAATAATAAAAAGACAAAACTTATTGAGAATTACAATAGACAGGAAGAGGTGAAGGGAGACGAGACATAAAAGAAGATTCATTATATATAAAACGATTTAAAGAAATGACTCTCTATCATTGGGCAAGGAGCAATGTCTGGGTGAAATTAGTTCATTCGATCCCAGTATGTTTTTAAAATGATTTTTCGGATTTTATATTGTACACGCGCAAAATCATTTCAAGGGATTTTTTTTTTAGATTCATATAAAGATACGCAGTGTATTATGAGAAAAAACAAAATAAAAGAAACTCTTTACACTGAGGAACACCATTCGGATGTGTTAGTTAAATTTTTTAATAAATAATTGCCGAAAGGATTGTAAAAAATGTTCTATTCAAAGTATATCATATTGGACTTCGCATTTGTAGAAACATATGCTAAAAAGAGAATCTCATGAGAATCTCATGAGTAAATATTACTGTCAAAAAAGCGACGCTGTAGACACAGCAGCACAACATCTACCCTTTATTCTTTATTAACTCCACACCACATACATACACGACATGAAGTAAACATGTTTACTCGCAAACAAACCAACCTATGTGTGTGTGTGTGTGTGTGAGAGTGGTGTGGTATGTGCGTGTGTTTGTGTGTGAATGAATGGCAATTTATTAAGCAATTTCTGTAGCACGCATCTTTGAATGGGGGCCCAAGTGATGGCTATAATTTCGTGTCGCAAGCAACCAAATTCTCTCCAGAATTACGAAGTATTTACAAAACACACGCAAGACAGATAAAAGACATTAAACTAACTTTTTATTGTTATCTTATTAGTTTATTCTATTTCACGTTTTTTGTATGGTTGTGGGATGCAAGTTTCCGAAGATCGCCGATCGCATGTCGGTAATGAAATATCACATTGAGTCGATCTGGAATATTAATAAAAAAACGGGGTTATTTTAACTTTTACAACTACTTTCAAAATGTATATTTGCAGTAGTTGTAAGAATCATGAATCAGTTTATATATATATATATATATATATATATATATATATATATATATATATATATATATATATGTCATATTTTAAATAGCAGCTTATCGATTGTCAAAATGCCGTGAAGTGATATAGCAAATAAAATAATCATCTTGGCTTGAGTTCTGTGTCGTCTCGGGATCACCACGCTATTAATAAAAATGTTATCAACGAAATGGGTCATTTACTTTTGGTATTCGTTTATTTAACCCTTGTAGCGTTGATTCTAAGAGGTAGAATTATTTCTGACATGACAGGAACGCATGTCGCACGCTGGCTCAGCGTCACTCCGCGGTCACTAGCATGGGTGTGAGAGGCATATCGATGCGTCAGAATTCTCGTGACATTCTGTTGAATTCGCGCCATTTTGAACTTATATTCAAAACCCAGACAAAGGCTTGTCTGAATTCCACGGTTAAAATTCACTTCGGCCTATCGCTGACCATTCTGGCCCTGGCCTTCGCAATCTGTAACATCGCCTTCGTTTTTTCTTTTTCAAAATACATAGTTATATGCATTTTAAATGATTGCCAAGTGTGACTTGTAGCTTATTCGTCCATCTCTCACTATGCCTCCAGAACCAGCGCCATATACACGAGTCAAAAGGAATATTATATAACATAAAACATACATTCATGCATATGTTATAACAGCAAATAAACTTTTACAGAAATGTGCAACAATATAAAACATGGCAATTATCCTTGCATTAACACTTGCATAAATGCATATGGTGCAAAGAGCATCTCCGGTGTTGGTATTCTCAATATCCCACAAAGTCGAATTCTCGAGTTTGATCATTTGTTGCAACTTATTCTTGTGGCGTGTCATTCTTTATGACACCTGTTGCAGGAACACAAAATGCAATTGTTCAAAGCTGCACATGTGGCTATAATATTTTTCCTTTCTTTTCTGTTTAGTCTGTCTGCAATGGTTCACAGGTATTTGGAAATACACAAAGTATTAATTGACATGTTTTGCCTCTTATTTTAACAACAATTTCTTTGTATATGTCTTCTGTTCCCAATTCATGCGTACGTGTGTACCCTTTCGCGCCCATGTGTGAGTATGTGTTCGCGCAATTTTATTAGGCGTGCCCGTTGTCCACTGCGTCTACACCAAACATTTTTTCTTTTCTTTTTTTTTTAGATCTCTTGCTTTTATCTCTTAAAACTAATTGGCTCAATTATGCTTAAATGGTAGAATATAGTCTCGTTTAAAGCAATTCTTCGAGCGCGTTAATTAAATCCCTTTTTCCCTGCTCTTTTCGTTTATATTACACGTGATCTTCCTTCAACACTAGTTTCCCAGTTCTCACCCTTTTCCCTATGTACCGCGGGTGGGTGTGAAAGGTTGGCTGAATCAGGGTCACTGTGATTGTCTGTGGAGATCATCTACTCTTCTTCGCTCTCGTTCTTAGCCTATACCTAACATCACAATTAACTACTACTATACTCCTCGACAGATTTGTATGTCTTCATTTCACAGTTCAAGCGTACTTGTGTGCATGTGTATGTTCACGCAAGATTTAGTTGGGGGCTGCTCGCTCTTCACTGTGTCCGCACCAAACATTTTTCTAAGGGCTGCTGCTTTTATCTCTGAAATTGATTCAATTACGCTTGAATGGCAGAATGTAGTTTCGTTTAAGAAATTTCTATAAGCGCGTTAACTAAATCACTTATTTTGTTTTTTTTCCCTTGTCTTTTCATCTATATTACACATAAGATTATTTCCAACACTAGCTGAACCAGTTCACACCCTTTCTTTTCCCTAAATACGACGGGGTTGAATGGTCGACTGACTCTGTGTCACTGCGATTATCATACACCCGTGGGGATCGTCTACTCATTTTCGCTCTATCACGGTTATTACTACTATGATCCTCGTCAGAACTCTCACCCGTCGTGTTGTCACCCTGATACCTATGAAAATCCTGCTCCATTTTAGTCGCATATACCTCCAAATCCTAACTACTATTTGAACCTGAGAAGCTAATTCTATTCCTACTATTACTATTAAGCTCTATCTTTTTCTATTGCTCTCCTTTGAAGCATTACAATATAACTTTCCATCATTGGAAATTCTAACTCATCTTCTGAATCATCTCGTTGGCGTCTGCATTTATTTTCTACATACTTGTTTCCTTCATTACCCGGGTCGTTCTGTACTCAGGTACGTCGGCGCTAAGATTGCCCTTCGTAACGGCCTGTTATCTGTGGGGATTATTCATTCCTGATATGGGCCTTAACTACCGAGCGAGTTAAAAAAAGCACTAAGCTAAATGAATGCCGACGTAAATTATGGAGAATGCTAAGTGATGTAATTTAATTTCTAATAAACGAAAGTAAGTTAATGTTGTTGATTTTTCTAATGTAATTATTAATTAAAATTGTAATATTATATTATAATGTAGTTAGTATTTATATGTTTTGTCATATTTAATTAGATATACTTATTGTTGTGGTAGGATCCACCTAATTTGCATAGTGGAGTACCGACCATATAAATATGGTTGGTACCGGGAAGAGAGGGGAGGAATCAAGAGATTCCTCGGCGACTGTCGAACTCTCTGCATTAGCAGAGGGGAACCCGGACGAGGCTTTGCCGAAGGGCAAGGTTTCGTCCGGGGAGGTTAACAGGGCCTGAACCCGTCTAGGCGGGTTCAGAAAGGCCATATTTTTGGCCGAGACTACGGGCTCTGGGATACCCACATTAAAACGGCCTTGTGCCACATTCGATCCTCGTGGGTGGACTGATAAATACAGGAATCAAGAGATTCAACCAGAGACGCTGCCCGACTGCGACTCAGTCAACCCATTCTCCAGGAACGGTCTTCCCAGGAATATAAAAATAGACTATATGTAAATATTGTGTACACTTTCTTGTTTCAATACATTTTGTTCTAAGTACATTTTGTGTTGCATTATTATTCCATGCATTAGTCAAGTTTCAACACTTATAGGCTCATGCGCGCGCGTGTGTGTGTGTGTGTGTGTGTGTTTATGACATGTATGCGTTTTCTCATGCTATATATAAAATCTTGTCAGGCAAAATTTTCTTTTGGAATTATTTTTTTCGAGATATTCTCATCCTTCCTTCCTTCCGTTGTGTTAAGGTGTTGATAAATCCTTGTTATTATATCCTTGATACACAAATGTCTTATACGGGTCTTGGAGAATGTAGAAAAACAAAATACGTCCATCCCATGAGAGGCATAATTGGGCTATGGAAATAATAACTGCCGAAGATAAACAGAAAATATTCTTTGCAGAGGTGTAAATGTATTCCACATAGTATTACTTTTGATCTATCGATAGAAAATCTTTTGACCTCAGAAGTTTCTTCTGAGTGTGTTTCTTAACAGAAGAACACAATACGAAATCAGTGATGGCGTCTTTTCACAGACTCCCTAGACATCTTATTGAGAATGATCTGAACTGTACTTTCCTCAATTTACGATCATAAAAATCTTGAGAAAGTTTGAGTACGGAAACAATTTAAACCTTCTTGCGTTAAGTATCTGTCTCGTATGAATGAGAATGCGTATAGAGTTATTTCTCGAAAATGTTCAATAGATGAATGGAGAAAATCGTACATCTGTAACGGACGAGAGACACATTTAACAGAACAATCAAAGCGAGGATATTTATTTATCATGAAATGGAACATACAGAGTAACCTACGGACAGATAAACTGATATTCATCCACGGATTTTCCGTCTTGTATTAGTATTATAAAAATATAATGAAAAGAAATAAAATAACATGACTAACAATATTTTATTGGGGAGAAACGGTCACAAATTTACTCCGGAAATTCTTTGAATGGTTGCCGGTTCCATACAGCCTGAAACCAAGCGGCATAGAACATTTTCAAAGAGCAGGCGACTAGCCTTTATCGTCATAACTTTTTAGTGCTTCAACCAATCAAAGAGCTGATTGTGGTTGTGGCTAAAGAATAGTGGCCAATAAAAACTGTAATTGGAGCAAACTGGACAAAGAATTTCACCACAGAATATGAGGCGCCGCTTTCTTATAAGCAGAGAAACGATTAAAAGAGAAACTATTGTAAAGCCCAAATAGTTGAATGAACATGATGGTAAAAATAGAGATTAATAAAATAGAAGGAAAACAATAAGAAATATAAGAAAATTGAAAGAAAATAATTACGTACAAAGGAGAACAACGGGAAAACAGGAAAACAGAATCGAATTGAACAACAAAACACCAAAGGGCCAGCAATATATATATATATATATATATATATATATATATATATATATATATATATATATATATATATATACATACATATATATATATATATATATATATATATATATATATATATATATATATATGTATATGTATATGATAAGATAAGATAAAGAAGAAATAGAAAACGTTTATCAGTATAAGATGTTTAACTTTTATAAAGCTTTATCAGAGAACAAAATCTAGAGAGAAAAACGAAAGAAATTCTGGTACTTTTACTTTTGTGTTTATCTATTTTTTACGGGGAACATATGTGTAAAAATTACTTGAGGAAGCCTTTTTGTAATATTTTTAACTAACCAGAAATCTTAAAAGTTTGGGAAAATATTGTCCCTAATCTAATATTTCTGTGATTTTTTTGTGCTTTTAATATCTTTGCCGCTCTTAATTTGCGATAATGCTCTGTACAGCCGACATGTTTATATATAAAAAAAAAATAAAATTCTTTCTAAAATACTGGGTGGCTGACTTTTAGTATGCTTTTACAATTATAACGTAATATAATAATTATAAATTTAGTTTTTACGAAATAGCAATATCACCTAACCGGTAAATATTAATACAGAAATTTCAAAGATGAAAAATTTATAAATTATTATAATTCAGATTTACAAGAATATAAACAGCATTCTAAAAATCCATTATTAATTGATAATAATAAGAAGGCCGGAGCGTACAACGGCCGAAACGTTGTAATAAATATGGCGACAAAGATGAGGACAATAGTCCGAATAATGTAAATAATGTACATAATATCCTCATCTCAGAAATATAGACAGATACGTCATAGTTTTATTGCATTTTTTATTTTATGATTTAGAGTAGATTTTCGTCAATTGTGGGTCCTGTTTCGCAAAAATATAACTGATCGTTAAAATTCTATTAGGCTTATAATTAATATAAACATTAAGGTATACAAAAAGTAATTTTTCGAACATTTCATAAAATTAAATAAGTGGGGGGGGGGGTAACAGATGTAAAAAATATTTTACCAACACATTCTAAAAGAAAGAAACATTTCTGAAATAATTTCATTCATTTGTGAATAAGTTCTGAACGTTTCATTAAAATCCAACAATTATTTGATTTTTTTTTACCAAATCAGTGTTTTTCACACAAAAACAATACTAAACTTTCCTATACGAATTTATGGCCATCCGCTGATGCCATAAAAACAAAAATAAACCAAAATTCCGAGCTTTCTAAAAAGGATCAAAAATAATGTTTAATAATCCAAAAGTCCTTTGATCTTTTCCTCTTAATAATAGCATAATTATTTTGACGATGAATCTTTGCTTTTATTAAGTTTTCTGCTATTTTTATCTTTATGTATGGCCATTTTTAGCGAATCTTTTGAGGTATCTGTATATGTGATGAGAAATATAATAATGGGAAAATGAATGTCAAGCAGCGATAAATTATTCAAATCATCTGGATTCTACTTAAATGCACTGAGAATTAGTCGATCTCAGTATGTACAATGAGAAGAAGCATACACAGAAAATACTTTTAAAACTCGTACATTATTCTGATTATGTCACGAAAACAATAGCTTACAGAACAAAATGAAAAATGCCATAAAATCGTTTGATAAATCGGGCAATATAATACTACAAATCAACTACGTAACGATTGCAAGATTACTACACTCTTCATATAAAACTTATCACTACATGAAAATGTATGCCTGATTCACTACTCTGCTAAGGTCGTTCTTGTTAAATCGTCACACCTCGTATACACACACACACACACACACACACACACACATATATATATATATACATATAAATTACAAATAAATAAATAAAGTAGACAGAATATAAATAAAAAAAATGATTAAATTTATTGCATTCTTTATGTGCGGTCTCGTTCCCAATAACCGTTACAGATGACATCACCGCAGACAATTTCAAACTTACATATTTCTCAAGAAGATCAGGATGTAGACATTGAAATTACATACACAATGTTTCCAAGTATAAGGGCCGAAAAGTTAGAGAATATGATTTTAAAGGAAAAACATATCTGCCAAGGCGAAAAAAAAAAATACACAGAAAATATACAATGACAATATATTGCCGGCAACGTCACATTCTACTAACATGAGGAGAGGTCGTAAAATTAATTTTCCAAAATCAGACTATGGTGCTTCTATTACATATTTATAGATTTTTGATAAAATCAAAAGAAATATCTGCAATGTTACAGTCCTGACATGGCACCTCGTCTTCAGTCACTTTCCCACCGCCGTCACGTAGCTTCCCTGTACCATTTCTATGAATATATTCGTGGTAATTGTTTTGATGAGCTTTCCTCTTTGGTACTTAGACTTTATGAATTTAAGAACAGTAAATTGCCGGCAAGGTCTGATCATTTTACAGCTGAAATTTTTAGATGTAAATTATAAGTTCTATGCTAATCGCACTTCTCGCCTGTGCAACGCTCTTCCATCTTCCTGATATTGAGTTTCAAAAGTTTAAATGCAATGTCAGTGGTTATTTCCTGTCGTCTTATTTCCTATTATTTAATTGCTCTTTCTTCAATAATGTTTTTCTCTTTCTGATATTATTTCACGCTCAGTAACCCCCACTTGCGTCTTTGCAACATTATTGCCTTGCTTGGACGTGAAATTAACAACAAATTGTATAATTCACTTATCCACACACATATATCCAACAAAGCCTACACTTTCTCTCTCTCTCTCTCTCTCTCTCTCTCTCATTCTTTCTCTAAATATATATATATATATATGAATAAAGACAACAAGAAAACTTTTCTTTGTGAACACGTTTCGTCATCTGATGAACTTTATCACGGAAATTTTAAAGAGTTTATTTTTCAATATATTTATAAGCAGTAATAGAAGAAGATTTTCCCTTTTGTCTCAATTCATATTTTACAGTAATATATTTTTTATATCTGAAATTTAGACACGCACAAGTATATATATATATATATATATATATATATATGTGTGTGTGTGTGTGTGTGTGTGTGTGTGTGTGTGTGTGTATATATATATATATACACAAACGTTTCATTAAAAAGAACGAACAGTATCTGTATATTTCATTTTTTTTTTTTTCCAATTTTCGAATAAGGTATTGAATGCTGTGCTAGAAGAAACACAAAACCAAAACATAAGCTTGAAACAATAGAATAGCTCCCAAGCCAAAACATCAACCTTAAAATTCAAATTATATATTTAAAAAACATCGTTAGATCATGGTTTACATATGGATATCAAAAATGGCGCCACACCCGTTCAGAAATATCTAAGTTGTCTGCAGTATATATTTGCTTTCTGAACAATAGTTAAAAATGGATTTGACTAACTGACGCTATAGAATCACAATCAAAGAACTGTACCAATAATAGAAACAGCATAATTTGAAGACTACCAACAACAGCAATAACTAAAATTAATAGCACATAGAAATAGAAGAAATAATAACATAATCAAGATATTGACATTCCACACTACATCAAATATAAAGTTAGGAAGGAAACACGTATCAATACTGGAGAAAGCGATAACAGCTGCTGGACTTGAAAAACCTATTTTCCTTAAATATTTAAAGATAGATTTTATAAATTTCAACCGAAAGCAGTACATTCTGCTCGGCGAATGAATGCTAAATGTTTCCTTGTAGGGAATATTACAATTATTATTATTATGGAATTTTGAAAATCATAGGACGATCTATGATAAATTTCTTAAGGATAGTGATTTTAAATCTTCAAAAATTGAATTTGTGAAAAATTATGATCATTCCAAGAAGATAAACAGAATAAGGAAAATCATTTGGTATAATTCTCCATACAATCCATTAGGGAACACTAAATTAGGACATAAATTCTTAGAATTAGTTGAAAAGCATTTCTCTAAAAAGAGCTATCTGCGGAAAAGTTTCAACCGTAACACTCTAAAACTTAGCTATAGTTGCACAAATAATTTAGAAAAAATAATTAAATCACATAACACTAAAATATTAAAACTATATAACAAGAGTAACGGTCATACTAGGGCTGATCCTATTGTCTCTCTTACAAATAAGCTGTGTAATTGTAAAAATCCCAACCGGTGCAGGTTACCCAGCAGGTGTTTACCAAAATCCATAATATACCTGTGTACTATTAACTCTGTAAAATATCCCAGGACTTCTGAACGCTTTTACATCGGTGATACAATGAATGATTTCAAAAAGCGCTTTTATAACCACATCTCATCTTTTAATAACGTAGATAAACGAAGGATGACTTTCTAAGTATTTTTGGGAATTAAAAGACAAAGATAAAAAGTTAAATGGAAAATCCTAAAACAAGCTAGAATCTCAAGGTCTCTAAACGAACCGTGTTTTCTCTGCCTGCAGTAAAAAAAAATACAAATAATTAAATACTGGAACAAGTACAATCTGTTGAATCGGAGATATGAAAAGGCAATAAATTCTAAACATACAAAGAATTAACCTTACAATCTTTCTAAAGAAATTTCTAATCTACGAATGAATCCTCTTATCTTTATGTTTATAAACATAGCATTGTAACCATTATTGATATATCTTAGTTGTATTTTTATTATATAGGGTGTTTCAAAAAGAATACGCCAAAATCATTGCGCTATTTTTTCAGGTCTATAGCATTGTGGTGGACTCAATCAGTGGTTATTTGATAGAGTAGTTATCAAAGTTTGATTGGGTGTCAGTTTCACCACTGTCGTTAGTATAACTTCTGGTTCAACTGAATTGTGGGAAGATCAATCAAAATCGCAACTCCTCAGTAGAAGGCATTTGTTTTTGTGACAATGGCATTTGTTTTTGCGACAATGGCATTTGTTTTCGCGAACTCAAGCACGCAAAAACAGTGCTTGAGTTCGTGAAAACAAATGCCATTGTCCCAATGCAGGCAGATTAGAATGACTTCATTTTTCACAACATGGAGCACAACCCCATTGGCATCTCGGGGTTAGAGCCCATCTGAATGAAAACGTGCCTCAGCGATGGATTGGGAGGAGAGGTGCTAAAGACCTTGCTCTCTATGCTTGGCCTGACAGATCCCCGGACCTCGCTGTGTGTGACTTTTTCTTGTGGGGGTATGTTAAAGACCAAGTTTATGTTCCAGCACTTCCAGCAAGTATCGATGACTTGAAAGATCAAATAACGGCTGCAATCAACACGGTGGACCGTGACATGCTGAGGCATGTTTGGGAGGAATTCTCATATCGGCTTGATGTTGTCTGCGCTGCCGGTAGTGGCCACTTATAAAATATGAAATGAAACTTGAATGTATATACAACACATGTGGTCATGCTAGAGATTTGTAATTTTTTTTCGTTATTGACACATTATGTGATGATTTTGGCGTATTCTTTTTGAAACACCCTGTATATTTCATTTTAATTTTAATTTTAAATTTAACTCTAGACCTAAAATACATTCTACATTATTCTTACTTCTGTAAGTTAATCGTAATTTTATTTTGGGTTCTTTTATTATTTATCCATTATTTTTTTTAAACATTGTTATGTAACCTTTTTAATAATACGTTATAATTAATATTAATAAATTAATAAAATAATATAGAAATTTAAAAATTTGAAATGTTCGTTCATTCGTAAAAAGAATATACATAAAATTAGCAGTCTCCCGCTATGTTCGAATTTTATGATTCCACGAAATACCATTGGTTGAATTTGTCCCTTCATAGTTTATCTCATCTTCCTACCCCATTTTTCTCAACCGTTATTTCCTTTTTTGGTCCCTTTCCTCTTATTTCTGTTCTCTCTCTCTCTCTCTCGCTCTCTCTCTCTCTCTCTCTCTCTCTCTCTCTCTCTCTCTCTGTTACTATTCACTTAGCTTCCTTTCTTTCTCCACGTGTAAATTCGTTTTTACATTTTATGGGAAACTTTCCACTGACAGAAGTGGATTACGTGCTTCGTTAACTGTGTTTTGGAATAAAATATTTTAGTCGCATCGTAATTTCCCAGCTGATGAAACGTTAGAAAAAATTAACGTTGAAACAAGATGTACAGTTTTGTAGTGTGTTTTTCCATGTTCTTACATAACACTGCATTATAAATAAATATTTATTGCTCTACTTTTGTATTGAGCCCTGTTTTAAATTAATGTTTTATCCCTGAAATCCTACTCTTCGTAAACTCTTGTAGATTTGTATATATATATATATATATATATATATATATATATATATATATATATATATATATATATAGGGCGTCCCAATAATTTGAGCCAATTTTAAATGTGAATTAAGTTTAAGCGCCTAATGATTTATTTTCTTTTACTTTCAGATTTAATAACTTAAGTCTTAGGGAATTTCAAACATGAAAGGATTAACAATCAAACAAGGTGTTAAAGTTATCGAAGCCTATTACGAAAATGGACGTTCGAACAGAATTTGAATGAGAAGTTCCCAAGTCGTATCATCTCTCGAAACAGCGAAATCAATTGGCCACCACGGTCATGTGACTTGACGCCTTTATATTTCTTCCTTTAAGGTCATCACAAAAGTAAGGTCTATGCCAACAAGCCAACAACAATTCAACAGCTGAAGAATGAGATAATAAAGCATATTGATGAGATTGAGGAGCAGCTATGCAGAGAGGTCATCAAAAATTTTAAACATCGATTTTCACCAATAACTGATTTATTTACTGCTGACTTTGATCTGTCTTAAGGAAACACTCTTTATATTTATTTATATATATATATATATATATATATATATATATATATATATATATATATATATATATATATATATATATATAGGGTGGGGCAAAAGTAACGCTTTTTATTTATTAACTCTTACATGATTTGTTATGATTAACAAACTATTCATCATGTTCAAAATGCTCCCCCTTCATGTTCACTTTTCCAAACCATTTGTCACATTTCTACTTTAATTTCAGAATGTTTATCGGAAAGTGCTTGATTTAATTCGGGAGCTGTTTTCATTTTGAATCTCTAAACAACTTCTTTCCGTACAAATCACAAGAAAAAAATGCTGGTGTTACGTCTGGTGATGACCACTTAATTGTTCCCCGGCGTCCTATCCACCTCAGCATGTAATTAATATTTAACCATTCCCGAAAGTGTAAGCCCGAGTTAATCTTAAGCCATCATAAATAAAACTGAATAAATTAAAATGCCGTTACTTTTGCTGCCCCCTATATATTGTTACAGTAATGTGTATTTGAAAACTAATTATGAATAATTGACTAATAATAAGAATAATGATTAAAATATTAATTATTCTTTTAATATAAGTCTGCTTTTAGACTAATGTGCCTCGTTGATTGAAGAAAAAGTAGACACTTGAAGCATACTAATCCAGCAGGGATCGTAATATTTTCACATGCATTGTAGTTTAATCACGTGTTTACGCATAATCATTAACCCAGTAATTATTTGGTTATACAAAATGATTAACAATGATGATTAATAACAACAATTATGAATTAAAAAATTATCGTCGAATCAGTGGCTGCCTCAATGATTAATGGGAAAACACGATGCAAAAATTTCACTGAATCATGAAAATAATTTCATTTAAATTGTTCCTTCCTTCGTAAAAAAATCGGATGGTTTTGGTTTTGATTTGATTATTTTGTCGATTGTCGATATCCTGTTATTTACCAGGTAACATTTACAATATAATAGACGAATTTGTCATGCAACTACATGCAATCTATATTCCCTTGCCCAACAAATGGCCTTATCTCTTTCAATTCGCTGTGTGGATCAGTTATAACAAATTCACTATAATACACTATAAGAGATGAGGAAATTTAACACAGGTTAGCTTGGGCTTGGGGTACTTTTGTCCAGCACTGTTCGATCCCGTCCTGGTAACCTGGCCTCAGTCATTTTACCACCACCGCAGCCTCCCTGTGCATTTTTTTTTATAAATAGCTTCATGGTAATTGTTCTGATGAACTTTCTATTATGGTAACTAGATTTTATGAATTTAAGTCCAGTACTAGTCTCTTCGTTTTACAGTTGAATAGTCTACATGTTACCGTAATTTCTTCGCCAACGTTTTTTTTTTTTTTTTTCTCGCATTTCTCGCTTGTGGAACTGTCTCTTTCGGCTTCTTGCTTTACAAATATTGATCTTCAGAAATTTAAATAACAATCATTATTTTCTGTCTTCTTGATTCCCCTTCTTTTATTGTTCTAGCCCCTTAATAATATTTTCTTTTTACTATTACACTCAGTAATCACTTGTGTCTTAGTGGCTTTAATGCTTTTCCTAGGGTGAAACGATTAATAAACTATAAGATGTTGCGAATGCAAAATATTGGCATGAAAGCTAGAGTTATGGTTTAAATAGCATCGTCAGACTTTTACATGGCTCTCATACATGGGGTCCACCTCATTCAGAAATAGTCGAAAATCAATCAATCCAGTACAGTAAGTGTTGCGAAACACTGTCTATCTCGCGACCGAAATCCAAAGAGAAATCAGTTAACTATATGAGAAGAGATTTCGCGAAACAAAAGTACAGAAAGGAGGGAAGGTAGGTCTTAAGTAACAAGGTGGCAGATCTTCGCATCCCACCCTTTCCGGTAAAACGATTACAAAATCTAGATCTCGGAGCCGCCTCGTTTTGGAATACCAGCATGGCAAACACTCCACAACCTACACACACTCATGTAATTTCATTTATTTTTCCACAAAATATCTGATTTCAACCGGTTCCACAGACCAATGATTAGAAATGTCTTCAGAAAATCAATGCTATTAATTATGAAAAAAAGACGATCTTTCATAAGGTACTATAAGTAGCAGTACAAAATTACAAAGATCTTTACCAAATAACATAAACTACATCACGTGAACAACTTCCAACAGCAGCAATAACAAGTATTAGTAGCACAGGTAAACAGAATAGAAAATAATGACTTAATTCTGACGTCCCACACTACTTTGAACAAATGGTTACGAAGGAAACGCGCATTAATACCGGAAAGAGCAATAACGATGGACCTAAGAAAATTTTTGTTTCATAAAAATTGCTTTATTAGAAAGATTTTATGAATTCAACCGACAATAGCACTGGCTGTTCCGTCAATTTATGACGAGTGTTTTCATATTCTGTTAACACATTGAGCCCCGCGTACCTGAACAATTTTAATCCTTTTGACTGAGTCAAAATTCACAAATAAGTTTTATGTAATATTTCACAGTAGATATAAAAATATTTACAAGTGTTTACCCACCATTCAACCGGTGGCTGAGCATAAGTCATGCTTCTCTACAACCGTTCAACCGGTGGCGGGGCGTTACGTCTTTTTCCTCTACAACCGGTAAACCGGAAATGAGAGATCAAAGTTTTAATGTTAGTAACAGTTTGAGAACCATTACGAACAAGCTTGAACTCATACAAAAAAGTAAGCGCATCCCTTCTTTTTCTATGTTCAAAGTGCGAGATATATAATCTTTTAAGTTTAATTCTAGAAGAGACTGATATTAAATTAATAAAGAGTACACTTTAATCAGTAAGAATGAGTAATCTATTTCGTACTACCATTATAATAATATATTAGAACACAATTAAAAACAGATTCTGACATAATATTTCGAACAAACTAATAAGGTGTTAATACTTTTTACAGCCTGTAATGCAAATCGTTGGTGGTGAAAAGCAATATAAATATACAAATATACTAACTACGTTTATTTTACATTATTTACATTATTCGGACTATTGTCCTCATCTTTGTCACCATATTTATTACAATGTTTCGGCCTTACAGTATCTGTCTATATTTCTGAGATGAAGCATTATGTACACTATTTACATTATTCGAACTATTGTCCTCATCATTGTCACCATATTTATTACAATCTTTCGGCCTTTCAGTATCTGTCTGTATTTCTGAGATGAAGTATTATGTACACTATTTACATTATTCGAACTATTGTCCTCATCATTGTCACCATATTTATTACAATGTTTCGGCCTTACAGTATCTGTCTATATTTCTGAGATGAAGCATTATGTACACTATTTACATTATTCGAACTATTGTCCTCATCATTGTCACCATATTTATTACAATCTTTCGGCCTTTCAGTATCTGTCTGTATTTCTGAGATGAAGTATTATGTACACTATTTACATTATTCGGACTATTGTCCTCATCTTTGTCACCATATTTATTACAATGTTTCGGCCTTTCAGTATCTGTTTATATTTCTGAGATGAGGTATTATGTACACTATTTACATTATTCGGACTATTGCCCACATCTTTGTCGACATATTTATCACAACGTTTCGGCCCTTTAGTATCTGTCTATATTTCTGAGATGAGGTATTATGTACATTATTTACATTATTCGGACTATTGTTCGCATTTTCGCCATATTTATTACAACGCTTCGGCCGTTGTACGCTCCGGCCTTCTTCAGGTGGTTGGAATGTCGAACTGAACCCTTTATTTCGCTCACTGGGGTAAACTGTTCTAGTTCCATGTGGCATGTTTTTAATGGATGTCAGTTATCAGTTATCTCCTGTTAATTTTCCTCTGAAATTTCTCCACTGTATAGGCCAGAGCGTATAATGGCCGAAACGTTGTAACAAATATGGCGACAAAGATCTCTCTTGAATTTAAATTTTTATGTCTGATTAACCTCCTTCCCCTCCCTTCAGCGTTCTTTGAAAAAAATGAACATGTCTTCTTTGTCTCCAGTCACAATACATTTGTTGCTCACATGTTTTTCCGTAATTGTCAATGATGAGCTTTCAGTTTATCCTGTCATGAAAAATATAACTCCCCCGCCTCCAGCCTCTGAGCTTAATTTTCTGTTTAGTGTAGATGTGACATTTAATTGGTTGATCAAGACAATCCCACAAGTCTATTTTTTATTCTGACCATGTGTTTTGTTACACCCCCAACACCACCACCCGGCACTTTATCTTTAGGAAAAGAGGTAACATTTTGCCTTGGAAATTTTTTAAAACTTATTTAATCACCAGCCATTTAACATTCTCCTGAAGAGAAGCTATCGTTTTACAACTTCAACATATTTTTTTCTAATATCTAAAATTAAATAATAATAATAATATATTCCTATTCTTTGTATTGAGCACTTTTTTTAGAAAGTAAATGCTACGAACAGCGGAATTTTATTTCATCTGTTCTTTCTCTTTTGGACACACACACACATATATATATATATATATATATATAGATACATAGATACATAGATAGATAGATATATGTGTATGTATGTGTATGTGTGTGTGTGTATGTGTAGTTAAGCATCACTTATCATATAAACGTTTAAGTTTAACAGTCTGTTTCTCATGAATATGCTTCCCACAAAGAGTGAATCAGAATGAAAAGCATCAAAGATTTCTACTTGAGTTATCTGCAAATTGAATTTTGCTTTTACAAATAAAAAGCAAGCGTGTGAAAAAGAATTCTTTGTACCATTATCTTTCATAATCACAGCCACAATCTCTTATTTATTTGCCCACAAACTACAACTACACCTATACAATTTTATACACACTCAAACACACACACACATATAGATAGATAGATAGATAGATAGATAGATAGATAGATAGATAGATAGATAGATAAACAAACAAAAGTCTTCATTATGTCTTTCAAGTTTACCAGGGGCATTTTTGTCTTGCATGATATCCGTCTGGCCTCAATAGTTTGCCGCGCAAAAAATTCGTTTTTCAGAACTTTGTTAGTTTTGTTCGTGTCAAGAACTTTAGTGATTGGTTGCTAGTCGAATCAAACGCCTTCAAGCAAGACAGTCGTAAACTTAATGTGAGACAATGCTGCCCAGGAGAGATGAAGTGTGGCGATGTTTCACTGGCCCAATCACAAGAGCGCAGCGTTTGTGACAGAACCACCGAATGACCCTGTAAATCCCATCGGGCCGAAAGAATCCAGATTTAAACATTTATACTCACCCCTAACACATTCGAATATTTTTACCCTACATCTCTTCACGAGTTTAAATTTACAATACAAAAAACAGGATAATTTATTTGGTACGGGGAATAAGTTCAATAAATATACATTTCTGTCTGAATTTCTGGGTTGATGATTTTGACAATGTCTAGCACTGCTCAATTATTGCTTATACTGTTTGCAATGAGCCTAAAAACACAGTACTCGGCCCAGGGATTGAACTCGGAACAATTATAAAATCCTGAGTTTTGACAGAGGGACGAGAACAATATACCCCACAAACGTTGTGAAAACAACGAAGATTGAGACAATCAGCATGTAAATATTGCACAAAATAAACGTAAGGTTATCAATTTTAGCAGATTTTTCGCTGTCATGTTTCTGGATTCGTACCATTACGACTTAGTGATTTTTATTATTCATTTTAGCAAGGAAAGTTTAAAGAAAATGGTTTCTATTATGACACTAATATTTGAAATCAGAAAGAGATATTTGAGAAAAGATGGCAGGAAGGACAGCGACTAAAAGGCAAATAATCTACCGTATAATATATTGCATTATAATAATGTGAATATCTGGCAAAGTAGAGAACAAGCAGGAGCGTTGAAGTATCAAAAGATGCTTAGAGCTGCAAATAAATGGAACTTATGGGGCACCATTATCGTCCCTGTGCTGAAGAGAAACGCCACAAAAAAAATATAGAATTCTTATTCTCTCACTAATATTTGCTTTTATTCCTCATAAACAACTGTTTTCCTTATTTCCTCTGCGCCTTAACACAATGGATTGTTTAGAAAGATTCTTTCGGTATATATATATCCGAAAGAATATCGTTAAGATTTGTCATCATTGTATCGTAAATATACACGTTTAAATTAAAGAAGATCAGTTATAAATCTTAACAGTAAGCAGTGCTTCCTTTCTGGTGTAAAAACAATTACTGCCACATCGCATCGTGTGTCCTATAACCAGTTAGCGTCGTCGGCGCACATCATGTACTGCAGCAATAGCATTAGTGGTGCGTCTTGGGCAAGATAGCCTGAGGTAGCCCATCTCTTTTCAAGCTAATTTTCAATTATGAATTTCCTCCTTCCTACACTGACCGCTACTTCTAGCTACGAGATCACAGTTATTTTACCTATAGTTTGGAGGAGAGGAGATGGGCTTATACTTTTCCTAAAGTACTTGTGCGAAAATTAATGAAACAAACTCGACTGGGATTCGAACTCTGCTCTCAAGTCTATCTTCCAGAGTAGCTTACCGTTACACTTCTCGTGTATATGTATGAACAGCTATATTATTTAACGAAATACGGCGTTCAATTTCCTAACCTTCAGTGTCGTTATAACTCTCATTAACAGTTAGAAGTATTAATTGATTTATTTTTAACTCGACATTTTTATTAATTGAAACTTTATTATTAGTGGATACTCGTATTTGAAATATACGCCCCATTCAGCTCAGTAATTTTTCTTGAATGTAATTCCGCAGGCCGGTAATATGTAATGCCCTTTGTTTAAAGAAAACATCAAAATTAAGCTTCTATATCAAATACGAGTATTCAAAGTAATGAACACAAGTTTGTAAACTTACACAACTATACAATTCTCAGCTTTGAGATTTTTCTGTTGATTTCTATAGGAAAATATATAATGGCTGACCGCTCGTATCCGATAAATGCCACTGGTCACTAGGACGTCTAAACAATCCCTGTTGCAGACGCATTCTCAGGCACATATGTGTTTCTTCAACACCCACATGTGTTTCATAGTGTAACTATGCTGAGCAGTCCTTAGTTTCGGTTCAGGGAGAGCGCGCATTATCCGGCGTGATCAACAGCACACTGAAAACCTCGGTCACAATGACCTGCGATTTCGTGCTACCACAGCCATTGCCAGTTTCCAGTTACGTCTGCCCAATTTCACTCAAAAGGCTTGGGTCAATCCGTGCAAAGGTTGTCAGATACTTTCTAAAGGTGCCACATGCTAGGATCGCCTTCCCAAGACTGATAACATCAAGAAGTCACATTCCTAAAAAAGAAAAAAAATTCGACTATGATGAGATTCGAACCCGGATCTCATGGTCAGAAACGCAACGTCCTAAGCAATCGCCCACGTGCCCATACATAGGGAATTGCATAACAAAGCATATATGTTATCAACATAATAGAGCTATTCTTTTTAGTTTACATACATATTAGTTCTTGACCACGGTATGTTTTTCAATTACATTGGGTTTCCTTTATAAAATTATGATTTTACTCCAAATTTATTGTGAATACCTATTTCCATGGTAAATATCATATATATATATATATATATATATATATATATATATATATATATATATATATTTGGTTGGATTGATGTGAGTTTGTGACCCTGGGTTTCACGCTTTTGCGATCGTCAGACAAACTGACGATCGCAAAGCGTGAAACCCAGGGTCACAAACTAACGATCGCGAAAGCGTGAAACCCAGGGTCACAAACTCACATTAATCCAACCAAATATGTTACCTCTATCTCTGATATATATGATAGTTGTAAAGTGAGTTATCAAAACAAAAGTAGAAAACCGGAATTTATTACCTTTTCGTACAGGGAAACATAATGTAGAATAGAAACTAGGGAAGAGAATGTTTAGCCGTGAATGACTGTTTTTCAGCAAAGAGTACAGCTCCTCCTGATACTCCTCTTGATGTCGGAGTGTTTTTTATGTCTTTTGTCCGACGGCCGAGTCCAAAATGGTATGGAAATATTCTCCCTCACAACACTGATTCATGATACTACAAAGAATAATTCAGTAAAACGTCGGTTTAATGTCTTCCGATTTAAACCACTCGTACGAATCCCATGGACCATAATGAAATGCCTTTTGTATTTTTCCTAAACAAAATTAGATAAACGAACAGATAGAATAAATCATTCACAGAATTTGTGTAAAGTTACTTGGTACACTTCTACATTGTTAACTTCAAAATTAGCTTGAAATGCAAATTGAAGATTGTATGTGTCGTGTCTGTGTGTTCGTGTGTGCACGCGCGCGTTCGAGGAAGGGAGATTGAAAAATGAGAACACCCATCTCTCCGTGATACTCAGGTGATTTTGAAAAGCCAATGTTGATAAACCTGTTAACATACTACCCGTCAAAATTGATAGGATCATTTAAGCAGTAAAGCTTTGAAAAATTCCTTAGCCACGGTTAGGTGTACAATGTAAATTACGTTGCAAATTACACTTTTAACACCAATTCCTGAAGTCATCTTAATATGAGCCAAGAAAGGTAGGTCCATTTGTTTTATTTGATATTTTATACAGTTTAATGTAATAATCTTCATTTCTGAGCTGTCTTAAATTTGTCAATACGATTTTCATTAAAGGTGGTGATCTACTTCTTTACGAAATGAGGGATTTACCGGTTTCCCTCCCCCCCCCAGCAAGTACTTTGAATTAATGTCTATAAAACATATTTTATTATTCTCTCAGAAACTATATACTCGTTTCTTTTCGGATAATTATAGTCACCTAGTCTCACAATTATCTGAGTTATAAATTAGAATCGTTACTATTGGCAGCACAAGAATTACAAAACGAACAATGTTTATTTTTTTAATTTTAAAATTGTTAGGACGGACGTCATAACAAGGGAGATAATTCGCTCCCTAAATGGGAAACAAGTTATACCCCCTGATAGCAACTCTCTAAGACTATAGAGAAGAAATAGGTTTTCAAGATGGCGGTCCTGTATCGAACTATCAATCTACCGGAAATCACTGGTCATGTTTTGCAACTATGTTATACAAAATTAAGTAAAATGTATAAAGGTTTGAATCGTGTATTCGTTCTTATTTGACAAAAATAATCATGCACCTAGCAACACGACAAAAATGTAAATTCACATGTAAACTGAAAGTAAAGACTAAATATACAATAAACAATTAACGATGCAAAATGGCGAATAAAAGATTCAGTCAAGAAGCGATTTCTGCTGTTATTTGAAAACAATGTTCCCGAGCATAGATTTCTGTTATATCGTCGTCGTCTTTATCTTGTATCCAAGAATTTAATTTCCTTTTTTTCTGATCGATTCCTTTATGCTTATGACATTGATGACTAAGTAGACCAATCATTTTTTGTATGGAAGCGCCGATGACCTGACTCCATAGTAATGTTGATGGAGGACGTGGTCGATTTTATCGAGCCTTTCTCTCTTCTTGTTTGACTTCTATGTTGTCTTATGGCAGCTTCCATGATTTGGTATAGTCTTGTGCTTGTTTCAAACGATTTACGCTCAAGTCCAGTGGCTTTAAGCATTGTTTTGAGATGGTCCTTGTATCTTTGAAGAAGACATCGCCCTGATCTTTTCTCTGAAATGAGCCTACTGAATAAGACCAATCGTTAATAAGGCGGCAAATAATATAAGAGGTACAGGTTGATATCGCGATGCGTTCATAGTAAATCTCTTTTCTTATTTATACAACAGGATAGAATCTATTTAGCAAAAAACATCAAATCTTCATGACATTTTACATGATCAAAGGACCAGATTAGAGATTTAGAGCAGCTCTAACACTTATATTGAACAAAGTTTTATAGTGATTTTTTCTGTACTTTTATAGACTTCCTGTTGTTCCAATAAAAATACATTCAGCACACATCCACAACTTCGTATTGCCTTATAAACTATGATAAGTGTAAAGCACGTTCCAAACAACGGGCATTTTTTAATGTCTTCTACATTCGGAATGTATGTGATCTTGATTCTGCAATGATTTCCTTTATTATCCTTTGTCATGATGAACAAAAACGAATGAATATAAAAATAAAAAACAAGTGGATTGAATACATTAACGATTTCTATTCATTTACTGTCTGAGAACAATAAAGATTAGTTTGTATTTACACCATGAATTCAATATGGTGATAAGCTGACAGACAAGGGAAGTAACTCTATTGTATTTTGAGTCATTGCCATTTATAGGGGAAGTAAGTAAGTTTCAGGTTAGTTTCAAGTGAATTAATAGTTGGTTGTATTTTCTATTATCACGCAGTAGCAACTTGATGCACAGAGATGCACACACTTGGCCAACGTTTGGATACTTTATTAAGCTGATCTTTGATCTAAGCTTTCGGGACAGCTTAATAAAACATATCCAAATGTGGGAAAATTTTTCGCTTTAAAGCAACAATACGATGTTTAGAACGGCTCATATTCAAGCATAATAGACATTTATTGTCTGTTATATTTAACAATATATGTTTAAGGGAGAGACAGAATATTTGCTCTAATTTAGGGTAAAAATAAACCTGCGACTCCTATTCCGTGACCGTTGCAATCTACTATGTCAACATAATAGAATATCATCTTTGATGGCGAATATCTTTGTATAACTTTCAGTATAACCAACTCATTTGGACCGAAAGCTCAGCTCAAGGAACAGCGTAATAAAAATATCCAAATATTGAACAATTTTTGTTTTTATTTTTACCCGAAATTAAAGCAACCATATGAAGATTAGAACGGCTCATGATCAAACATAATAGACATTTATCGTCTGTTATATTTAACAATATATTTTTAAATGATAATATATATATATATATATATATATATATATATATATATATATATATAAATGACAGTATGATCGCATATATGTGTGTGTGTGCTTGTGTGTGTTATTTAACATCTTTTCTTAAAAACTCGTCTCATGTATATATATATATATATATATATATATATATATCCTTGTGCAGGTATGCAGAAAATAGAAAAGAACACGTTGGGTGCATAATCCGGGGTTCCTTAGTATTTTTGTTTTTATTTTTAAAAAACAGTGCTCCATACAGAAGTAGAGCTTATATTATAATAATATTTTTTGTTTAAAAATATGATTCCTTCGCTACATAAGAGTTCTCATGTTTCAAAAACGTGAGCCGAAATCATCCAAATAATTAATAAAATTAAGTTGGATTGAGGTGTTTAGTCACGTTTCATCTTCAAGCGAAATTTTAGGAATAAGCTATCTCTCGGTTTACGTGTATTTTTACAGAATTTGTTATTGTGGGAGTGGCTATACTATTTTCATTCTTTAAGTGGTCAGGGAGTTAATTCTTATCAGTAGATTCATCATCCTCTGAGAGGTTTTGCTAAGGTTGGGTAGGGTATCCATTTCAAGGCTAATGTTTACGGTCATCCTTTAGTTGGTTCCCAGTGAAGGATATTTTTATGGCGCGCCTACAGTCGTTCTGTGTCTGGAGAATTGTCTCTTATTCTTGTCTATCTGATTATCTATTTATTTATTTGTTTATTTAAGTGGGTGTTTAATATACAGATCGCTTTGCATTGAATTTCGTTTTTTTTTTGTTTTTTTTGACGACGACAAAAAGGGGTTTTTCATATTTAAGGGTTTGGCTGAGCTTTTTAGAATTTTACTTAGCTATGTTTTTTTTTTTTTTTTTTTTTTTTTATGCTAATTATCTAATGCGAAAGTCTGTTGATGTCGGCAAAAAACCGTTAACTCCTGCCTATGGTTTAATAACTTTTCATTATTTAGGTATTTAATGATGTGTAGTTTTTCCTGTAAGCATAAGAGGCATGGGTCATCCCAGGTTCTACAGGTTCTTGCTCTATTTACTATTTTCCATTTTACTTTTGGTGTTTTATTCGTTTCCTTTAGATGCCAGAAATATTGGGATAGAGATGTCTGATTTCTATTTTGAATATTGTTGAAAGAGCTCTTGTGTTGTCTCCATCTAATTTTAAAATTATTCTTTGTTGATCCTATGTATATCCTATCAGTGTTAGGGCTCTCAATGGATGAGATAGTGCATTGGTATACCACGGATTTTGTGAGGCATTTATTTTCCAACGGGCAGTTTTTAGGGTTTCTATAATCGCATAATTTTTCGTTATTTTTATCTAGTTTTAGTTTATGTGTTTTATTACTGTTTTGGTATGCGTGTTTTTCTAGGATTTTCTTATTGTGTCTTTTTATGATTCTTTCTATATTTTCAGTGCAGCTGTAACTTAGTTTCAATGTGTTTTTGTTAAAGATGTTGCTAAGTTTGCTATTAGTGGGAAAGTGCTTTTCAATTAAAGCTAGGAACTTATGGCCTAGTTTGGTGCTGACCATTTGGTTGTACGGTGGGGTATACCAGATGATTTTTCTTTTCCTGTTTCTCTTATTATTGGTACTAACGTTTCTATAGGTTATGTCAAAGTTTTTGTATCCGCTGTTTTTCAGGGCTGTGTTGTAAAAACTACTGTGCTGTTGGAATATTTCTTTATTTGCTGAGTTCATACTTATTCTTTTCTCTATTGATGTGGGTATATGCTTTCGAAAATAAGCCCGAATGCACCCTAATCCAGTTCGATATTGTCGATTACTACCAGTCAATATCAAAAGACCTCTTCACGACTGCCCTGGAGTTTGCTACGGTATATACAGACTTAACTGAAGAAGAAACAAACATTCTCAACGCAAAGAAATCTGTCCTCATCCATAATGGGGACCAGTGGATAAAAAACACCAATGACAACTTTGACATTACCATGGGATCTCTAGACTCTGCAGAATCTTCGGACCTTGTCGGTCTATTTATACTGTACAACCTAACCGCCCACCGTGAACTGGACGTGGGGGACATCGGGCTGTACAGAGATGACGGGCTCATGGTAGTGAGGAGCTCCACAAGCTTTAAAACAGAGAAAATTAGAAAGGTAATTTACAATGAATTCGGGAAACTAAATTTAAAAACAATAGTCAACACTAAATTAAAAAAAGTAAACTTCCTAGACGTAACCCTAGACTTAACTAACAACGTTCACCTACCTTACAGAAAACCTAACACTAATCCCTTGTACGTACATCCTAAGTCAAACCACCCCCCATCTATAATTAAGCATATACCCACATCAATAGAGAAAAGAATAAGTATGAACTCAGCAAATAAAGAAATATTCCAACAGCACAGTAGTTTTTACAACACAGCCCTGAAAAACAGCGGATACAAAAACTTTGACATAACCTATAGAAACGTTAGTACCAATAATAAGAGAAACAGGAAAAGAAAAATCATCTGGTATACCCCACCGTACAACCAAATGGTCAGCACCAAACTAGGCCATAAGTTCCTAGCTTTAATTGAAAAGCACTTTCCCACTAATAGCAAACTTAGCAACATCTTTAACAAAAACACATTGAAACTAAGTTACAGCTGCACTGAAAATATAGAAAGAATCATAAAAAGACACAATAAGAAAATCCTAGAAAAACACGCATACCAAAACAGTAATAAAACACATAAACTAAAACTAGATAAAAATAACGAAAAATTATGCGATTATAGAAACCCTAAAAACTGCCCGTTGGAAAATAAATGCCTCACAAAATCCGTGGTATACCAATGCACTATCTCATCCATTGAGAGCCCTAACACTGATAGGATATACATAGGATCAACAAAGAATAATTTTAAAATTAGATGGAGACAACACAAGAGCTCTTTCAACAATATTCAAAATAGAAATCAGACATCTCTATCCCAATATTTCTGGCATCTAAAGGAAACGAATAAAACACCAAAAGTAAAATGGAAAATAGTAAATAGAGCAAGAACCTGTAGAACCTGGGATGACCCATGCCTCTTATGCTTACAGGAAAAACTACACATCATTAAATACCTAAATAATGAAAAATTATTAAACCATAGGCAGGAGTTAACGGTTTTTTGCCGACATCAACAGACTTTCGCATTAGATAATTAGCATAAAAAAAAAAAAAAAAAAAACATAGCTAAGTAAAATTCTAAAAAGCTCAGCCAAACCCTTAAATATGAAAAACCCCTTTTTGTCGTCGTCAAAAAAAACAAAAAAAAAACGAAATTCAATGCAAAGCGATCTGTATATTAAACACCCACTTAAATAAACAAATAAATAAATAGATAATCAGATAGACAAGAATAAGAGACAATTCTCCAGACACAGAACGACTGTAGGCGCGCCATAAAAATATCCTTCACTGGGAACCAACTAAAGGATGACCGTAAACATTAGCCTTGAAATGGATACCCTACCCAACCTTAGCAAAACCTCTCAGAGGATGATGAATCTACTGATAAGAATTAACTCCCTGACCACTTAAAGAATGAAAATAGTATAGCCACTCCCACAATAACAAATTCTGTAAAAATACACGTAAACCGAGAGATAGCTTATTCCTAAAATTTCGCTTGAAGATGAAACGTGACTAAACACCTCAATCCAACTTAATTTTATTAATTATTTGGATGATTTCGGCTCACGTTTTTGAAACATGAGAACTCTTATGTAGCGAAGGAATCATATTTTTAAACAAAAAATATTATTATAATATATATATATATATATATATATATATATATATGAGAAGTATAGAGTTAAGTTGGGCTGTATTTATGGGATAAAGTGCTCAATATCAGAGATAAAGCGTGTAGAAATATAAAAGTGAAAATTGAAGTCACCTCTTAGAGGCGACAGTCTGTTTCATGCTAGATGCAATCGTCAGGCCACCCGATTTCGTCTAGCATGAAACAGACTGTCGCATATATATATATATATATATATATATATAAACCTAGTCAGCCAGACAAACCTACCGAGGTTTCACCTAAGCGGATCGTTAGGGAAAGCCAGCTTTCCCTGACGATCCGTTTAGGTGAAACCTGGGTAGGTTTGTCTGGCTGACTAGGTTTATTTAAGTCTGCTCTACGGTTGTATTGAGCTCTTTTGTTAGTTAGTTGTTTTCTCATGTCGGGATTTTTTTCTTTGGGCTTTAAATCTGTATCTGTGCGATTTTTTCGACAGACTTTCATGTTTCATGTTAACCACCTTACATCCCATGATCTGCTCTCAGACAAGCAATATGTTTTCCGCTACGCCCGATCTACAGCTGATGTGCAAGCCGTTCAAAATAACGGTGAGGCTCGTGCCTTGGCCCTAGACATCTCCAAAGCTTTTGATAGGGTTTGGCATGCCGGCCTTCTTCGTAAGCTCCAGGGTTATGGTATTACAGGCCGATTGTTTGACTTAATACAATAATTTCTGTCAAACCGTGAATTGAAGGTCGTTCTCAACGGGTTCTCCTCCAGCTTCTATCTCACGAACGCAGGTGTTCCCCAAGGCTCCATCCTGGGCCCCACTCTATTCCTTATTTTCATCAACGACAATCCTGACGCCATAGATTTCCAAGTTGGCATCTACGCGGACGACACTACCATTTACTCTTGCCTCAAAAAAAAATCTAGTGTCGGTAACAAAACTAACCTTGCCGTGCGTCTTGAAATGGACCTCCAATCGGTTGTTAATTGGGACAAGAATTGGCTGGTCAAATTTAACTACTCAAACTACTCTCTATTAACCACAATAGAGATCCTTCCCTGTCCCCCATTAGAATGTCTGATAGTCAACTTCTTGAAAGAAACTCCCTGCGTCTGCTCGGTCTCACGTTGACTGCTGACCTGAGATGGAACAAAAACATTGAGTCAATTGCTTCGTCCACCGCGAGGAAAGTTGGTTCTCTCTGCCGCGCCAGGAAATTTTTCTCCCCGGAATAGATACTTCAAATATACAAAACGACCATTCGCCCTTGCATGGAGTATTGCTGTCAAGCGCCCTACGAAGCTGGCATCCTGCTTCCACCCTTACACTGTAGAAACTTTTAAATGTAGCCGTCTCTTCTACTCCAATAGCTTCATACCTCGCACCTCTCGCCTGTCGAACACCCTTCCCGATTACTGTTTCCTTGAGAACTATAATCTCCAACTATTCAAATGTAATGTCAATCGACATCTCCAGTTGCCTTGATCTATCCACTATCCTTCTCCTCATCCTTTCTTCTGTCACTCCTATCTGCTCTTGCTCCAAATCTTCTGCAAACCCCTGCATCCTAGTGGTTTCACGCCTTGCTCGGGGCGTAATGCTTATAAAAAAATATATATACACAAATTTGTTCTGTGAATTTTGTCGCAGGTAATAACTTAAATTTTTAATGCCATGTTCATTGAGAATTTAAGCAACCATATCTTTTCTTTTATTTATTATACGAGTTTCTATTATGTTATGTCAAGTGGTGTCCCTTATGCTTTCTGAACAGTTTTCAAGTAGTCTTTCTCCTAGACTTGATG
The DNA here is from genome assembly GCA_963932145.1 of Acanthosepion lycidas. Classification (NCBI taxonomy): domain Eukaryota; kingdom Metazoa; phylum Mollusca; class Cephalopoda; order Sepiida; family Sepiidae; genus Acanthosepion; species Acanthosepion lycidas. The sequence continues at coordinate 124,405,070 of OZ010581.1, forward strand.
CCTCCCAAGATTCTGTCTTTCCTGATCTTTATCCATGGTTAGTGTGATCGAAGAATATTTCTCAATAATCACATGATTGATTATATATCTCGAAATTAAGACATTTCAGACTTACCATGGAATACATTAATTATGGAAGCTAAATATATTTAAAACATAGACTATTTTAAGAAAATATTAGCTTATGTTATTGAGATTAACCTTAAACTTGAAATTATTGTAGCAAATACTTTGGACATACGGTACATAAAGAAAAAAAAACAAAAAATCACATAGATTTATTGAAAAATACAATAGAATATAACACGTAAAATCTTTGGAAACATATTGATGTAACCTAGAATATGTTACTGAGTGAGGAATAACCATATCGGAGGTTGGAAATGAAATGGTAATCTTTATAACATCAACAAAATAAAATACTCGCCAGCGGCTTGAAATACGTAAACCACTGCTAGTGTTGGACTACTTAGATAGCATATTACCAACACTTACAATAGTGTCAAACGTATTTATCAGGATTAGCATTAGTGTTCATAAGTACGGTATATAACATATATCAATAAATATCGTTTTATATACATTATTTACATTATTCGGACTATTGTCTTCATCTTTGTCACCATATTTATTACAACGTTTGGGCCGTTGTGCGCTCCGGACTTCTTCAGGTGATTGGAATGTCGAACATACGGAAAAATGATGTTGTATTATGCAACAAATGACAATGTTGTATCTGGTTGTACAGTTTTAACACCCACTGAATATAAAACTTGGCAAACTGCGCAAGAAAAATATCCAAATTTTACGGGAAGGAAACGGCAAGAAATTAATGTGAACAGCACCTAGATCGTCTTACAGAGATAGGACCTGTAACAATCTTATGGAAATTTATTTTTTTAAGCATTTCACCCCAAGCAAGGTGGGAGTGCCACTAGCAGGCAAAGGGTTACAGAGAGTGAGAGCAAGAGTAAAGAGGGGTGATAGAGGAAAGAATGAAGAGAAGGACGGCGGATTAGATCACGGTATCTGAATATACATATAGAAGCATCAAAGTTAATCCTAATGCAGAATGTAATCCATCTTTGAAGTACTTCAACAAACTATCACGATACAAGTATCTTGAATTGGAAATCTCAAAAATATGTCATATGAGGACATCATTAACTCTAGTAGGAGTTGGAAACCTTGGATTGATTGGAAAATGTTCTGATAGACTCACTGAAGTGATTCCTGGTAACGCATGCTATAGAGAAAAAATGTGCTCACAGATACAGCTTAGATATTACGACGAGCTTTATCGATGTAAATTGTGCATGTGGTCTTAGTGTTCTGTTTTTATTGCTTTTGTTTTGGAAAAAAATGATAAGTAGAAAATGATAAGTGGGACTCGGAAGAAAATGCGTAAACAACAGAAACCCAAGGAAATAAGAAGAAGAAGAATGATAATGTTACAAAATAATATTTGAGTGTTTAGGCTGAGGGTTGGAAAATAGAAAGAAATAAAGAGTACACTGATGAATGAAAAAAGAATGTCAAACAAAAGAATGGAAATTAACAGAAAAATTAAATAATGATTTGCTAAAACCCCTACACGAAACAAAACTCAAAATTTCACAAATACAAGGAACGAAAAATGTTAACAGGTTCATGTATAAACAACCAATATTTACTCCTTAGGAAAGCAAGTAAATGCTTATACTAATTTACCTATCCTGGACTAAGTAACCGACATCCTGAATATGGTCTCTGATTGGAGGCTTTAAGGAGCGTGAAACCACGTCTTAATTGCTGTTGTTTCCAGGACTAATATGACCCGGGGTAGTAGCACTTGTTAAGGTCGCAGGTATGAGCAAAAACTTTAAAAAAAAAAAAATAGGATCAAAACAACAGAATAAAAAGAAAAAGAATAAAAATTCATTTTTATAGTAAAAAATAATGGCAATACATTTTCATATTTTGTTTAAAAGCTACCATCAATATAATTACTAATGCTACCAGGAAATATTAAATTTTCTTTTTAAATGACCCGTACTCAGTTGATATGTTGCTAAACAAACAAACAGAATGCTTACAGATTCAGCAATTTGCTCGATAGCAGACTCGTCAGATTATAATATTTTGTTTTAGAACAAGTGTGAATTCTTGAGATGATGATAGCCGAACTGTACATGGGCTTTTATGTGTCTGGAATTCAGCAGAAGCGTCTATTGACGGTGTCCGAGAAGGTAGAACAATCTGATGGAGTGTCTAGCTAATTTTACCCTTGCTTACATCTGTGCCATCTGAGTTTGTCCTTGGATTGTAAATGCCTTGTACACAACTTTCTGACAAAATACCTAGCTATTCGTTTAATTAACGATAACCTCCTATTCGAAGTAGATATTTAGTGAGGCCATATTCCGTTCATTTTGCATCGCACCCTAATCATATTGATGGAGATCAAGGGATCATTAAAAATATATCAATACCCCATTCCCCAATGATGATCAAGTATCACCTCACAGCAGGATGTTTTAAAGAAGATTCTCTGATGTCAATGATCATGAACTGGCATCTCCCCTTCAGTCACTTTCTCACCGCCGTAACTTAGATTCTCTTGCCTTTTCTAAAAATACTTTTATGGCAAAAATTATAATAAAATTTCCTCTATGGTAGCTACAATTTATGAATTTAAGCACAGTACTAGATTGGCGGAAAACTTTCAGCATTTTACAGTGGAATTGGTTAGACATAAGTTCTATGCTAACATTTTCTTCTATTGCACGTCTCGCTTGTGAAAATCTCTCCGGGTTTTTTCCAACCCAATCAACTTTGATCTTGAGAAATTTAAATGCAGTGCCAATCATTATCTTCGTGCCTACTTATTTATTGTTCTTTTATTGTTCTCTCACCTAATAGTGTTTTTTTTTGGGGGGGGGGAGGGTTCATATTCTCTAACATTCAGTAAGCGCTTGTAGTGTCTTTATAACCTTCCCTGAGGTGAAATGATTAAAAAGTATCGACATTCTGAAAGTTTTCTATATGCCAGAGAGACTTTCCGTGTCCCGCCCAGTTAACTGTTGTATTTTTTCTATCATCTGTAAGCTTTTTTTTCTCTGGTCCCCCTATTACATGAATTTTAGAGCGCTAGATTGGCTACTCCGTCTCACCATTTTACTGTTGAAGTAACTAGATGCAAACGCCACCTCTATTCTAACAGTTTCTGTTCTCGCACTTCACACCTGTGGAACGTCCTAACAATTTCTTGTTTACCCGATAAATACAATCTTCAAAAGCTTAAAAGGAACGTCAATCGCTTCTGTCTTCTTGAATCCTTTTTTTTTAAATCCTTTCCAAAATACGCTCCATTCTCAGACTTTTCTATCACTTTCACTTAAACTTTCACTTCCTCTGTTCTAATGTTATTATCGCTTTATCGGAAATTTGGAAATTAATAATTTGAATAGATGTCTTCCGAAACTGCAATATGTGTCTTGATTCATTGATTCGAAATCTGTGCAAAACATTTGCGTTTTAAATTTTGATATGCTTTACAATAGATTTATATTAAGGCAAACATTTCATTAGCCCTTGTTATGCTTTATGCAAATTACCTATTGTTAATAAAACACAGCAGTTTTTTTTGTTCTTCTCCTTTTATGTGCCTTGCTCCTTCAAATCGTGGGCGATCATCTTTCTCCACAACTTTGTATTTTTTAGTAAATTTTGTCATTTGCTATATCGCCTAATTTCTGTTCTGCCAATCATTTACACATACTCGTGCGATAGTTTTTGCGATGCTTCCTTTTGTCCCTCTTTCAGCTGATGTCCTGTGAGTGTCACAATTTCCAAACCCTCTTTCCTCATTAGGTGCCCATTAAATTTCAACTGTCTCTTTCTGATACTACATATATGTCTCTTTCTTTGTTTCCATTTCTTCTGAAACTTAGTCATTACTCACGTGTTCAGTAAATGCTATTTTCATCATCCTTCTGTAGAACCACATTTCCATTGCCTCAAGTCTCTTCTCTGTCTCTGGTGAGATGGTCCAGAATTTAGTGCCATAATGGAGTACCGATATTACATGATATTTCAGTACTCTTTTCCTTGTTTCAAGTGAAAAACTAACTTTTTTTCTACCCAAATACTTATATGTTCATTCTTTTGCGGTTCACTAAGTAGGTCATATTGTTAAATGAGAGAGTAACCTATATTAATCATTCATTCTCGGGTTCCTTCCTCATTGCTATTCGAATAACTGAGTTATAGAATATTGAATATCGTTTCTCGATTCGATACAAGGAATCTTGTTCTTTGTTTAAAGGTGTAGATTTGAAAATTACAAAAAAATCTGTAATCCTTTCATTCTCTCCCGAACCTACATCCGAACCAAGTGAGGATTCTGAACCATAACTAACTGATTTGTATTTTTTTATAACTAATATTATTAAACAATATAATTTCCTTCATGATTTAATTACTATATTTTAGAATTGTGCATTACATCATTGCTTAAAGGTATACCTACATGATGTAATATTAAGTTCGTCTCTAGTACGTGGTGAAGATACACACGATTCTCATCCTGCTTCCTTACTCTGGAGGCAAACTATGAGTTCTATACTAACAGTTTCTTCTGATGCACTTCTCCTTTATGGAACTCTATTCTGGATTCTTCAAAAAAATGGTAATGCAATGTAAATCGTTATCTTCTATCTTCTTAATTCCTCTTCCTGTATTGTTCACTCTTTTCCTCATATGATTTCACACTCAGTAACCCCTTGCGAATAACTAGCGTCATTGCCTTGCTTGGGGTGAAATGATTAAAAATTGAAAATGCAGAAAGACCTAATACTTGTGTTTAATACATTATACAAACAATTGATATTTTATGAGACAAAGAGCTTCCTGATATATTACAAAAGATTCATTTCATCTGGAAAGATATTCAAGTAATCCATAACCATTATATGAAACAAATAACTTGCACACAGATAGAGAAAGTATTATTAGAAAGTAGAGTAAAATAATGATGCTTTTTCTTTCCGAATTTATTTCATTTGTACAGCGAAAGAATCCTATGAGACCGAGAAGTTTTACCAAGATTTATTATTGGCGGCGATGATCTGAACAATAAACATATTTGTGTTGATGGCAGACTCGTAAAGAAAACTGAATCAACTCTAAAGAGAGAAAAACATGTAAACATGAGAATACAGAATACGTGGTTGTAGGGAAAAGCGACAGCTTAACCTGTGACATACGTATGGAACCCCGTTAAAAATTGTTGAAAAATTCAATACATTCAAATGATATCACTAAGAATCGCAATTCCATACCAAGATCGGCTCACACAGAAGTTGACACATTTATGTTAAAAAACTAGGCTCCAATTTGAATTTTCACATTAGCAGCTACGTTATCACAAACTCTCTTAGACATTTCATAAATCAAACAACCATAATTTTGTCTGCTACGAAATTTCAGAGATCACTCGAAAAAATGATCAAGAATATTTTCCCTCATAAAAAATAGATATTTAAAAATTGGGAAGAATGTTTAACAAATAAACCTCTGAGTTTAGTACATTTGATTTTAGCTTACTTGATCCATCTTTTCCTATAAATATTGGTCGCGTATAGTTATTTTTCTGTTTTCGGTAAACCCTTGACCAGCGTTGGGTACAGTCTGATTACTCGCACCTTTCGTATAATTAATTTCTCAACCTCTCACATATTGAGTAACTTCTTGCAATAACCTCCCGATTTTAAAGTAAATTAAGCAACCACGTAAAGACATACGAATGTAGTTATACCAACAAAAATATTAATGGCGTTAATGATGCAGCTCTCATTTGTTAACTTCTGACCGCTGGAAAATTACACGCATTCATAAAACTGTGTAAATACGTGATTCTCTCATTAATTTCTTTCATATTGACACGATTATTTCTGGTGTGTTGTAATGAACAAACACAAAATATTTTTGTGGAACTTTGTTTTGTGGGGAGCTTTGTAATTCGTATCTTTCAACTTCAAAGGAAACAAATATTCAATAATAAAATTGATTTAAAATTGTAAAGCCGTGTTTCAAAGTATTTTTCTTCCCTTTTCGCGCGATTTTTCCTATACATGTGGAGGTTAAATTCAGTAACTGCAAATGGTAAGGTGTGATACATAAATACTATGTCGCGTATGAATAAAATTAAATTAAGTGATGTTTTCTTACGTGAGAGCCATATAATATGACAGTGAATTTTGAGCAATCTCCCTACGGATGAGAAGAAAACTGGAAGCAACAGAAACATTGTTCTACAGAGGGATACTGAGAATTTCATGGACGAAGTACGTAAGCAACGCGTAGGTCTTAAAGAAAATTGCAACAAAAAAAACACACGCTAAGAATCAGCTGAGAACATAATTTGAAAGGAGGATTTATAAAACCTAAACACCACGCGGCATAATGAGAAAAAGTAGATTAAGAGAATGCATTGAGCGACCTATATGATGGTCTTGTGTTAATGGATGGCGCAACAAGTGCTGGAGTTATAGTAAAAGGAGAAAAACTGCTAAGGGCTACAAGGAATAAAAAGTAATGAAGAATTATTATCCTGTAAGGGCGCAGCTCATAGAAGAAGAGTAAAGGATAAGAAAATATCTTTAAAATGAAAGTAAATTAATCTCCCATATGGCAGTGAATGTTGAACAATTTCTTCAAAAATGAAGAAAAAATCTGTTGCAATATTTATGACACATAATGAGAAAAGAAGGTATAGAGAATTTAACCCTCACAGGACATATTGAAGGCAAAAGAAGCAAGTGCGAATAGAAAGTAACTTAGCGATTTTGTGTGAACAAGAATGATTAGTAATTCTAGAAGATAATGGGCAGAGTCACGATATCGTTCAGTTATATGCTATGCGTGATACGCGCTTAGGCGATCTTGACTGACGAGGCAGATTTTTCCCGTAGTAGGTTGTCATTTCTTTCTGCGGTAGATCATGCTGCTATTTACCCATAGCTGTGGAGGGAGAAGAAAAAAATTCATACCTTTCCCAAGGGTATTAACACGTAAGTGAACGTAATGGATTCGAATGGAATTAGAACTCGGCTCTCCAATTCTTCAATCCGCTATCCATTACTCTACCGTGCTTCTGAGACATGATGACCCAGATACTTAAAGACCTTACTCTAGCATTTTGTGACAAATAATCTCCGCTTAGAAAATCACCTTCGATGTGGTGCAATGGTTAACAAACTTGTCTCGCTAGATCAATTGTGACCGTTCGATTATTACTCGAAGCCACATACGCTCGGCCTTGTGACACATTTAAACTACGCTTAGAAAATCCCTTTAGAGCACTTCTATGTGGTTAGCAAAGTTGTCTCGCGAGATCAGTTACGAACGAAAAGTGAATTCGAACTTCACTGGGTGCTCCATAGCTTGTGCCAGATCTATGCTATGCTTAATGCACTCGTAATAAAAGCAAGTAATTTATTCGTTTTTCAAAGTGCTTATTTTTATAAGCTCTTTAACTTGCCTCTCGTTTAAGAAGAAATCCCAGGTTTATTGGAAAATGAAATCATACCCGAAAGCAGGATTCTATACACACACACACACAGATAGATAGATAGATAGATAGATAGATAGATAGATAGATAGATATTAACAAACTGAGATATAGATAGATGCGAAGAGGCTTGAATAGATAGATAGATAGATAGATAGATAGATAGATGCGTATATAGATAGATAGACAATGAACAAAGTAAGATAGATATATAGATAGATACGAAGAGTCTCAGATAGATAGATAGATAGATAGATAGATAGATAGATAGATAGATAGATAGATAGATAGATATGTGTTTGTGTATTTTAATATATGTTTAAGTTCGTATGTATATAAGGATAAATGACTCGAAGCTCACATAAAATCACTTACTAAATCCATTATTCGTTGGTGGAATCTAGACATGCGGATATGTATTACGAAGCAGGCCTACACAAATTCGCACGGACACCAAGAAAACGTAGCGAAACACACAGAGAAATACGCACCTATACACATATAGATATGTACTTATATATACGTGTGGTGTTTCTTTTTTTTTCTGTTCATGAATTGCATATATTTAAATATTTTTATAATTTGACTGTTCATCCCATGAGTTTATCGCAATAACTCTTCATCCTAATAAGTCCGATTCTTTGCCAAATGGAAATGGCTTTAACTTTTAGTCCAATCAACATCAATGCACGCCTGCACACACATCCAGACTACTGGACGTGTCCACTTCTTTATGGGTGCGGACGTGATGTGAACGGATCTAGCGTCGCAAACTTTACAAGATTGCAAATTTTCCGAATTTTATTTCCATTTGCATTCCAACGTATAGAAATGGATTCCCATTCCTCCTAAATGAAAAAAAAAAAACTCTGTGTCAGCTAGTCAACAATACGTTCCAATGGGCTTAACCTAATCCTTTCTGACGCAATGGATGGTGACAACTTCGCTTCGCTTTGTAAGCACCGACTTCAATTTTCTTAAAGTTCATTTGTTTATTTTCTTGAATTTTCCCTTTTTGCTTCCAGTCCAATTTCTTGATTCCTACGTAAAACATTTCCAAAATCATTGCGGAAAGTTAAACAATAAATAAAATAAATGAGCGAAGGAAACAACAAAGGGACTTAAGCACACTATTCACGATTGCTTTATATTCAGTTATTCATTTAATATTATTACCTACATTCGGGGATCTCGGTTCATTGCAATAAAATCCTGAGAATTGCCACCTTGTGCCAGACTAAGAAATATAAATACACGTGAAAATCATCTTGAACGAAAGACCAATTTGCTTATTATCACCAAGTAAATAACTGTCTGACTAAATATCGTACGAATATGTTAGTCCTGGGTAAGACGATGAACTACGTCCGGCAGCAAGACGTCTAATCTGGACATTGGAGGTTTTGAAGAGCGTTGAACTACCCTATAATTGGTGTTTTTTCCAGGTCAATTCTGACATGTGGCAGTAGTGCCTGTTAGGGTTCCAACTATGGAAAATAATGAACACCCTAAACAAAAACAAAACACCATTACACCTGTTTATAGTAAAATGACCAGCAATATATTCTATGAGTACACAATTTACATTATTCTGACTATTTTCCTCATATTTTTCGCCATATTTATTACAACGTTTTGGCCGTTGTACGCTCCGACCATCTTCAGGTGTTTGGAATGTCGAACTGAACCCTTTATTTCGCACACTAGAGTAGACTGTTCTAATTCCACATGCCATGTTTAATGGATGCCAGTTATCGTTTATCTCCTGTTAATTCCCCTCTCCAAGTTCTCTACTGCCTTAACTGGGTATTGAACTTACACCCTTTGGGTCATGTCACTGGATCTAACGCCTTTATCCACTGTGCCATGCGTCCATCTGTGTGTGAATTTCTGTGTATTATAAACCTAATGTCTTCAGCAACAATTTTTTACCAGTGCTCATATTGCAATAATAAAGCTATAATATATGTTATTCTGCTTTCACAATTGAGTACGTGGTATGTGATTTATTGGTTGATTTTCTTTAGTGATATATCAACTACGGATTATTTAATACTGAAATCTAAATATATTGAACACATTTTCATGGCTTCAACTATGGATAAAATGTATTGTTGGTTATTTTGCTTTAAACTGTATTGTTGCTATTTCTATTAAATGTATTATTGGCAATTTTTCTGATATAAATATGGGTTACTGGTCTCTCTACTATAAAAATGTATATTTATATTTTTATGGTGTTTTGTTTTTGTTTGAGGTCTCACTATTTGCCAATAGTTGAGAACATAACAACCCCTGGTAAAGGTGGAACTAGAGACAAAAGCAATTAGGAGGTGTTTCCCCGATCCTCAAAACCGCCAATCTCGCGATCTGTGTCCTTCCTACCGGATGTAGTTTATCGTCATAACAAGTGGTACTGTGGAAAGAAAACATATTAATTATATCATTTTTTTCCTACATCCGCTTAATACTTATTTTACCGTTGTTGGAAGTTTTCAAGTGATATGTTGTTGTTTTTTGTTTTGTTTTTTGTTATTTGTTATTTGTTAATGCTTTTGGGATTTTGGGGATCTATAATGTCTGATTATTTAAGGTTGATAACGGCTGATGAGATGACGAGACTTAACACGTAAAAATAATTGCTTATTCAAATTAACAAATGAACGTCAACCGAATCGAGGGTATGTGGTCTTAATTCATTATTTGAACATTTGATCTTTTTGACGTGCCACAGAGCACAAAATTCACTTTGGCAGTTTTTAGGATGAAGCCGTTACATATCGCAATTACTATAGAGCATTCTATTTTCAAATCAATGTGCCTGATTGATATTAAATTCAATTTCAGAAAATATGCCAAATGGTTCTATAGCTAACTTGCTGTACAAAGATTGTTCTGTTACAAAACTGTTTTATATTCTCTCTGCTTGTCCCGTTTTCATTTTGCTAGATTTATATTAGTCACCTTTTTTACATCTTCCTGTTTATCCTCGTAAATCTACTTCTTTGATAACATCGCCGGCACGTACCTTTTCAGACTTTTTCTCTCTGTATCGTTTTTTTATTATTATTTGAAATTTTCTAATGGTAGCCATCTCTGTATACATTAATCTTACTGTTATATTTCTCTATGTATAACCGCTTTCACCACGTGTTAACTGTTTACACACTGTTCTCAGTCTTCATTTCATGTAACTTTCTTCCTTTCGGAGAACTTATTTCTGCAAACTTTATAACATATTCCCTCTAAGCAAACTATTTCCTGCCCTTTTTTAAACATTTATACCCTGGGTCTTACCTTCTATAGTCAGCCTTCAGCTACTTTTGTCATATTTTTCATTCCCTTCCTTCTAACCTTTTCAGTTATTTTGTTACTCTGCTCACAAGTTTGTATTGCTTTCTTTTTCTATTTCTACCCTTTTGTTGATGAACAGGACTTTGTCTTCAGACTTTCCATAGCCGTATGTCTGTGGTATGCACGCGTGCAAAACGGACGCGTATTGGGTGGCAGGAAAAAGATAGTGAGATATATATCAACAAAATCCAAAAAAGTTTTTACAGATTACTTTAAGCATCCCCCTCTGAAAAAAAAGTCAGTGATAGCTGAAAGATTAAGTAAAAATAGATACAGAAACTTTTATACAATCTTTAACACGATATTCGTTATGCCATACGAAAACTGAGGAAAGTTAATTGAAACGTCGCTTGACCTCTTGAATATGATCTGCAGACACACATGCACACACACGTACATATATATATATATATATATATATATATATATATATATATATATATATATATATATATATATATCCCGGGTGTAACAGCAAAATTGTCAAAATCGTGTAACAGCAATATTGTCCAACTCTGATATTAAGATTTGAAACATTTTATCTTAGGATTGATTAATGATTACTTACTGGAATTCTCCCCATTCTACTGGACTCTACTTTGATCATTAAGAATGTATTTAGCTCTAAGATGAAATGATGATCCCTCTTGCTGTTGTGACCTCCTCATCCAGTTTTCCTCTCTACTGTTGCCTCTTTATAAACCTATTGCCTGTTGTCTTGATGGTTTTTGAATTAACTTTGAAGATGGAAACCAGAGTATTAATGTTGTTAACCTTCCTGAAAACCTGAATGATCTTTTTCCTCTGTTGGGAAGACATAGTGAAAGTGTCACAAAACGATTTCAACCTGTTGTCTTTGTAACTGAATATCTCAAAGGGTTTTTTCAATGATTCTTACGACAAATGATCTCAAGATGCCTAAACGATTTATGTGAAATACTGGAAAAAAGAAATTTAGTTTCGTGTTTTTTTTTTTTTAGATATTAGACATTTTGTGGGATGGTCAATTATCCCATGTTGTTATACGATTTGGACAATTTTGCTGTTACATCCGGTATACATACATATATATATATATATATATATATATATATATATATATATATATATATATATATATATATATATGTATGTATGTATGTATATGTGTGTGTGTGTTTTTTTTTTTCATATATATATATATATATATATATATATATTTCACGAAAGCCTTCGACAAGGTGTGGTACAAATGTTTCCTACATAAGCTCTCCAGCTATGGAATCACTGAAATGTTTTTCTCCATTATAAATTTCTCACTAACAGGTAGATCCCTGAAGGTAGTCATTTATCGCCTGAATTCCCACTACCTGATGATCAACGCAGGCGTCTCCTGATCACTTTTCGGACCAACCCTCTTTCTGTTTTACATACATTATCTCCCTAAGAATCTACGATAATTTGTAAACATCCATGCCGTTGATATGACAATATACGGGCCAATCTCTAAAAGTCTTGACAATCAGAGATTGGCAGCTGACCTCTCTTCCGATCTGACACTAGCTACCCAGTGAGGAAAAAACTGGCTGGTTAGAGTCAATGCCTTTTAAAACTAAACTGGTTACATTCTATCACCGCCGATCAGATCCCAAACTACGGCCAGTTATGAACGGATATCCCTTCGACGAGGCATCGTGCCTTGAGAGAATACTGGGCCTCAAACTCACATCCTACCTCAAGTGGAATTCCTATGTAAGATCTATCGCACAAGATGAAGGTAAAATTATCAGCTTCCTGTACACCTAGAGAGTACCTGACTCCTCGCGCTATCCTCTACCGTTATAAGAACCAGATCAGGCCTAAAATGGAGTACTGTTGCCCTATTTGGGCAAGAGCTGCCTAGATCTCACTTTCCAGTCTTGATCGGCTTCCTGTACCCCTAGAATGTACTTGACTCCTCACGCTATCCTCTACCTTTATAAGAACCAGATCAGGCCTAAAATGGAGTACTGTTGCCCTACCGCTAGGTCAATCCTGTACGCCTAATCGCGCCATGCTACATACGTAGGTAACAAACTACCCACATTCCCTCGGGGGGAAGTTCCACTCAAACAGATTCTTTCCGATAACCACTACAACGTGGAACAGACTCCCAATAGGATGCTTTCCTAATCACTATAACCTTAACCTGTTCAAGTCTATCTTACCCTCCTATTCATATAAACTCACCTTTAATGTAACCCTCTACCTTGACTGCCCCCAGGTCTTACCATACTATAAAAAAAATTCAGTTCGTTTTAATAGATAAATGAAATGTAACCTGTTCTAATTTCATGTCAAGCATCTAAGAAACTTTAGACTTTTAATTATCTTTCAAAGAATAGAAAAAAGGGGTTACCATTCTGATATAGTGAAGGCAATGTCATTTCCTGCTCGTAGAATTAGGCAAAATCATCATGGTTTGTGTGACGAATATATCGATTATTGTTTTTACTAATAATTTCGGTTCATCTATAAGGCAGTGAATGCTGAACAATGTCTTTGCAGATGAAGAGGGCGCTTGACACAACAGAAATGCGGTTCTATAGAATGAAAAAATGGAAACAAATAGAAAACTTAAATTTAACACCAGAAAGAGGCAGTTGAAATTTCTAGTGTACATAACGAGAAAAGAGGGCTTCGAAATTTTGACACTCACAAGATATATTGAACGCAAGATCAACAGAGGAAAGTAGCGAATAACGTACCTAACGAGCTCGTGTAAAATTGTTGGCAGAACTGAGATTAGCAAAAAGGCAAAATTTACTAAGAGATACAAAGAACAGAAAGTTGGAGAGAGCCATGATCGCACATAGAAGAAGAAGAAGAAGAAGAAGAAGAAGAAGAAGAAGAAGAAGAAGAAAAAAAGAACTTCAGGGCATAGGTTATCTTGACTCTCCTGGAATTATTTTTCTTTGTTATCTGTAAATTGTCATGGCATCTTGGGAACAATAGTAGGGTGATATTACGTTGACTTCTAGGCAGTTCTGAATTCTGATTAGTTTGTTTCCTCGGTTAGATGACACTCAAGTTTATGAGCACTATATACCCTTATATTTAAGCTATAGTTTCCTCAGACCATAACTGCGAAGTGAACGGATAAGACTAGGCACTCATTTGAACTCGGCTTGCAAATTCCACTTTCCAATAACCATACATACCATTTTTTTACTGTTACTATTTTTTGCTTTGAATTCCTCTTAAAAGGTTATTCAAGAAATGGCTATCGACAAGAATGTCTATCAGTTTTCTTTCTTACCTATTTCAAGATTTTTTTATATTAGCCCACGCAAATAGTCAAAACAATAATATATTTTGTCTAATGAGATTTTATCTTCAATTTCGTGAAGGCAGCCATGTTTCAGAGCAACAAACGAAGTTCTGTACATTGAAAGAACTCAGTACCATTTTTAATAGACTTTTTTTATTTCGTTGTTTTTGGAAACAATATCTAACGTTGACTGAATTCGCAGTAACTTTCTACCGATACAAACAGTTTTATCTCATTTTCACGGATGATAAAAAAAACAAGAGAAAAAAACGAACCAACCAATGTACACTGATTATTTAAAATAGTTTGTATATGTCGCTTTCGAAACGTTTAAATCTCTTTGAACTTTTTGTTTAGTGTTTTATGAGGAAAAAAATACAACATATTCATTAACAAAACATAAGGAACCAAAAAAGTTCTGTCCGTTTTTAAAGGAAAAAAAGAAAACGCTTCACAGTATGTGTAACTTACATTTAGTCTTCGAAGTAATCACAATCGGCATCCAGCATCTTCTGCCAACGTGTCTCCAAATGTTCAATGCCCTTGCGGTGGAACTCGGGGGGTGGGGTTGACGCAAAGAAGTCCGTGAGGAATTTGCGCAAGTCTGCTTCATTGGTGAAGGATTTCCCACGAAGATGATTATCCAGGGAGTGGAAGAGGTGGTAATCGGATGGCGCAAGGTCAGGTGAATAAAGTGGATGGCACAAAGTCTTCCATCCAAGTTGCTGTATGGCATGACCACTCGCGCGACATGCGTCCTGGCGTTGTCATGGAAGAAAAGCACTCCTTTGCGATTCACCAGTGCTGACGTAATACCTATTGCACACGTTTCAATTGCTGCGGGTATAGGTCTCCAGGGACCGTTTGGACCGTTGGTAGCAGTTCATAATAAACCACTTGACGACCTGTCCACCAGACACAAAGCATAATCTTGCGTGGGTGCATAGGCGGTCTTGCGGTGTGAGGGACAGCATCCTGAGGAGACAACCAATATCTGGAACGCTTGGGAGTTTCATACAGAACCCACTTTTCATCACTGGTAAGCACTCGATTGAATAAGGATGCGGTACAGTGGCGAGAAAGCAGCGATACGCAGGCTGCCACTCGTTGTCTCTGTTTACTTCTTTTTAAATGAATAATTGTCGACCGTTAATACAATTTTCTATCTGAGAAGGGATTATTTTCACTTTAATTTTTTAGTTGTTTTAATCGAACTTTTCATTGAAATAATAAGTCCCCAATGAGATGTGATTCTTCCTTTTTTGTTTTGTTTTTATCTGCGCGGTTTAGTCGGCGTTGTGGATTGACTAACAAGTAAATTTCCAATAAAGGACAACTAACAAATTAACATTAAAGACATGACTCGTCGGAATTATAAATTGACAAGGGCTGAGAATGATGGAACTAAAAATTAAGCTAATATATCGTCGGTATTAAGAGTACGTCTTTTACGTGTACCATTTCTCTTCATTACATGGGTGATCGTACCTCTCCACAACTTCCCATCTTTCATAGCTCTAATCAATGTTTTCCACTTAGTATACATCAGTCTTTGTTATGCTATCTGCACAAGATATTTGATAAGTTACTCGATGTCTCCATCTGCGCATATTGCATTTTATATATCGTGTGAGAGTCAAATTAGCTAAATACTCTTTCCTTATGTATAGCAGAAATTTTACAGTTTAAATCTGAAATGTAGATACAGAATTATTTTGCCGGTTCAAAAAATGTCAAGTGGTACGCATTCAGTAATATACTTCTTAGCCATTAATATATTCTCATTTCAGATTTTTAAAGCATTGTCATGTTTTTTAAAGACGTAGCCGATTCACAACTGCATGTAGTTTATTCCTCTTTGGCTAGGTTTCACAAAACGAGGGAGAAATGTCAGACAAATACGTATATTCTCAACGTATTTTTCAACCTCTATATCGAGTCTATCTTAAACAATATGGCTACCCTATAAGAATTTATTAACGGTAGGCACAATCTTAACAGTATAAGATACGCGGATAACACTCTACTTATGGCAGATAACAACAGACAAATAATTGTTACAGAATGCGAAGGCCAGAATGGTCAGTGATTGGCCGCAGTGTTTTGTGGGCGTGATATTCTGGCAGTGATTGATTGCCTTGTCTTGTTTTTGTATGTAAGTCGAAAACGGTAAGATATAAACAGATGAACGCAAGGATGTTGACGCGTCGATACGCTTTCCAAATCCAGATTCAAGTGACCCACCCGCAGTGTGACGGTCAGTCAACGTGCGACATGCGTTCCCCTGAGGTCATGTGTCCTGTTGGCTCTTAGAAACTAAGCTGTCACACCTGTCCCTCTCTTCTAATAAAAAACAAAACTGATCTCATTTAACCACGATAGAGAAACTTTCTGCCTGTCATCAGCACGGATAACGCAAGACTCATGGAGTGCAACAGACAGCGCCTTCTTGTCCTCACGTTTTCAACTCACTTGGAGTTGAGCGACAACATCGAATTAATAGCTGCAAGGAAAATTGGGTTACAAGATCGTGCTAGAAAATCTTTCTCCTCAGTATCCATCTTGCAAATTTACAAATATACCATTCGCCCATGCATTGGATAAAGTTGCCATATCTGGTCTGATCTTCCTGCTATTCATCCCAAGATTCTTGACAAGATCCAAAGAAAAGATCTTTAATGTAATCGATACTAACTGTACATCTCGACTTCAGTCACTTTATCAACGATGAGACGTGGCTTCTCTCTGTCTTTTCTACAAATATTTTCCTGGCAACTGCTCTGACAAGCTTTTTACCCTGGTGCCCCGACTACATAAATTTAAGTGTGCTACTAGATTGGCACTTAGGTCCCATATATTTACTGTTAAAAGAGCTAAACGCAACCACTATTTCTACTTCAACGCATCTATTTCAACACTTACCACCTGTCGAAATCCTTTCGGTGACTTACTTCCCTGATAAATATAATCTTCAAAATTTTAATGCAACGTCAATCGCTATCTTCTATCTTCTTGAATCCCATTCATTTTTTTATACTTTCATCATCCTGAGTGGGTGGAATGATTAAAAATAAAAAAACATTTTCTGTAGTATCGTGGGGACACAGAGACGACACAGAATACAACACCATCAATTGTAAGAAAACAGAATGTATGATTGTCAGTACTAGAAATAGACCCAGATACGAATTAGAAATTGAAGATGTCAACATCAATTACTTACGGAAGAGTAAATATCTGCGAAGGGTTTAAATAGAAGATCGGAAAAAGCGACACTGAAATCCGGACTCGCATTAAAAAAAAAAGCGAAAGATGTCTTCCAAAAGCTAAGCAAAGTAAACAAAAAAGGAACGTATCGTTCGATACAAAGAAAAAAGTGCTGCATTACGTAATCTCAATACTCCTGTCTATCAGTGAATGACGTATACTCCCCTCCCGAATGATGACAAAATGGGAGACGACAGAAATGTGGTTCTACAGAAGGATGCTAAGAATTAAGCATTGAAGATGTCTTAAGGAATATGAAAACATAGACGACACTTATGCTCAAAATAAGAAAGAATCAGTTGAAACTTGTTGTACATAAAATGAGAAAGGAGGGCTCGGAAAACTTGACACTCAGAGGGAATATCAAAAGCAAATAGTCAGGTAAAGCCAGGGGTACCAAACTGACTGTCTTTGGCAAATGGATGACGGAACGGGGATAGGAGAAATGTCAAAGTGACTAACGTTGCTAGGAGCTACAAATGATTGTAGAAAAGGATGATCGCCCAGATCCTAAGCGACATTAAACATAGAAGAAAAAAGTTTCCATTTTTAGCATAGCTTTTTTTTTTTATTTCGCCATCAATTCAGACTCGTTAAGTAGATTACTCACTGTTTGCATTTGCTTCTCTTGCCTCCAATGTGTCCTGAGAGTTTTAGATTCTCGCAGCCGTCTTTTTTCTTTGTGTGTCAAAGACATTTCGACTGTTTCTTTTTTTTTATTTTAAGCCTGTTTTCTTGAAGTTCCTGTTCTCTTTAAAATCTTCTCCATATAAACATATTCTTCATATGGTATTCCTAATACTGATCGGTAAGACCACATATCTCTTGTTCCAATTTTAGCGTCCACTGCTATTTTTTATTATTATTTCACTCCAAGCAAAGTAATAAAGCCACTAAAATCCAAGGGGTTACTGAATGTGAGAGAATATGAGAATAGCAAATATTATTAAGGAATGAAAACAATAAAAGAACAAGAATTATGATGACAAAAGATTGCATTTAAATTTTTGAAGATTAAAGTTTTACTCGGAATCAAAAAGACGGAAGAGAGTTCCACGTGCGAGAAGTGCGATTGAAGAAAGTGTTAACATAGAAGACAAAAGATACCCATTCACATTTTCATTTAAATTTTTGAAGATCAAAGTTTTACTCAGAATCAAAAAGACGGAAGAGAGTTCCACAAGCGAGAAGAGGGATTGAAGAAAGTGTTAGCATAGAACTTACGGCTATATCTAGCCATTTCAACTGTAAAATGATGAAACCTTTTTGCTAATCTAGTACAGCGCATAATTCATAAAGTCTAGGTAAAAAGCGTACAGCTCATGAGAGGAATTAATATGAAATTATTTATAGAAAAGATGAAGGAAACGTATGTCACGCGATGGAAAGTTGACTGAAGCCGTGATGCGACATTAGGTCTAATAACATTGCTGATTCTTCTTTGGAATTTATAAAGAATTCTTGAATATATAGCAGGAACACCGGACCATATGCGGTAGGTCTACTTGAAGCATGGTCGAATGGTACAATTATTATTATGTAAGATAGATTCGGGCGAAAAAAATTGTCTCTTACGAAAAAGTGATCCAAAAAAGGCTGAATTCTCAGATTGCCAAAGGGGGCTGTAGATCTGTAATTTATGTTATATAATTTTAGATCCAGTGATTTATTTCAAATGTATGTGTTTTCTCACCGGAATTATTCCAACTATATAGTGAAACGATTCTGATTAAGAGCGCCCTAGCAAGATTCGTTATTGGCGTCCACAAACTTATCACCATGAAATATGCAAATGTCACAGTGTTAACAGCATAGGGAAAACTACAACTTTACAGAAGTTAGTGAAGGAAAGAGAGAAGAAAGGTCTAGCCATCAATTGCAAGAAGACAGAATTCATTGTTGTCAGGAAAAGAACAACCCAACATGTAAATTACAAATTGTAGATACCAAAATCAAGCAAGTACGACAAGTTAAATATCTAGTAAATGTTTTAACAGAGAGCAGAAAATGCGACAGTAAAATCCGAACGCGCACTGGGAAAGTGAAAGATGCCTTCCAAAAGATAAGCAAGTATTAAAAAAACAGAAAATCTCGTTAGAAACAAGAAGAAAGGTGTACTGAACTGTGACATAATATCAGTCTACCTATAAGGAAGATGAATAGATTTGAAGCAACAGGTATGTGGTTCGACACAAGGATACTGAGAATACCATGAAACCGGAAATCTGAGCAATGACGAATATTTAGAGAAAATGGAAACAAAACTGAAACTAGTTCTTAACTTCAGAAAATCACAGTTGAAATTTCTAGGGCATATAAAGAAGGAAAGCGGGCTTAGAAAATTTGATTCTCACAGAGAAGATTGAAGACAAGAGGAAAAGAAGAAAACAACGTATAACCCACCAAGCGAATATTGTTAAATGTATGACGGAACAGAGTTTTGGAGAGATAATTAAAAAAAATTAAGAGCTACAAAGAA
Source organism: Acanthosepion lycidas (assembly GCA_963932145.1). NCBI lineage: Eukaryota > Metazoa > Mollusca > Cephalopoda > Sepiida > Sepiidae > Acanthosepion > Acanthosepion lycidas. The sequence continues at coordinate 124,425,011 of OZ010581.1, forward strand.
CAGGAAATCGTGGAGAACCATGATCGGCAACGCCCTGAAGGGACATGCCACACAGAAAAATATGTTAATTTTTTTTATAGTAAACAGAAACGAAGATCAGTCCCCCGATTTTAGAGTGGAGCGTTCAAACTTCTTGTTTCCTACACTCGTATTTCAGTTCTCGATTTTACTCGTCTGGCGTTTTATTTTCGCAAGACGATGGATCATGGTTGTTTATTCTGGTTAGTTATCTCTCCAGGAACAAAATTGACTTTACTGTGTATTTAGTTGATTCTAACGCCGACTAATATGTAATTTAGATGTTCATCAGGGGTAAGATATATTCACACACCAATTCCAAGCTCTGGAATCAAAAAGACAATAAAAGAATATAAATAAAATGCTGTTATTATCATTTGTGAGTGAATGGGCCTAAAGTTATACTTCCTTCTGCTTTTTGTTCTAGACAGAATAAATAAATAAAAAGTAGCTCTGACATTTTTAAGAAATAACGATGAGATATTTTCCACTGTTAGTAATTATTTTGGTTTGGTTTGTTTTACAGCATATCAACCTCAATGGGTTATTTAATGCCGACAACATTTTTATTGCTGGTAATATTTTGCTTTGTCAAACATCTATTTCTGGTAATAATTTTTTCCTCAAAAATGTATTGCTGGTATTTTTTTTTCAAAAATGTATTGCTGGTATTTTTTTTCAAAAATATATTGTTGGTATTTTTTCAAAAATGTATTAGTATTTTTTTCAAAAATGTATTGTTGGTATTTTTTGTCAAAAATGTATTGTTCGTATTTTTTTCGAAAGTTTTTGTTGTTTTTTTTTTTTCAAAAATATATTGCTAGTATTTTTTCAAAAATGGATTGCTGGTATTTTTTTTCCAAAATGTATTGTTGGGAATAGTTTTTTTTTGTTTTTTTTTCAAAAATGTATTGCTGGTAACAGTTATATTTTTTCTTCAAAAATTTATTGCTGATAAAATATTTTACAGAGTATTTCGGGTATTAAAAAATGTTTTTACACTGTAATAGTGTTTTTACCCCAGTTTCGCCATTAACTATTGCCCATATATGGGACCCTAACAGGTGCTACCACCCCGGGTCAGGGTGGACCTGAGTAATTAAGAGGTGGTTCCATGCTCCGCAGAAACTCCTGATCAGAGGCTTTGCTGTTGGACGTAGTTTCTCGTCTTACCCATGACGCGCATGTAGTTTATCGTCATACCCAGGGCGCTCCATTGGGGAGTCTTACCCCTCTGCAGAGGTGCAGACGGCGTATTCTACAGCACAAGCCGACAGGGCAGTGTTAGTAATTGGTGCTACTACGAAATCTAAAGCATTATTTCAAATCACCAACCCAACGCAAAGTTTTGCCTCGTTTCTTTTCATGTTATGAATTCGGTTTTTTATTATAAGCCATGTTTTTTCAGGACTTACAACTTCCTATTTCTTGCTACTTTCATATCACAGATTTCTTTCAGGTGTCTTGCTGGTCTGACCCACAAATCTTGCTTTCAATAAAAGCGGCCGTATCTTTAAAATTATTGTCTGCGTTGGATTATTAAACGTGTTTGCTGGAATTACGTTTTAGAGATGATCAGTGCGATTATCTCCCTTTGGGTAAGATAAACAAACGAGGGTCAAGTAACGGCCGCTGCGTGATGTACGTTCATGTGGTGACGAATCCCCAGTTGCTGATATAGACCCCTAGGATGATAGATGTCATGACAAGTGTCAGTGTAAACAAAGGGAGATAAACTATCCCACCGGGAAATATAACAATTAAGATACTCTCCCTTCTTGCCTCTTTCAAACTGCTTGTTTTATTCATATTGAATAGTTTCTCTGTGTGAGACTTACACACACACGCACACACACTGACACACCCACCCACACTATATATATATATATATATATATATATATATATATATATATATATATATATATATATACACTAGTGTACCATGCCGTCAAAATTGTACGTATTATATTGCAATTAATATTCGTTTAAGCCAAGAATAATATTGTAATTTAAAATATTTCGTTGTTAACGTTAATGATTGAAGAGTGTACAATTTATAAACACCTCAGGAAAGATATCCTAATGTGTGAGTGTGCGTGATACGTGCGCAAACTCCTGAATGCACGCATAGCTTTTGTACACACGCTTTTGTGACACACCTTGGATGTTCTTGAGAGTCAAATTTGCTGAGAAATTAGAACATCATCGCTAATGATAGTCAATCAGACAATCCATGACACCTCGAACAAACTTTATGGGAAGTTTAATTCAAGCTGAAAATCAGTTATGTTTGATATATATTTTCTCCTCTCTCTCTCCTTTTCTATCTTCCCCCCTCTCTCTCTCTCTCTCTCTCTCTCTCGCTCTCTCTTTCATTCTTTCTTTCTTTGCAGTTGTGTATCTGTTTCTGTTTGTGCCTACTTTCCATCACTCCTTTCGCTTTGATCGTAGTTTGCAGAGAGATGAAAAGAAGGGGGTGTATGTGTAGTTCGTCAGCGCGGTAGCTTTTTGGGTCTGGAAATGAATGGGGATATGATATCATGTGTGTTTCAAGTCAAAATTTTGCACACTTTCCCTCAATTGTTACACACACACACACACACACGCACACACACATACACACACACACACACACATATATATATATATATATATACATATATATATATATATACATATAAATATATATATATATATATATATATATATAATGTACTGGGGTAGCAGATCATTATTCAAACATATATTGTTAAATATAACAGACAACGAATGTTTATTATGTTTGATCATGAGCCGTTCTAAACTTCGTATAGTTGCTTTAATTTATGTTGACTACGACGCCCCTGTCTATGTTGCCTACGGCGTCACTGTCCATGTCGGCCACGGCGTCCATGATTGCCTAAGTTCACTTCCCTCTCGCACTAAATATTTGAGAGGATTGCAGTACGGCGTGAGAGGTGTTTTTATGTAGGGGGACCTATGGTACGTCGTGAAAGTGGCGACCCTTGATTACATAAGATTTATAATCCCAGTCGTTTCTGGGAATACGGCCGATTATTCGCCTGCCCAGGCCCATTCCATTGGGGATTTCTTTATACTTTTGCTACGGTTCCCCTTGACAACCCACGGCAACGAACTCTGGAGTCCTAGTGCCGTCAGAGATCGTCTATTAGGGGTTGTAGTGCGGCAGACACACAAAATAGGAAATTACATTTTTTATGAATAGTATTTCAATGAATGTTACTTAAAATTCCCTTCATATTGTTCTTAAAACATTCTAATATTTCAATGAATTTACGCTATAAATTCTAAGTACTATCAAACACAGACACAAACACACGCCCATACACACACGTGCATATATATATATATATAAATTGTGTGTATTTAGGCAGCATTTTTTAATTCTTTCGTCTTTCAATGATAATATTCTTTAGCTTATGAGACGATATGAAAGGAATTTGCTTAAAATAAATAGACAAAAAGAAATGAACAACATATATTTTTAAGGGAAGCTATATTTATTGGTAATAGTGCTTAATATCAGATATAGTGAGTATGTAAATATAAAAGTGGTTACTTTGTTCAACAATGAGCGACGAAAGTCTGTTTCATGCTTGAAAGCAATTTTCAGTCCTAACAGTTGATACCTAGTGTTGACATTTGTGTTCAATTATATATATATATATATATATATATATATATATATATATATATATATATATATATATATATATATATATATAATACAGGAAGCGGCAGAAATACCTTCCACGTATACTACCCAGAAATACGTTTCACATAACAGTAAGATATTGGCTAGAGGAAGACACCATTTCTACTAAGGACTTACCATTACGTGGGACGGATTTCTGGAGAGCGTCTACTCAAATACGAAAATATTGTCTAATAAATAACGTTTGAAGTTTTATCTATCTATCTATCTATCTATATATATATATATATATATATATATATATATATATATATATATATATATATATATATATATATATATTGCAAGGAATAGATACAAATTATTTCTTAAAGGCATTATGAAAAATAAAAAGTAAGAGATGAAAAACACTTACAGAACAGACCAAACGGTTTCGTTCCCAAGCTCATCAGGGTCGACTGGGAACAATTTAACAATAATTGCAATCAATATTGACTCACACAAACACCCTCCATACAATTAAAACATTAAAAAAATGAAATGATTAATGGTATAAGGGGGAAAAATTCAAACCGCGCGAATATGCACAGCACAAAGGAGGAAAGAGAAAAAAATATTTGTGGGTAGTGTGAGGGGAATGTATGATACACACTAGAGTCTAATAACGTGAAGCCCAAGGAGACAGTCTTTTTGCTTACAAAGAGACGGCACCCTGGACCGAATATACAGAGACTCAAGTGCTCGCAAATGAAATGGAGAGTGCGAACTGGACAGTACAGTAAACCAATTCGGAGTGAAATCCTTTGCACAATCCCTTCAATTTATCAAATGTTCTGTGATCATTCTGATTATGTCTCCAAAATGCAAAGCATTCTTGGTGACAGTACAAAATTTCTCCCTCTTGGTCCAGTAGAGACACATGATCGCACAATTACTATAGAAATTAAATTTCAAAGGAAACTCCTATCTTGGGCCAAACGTGGCTTCATATCCCGTGAGGTCACTGATGGTATTAGACCTGTTGGGTCTATTCGCCCTCGTCTGTATGGTCTTCCGAAGACTCATAAGGATGATGTGCCCCTTCGACCCATCGTGTCCATGTCAGGCTCGTCTCAACATAAGCTCGCGAATTTTCTTTCAGACCTTCTTGAACCTTTTGTTGACCATTTTAGCTCGTATACAATTAAGGATTCATTTTCATTTGTTCAGGTTATTCGTGATACTCCTTCTAAAAATAAATTTATGTGTTCCTTTGACGTATGTTCTCTGTTTACTTGTGTTCCAGTAATGGAAACTATTGATATCTGTTGTAACATGTTATATCGAAGTGGTTTGTCACCTCCGGATATCCCAGAAAATGTTTTTGTTGAGCTTATGCAATTCGCCACTATGTCTGTGGAGTTTAGCTTTAACAATTTTATGTACAGACAGATTGATGGGGTTGCCATGGTCTCCCCTTTGGGTCCCGCCTTGGCCAACATTTTTGTGGGCTTTTATGAGTCGTCCCTCCTCACTTTTGACAATGCACCGTCTATGTACGGTAGGTATGTGGACGATACATTTTGTCTTTTTAATAGTGAAGTAGAAGCTGATTCCTTTCTCACAGTTATGAACCAACTTCATCCATCTTTAAAATTTACCATCGAAAAAGAGTCTAATTCTTGTCTCTCTTTTCTTGATGTCCTTGTGCATCGGACTCCTTCTCAATTCCTTACTTCAGTATTTCGCAAACCAACGTTTTCTGGTTTGTATACGCGTTGGGACTCATTTTGTCCCAGAAAGCGTAAAATTAATCTCATCAAGACCTTAACTCATAGGGCCTTGATGTTTTGCAGTCAACAATATTTGGATGAAGAATTGGATTTTATCCGCTGCACGCTATTAAACAATGGATATCCTAGTGATATTCTTCATAGTGTTATGCGTGATAAGATTCTTAATTTTCGAAAGGAAAAACAATATTTAGCTCAGAAATGTCCTATTTACTTGCGGCTTCAATTTATTGGTTCGCAGGGCGAGCTTTTGGCCAGGTGGGTCTTGTCTGCTGTCCATCTGTGATATTTTTAGGCTCAACTAAGGATTCATTTTGCGACTCGTTCTGCCTTTCCCTCTATGCGTAAGGATCCTCTTCCTCCCCATCATGTTTCTTCCGTGATTTATTCTTTTAAATGTGGTTGCGGTAGCAACTACATAGGAAGGACTTCCCAACGTTTAGATTGTAGGATCAGGCAGCATGTCCCATTGCGAGTTCTTAATCCGGATGCCCGTAAGAGCCAGTTGGTTAATACTTCCGGGTCAGCGATCACAGAACATTTGATAAATTGCAGGGATTGTGCGAAGGATTTCAGTCCGAATTGGTTTACTGAACTGTCCAGTTCGCACTCTCCATTTCATTTGCGAGCACTTGTGTCTCTGTATATTCGGTCCAGGGAGCCGTCTCTTTGTAAGCAAAGAGACTGTCTCCTTGGGCTTCACGTTATTAGACTCTAGTGTGCATCATTCATTCCCCTCACACTACCCCCAAATATTTTTTCTCTTTCCTCCTTTGTGCTGTGCATATTCGCGCGGTTTGAATTTTTTTTCCCTTATACCATTAATCATTTCATTTTTTAATGTTTTAATTGTATGAAGGGTGTTTGTGTGAGTCAATATTGGTTGCAATTATTGTTAAATTGTTCCCAGTCGACCCTGATGAGCTTGGGAACGAAACCGGTTGGTCTGTTCTGTAAGTGTTTTTCATCTCTTACTTTTTATTTTTCATAATGCCTTTAAGAAATAATTTGTATCTATTCCTTGCAATATTACGGTTCTGTACGTCCAACAATTTATTTAAATATGTATATATATATATATATATATATATATATATATATATATATATATATATATATATATATATATATATATATATTTGTGTGTGCCTTTGTGTGTGTGTGTATTAATAGATTGCAATAAAGCTAATAAGACGCAAGGGTTACTGGGTGTGGATGAATTGGAAATCAGAAAAATTAATAATTAGCGGGAAGAGAAAAAGTAATCAGGAGGACAGCAGATAGCGATTGATTGTGCATTTAAATTTTGGGGGATTAAGATTATCTAAAAAAAAGCATGGAATTGGAAGAGAGTTCTACGAACGAGAACTCCGATGAAAAAAATGATTTGCATAGAATTTACGATTACCACCAGCCAGCTCATCTGTAACTTGATGAGATTTCCAGTGCTTAATTTTAGAAAGATTATGTACGATAGCGATAAAATCATCCGGAAAATTAGCAAGTTTTTTTCACCATATTTATCTAGATCGTGATAGACTCTATCCGTAATTATCGCCAGTAGACCTGGAGAAACGAAAGTCATAGTGCTTGACTAAAAAAAAGGCCCTTTAACGAGAGATGCTTAACCAGATCAGCATTGAATAGCGCATCTAGGGGTTTCCTGAAAATAGGTAGGGTGTAATTGTTACACAGTTTAAAGAGAACAAGAGTCAGGTCAGGTGCACAGTTCTTAATGACTATTACAGGGAAAATATCTAGTCCACATGCTTTGTGGGGATCTAGGTTTAGGGAAGATAGCAGAACACATGGAAGCGTTTATATGCATATCACTCAACAAGAGACTCAGTTCTAAGTGGGGAGTTAGACAGGGATACTCAAGAAGCGTCGATAGCGGAGTTTAAGAATTTACCGGCGAAGTATTTATCTTTATCCCCTCAAAGTGATTTAAGAGGGAAAGAATAGTGTCATCGTACAACACCCTCTCCGGTCGTCCAAGACTTCCAACACATTGCTTCGATCGCAGACCTGCCTTATCACACGTGATTTAAGTTTGATCGCAACGAGGCCAGGATCGAATCGTCGAAGGTATCTTCGAGCTGAGCTGGCCCAAGGAGGGCGAAGACGTACAGAGGAAAAATAACTGTTTTTATATGAGTCCTCCGTACAATAATTGGTTTATATCAGAGTTCTCATGTAATTAATTATCAGCCCAACCCTTATCTAAATCGGAAGTGATATTATCGTTGTTGACCTGGTAAAGTCTAGTTTGCTGCTTTGGTAAAGTCTGACATAAGGCTGAAGTCTGATGATGTCGTCGGCAGATAATCACGTGGTCTTCTTTCCTGTCTCTGGTATCGTCTCTGTCTCGGTCTCTTCTGCCTCTTTTTTCCCTTCCACTGACTTCGCTTCGCACATTCTTATTTATTGACATTAGCCCAAACTGGTAATTCGATAATTCTGGGGAATTCCCTTCTTCCACTCTCTCATATTATTACCTCTCACTAAATCTCCTCAGTGAGCGTGGATGGCTCATCAACCCCCTCCTGGTATTTTAACTGAACTTTCGTCCAGGGGAATCAGCTCCAAATTTGTTGTTTACGAAAAATGAAGTTTTCGCTTTACAACTTGTATTTGCAGCTGTGTATCAATCAATATTGCCCCCTAAGTCTGGATCACTTTTCCATTGTTCAAACTTCTTGACATACAATTCAAATCGTTTATGCGTGAATTAAATCCTCACTTCTCCCCACGGGTTTTTGATATTAACCCTTCTCGTTTCAATGTCTCTCGGTATATAACACTTTCTATTGATAAGGAAACTTTCTTAGGTTTTATTTTACCGCGGTAACAAGAAATAGTATCACATAGAGACCTTACACTTATATAAAATATTATTACAGAGCCACTAGTAACAACGAGAACTAATGTTGTTAGATGCAATGCAGTACCTTCTTCTCCGACAAACAGACTTACTTCTATCGAGAACTCCTTTACATTTATTACGAGCAGGAATGAATAGGCGTCTGTTATGGTGGAAGTAGTCGTGCTCGTACTGACGAAAATATTGTTTTTTTAGGCTATGGTGGCGGAGCATGCTGGTGTGGACCGTGGAGAGGATTGAGGTTTCACCTCGTATTTCCTAGAAGGACTGAAAGCATCCATGCCGGCTTTGACCCAAGAAGAAAACTGTATCCAATGTTGTTGTGTTGGGTCTGTATATCTAGTGGCGTCGATCCTGTTCATCTGCTGGCGCTGGACTCGTGCAACTTCTAGCTTTGAGTTCATTCATCTGGCGGAGTTGGGACTGTTCATCTGGTGGTGGTAATAGGCTTGTGCATCTCTTGGAGTTTGGCTTGTGAATAATGTGGAGTGCTTCCTGTATGTAACATCGTGTTGGGCCTGTACATCTGTGGGAGTGGGCTTGTGCTTCGATGGCGTTTTTCTGTACATTTGGTGGCCTTGATCCTGCCCATCTTTAGGTGATGGACCTATGAATCGTGTGGTCTCGGACCTGTGCATCTTCCGATATGGGTCCTGTGCATCTAGTGGAGTTATGCCTGTGAATCTTGTGGAATTGAACCTCTGAATCTTGTTTTTTGGGCTTGTACATCTGTTGACATTGATCCTTTGCATCTGTTGGTGTTAGGTCGGTTTATCTGGTGGTGTTGGGCGTGCGTATCTTGTGTCATTGGGCCTGTGAATCTTGTAGCCTTGGACCTGTTCATCTTGTGCTATTTAGCCTGCGCATCCGGTGGAGTTTTGTCCTCGCATCTCTTACTGTTGTGATTGTGCATCTTGTGGTGTTGGGCCTGTGAATTTTGTGGCGTTTTGCATGTGAATCATATCTTGTTGGTCTTGTGTATCTGTTAGTGTTGTCCATGTGAATCTTATGTCATTTAGTCTGGGCATCTGGTGTCGTTAATTCTGTCCATCTGCTCGCAGTAGGCAATTTAATCTTGTGGCGTTGAGTCTGTGGATCCAGAGGCGTTGGTCTGTGAATCTTCTGGTATTTGTCCTGTACATCTAGTTACGTTGGATGTGAATCCTGTGCAATGGCTCTGTGAATCTTGTGGTGTTGTGCCTGTACATCTGTTTGAGTTAGGCTCATTTATCTTGTGGCATTGCGATTAGAATGGGAACGGGACAGTACAAATATATGGTACATATAATAAAGGAAGGAGAATTTGGCACTCAAAGGTCACAGAAACAGATGGAAACATCGGTTACGTTGTCTTGTAGATAAATGCTTATTCCTCACATTGCATTAGTTTTCACGCAGTCACAACGTTACAAACCGATCCCTTCTCCCACGCTATTTCCATGGTAAATATTGAGATTAATCTCATTCTTTACTTTCATCAATTAAGAAGACATTTACAGGTAGGACACATCATACTTCTTCCGCGCAGTCAAATCAGCCTTTTCCTCAGAGTTCTAAATGTAAGAGGAAATTTAACTTCTGGCATATCTTTCCCAACTGATTCCCACGTGGATGCTTCCCTGTCCAATCTTAACCTATTCAATTCAAGTATTTTCATAATCTTCGCTTCCTACCACCTTCTTTATTCATATCATATACACTTCGTATTTCATTAGCATTTTAGCAGTATTCTACTACCTAGAGTGGCTCTCGTGTCTTATTTTGACCGGATATGAATATTAAACACTAACAAGGTTGTGTAAAAGGATGACAGAATAAAGACAGGAAAGTATAGTAAGATGACAGTCATTACTAGAAAATGCAATGGATAAGAAGTTGTGGAGTGCCATGATCTCAAACATCTTAACACAACACGAATCAACGAATGAAAATCATTAGAATTATATTATATCATGACAGTTTGCTATAATTGCTGTAGAATAACTTCAGACGATACATAATACATTGGCAATAAATAAGAAAAGAAGAATTTCAGTGGTCAGGGTTTACATTTTTAGGGTGATACACGAATCTTTCCCTATTACTCATACCTGATTGCCTCATCTCGTCAACATGGCAAATCCAATGAATCGATTTAGTCAATTGCTTTGTAACGAGCAATCATCGCAGTCGAGTACAAAGAGGTTAAACACTATGAAGGCTAATTTTTATTCTGCTTAGCGGGCAGCAGCACTCCTATTAAGCACACAAGAAGCTCCATAACAACGGCAAGAAAGTTTACCAATAAGATTGGCAGCTGAAATCTAAATAGTTCTACAATTGAGTCAGCAAGTATTTGCTGAGAACCGACACTGATGGCGTGCCGATATTTCTTGTACAAAAACAAATTACATTTCGAAGTACGTTCTATCAGAGATAATTATCGAATATTGTATGTATTTTCCCAATCCTAAGAATTATTCACTATATATGATGAAAATGTATATACATTTGCAAGACGAAAATTATATAGGTTTGCTTCTTTCGTCAACAACTGCTTTTTATTAAGTTCTGTGTATCTTTCACGAAGTTTTCATTCATTGATTGTTATTTTTCTTTAAGCAATTTTCGTTAAGCAATATCGAACCCGGTCTGTATTTTGTAGGGGGACAGCACGGAAACAAAGATACTATAAGACATCTCTTACAATCAAGATATGATTTGACATTAAATGACGCAAAAAGGGGAGATAAATCTTTCAAAAAACAAATCAATCACATTCTCTTGTAATCCTTACGTCTTTCATTTATTGATATTTGTGTTTATTTTCGTAGTTTTCGTTATCCATCTTTCTTTTAGCTTCGTATGTACTGGTGTCTTTTTTTTTTTCCTTTCTTTTTATCTTTTACTTTTCCCGTTCTTTTTTTTTTCTCACTTCTTTTTTGTAGTTTTTCTCTCCTTTCTTCTCAGTCTTTTTCTAATGTTCTATCTTTTATCTTTTTTTTTTTTTTTCTTTATTTGCCATCTTATTTATTCCGGTCTTTTTCTTTCAAACATTTTTCTTTTTTGTTTTCTTTTTAATCGTTTTCTTTCAATTCAATTCTTATTTATTGCTGTTTTTTACTTTTTTCAGTCTTTTATTTTTTTCTTATTTATTTCATTTGTTCTTTTCTTTCTTTTTCTTTCTTCCTTTCGTTCAGTATTTTTCTTAACAATTTTTCTTTCTTCTTTGTGTTCCTTTGCATTTATCAGTCCTTCAATTTTCTTTGCTGTAAACATTTTTATTTTTCATTATTTGTTTTCTTATTTATTGCTGTATTTTCATTCATTCTTTTTTCCTTTTTGATTTCTTTCTTCTTCGTTGATATATTTGCTTTTTATTTTTTGTTGATTTTCTTGCTTATTTTGAGACTTTTTTCTTTCATTCATTGATTTTTATTTTTATTTCTTTCTATGTCTTTTTCATGTTCTTATGTTCCCCTGTTTTTCCTTCTTTTTTGAATTGTAATTTCTTATTGTTTTTCTTTCTTTCTGCCATTGAAACTTTTTTTTTTACCTACGGTCATTCCTTTGGTGTTTTTGATAAGTGTCTTCTTATTCGTCTCTCTTTAGTTTGTCATTATTTTCAATCGCTTCGATCAAATCAACTGAAAACACTAGTTTTCATTCGATCACTGAAGTTAAGCAATGTTCTACCTGAGTTTTTTCTTCATTAGAATTATCTTTCATTTTTATTTTGTTTTCTTTTCACCTGACTTTTTCTAACAATATTCTTTTATTTATTTGGCTTATTGCCACCGATTTATTTTTTTCTGTTTTTTTTATTCTCTTCTTTAATTTCATTTTTTTTTGGTTACTGCTGATGTTTTCTATTCTTTTCATTCAATGACCGCCTATTTAGTTAACATCCTCTATCATTCTTTTTGACTTGTAATCACGGAAATTATATATATTTATATCTAATATTAAATGTATTAGTGTGACGTACCCCGGTGTCACTGCACCAAATGTGACGTCTGCCTGGCCGCGCCTGCCGTGCTATCTCAGTCACGTGACCAGTTGTGACGTCACCCCGTCTGTCTCCGCGCCGTCGCCATCCTATCCTGTTCTGTGACGACCAATGTGACTTGGTATTGGTCGCGGCACCAAAGGTGACGTTCTAACCTTTTGCTGATTCGGATGGGAATCTGGTTAGATTCGGTATCAGCCTTGTCGTTCCCAGCTCGCCTCCAACGTCTGGTTACCGAAGTAACTGTTGATTTCTAGTCTAACCTACCAACGTTGTGATTTGATCTTAGGTAGACGAAATTAATCAGTCGCCGGGCCGTAATGCAAGTCGAGTTCGAAGAAGGGTAATACCACACAAGTATATGTAAAAGAAAATAAAGTAATAACTCGAAAAGTTCAAATATGTTGAAAAAAGGATAACAATATTTTATATATGGTTGCTGAATACAGGACTGCGTCTTTCTTCCAACCCGCTTATATGGATTCGCGACACATTGTGTTTGTTAGGGGAGTCTTAACATCTTAAATTGTTCTTTTAAAAACTGGTTATGGCGTATCTTCAGGCGATATTCGTAAAACTCGTTTTGGTGGTGTGGGTCTAAGTCGTTCTTCAAAAATAAATTGTTCTTGGTTAGAAGTTGAGTTCGGAATTACGTGGAATCTTTCTGTGAGGCGGCCGAACGCAATTCAACTCAGCTGCGAACTCCTTAATTCAACTGCGAACTGCCGTCTTACTCGTTGCGACTCTGCTTATATGGACGCGGAGCAAAACAGGGGTGGGCCTGTCGGGGTTTGAGGTTCCTTGACAATTCTAAAAAAAGGCTTTCTTTGTTTTCGGTCAGGAGGAATTATTAATTTCCATTTTTGGAAGTCTTTCGTCCTCCCAACTTCTTTTGTTCTCATATTGGTATCTCACCCATACCCTCAGAGGGTGTCAACGGGTTTCTCATCTCTCACACAGTGGCATCTCATACCGATCCCTTCAGGGGGACGTCAACAGGCCTCCCCTCCTACTTCACATGATTACCTTCGCCTAACGCTCACGCCAGCATTCAGCCAATGGGCGCCCAGCAGTGTGGGTGTGGCCAGACTAGCCTCGGTTTAAAAAAATCTTGCTCAAAGAAAAAAAATTTATCTCCTTTTTTCTTTTTTCTTTTTCTTTCGTAGTGTGGTCCCTTAATCACAATTCTTATCCTGAATGCCACTTCATATGGAATTCGTCAACGAGATTTTTGCCAGCATCAAATGGGTGGTTTAACTGGACGTATTGCGCTACAGCCAATTATTCGTTTCGATAAAATAAATTTCTTACAGCCAGCTCCTGGCACAAAACAGATACCTTTTCCAAAGACATCTCCGTAGATAGCTAATGGGTCAATCTTTTCTTTCTTTGTAACTCTGCGGTTGGTCCAAGGGACATTTTTGTTTTTCGGTCAGCGCATGACCTAATTAATTTTCTATCACCCAGCAACCTGCGGGAGGTCCAGAGGACATTTTCTTTTGCGACCCAATTAATTTTTGTCTCCCAGTTTCTGTTTCGTAGGCCACTTTACCAACCTAGGATTTATCATTATCGTTGTCATGGATGACTGCTGTCGTTTATCCGGTGCATCGTCATAAATCAAATTAAATTCAGTGTTTTACTTTCTCCGCTAATGAAAATAAAATCTTTACCACTTTCCTTTGTTTAAAAAAAATAACACCGCTTAGTGTCCTTTTCGTGATGGCTTCTTATCACCTAAATTTAATTCTCACCTTTTTCTTTTTTTTTCTTCTTCGTTCTTTCTCGCAACCTAAATAGTGTCACAATAGAATACATCAATGTTTTAGTTATAGAACATAGTGCCTAAAATCACAAGGAAAAATTTGTATACATACATTTTTATTTCTGTATTAGCAAGAAGGTGTTGCCAACATAGACAAATCAATGATTATGGAATGATATCAATACATCAAAGAGATAGATCAGAAGCGTTCTGGGAATCCGAGAGAGAAAAAAGAATCTGAGTGACATGCTCGGCAGTGGTAGGTCATGTTTCTGATGTAGAACAATCACGCGGTCAAGATAAACACTCAGTTGTGGAGCAAGCTGAGTGAATAATAACTCAACCTTGAGAAAGAGAGCTATTTATGGTGTCATGGAGCATCTCGTTGTGCTAAAGTGGGATAGTCCATTGCTTGGGCTTTGATTGGCTGCTGGTACATGAGTGGAGGTATTTCTGTATAAATACCAGCTTGATTCATCAGTTAGTTTGCAGGGTTTGTATTGAGTTACAACCTGATTTATTTTTGTCTCACAGCTGGACGCTAGCTGGGACCCTTACGCCGGTAAGTGCTGTTTATTGTATTGTTATTCTACAGCTGAAAATGTGCATAAACCATGTAGTAATAAAATAGGCACACCCCAACTCCCGTCTCGCTTGAAACCACACACTATAATAAAATAAAGGTTTAAGCGCTAGAGCTGAATAGAGTTGTTGCTATAATACAAACAAACTGATTATTTTAATACAACTGACAGACAATCACTGTGACAAAACTTTATGAAAGCCTTCGATGTAAGCCGCATGTGTTTTGCATCATGCCAATGTTTCATAGAAGCTTAGACTAGACAAGCAATTAAGACTAACTTAGCAACCTTTGACTGTAATCGATTTAGACTCATCAAGGAGACGTTCAGAAGATTGTGATGACTAAAGACGCCAAAAAGCTTCTAAGTATAAATACCTGTAGTGAACAATTACGTAGAAGTATACGAGACAGAATATTTTGGATTTGGTGTAAAGGCAAATAACTTCCTTACCTCAATACGCGACAAGTAGCAGTGACTTTTGTTCCTTTGAATATGGAATGAATCTCCGCCCCCCCCAACCTTAGTTATTCCGGAAGAGTTTGATTCTAAAACGTTGGCTTTTATACCGCTTAGCGCGGTTCAACTAATAGCAATCCACGTCCTGATTGGTCGGACTGGAGGATATATGATTGTATGACTCATGACGAAGCCAACAACGTCGTCCGTGATTTTTGACATAGTAAAAAAAGGCTGGGGCAATAAGAAGTGGGTGACGATTTTTACGTTTTTGACGCATGCGCGAATTCGAGAACGATGTCATCAGAAGGAGCATTCAGTGTTTTACGAGCGGCGTTTGAGTAATAAAACCTCATTTAACTACAGAAATCGCTACAAAGTTCTTATAACAATGCCTTCATTAAGAGCTGGAATGCTACGTCTGAGAAGGAAAAAAAGCTGTCGATAAGATTTAGAATTCTGAGATATGTATGTTCATTTCGGTATGCTTTGAAGTCTTCTCCTATAAAGTTTGAGGTAAAGAAAAGAAACTAGGTTAATGACTAGATTTGGAATTCTGAGACTCTTGTGTACATTTCGTTACGCTTTCTTTGCCGCAACTAATTGTAATTAAAAACAGGCCTTACGTTTTGAGCCGACAACACTCACAAACCAATTGAGAAGGAAGGAATTTATATTAACGATGAGATGTGGAACACTAAGAGCGTTGAAGTTAAATTCTGGTACAATTTGTGTGGTATTATCATTAAATATGAAGAACAGAAAGAAACTATGCTGAGAACTAGCTGAAATTCTGAGATTACGTTTATTTTTCTATATATTTCTGCTATTAAATTTTCCACGATTAAATCTATTTTTTACCGTTCTCTACATATTTTCCTGTTTTCTATTTTCTTTTGCTTCTTTTTCTTTATTTCTTTTATTCTTTCTTTTTATGACATTTTGCTCACTGCTGGTGTTTTTTTCATTCATTTTCTTTCTTTCTGTCTTTTTATAAGCCCTTTTCTTATCGTTTCCTCAATATTTTTCTTTTTTTTTTTTATCGACTCCTTTCTTTCTTTTGTTTTTCTTTTCGATCTTCTTCGTTTTTCTTTCTTTTGTCCTTTCTTTTTTTACTTTCTTTTTTAATCTTACTTTTTAGTTTTCGCTTTTATATCCTTTCTCTTATTTAATTCCTTCAAAACGTTATTACCTATATATTTCTTTCTTTCTCTCTTTCTTTCTTATCTCTTTAATCTCTATATTTATTAACATATTTGATTCATTTATTTATTGCTATTTTTCTTTTAATTATATTTCATTTCAATAATCTCTTACTTTTAGTTTTCTCTTTTTCATTCTCTCCTTTATTTAATTTATTCTTCGAATTACCTGTATTATTTCTTTCTTTCTTTTTGTGCATATTATTTTGATCTTAACTTGATTTCCATTAAAGATGCAGTAGTGACTTATGACCTAAGTGTACAGGTTTCAGCGAAGCCAGGATTTCTTTTATTACTGACTTTATTTTTTGTAATTTCACGGTCGAAGTAAATATCGACCTTGTGTGTTGGGATAAAAATCAATTATATTTGATCGAGTAGAAAAAAATGATAAAATTATATTAATCTGGTAACATTAATAAATTATATATCCATTTGTTTTTATTCAACCATTTTTGCATGCAATTCACTCAATTATTTTCAGTTTATCGTTTCGGACTCTGCAAGACGTTTTTCTTTCATTATCGTCCATAGATCCATAAAGTTTTACGTTAGAATATCCAAGAAACTTTTATAAAACCTGTGACGCTATTTGGCTTGCTAAAAGGGAAAAAGAAAAAAAAAAAGAAAGGCGAGAATTAAATTTAGGTGATAAGAAGCCATCACGAAAAGGACACTAAGCGGTGTTATTTTTCTGACAAGGAAAAGTGGTAAAATCTTTTATTCTCACTGTCGAGAAGGTAAAAAGGAAGATACTGGAATTAATCTGACTTAGGTTACGTGGCGGGTAGAAATTCCAGTTTGGCGAAATAACCTCAGAAACAGAATTCTAAATAGATAAAAATTAACTGTGTCGCAGAATTACAAAAACAAAAGTGTCCGCTGACCACCATGAAGGAAAGGTTAAGCCTTTGTCAATATGTAGAAATCATTGAGAGGAGCATCTGTTTATCGTCAGGCTGGCTATGATAGCGAAATTATTTTATCGAGACGAAAAATCCGCTGTGTTTCGCCAGATGGCCACCCACTTGATAATTGGCGAAAATCTCGTTGACGAATTCCATATGAAATCCGGCTATAATAGCGAAACTGTTTTATCGGATCAGTGGTTGGCGCCAGGAGTGCAGGTACGTCTGGGTGGCCACCCGCTTGGTGATGGCAAAAAGCTAATTGACGAATTCCAGGTAATACGGTTAAAAGATAAAGAGTCTAGGGGGTGAGGTCTCCTCGAAGAGAAGAAGAAAAAGGAAAAGTGAAGGAAAAAAAAGGATAATTTTTTTTCTTTGAGCCCACTGGCTGAATGATAGTTGGAGTATTGGGCGGAGGTATTCACGTGAAGAAGGAGGGGAGGCCTGTTGCTCTCCCCTGAAGGGATAAGTGTGAGATGCCACTGTGAGAGAGAAGGGAAACCTGTTGACACCCTCTGAGGGTATGGGTGAGATACCAATATGAGAACAGAAGAAGGTGGGAAGACGGAAGACTTCCAAAAATGGAAAATAATAAAATTTTCCTGACCGAAAACAAAGAAGTGTATTGTGGGTTTAGAATTATCAAGGAACCTCAAACCTCGACAAGCCCACCCCGGTTTTGGTCGGCCTCCATATAAGCAGAGTAGCAGTTGAGTTCGAGTTAAGTTACGGTTGGGATAGGAGACAGAGAGGCAAGCAGATGCAGTGAGCTGAGAGCTCTGAAGACCCGCCTCCAAGAAGCTGACTAAGATTCGCGCATTATCGACCTCAACTTCTAATCAAGAACAATTTATTTTTGAAGAACGACTTAGACTCACACCACCGAAACAAGTTTTACGAATATCGCCTGAAGATACACCAAGAACCAGTTTCTTAAGGAACAAACAACTTAAGATGTTAAGACTCGCCTAACAAACACAAAGTGTCACGAATCCATATAGCGGGTTGGGAAGTAGACGCAGTCCTGTATTCAGCAACCATATATAAAATATTGTTATCCTTTTTTAACACATTTGAACTTTTCGGGTTATTATTTTATTTTATTTTACATATACTTGTGCGATATCACCCTTATTCGAACTCGATTTGCATTACGGCCCGCCGACTGATTGATTTCGTCTGCCTAAGATCAAATCACAACGTGGGTAGGTTAGACTGGAAATCAAAACAGTTACTTCGGTAACCAGACGTTGGAAGCGAGCTGGGAACGACAAGGCTGATACCGAATCTAACCAGATTCCCATCCGAATCACCAAAAGGTTAGAACGTCACATTTGGTGCCGCGACCAATATTAGCCAGTTGGTCGTCACAGGACAGGATAGCACGACGGACGCAGCTAGGCACACGTCACATTTGGCGCAGCGACACCGGGGGGACGTCACAATCAGTGCCGTGACAGCAGGATAAGACCCTGGATCAGCCGCTGCCACAGGAGTTGCAGAAAAATTTCGACCAGGACAATACACGGCGTCTCAAGGACTCAAATTAAAACAGACTAGAGTGGGAACCAAAGGACTTTGGTTGGCTATAACCATACGGTTCCAGATACTCTAGTACGACAACCCCGAACCTGAGAAGAACGAGCGCAAATCGTCTGTCAGGTAGGACACTTTATTTTCGGTTGATCTCCCAATCTCGATTGTTGCTGCTCAGATTGTTTTCTTTTGATGTGTTAAATATGTCTGACTACGAGCCAGATAGGGTAGACGTAGAGGAAGAGGTGGCTGGACAGGGATTGCCGGCAGACCTAAGAAAATTATTGGGTGAACCGAGGGTCCTGGCCTTTGATGGGAGTTCAAGGGATTTGGGGGACTGGCTGGCAGTCCTGGATAAGAGCCCCGTAATATATAGACTCTCAGTCCAAGAGGCTCTATATTTGGCGTATGATGCCGCCAGAGGGAAAGCGTCTGAGTTTAAAAAAGGACTCTTAGCCAGTGAACCCTACTTGACATGGGAAAGGTTGGAAGAATTATTAACTCGGGAGTTCGCTGATGAGGGGACGGTGATAGAGGCCATGAGAGCCCTCCTGAAGTTGACGCAGCTGAGGGACGAAACCCCTGGAGAATTGGGCACCCAAGCGGAGAAGCTGTCGTCATTAGCTTTCCCAGAGGTAGTGAGAAATAATGCGGTCATGCAGGCCCAGTTGGCTGATCTGTATGTGGAAGCGCTCAGTGACGAGCGTGTTCGTCACGATGTTTTGAAGGAAGGACCGCTAAGGTTATCGGCAGCAGTGGCGCTGGCCAAAGAGAGCCAGGGAGTTTAGGAGAAAGTAAAAAGAGGTGGGAAGAAGCAAGAGCTAAGTCGAGAGGTCGGAAGAAAGGGGGAAGGAGGTAGACCTCCCGCGTGGAATCGGAAGGTCAAGCTAGAGGTGGATGAGCCTGAGGTGTGGGAAGGGGATCCCACAACAAAGGTTTGGTCAACAAGGCATGGATTCTATAAGCCCACGCCGGGTACATACGGGTTGGTCTGCTGGACATGTGGACATGAGGACCACAGAGCAGCGGAATGTCTGACGAAGTGGGGTTTGCCCCCAGACTTCGGACGGGATAAGTTTACTAGGTTTGGGAAGAAGGGACACCTGGCCAAGTGGTGCGGGTTAAGAAAAGGTGCCCCACCGATATCGTTAAAGAAGGCCGAACCCAAGAGACAAGACCAGGGTAAAGCCAGCGGGCCACCCCGGAAGAGAGAGGGTGGCCCAGTTAAAAATCAGGAAAGTAAAACGTTGGACATGTGGTCAGAAGAGCCACTTAGGTAGAGGGCAGGTCCCCCCAGGAATAAGGGAGAGGGTGTCCCAGTTGAAGAGAGGAAAAGTAAAATGTTGGATATGTGGTCAGGTGGGCCACTTTGCGGTAAACTGTCCAACAAGAAGGTGCTGGTTTTGTAGGAGACCAGGACACTTGAAGAGGAACTGTGCTCTTAGAAACAGCCGCAAGAGACTGGGAGAGATCCAGCCGGGACTGCCCAGGTGCGGAAAACGCAGAGCTCTCCCATGTAAGAGGAATGAAAGGAGTTTGTTGCTACCGGCGCCTATGTCTGGGATGACCCAAGGGTGGGAACCCAGGCAAAGGAAAGCCCAAGTATTCTCCTCGCTGACGCAGGAGAGGAAGCTGTCTTGTAGGGCAGAGATAGGGGGTAGGGCAATGAAAGCCCTGATAGACACAGGAGCGTCTGTTTCATTGCTGAGAGAGGAAGCATACAGGCGGGTTAAACGGAAGAATGGGTTACAGGAGGCGGACATAGAGGTCACGCAGGCAGATGGAGCCCCCCTGGAGATAAAAGGGATGGCGAGGCTCCCTGTGAGGATTAGGAAATTAAGAAGTACCCAGAGATTCTACGTAACCCCCAACCTGTGTACGGAAGCAATCTTGAGAGAAGATTGGCTTCAGATCCAGAGGGCTCGGATAGAGTTAAACCCCACTGTGCTGGTTGTGAATGGTGAGAGAACGCCATTCGGATGCACACCGGAAGAAGATATAACAATAGTGGTGGAGGAAGATGTAAAGCTACCCCCCCAGAACGGCGGTGTCGGGAAAGGGTAGGCTAATGACAGGGAAGAAAATAGGAAAAAGAACCCTGCAATTGGTCCCTGTAGAAGGGAAGGGCCTAGAAGAAAAAGAGGTAACTCTGTGTGAGACAGTAGTGGAGGCAGCTGAATTAGTTCCTATTATGATGGTGAACCAGGCCCAAAAGACGATAAAGGTTAAGAGAGGGGAAGAGATAGGAAAAGCACTACCCCTACGAACTCTGAATCGAGTGAGATTCGAGGAGAAACGAGGAAAACTCGTAGAACAAACAGAAGGAATAGGGTACAGATATATTGGCACCTGATCAATTTAGGGCCAGGGAGGGAGGTCTGCCGAGAAATAATCGAGATGTGGTGGCCAAATCAGATAAGGAATTAGGCCAGACCGACACAGTAAAAATAGAAATCGACACCGGCGATCACCCCCCTGTGAAATTGAAGCCCTACCGAACACCTATTCATAAGAGACCCCTTGTGGAAGAGGCAGTAGAAGAGATGTTGGAAGCTGGGATGATCGAAAGATCGATCTCCCCTTGGAGCTTTCCAATCGTGATAGTAGGTAAGAAAGATGGCGGGCACCGTTTTTGTGTAGATTTTCGGAAACTGAATTCTATATCGAAGCCGTTGGCGGTGCCATTACCACTAATCGATGACATATTGGCATTATTAGGGAAAGCGAAGTACTTCTCTACGTTGGATTTGAGGTCCGGGTATTGGCAGGTAGCCCTTGATGAGGCTGACAAGGAAAAGGCTGCATTTGCGTGTCACCTGGGACTATTTCAGTTCAGGGTGATGCCATTCGGTTTAGCCAATGCCCCAGGAATCTTCCAACAGCTGATGTCAATAGTATTAGGAGGATGCGAGAGCTTTGCCATGGCATATTTACATATTTTGATATTTTCAGAAACAGTAGAACAACATTTTTTCCATCTAAAACAAGTGTTGGGAAGACTAAGAAAGCACGGCTTAAAATTGAAATTGTCGAAGTGTCAGTTTCTGAAGAAGACTAGATATTTGGGCTTTGTTATAAACGGAGACGGTATTAAACCCGACATGGATAAGGTGAAAGTCATAAGGGAAATGCCAGAACCTAAGACAGTGAGACAAGTAAGAGGCTTTATAGGAACTATAGGTTACTACCGACGATTCGTCCCGACATTCTTGAGAATTGCCATACCCTTAGTAGCCCTGACGAAGAAATACGCTAGGTTCAAGTGGACAGAAGACTGTCAACGGGCATTTGATACCTTAAAAGAACAGTTGACAGCAGTCCCACTGCTGACGTACCCAGACCTCAGCAAGCTCATGGTACTATACACTGATGCCAGTGAGCAGTGTGTAGGAGCAGTTCTTGCCCAGCCGTGTCCCGATAAAGAAGGACCAGTGCCAGGCATACCAGAGGAGGTAACGATATACTTTCTCTCTCATAAGCTCTCAGAGACACAACAGAGATGGCCAGTAATAGAAAGAGAAGCATATGCTATCATGTATGCTCTCCAAAAACTGGACTACTACTTGTATGGTGCAGTCTTTACTATAAAGACAGACCACAAACCTCTGCAGTACATACTGCATGCAGAATGGACAAATAATAAGAAGATTCAACAGTGGCTACCACTGTAAGATAGAGTATTTGGCAGGGAAGGAAAACAGGTGTGCAGATTTACTCTCAAGACTACCGAAACAAGTGGAAGAAAGATCTGTAAAAGTAGCGCAAGGAGTAGATGACAAAGCCTATAGAATCGGAGTAATTAACTCTAATAAGCTAAAAGATCGCCCTATGTTAGAATCGGACGATGAAGGGGACGCACAGATAATAACCGATCCCTACTGGACAGAAGGAATTGAGAAGGAGCAGGCAGACAGTGAAATAGTTGCCCTTAGAGAAAAGGAGGAGTCAGGAGAGACCACCAAGTATGCAGTAATAGAGGAAAGGCTGTATTATCTCTCAGGTAGGGATGAAGAAGTCAAGCCCAAATTGTATGTGCTCAAAAGTTTAAGACCAGAGATATTGGAACAGTGCCACGAGAGGTTGGGTCACATGGGAATTGATAGAACATATGATCTAATAGGGAAAAAGTACTATTGGCCCAAACTGTACGGAGAGGTCACTAACTATGTTCGGAGCTGTGTAGTGTGCCAGTCCCAGAGCAGAAGGCATGAAATGGCACCATTGGAGGAGATTGATGTGCCGAACTTCCCCTTCGAGAAAATGAATATGGATGTATCAGGACCATATGGGGAAACTGCACAAGGAAACAACTATATAGTGAGTTTTGTCGATTAGCTAACAAACTGGCCTGAGGCATATGCAGTACCAGACAAGAAGGCGAAAACTGTAGCCGATTTGATAAGTGAAATCTTCCCTAGGTATGGCGCCCCTGTGCAACTTGTCACTGATAGTGTCACAGAGAATATAAACAGCATAATGAGAGAAGTGCTGACAGGTTTGAATATAGAGCACGTAAAAACATCTCCATATCACCCCCAAAGAAACGCTAAAGTGGAAAGGTTTCAAAGAACCTTGGGAGATGTCCTGGGCAAGGTGGCCAGAGGGAATACAGGAAATTGGGATTTGTATTTGACGCAGGCTCTGGCGGCCGTGAGGTTTACGATAAACGAAACCTCCAGATTTTCTCCTTACTTTATGTTGTTTGGCAGAGACGTGGACCTGCCTGTAGATAACCTGTTGAAGCCCCGAAGAAAGTATATGGGAGAAGATCATCATCAGTTGCTGCTGGAACAGCAACATAAAATATTTGTACAGGCCAGAAGAAGAATAAAGAGGGCACAGAAAAGGAGAAATGAGAGAGTCAATGCTGAAAGAAAGGTAGTAGAATTGAAGGTTGGTGACCCTGTCTACTATAAAATCCAACAGAGAGAAGGAAAGCTGGACCAAATATGGGAACCGTACTACCGGATAGTAGAGCAGACGGGTCCAGTATCATGTGTAATATGAGATCAAGTGGCAGGACGAGCAAAGAGGGTCCATGCCAACGATCTGAAGAAGGCTGAAATAGCTAACCTGGAAATGAGCGAGCCGAGGCCTAAGAAGACAAGGACAAGGAAGGTAACTCTGGTTGAGCCGGAAGAAATGGAGACGGAAGTAGATTCCGAGGAAAATGAAGAGATAGATCGACTTGGCCAGATAGACGAAGCGATTCGAGTGACGGAGTTGGAACCCTCGGCGGGGATCAGCGGCGTTCAGTCGCCGCCTGAATCGGTGCAGAGAAGACCCTGTCGCACCCCAATGCCCAAAGAAAAGGAAGAGAAAAACGAAGAGATCCAATCAAGCAGCCAAGGGCTCTAAAAAGAGGCAGCCTAAACAAGACGAAGAGTTCAACGAGTGGGAGGAAGAGGATCAAATACCCCTTTCCCAACTCAGAGAAAGACTAAGAAACAGGAGAGATTTAGGAAGACGTTCAGGACGGGGACTCGAAACAGAAGGAAGAATCAGGAGAGGAAGAAGAGGACAAAACACCTCCTGAACAGGAATTGAACACCGAGGGAAGGTTAGAGGTCGAGCAGGAACTACCTCTGAAGATGAGATTGAGAAGGGTGGAGAACCCCAAGTCTCAGTAGAACAAAGAAGGGTGTGCAAAATAGAAATACTCGGTGTCGACAGATAACGACACTGGCTCATCCAAAAACCTACTGGCTGACTGTGGTGGATGTGGATGGAGGGGATGGAGTCGCGAGCTGCACCTCACGAAGGACGGAAGAAGATTATGGGCATTGCTAACTGGCCATCAGTGATGTCATGAAGTACGACCTTTGAAGTGGGAGCGCCACGCACCTGTCCGGACCGTTCTGTCTGCTAGGAGTTAGTTAGAGTAGGGAAGAGCTGAATGATTACAAACTTAGAAAGAAATTATGGAATAATTGAGCGAAGAATTGAACAAAACCGAATGGTTATGAAGAATAAAAACAAGAGAATCTTGTTGCCTTGGAGGAATGATCAAAATGAAAGGGTTGTTGATGATGATGATGATGGTAGCCACACGAATGGTAGCAAGGTACAAGATGGAAACAGAATACATAGCTTTAAATTCGGGTAGAACAAAATTCATGTTGCTAACAGCTGAAGAAGCTAGAAAGTGTAGAAATGATGCTCTCGAGACTTCTACATCGTTAAGCCCTATCTATATAGCTGGTAACCACAAAATGTGCATACTAGAATTGTTTGAAGGGAAGAAAGAGGGAATTAAGAGAACTTGCCAAGTAGAGGTATTAGCAAACACGGCATTACCACAAGCTATCAGTATTTCAGACGGGGTGTGGGCAGTGGACACAGAAACCCATCAGCTTGTCTAGGGTATGTGGGGGAGAGTCCACAAGGACATTAAGAGTAAGGCCACCATTATCCCTGTTAAAGTTACCCATGGGATGTTCGGCATTGGGGATATCTATTTCCTTACCCCCCCTATTACCAGGAAGAAGAAAGATATGAAGAGAA
The DNA here is from genome assembly GCA_963932145.1 of Acanthosepion lycidas. Classification (NCBI taxonomy): domain Eukaryota; kingdom Metazoa; phylum Mollusca; class Cephalopoda; order Sepiida; family Sepiidae; genus Acanthosepion; species Acanthosepion lycidas. The sequence goes on from OZ010581.1 coordinate 124,450,309, forward strand.
AGATTCAATCATAGAATTGATTGGCAGAAGCTTAGTCAATTGTGTGAGCCAATAGTGAAGGGATTCTCCAATGTTACCTTGAACAAAATGCCAGCACTAATGAAGCCGATAGAAAAGATCGATATGGATCAATTGAGGGACAAGTTAAATGCGTTGGGAAATGATTGTATGGCTTGGGAAGATGAGCAGATCACGATAAGTTGGTCGGCAATGATGGGTACATTCATAATTATATCCATAGTGTGTATGGCAATATGGAAGATTAGGAGAAAGAGGAAATTAACTAGCAATAATCAAATGAGCATGCAGCAACTCGAGAGGGAGATGCCGAGCAGTGTTCCTTACTCATACAGAATCGGCGAAGAAATTGCAGAAAGACCGGTGGAGGAGGCTGGCGTGAGACCGACACGTGCGGCGGAAAAACCTCTTACAGCGGAGAGAAAAACATCGACCAAGAAAAACAAGCCATAATAACCCCACATAGGCACCCACAGGCACCCACAGGCACAAGCACACTGTATATTTGCATGTAGAACAAAAGAAGATGAAAAGAACATTACAATTGCATGTAGAACAGAAGAAGATGAAAAAGAACATTACAATTGCATGTAGAACAGAAGAAAATGAAAAAGAATATTACATTTGCATGTAGAACGAAGAAGATGAAAAGAATATTACATTGGCATGTAGAACGAAGAAGATGAAAAGAACATTACATTGGCATGTAGAAGAGAATAAGATGAAAAGTACATCAACCTGCATGTAAAACAGTAAAAAAGAAAAGAATAGAATTGCATGGGACAGATGCATGATGCATGCTAAATAGTGTATTTGGGTTTAAGTGTCATTTACGAGTAAAAGACAATTAGGTTAGGGGAGGATTGTGACACTATTTCGCTTGCTAAAAGGGAAAAAGAAAAAAAAAGAAAGGCGAGAATTAAATTTAGGTGATAAGAAGCCATCACGAAAAGGACACAAAGTGGTGTTATTTTTCTGACAAGAAAAAGTGGTAAAATTTCCATTGTCGAGAAGGTAAAAAAGAAAATACTGGAATTAATCTGATTTAGGTTACGGGGCGGGTGGAAATTCCAGGTTGGCCAAATAACCTCAGAGACAGAATTCTAAATAGATAAAAATTAACTGTGTCGCAGAATTACAAAAACAAAAGTGTCCGCTGACCACCATGAAGGAAAGGTTAAGCCTTTGTCTAAATGTAGGAATCATTCAGAGGAGCATCTGTTTATCGTCAGGCTGGCTATGATAGCGAAGTTATTTTATCGGGACGAAAAATTCGCTATGTTTTGCCAGATGACCACCGACTTGATAATTGGCGAAAATCTCGTTCACGAATTCCATATGAAATTCGGCTATAATAGCGAAACTGTTTTATCGGATCAGTGGTTGGCGCCAGGAGTGCAGGTACGTCTGGGTGGCCACCCGCTTGGTGATGGCGAAAAGCTAATTGACGAATTTCAGGTAATACGGTTAAAAGATAAAGAGTCTAGGGGGTGAGGTCTCCTCGAAGAGAAGAAGAAAAAGAAAAAGTGAAAGAAAAAAAAGGATTTTTTTTTTCTTTGAGCAAGATTTTTTTAAACCGAGGCTAGTCTGGCCACACCCACGCCGCTAAGTATTGGCGGAGGTAATCATGTGAAGAAGGAGGGGAGGCCTGTTGCGCCCCCCGGAAGGGATAGGTGTGAGATGCCACTCTGAGAGAGAGGGGAAACCCGTTGACACACTCTGAGTGTATGGATGAGATACCAATATGAGAACAGAAGAAGGTGGGAAGAAAAAAAATGGAAAATAATGGATAGTGGGTTTAGAATTATCAAGGAACCTCAAACCCCGACAAGCCCACCCCGGTTTTGGTCGGCCTCCATATAAGCAGAGTAGCAGTTGAGTTCGAGTTAAGTTACGGTTGGGATAGGAGACAGAGAGGCAAGCAGATGCAGTGAGCTGAGAGCTCTGAAGACCCGCCTAGCGGGTTGGGAAGTAGACGCAGTCCTGTATTCAGCAACCATATATAAAATATTGTTATCCTTTTTTAACACATTTGAACTTTTCGAGCTATTATTTTATTTTATTTTACATATACTTGTGCGATATCACCCTTATTCGAACTCGACTTGCATTACGGCCCGCCGACTGATTGATTTCGTCTGTCTAAGATCAAATCACAACGTGGGTAGGTTAGACTGGAATTCAAAACAGTTACTTCGGTAAACAGGCGTTGGAGGCGAGCTGGGAACGACAAGGCTGATACCGAATCTAACCAGATTCACATCCGAATCACCAAAAGGTTAGAACGTCACATTTGGTGCCGTGACGAGGATCAAGCCAGTTGGTCGTCACAGGACAGGATAACACGACGGACGCGGTTAGGCAGACGTCACATTTGGCGCAGCGGCACCGTGGGGACGTCACAAACCTTTCCCAGCTGGGATCCCTCAATTATCACTGTTGTAAGTATATAATTGTCCTTTTTAATATGTGGAGTGCATATTCTTAAGAAATGGCCATTGCAAATGGCAGCTAAACCTATTTTTGCAACATCAGTTCCCCTATATGACAGTGTATTCTGGAAAATCTACTATTATTTATACAGATTCTTATTTATATAGATTCTTTTATTTATATAGATGTGTAAGTAAAATGTTATAACTTGCCATACCCCATGCATTCAATTCCAACTGTTAGTTGTATTGAAGAAATTATTTGGATTAAATGAGTCCCTACAAGAAAAATGACTTAATATTTTCCAAATTCAATATTCAAAACGAGGCTAGTTTTAACAAAAATAGCGGCTAAGTGAAATGATGGACGACCAAACATTTTTATCCCTGGTTTTCCTAACAGCTAGTATTTTATACGAACTTTTTAACGGTTTTATTTTACTATATTTTGATCATTTATGATGACCAAAGAAAAACTATTATAATTTTCTCACTTTCTATGTTGTCGGGGGAATATTAATTGCTCGGGACTGTGCGAGAGAAGGGCTACTTATAAAGCCCGCATCTAATATTTGTATGCATCAAACCGACGTCTTCTAAAATGTTTTGAAGTATTATCTTTCATAACAATTTATCACCTTCATTTAATCGATCATAAAAAATGAAGATGAATTGGATTTTTTGCAGGAATATAATATGATTAGATTTTAATCCGTCTTCGCATTATTTTCGCATTGATAGGTGCAAAATAAATTGGTTGCTGTTGCAATAGACGAAACTGATATTGATAATTCTCTTGACATAATTCTAGAAATATCTGGAAAATGTTTTAGTAGAAGACGGAAAGTGTGCCATTGAAATTCGAATGCCCATTGAAGATAAAGAAAAATACCTTTCAAAAGCTAAGCAAAGTATTAAGAAACAAGAATTTAGTTAGAAACAAGGAAAAGAGTACTGAGCCGTTACGTAATAACTCAGTGTCCGATATGGCAGTGAATGTCGGATAATCCCCACACAGATGAAGAAGGAACAGAAATGACGTTCTACAGAAGGATACTGAGAATACAATGGACCGAATATGTAAGCAACGACGAAGTTTTTTGAGAAAATGGAAATAAAAGGGACACTTATGCTTAACAACGTGAGGCAGTTGTTGAAATTTTTAGGGAACATAATGAGTAAAGATGGCTCGCTAAATTTGATATTCACGGGTCAGATTTAACGCAAGATGGATAGAGAAAAACAGCGCATAACATCGCGAGTTTAAGTAGATAGAGGAACAAGGATTAGGAGAGATAACAAAAAGACATAATTTATTAAGAGCTATAAGGGCCAGAAAATGAGATCATGATGGACTACGTCCTGAACGGAGACTACATATTGAAAAAGAAGAATATTTTCTTAGAAAACTAGAAAAAAGCCTAAATAATTTCAAGCCTCGTATTATAATTTTTTAACCATTCCACCCCAAATAAAGCAAAAAGTCAAATAAGACGCATTGATTAAAGAGTGTGAAAGAATATAAAGATATATTAAGGAGCGATAAAAGGTACAATAAAAGAAGAAGAGTCATAAGACAGTAGATACCGATTGACATTGCATTTAAATTTTTCGATGATCAAAGCTGCCTGGAAAGCAAGAAGCCGAGAGAACGTTTCACAAGCAAGAAGTGCTAGAGAAGAAACTCTTAACATAGAACTTACGTCTCCATATAAGCCAATTTGACTGTAAAATAAGGAGGAATACTTGCCAATGTAATACTGCGGTTAAGTTTATAAAGACGAGTTACTGTAGAAGAAAAAGTTCATCAAAACAATTATCATGAAAGGATTTATAGAGAATCTCACGGAAGCTACATTACGGTGGGGTGGGAAAATGACTGACGCCCTGATTCCAGGTTAGGACCAATAATATTGAAGATTCTTTCTTTGAAATATTATGCATTTCATTTAATCATTTCCGAGGGAAGTTGAGTTTTTCTGCCTTCACACAACATTCAAATACTACAGTTGCAGTTGATCTATTAATTCGAAACTCCAGATATGTAACTAAAATGACACTGTATTCAAAACAAATTGTTGTGTTATTCTGAAGGTAATTGTGAATAAAATGATTACTCCTTCTCTTTCATAATTGCTCTCATTAGCATATTTTTGCTGGCGTGAGGAGTTTTGTAATTCTAGAAAATCGTATCTTCTTATACCCTTCTAGGAAATTTATGAGTACACAAATGTTTCAAAGTACATTCAGCACGAATTGCATTGTAATTCATTCTATTACATTGAAGCATTTGGCTTATTTAATTTTCAAATTCTGATTCCAGACTAAATGAAAATTTAAAATAAAACATATTAATAATAAATTTCAAACAATTTAAGCCATTAATTCGATCTCCATGGCATTTTAAGCCATTTTAAGTTTGACAGATTAAAGGACTACACCTGCCTTTCACAGTTCCAAAATAACTTTCCTGGGATAGTGTTGAAACTGATTCTGGTGTGTGTGTGTCCGTGTGTGTGTGTGTGTGTGTGAGAGAGAGAGAGAGAGTGTGTGTTTGTGTGTGTTTTTATGCGTGTGTGCGTCTGTGTGTGTTTGCTTGTGTGCGTATTTGTTTGTGTGCGTGTGTATGTGTGTGCGCATGTGTGTATGTGTGTGTGTTTTATGTGTGTGCGTGCGTGCCTGTTTGCGTATGTGTGTGTTTTTATGTGTGTGTGTTTGTCTGTGTTTTTGTGTGTGTGCGCGCTCGCGCGCGCGTGTGTGTGTGTGTATGTGTCTGCGCGCGTGCGTGCCGTAAATTAAAATGCTCTTCATTACATTGTTCTCAGTGGATAATCCTACTTATTTTATGATTTGATTAACTTCGCTCTTTAGTTGTAGGAAACGAAATTTGTCAGTGGGTGCGGCGGTTCTTGCAGAAGCTTTTAGGGTGCCCAAGATCAATATTTGGGAAGAAAATAAATGTTCTATTAAACTTGAGTCCACAAACAGAATTTCGAACAAAGTTTTCAGTTACAAGATTTATCAAGAATAAATGAGAAAACGAAACTCTAGATGTGGCGAATGACAACTATAATTTCTTTTATATAAACAAGGCAACAATAATCATAGACAGATTTGTATTTTCAAAACGGTCTGGAAAACCTTTGGAAATTCCAATCTCCGTTTTAAGTTTGGCTTTGTATCGAATGGTTTCTATGTACATAGGTGCGAAAGAGAAAAGGTTTGTCTATTCACATACGTTCAAATGGAGAACAAATGAGATTTAAATAGGGTTTTAACGTCTGTATTTGGTAGTTTGGGAGTAGCTAGACAACAGTTCTTTGATAATGCTGTAGTACCAAGTAGGTTTTTCAAGGAGAATTAATCTACGTGTTTTTTTCATTTGCCTACTTGCTATTTACTTGTTTTAGTCATAAACTTAGCGGTTTTGAAAACTAAATAGAACTGATCAACTGGTTAATGTCCTGCCTGAATGAACACGTGATGTATTCTTGTGACGTCACCCCGGCCTCTCTGCCCCCGTGCTATCCTGTGTCGACCAATGTGACTTGGTATTGGTCGCGGCGCCAAATGTGACGTTCTAACCTTTGGCTGATTCGGATGGGAATCTGGTTAGATTCGGTATCAGCTTTGTCGTTCCCAGCTCGCCTCCAACGTCTGGTTACCGAAGTAACTGCTTTGATTTCTATTCTAACCTACCCACGTTGTGATTTGATCTTAGGCAGACGAAATCAATCAGTCGCCGGGCCGCAATGCAAGCCGAATTCGAGCAAAGGTGACATCGCACAAGTATATGTAAAAGAAAATAAAGTAACAACTCGAAAGGTTCAAATGTGTTAAAAAAGAATAACAAATATTTTTATATCTGGTTGCTGAACACAGGACTGCGTCTTTCTCCCAAACCGCTTCTATGGATACGTGACAATTTGCGTTTCTTAGGCGAGTCTTAATATCTTAAGTTTCTTTTCAAGAAACTGTTTTTTGGTATCTTCAGGCGATATTCGTAAAACTTGTTTTGGTGGTGTGAGTCTAAGTCGTTCTTCAAAAATAAATTGTTTTTGGTTAGAAGTCTAAGTCGGAATGCAAGGATATCTTTCAGTCAGCTTCCTGCGAGGCTGGTCTCCGAGCTCACAGCTCAACTCTGCTTTGTCTGCGTCTGCGTCTTCTGCGTCTTCTGCGTCTGCCCCACTGCCACCGTCTACTCCGTTTATATGGACGCCGACCAAAACCGGGTAGGGGGTCCTGTCGTGGTTTGGGTTCCTCGATAATTCCAAATCCACAACAAGGATTTTCTTTGTTTTCGAACAGGAAAATTTATCACTTTCCATTTTTGGAAGTCCCTTACTTTCTGTTTTAGAGGGGTTCTTAAGGGAATTGTCCTCCCAAATTCTTCCTTTCTCATATTGGTATCTCACACCAATCCCCTCAGAGGACGTCAACAGGTTTCCCTTCTTTCTCATATTAGTATCTACCCCATTCCCCTCAGAGGCGTCAACAAACCTCCCCTCCTTCTCATATGTTTACCCTCGCCCACCGCTCACGCCACCACTCAGCCAATGAACGCTCGGCAGCGTGGACGCGGCCAGTCTGGCTTCAGCTTACAATTATCGCTCAAAGAAAAAAAAATTATCTTCCATTTTTTTTCTTTTCTTTCTTTTCCCTGAATAGAATCCTACGACTCGTAGTGTGGTCCTTAATCGCTATCTTAACTGAATGTCATCTGGAATTTATCAACGAGATTTTCGCCAAGCGATTAACTGGGTTGTCAACTGAACGTTTTCGCACCCTGTCGCCAACAATCTGTCCCGGTAACAAACTTTTATCAAGTCCAGGTCTGGACATAAAACAGGTGTCTCTTCCCAAAACCAAATAATATCTCCGAAAGATAGTTAATGGTTTAATTCTTTTCCTTTTTCTCTTTTACCTTCCTTTTTTTTTTCTTTGGGGTGGTCTCAGCTGATCCTTTTCTCGGTCGGTGCTCGACCTAAATTACGATTATCTTTTAGCATTTCGCCCTGCGAGCCACTTGACCAATTTGAAATTTTCATTATTGCCATGGGCAGATTGCTATCTTTTATTCGCCGCGTCCTAGCATAAATTAATTCCCACAGATCCGAGATCTTACGAATTTCCTATCTTCTGCGAAAAAAAAATACTTTTTTCGAAAATGAATATAAAATCTTTACCACTTTTCTTTGTTAAAAAAAAATAACATCGCTCAGTATGTCTTTCGTGATAGCTTCTCGCCTTAAGTATTACTCGCTTTTAATTTTCACGCAAAGACTAAATAGTGTCACATTCTCTACTAAGTCAGTCAAGATCACACCGGCTCAACTGAAATGCATTTTGTTTCTTATCTATAAACTAGTTGGGAGCGTTACCTTTTTTTTGGGTGTGTGTGTGGGGGGAGGTCCCTGGTTAATTGATAGTTGTTTGTTAAGTTTCCTCTCATTGGTCATATATTATTTGGAGATATGCAAGTGTATAGTTTCCACGCCAGATCAAAACTGAAATAATTTTTTTTTTAAATTAAATATCTGGATTTCTGAAGTACCCTGAAAATGGATTAACAATAACGGAGCTGTTATCGCTATGGTTTCTGAGGCACTGGAAATGGTTGCAAAGAGACTGAAAGAGAAATCCAGGGAAGTATCCTCCATTACCACATTTTGTTCGTTTCCTGCCATATTAATGAACGGTAATAGTTATTTATACAGTTAATCTATATGTATGGTTGATTTTAGATGTTTAATGATGACTTAATATTATTTACATATATATATACATTCGTGCTATTGACCTCATTTTGTTGTTGTTAACGTTTCGGCCGACCAGGACTTCATCAAGTATACATCGATCCAAGTAAAATGCAATGAATTCAGCTCTGAACTCTTTATTTAATTTATGGGGACAGTTCTGTTCTCGTTACACTTCCCATATCTAGAGATACCTCGTCTAATTTTTATTTGTAGGACTGGCCAGTTCATTAGGGGTATATCGAACCGAATAGCCTGAAAGGAAATTCCGAACTGAACCCTTTATTTAATCAATAGAGGGTAGACTGTTCTCGTTCCAATTCCTATGTCTACGGATATCTCGTCTAGTTCTTATTTTTAGTATTGCTCATTGTCATGTTTCAACTAAGTCCAAGTACTGACTTGCTAGACCAGGGATTGAACTCACAATTACTATGTCACTAAATTCACGAACCAACGCTTTAATCCTCTAGTCAAGGGGTTCTCAACAGAGGTGAAATTCATCACCAGAGGGGTAAATTTTGGATTTTCCGTGGTGAATTGTGAACACATTAAATTTAGGGGGAGAAAAGAGTAATTATAGAATTTGGCCTATCTGGCCTGTCACCTTGAAAAGGATGGGGATGGGATTCTGATAAATGGTGAAAGGGGTGCATGGGGCAAGTAAGGTTTCATTTTTCACACTTGAATTAAATATGCCCTGTGGGTGTCAAATTTTCCAAGCTCTCATTTCTCATTAATTGTCCTAGTAATTTCAATTGACTCTTTCTGCTTCATAGTATAAGCTTCCTTTTTGTTCCTTTCCCCTTAAAACTTACACGTTGCTCACAAGTTCAGTCTATGGTATTCTCAGCATCCTTCTGTAGAACAACATTTCTGTTGTCTCAAGTCTCTTATTCGTCTCTGAGGAAATTGTAGAGTACTTGCTATCATATAGGACTGGGGTTCTCAACAGGGGTGAAATTCAACACCCGGGGGGGGGATTTTGGATTTTCAGTGGTGAATTGTGACCACATTAAGTTTAAATGGGGAGGAGAGCAATTATAGAATTTGGCCTATCTGGCCTACCACCTTAAAAAGGAGGTGGGGAATAGCATTCTGACAAATGGTGCATGGGGCAAGCAAGGTTAAAAACCCCTGCTCTAGGCTATTGTCCCGTAGAATTTCGGATAGAAATTAGCATAATATTGTTTAAGCGTTTAATTTTGATGCCTAACGAGATATGAAACCTAATATGGCTCCTCCTCTTCTTTCATATGCCGTGTCCTTCCAGGACGTGGGCGATCAGAATGCAATGTTTAAATCTCTACCATCCATCTTCCTTCCCGCTCTGACATCCATTCACCTGCATTCATTTGATTGTTTACTCGCATTTTCGCTTTAACGGACTTGACGAGACTCCAAACTCATAGGTATGATTTTTTTTTCACAGTTCATATATTTTAGCGTAACCAGGAATATATTGTACATATTTTGAGCCTTTTTAATATCATCTGCAAAGGCCCAATAAAAACATGTAGTGCTCTTGTTTTCACATTCTAATGATGCCAGCTGGACTGGTAATGAACGCGTCAAAACGAATGAAACGCCGCCAGCCATTAAACAGAAACGTGCTTAATATGATGGCGATCTTGTTCATCTTAGAATTTTCCGTTAATCGATTAGTTACTGAGAAATTAGTCAAACAGTACATCCGTTTTTTCAAGACAAGCGACGTTTGTACAAAATTATTTTTTTTAGAATTTTAAAAATACTATTATACTTGTAAAAAAGAATTTTGTAAACGTAGCTTCAAAAAGACAAGAATACTGTCCAAATATTGTTGAACATTGTCAAAAACTGTCTTTTCTTTTTCTTTTCTTAAATCGCACTCTTCTCTAAGTGTTGGATTATTATTATTATTCGTGTATGTCATGTTTCCAGCCTTGTATCCTGTAAAGCCGGGTCCAAACTATGGTCCTAAGACCCTATAGGACAATTGTCATTTAATTGATAGCACTTGACCTCAGATAGAGTTCCATGTCCATTTCTTTTCTCACATGACCCAGAGCTGCGATTGCTATTGGTACAGTCTCAATCTTCATTCCGCACATCCTGTTAATCTCGAACTCCAGATCCACGTATTTGGGCAATTTCTCGATAATATTTATGTGGGTGTTCCTCTCAGATGGTACTGTTATTTCAATAAGCATACATTCCTGAATTTTTTGTTTTTATTATAATATCAGGTCTGTTTGATTTTTTCCCCAAGCAGTCTGAAGTGGCATGTCCCAGAGGATAGTTACATTGTTATTTTGGGTAAATGTGTTCATAGTATCACTCAGTGGTTTCGATTTTGTGCTTTTTGCATATCTTCCAGTGTTCATATGTCGCTACCTTGTTATGTCTGTGGGTAGATTCAATTATTGCTAGTTCCGAATATCCTGAAATGGTATGGTCGACAGTTTCATCATATTTTCCGCAGATCCTGCATTTCGGGTTAGTTCCATCCTTGATTCTATGACAGTGATAGGATCTGCTTGCAAGGCTTTGATTCTGAGCTGCAATAATTAGACCTTCTCTCTCAGCTTTCAACCAGGTTCTCCTCACCCAGTGATGTGTTTTCTGTTGGTTCGCATTTCTTACTTTCCTTCTTTCTATATATTTGCCATGCAACGCCTTTTGTCCTCCCAGTTTTGTTGCAATTTCATTTGTCCAACTTGTTTTGCTTTCTGCTTTACTCGTTTGGCATAGATGGCATTCGATTCGTTTTTTGTTGGCAGGATTTCAGGTATGTTAAGCTGTTTCTTGAAGAGTGTAGATTCTTTGTTGATGAACTGGATTTAGATTATTATTATTATTATTATTTATTTATTTATTTATTTATTTATTTTTCTTACAATAATTATCTCTCTTTCTGTCTGTTTTTAATTGTTTTTTAGATGTTTTGTCTTTTTTACCGTTTCATATTATTTTTATTCTTTTGTTTCGTTATCAAAAGATTTTATATATATTCTTATTATTTTCCAATCCTTCAATAGTGTGAGAAAAGAAACTGTTGGAATAGAAGTGCCGGTTGCATTTAGCTATTTCAAGAGTAAATGGGTGGGACCTAAATGCCAATCTAGTAGCACTCTTAAATTCATTTAGTCGGGGCACTAAGGAAATGCTGACATTTTTAAGGAATTGATATATTATTTTAATCCAACATTATTTCTTATTAAAAATCAGTTAGTACACGTGTTTTTGCAGATATCTCCATTTTTTTTAATAGTGAAATTAACATCTACCGACAGGTGGCGGGAAATCATATTACGGAAAATATGACACTTCCTATGGTTCGGACCTAACTTTCGTTCCACCTGGTCAATTGCGTTTCATGTCAGATGCCACGTGGCTGAGGATTTAAGCACGACTAACATAATGTATGTTCTATTTATTGAATTTTCCAGTTATGAAAATTGTTGTGTAGAAAGACGATCAACGTTTATCGACAGTAATCGTTGAACATGAACTCGTCCATCTGCTATGAGTAGAACATCTGCTCATAGGAACGGTCGACGGAAAGTCGGTGCCAAGGCGTAGCGTGTGAGTCGCACCCATTGCCGCACTGAACTACGCTATGTGAGAAAACTTAATATTCATTTATTCAAATAAAGGAAAATTTTAAAAAGTTAAATTTAAAAAAATTAAAAGATAAAAATACTTTTTTAAAAAATGCATATTAAAACAAATTCTTTAAAATAATATAATCGAAAAAAAGAGAAAATATTTATTTGAAAAAGGTTTAATACTTATTCATTTATTCAAATACTAACGCTGTACAATTACTACTTCCACACACACAGACACACACACATATATATATATATATATATATATATATATATATATATATATGTGTGTGTGTGTGTGTGTGTGTGTGTGTGTACCGTGACAATATTTCGCGGCACACTTACGAGGAACGCGAGTCACACTAGTACGTCGCGTAACGGCCGTTTAGAATTATCGGACTTGAACGTGACAATATTATTCATAGTGACACTCAAGTGAGCCCCACTTCTTCTCTGACTCGTCACTACTTCTGCCTGTCAAGTAAATAGAATTTTACCTTGATTTCAATGAAGAAACAGTCACAGATAACAATCTTATACCGTAGGCACGTCTGAAAGGAACGTTTCCAAATAAAAGAAATATAGTTTTTTAAATCAGACGTGTAAGATCGTATGATAACAGATAGTGACACTACAAAATAAAAGTGTGACTATGGCTAGACATCAATAGGGTCGTTGAAAATAATGTGTCTGGGAGCGACTGTTGAATTGATAAGTCTGTTTTATTTATTTTGAATACGTTCCAAGTTGCCGGCGATTGGGGACGTTAATGTTATTTCTATAGCAGAAGAAATACTTTATTTAGTGTCGCAGCTGGAAGTCTGGGGCAGGCTCAAGAAAACTGGATTACACAGCGGGTTTAGAAGAAGAGAGGAAGAGACTTGGCGCAGAGAAACGCGTGTAAATAACATAGATTCGGTATGTATCTCTTCAAACGGACGTTGCAGAAATTCAATATTTGAGTCATTTACATGACAAGCGCAGTAATGAAATAATGATTACAGCTCGTATCCAGCTTACGTGATCGCTTATACAACTATTTCAAATAGCAATAATACACAATCAATAATAATAATAATAATAATAATAATAATAATAATAATAATAATAATAATGATAATAATAGAAATACAACACTTAGAGGAGAGTACGATTTACAAAAAGCAAAATAAAAAAAAAACTTACTCTTTCTTCTTTTATATGCCGTGCCCCTTCAAGAATTCGACGATCATGGCCCACTACATCTTCCTATCACTTGTAGGTCTTAATACGTTGTCGTTTTGTTATTTCTCCTAAACCCTGTTCTGCCATCCATGTGCTCATGCTTATCAATTATGTTACGTGTTGCTTTCCTCTGTCACTTTCCCCTCGATCTGTCCTATGTGTATCAGATTTTCCAAGCCTTCTTTTCTCATTACGTGCACTAGAAACCTTGGCCGCCTCTTTCTGATGTAAAGTACAAGTTTCCTTTTTGTTTCCATTCTCTCCAAACCATTGTTGTTGTTCATATGTTCAGCATATGGTATACTCAGCTTCTTTCTGTAGAACCACATTTCTGTTTCTTCAAGTCTCTTCTTAATGTTTGAGGAGATTGTCCAGAATTCGTTGCCATACAGGAGGATAGGTATTATGTAACAGTTCACTGTTCTTTTCTTTGTTTCTAACAAAACTTTGCTGTCTCTTAATATTCTGCTTAGCTTTTGGAAAGCATCTTTGGCCATCCGAATACGTCTTCGGATCTCAGTGTCGCACTTTCTGTCCTCTGTTAGAACACTTCCCAGATATTTAAATTTCTGTACTTGTTTGATTTTAGTATCCCCAATCTGTAATTTGCATTTTGAGCGGTAATCCTTTTGCTAATAACCATTCATTTTCTCTTCTTATACTTTATAATTATTTCTTTATTCTCGCTTTCCTTCGCTACCTTCTATTAGAGCTTTTGTAGTTTCTTTTTCGTGTCTACTATCAGCACTGTATCATCTGCATATCTGATATTAGAAAATAAACAAAGTCCGACAATTATTTTAAGACATTTTTTTTTAATGTTTATACGTTCTTTTTATAATGTGTGACGTCGTTTGTTTACATTTGGATACGCATCGAGCAGATATGAATGTACGAGAGAAATCATGGAGAATCGTAGTTTTAAAAAAACCCAGTAAAATCGACCTTGCTAACCGGAACCCTCCTCTATAGCTCAATCGGTAAAAGCACGTCAGGCTATATGACGGTTCCGTATATGATACAGGTTCGATTCCTGTCGAAGGACGCATATTTTCTACGAAAATTTCTCGTACATTCAGGCCGGTAAATGTCGTTAATACTGTTTATTATAAACAGAGCATTTACTTAAATATTTGTATCTATAAAAAGAACGTATAAAGATTAAAAAAATGCCTTAAAATATCTTATATTGTTAAGATTGTGGCCGCCAATAATGAATCCTGGTATGACTTCTAACTTTGCTTAATAATGTTGAAGAATATTTCGATTGCATGCCTGACTTCTTTAAATTAAGTTTAAAAATGAAGTATGAAAATCCCAAGTATTTGTACAAACCTCGCTTGTCCTGAGAAAAAACGGCTGTACTGGCAATCAATGACAAAGTTGATGAAATGCGGCTAGCGGGAATGGAATGCAACTGAAACGTGAGTCACATGAGGGGGACGTGTTCATCTTAAAATATTCCATCAGTGGCTCAGTTAGTAAGAACAGTTCATCCTACTGTTTATTATAAATCTTATAAAATTCTTCAGTTATTTTGTTTATTCACGCGGGATGGAAATTTGCATGTAATAATATTACAAATTACTAACGTCCTAATTAAGTAATGTCTTTAATAAAACATGTTTGAAGGAACGATTACGGCCTAATTTCACTATATATATATATATATATATATATATATATATATATATATATATATATATTATGAAATGGACAAATTCCGACAATTATCTTAAAACATTTTTTATGTTTATACATTCTTTTTATAGATAAAAATATTTCAATAAATGCCCTTTTTTATAATAAATAGTATTAATAGCATTTACAGGCCTGAATATCCCAAAAATATTCATCCTCCGGCAGGAATCGAACCTGTATCCTATACAAAAGAGTCACATAGCCTGTCGTGCCTTAACCGATTGAGCCACAGACAAGGGTTTCGGAGAGAAAAGTCGATTTTACTGTTTTTAAACTATTATCTTCCATCAATCGTCATTTGTTTACATTTGGATACGCTTTGAGCAAATATGAATGTACGTGAGGGATATAAACGGGTATGAAACCTAAAGCTTAATAATATATAACCTCCCTTGTATGATAATATATAATCACCCGAGTATGAAACTTAAAGCTTAATAATATATAATCTCCTGACAATCGTTACAATTGCAGAATCAGAGTATCGTCTCCAGTAATAATTTGAAATTTCTATTTTTCCTTTATTTATTCATATATTTTTTTTAAATGAACTCTACCTGCATTTCATTTCTTGCACCTTTTCTACTATTTTATTTTTGGTCTATGAATCAGCGTTCCTCTCATGTGACAAAAAAAAACATAAGATATACCTTGTGCCCGATGAGCAGGAAAACCAGAGAAATTTAATTCGCACACCAAAACATGGACATATATATATATATATATATATATATATATATATATATATATATATATATATATATATATATATATATATATATAGTTTTGACATTGAATAGAGAATTATATAAAAAGTTAGCATTTAAAAAACTCTTAAAGTCGTAGCTGATCTTGTTCGAAAATTGCACACTTGTAAAAGGAAGTTAGATGACGTGTCAAATTTTTAAGCAAACGTCAAAGGACTAACAGATTCTTAGACATAACCTTTGACGATACTGTTGCATCTCAGAAGCGAAAACTTGCATTATTGTCTTTAATTTGATGTAGATTTTGTGAAAAATTAACATGTAATAGTTTAACTGATTAAATTCACACAGAACGTTCTCCTTTTTGTTATATGGCTAGGAGGTAATGGCTAATATGTTCGACGGAAGCTGATAATTTTCGATTCTCATGTGGTGGCTATAATTAATTTACTAAAATAACTAAAATGAAATTGGTTCATGTCTACAAGGTGACTAATTGCAGAGGTATATATATATATGTATATATATATATATATATATATATATATATATATATATATATATATATATATATATATATATATGTGTGTGTGTGTGTGCGTGTGTGTGTGTGTGTGTGCGCGCGCGTGTACGTGTGTGTACATAAAAACCGAAAACATCTACCTAAAAACCGAAAACTCTACAATGTCTCTTTATCTACCCCTTTTACACTCTCTGTTAAATTACAAAAACTTACACTACCCATCAATTTTAATTTCATTTTTCGTTTCATTTCATTTTTGGGAGTGCTATCTAATGATCCGGCGTCCTTTAAAATGACTCTGGTAAAATAAATTATTATAATGGTACCTTAAAGTGGTCTGTTTTTATTTTATATATATATATATATATATATATATATATATATATATATTAATTGATTTAAAATATGTTTTTCCGCTACACTGTTCTAACCATGTTTCAAAAAAGAAAGCTAAAAGCTTCGAATTTAATTTTGTAATTAAATGAAAGACATTAGCTCCATTTCATCTTCAAGCGAATTTTGGAGTAACTTATTTTTAAAATTACTGGGTTTTAAACACACTGCAGAAATTCATAATTCACGTTTCCAAGGATACAGAGAAATACATTCACCCAGACAAGAGGGTGGTTGCATGTTCATTAACATTGTATTTTGTTGCATCAGTTATTAGTTACGTTTGAAGAAGGTTTTTCATTTAGGTAGGGGTAGGGATGTATTTTTCAACGAATTCTGACATCCGTTAAATGCATGTCGTCTGGATTTTAAAAAAAAATTATTGTTAACAGCAAATATATATACATATATACATATATATATATATATATATATATATATATATATATATATATACAAATATACATATATATATACATATATATATATATACATATATATATATAAAACAAAACATATATATATATATATATATATATATACACACACCCACGAGTGTATGAGATGGGTAATTTTGTATAAGTATCCCTTACATATAAACTATAACCGGTAGCAAGGCCTCTGATCGGGAAATTGGATGTTTTTAGTAAAATGGAACGACCTTTTAACTGCCGTTGTTTCCACGCCTAACCTGACCCGTGATGGTAGCATTTGTTCGGCTCCCAGCTATTGGTTAATATTGAACCTCAAAATGAAAATCAAGACTTTATGAAAGTATAAAAATACATTTTTATAAAAAGGAATTGCAATACATTTTCATAAAAGATTACATTTTTTGTAGTGATATGACAATACATTTTATAGTAAAAAAAATTATTAAATTTGAACACATAACATACATTTTCACGAACATAAAAGTAAAACAATTTGCTATAATTAATATTATTTATTGTAAGCAGTAACACGTTTTCCCTCCTCGTTTGATTTTGTAAGATTATTTGGTAAAAAGATGCAGCTAAGTAATTATAATTTAATCATAAAATAATATCACTCTCTTGAATTGAATACATGTTGATATGGCGCTAAAGAAAACAATTATACGAAACACTTACATATAAAAACATAGATTCCCCACAATATCTTCCGGTTTTGCAGATTATCTTTTTAAAAGTTGGATTTTCAGAAATTTCTGCTGTAGATTTTTCAATTTGAAATGTCTCTCACCTGAAACTTAGTTTCGAGACACCCAATGCCCTCGTCGCACGCAATCAACCTCATTAGCAATTAATTAGTCACACGTTGCTATCAATCTCATTAATCAAGGAAGAATTAGTCAAGCCTATGCGTAGCGTTCAAGAATAACAGGGAAAGACTTAGAGAGGATGCTCGTCACGTGTTTGCGATATAAGATCAAAATAATTTGTTGTTTTATAATCTACAAGAGAGAAAGAATGAGAGAAAACATCTATGAAAATTAAGAGTAAAACGTTGTCATTGGCAATCATCTAAATTGTTTCTCTTTGAAAAATTGGGTGCTGATGAACGTGTTTATTCGAATAATTCGGGATAGTGATCAGGTTCGATTGACCATGATAACGAGTCAGACTTTCACTGGGTACTCTGGACTTGTTTCCCTAAACGAAAATTAAACTTTGTAAATAACAAGATGCTTACTTTTCATTTCATCCTCAATTGTTATGCACTCTTTCATTGTCAAATTTGAAAACACACATGCACATACCTACATGCATGCATATATATATATATATATATATATATATATATATATATATATATATATATATATATATATATAAACATATATTGTTAAATATAACAGATAATGAATGTCTATTATGTCTGGTCATCAGCTGTTCTAATGGTCATATGTTTGCATAATTTCGGGTGAAAATAAAGACAAAAACTGTCGAACATTTGAATATATTTTTATTAGTCCTTAATCTAAGCTTTCGGCTCACATGAGCCATCTTCAAAGTGGTTATAAGGACATTTTAATAAAGATATTCACCATCGAAGATTATATTTTGTTATGTTGACATAGAAGATTATCAGGTCGTAAGTTCAAGATGCCGTTCTATGACGTCATACCAGGCGAGGGTTCGAAATATTAACAACAGAACCATATGTTTAGACACAGTGTAATGTGTTGTGACTAGATTGAAATGTATATATGATCAAAATACAGTTTTCAGATATACTATATCTATGGGTCAATGTACTCAAAATATGGGATACAGTGTATGTAAATATGAAAGTGGACATTTTGTCTATTTTCACTCATTATTGATTACTTGTTTTTAATTTTATTATTTCGTTTTTAATTATATTTGCGTTCGTGGTTTGTTAAACTGCTTATTATTGACTTAATTTTTTACTCATTTATTAATATGGATTAACTTATTTTACTTATTTTAATTTTTATTTATTTTTGTTTGTCTTTGCTTTTCGGTTTTCAATTAACGTACTAAAGTTTTTTGTTTTTTTTTCGTGTCTTAATTTTTTTTAGAGATGATTTAAATGTTTATTTACTCGTCACTGTTTGTCAGGGAAAATAACTGTAGCTATTTTCTCCTGCAGACAGAGTTTATAGTTTTGAGAGTTACCGCTGGAAGCAGGGATTGTTAAGTAACAATACTATAGAATAGCCACAAACGCTGCATTCGAATTAAACAACCTTGTCAGCCACGGGACTTCTCTGAACACCAGCCTGAGTTCATATTTTCTTGTATGAAGCAGTTTAAAAAGAAAAGACATATTTTTTTTTTTTTTTTTATCTCTCTCCAAACATAAGATGTCGTAGCGACAAGACGTGCCTCGTTTTTCTTCTGGGGAAATCATTAATTCCATGCATACCACATGCCCCATACAACACGCAAAACTATTTTCCGCTCGAAAAAACTCATGTGACCACAATAATAACTCCACTATCACCGTTTATATGAATATATATGTGAGAAAAATATAAATTCAAGGTATTCGATATTTATAAGTAAAAGTGCTCAACATCAGGGATAGAGTGTGTGTAAGAATGTAAATATCAAAGTGGACACTGTGGTGACAAACTGTTTAATGCTTCAACGCAATATTCAAGCGTCAAGATTGTCTTCAAGCATGAAACAGAGATCAACTTCATGTTTAAGTATAGTTGTGTTTTCCACAAGGATTTTCCGCAATTGTGTATGCGGCCAGGCATGTTGCTTTATATGCCTAAAAAGGTTAGAGCTATCATCCAAATATAGAGTCAAGCGTCGTAAAAGCGATTTTGTGGTGTGACCAACATAAATAGTATTTAATCCGTTGGAGATACAATCTCCATTAAACATGGAAACAATAAACAAAAGCTAAAATTTCTTGAAGCTATATACATAAAACAGTTGAAACCTAACTTGAACAGAATAAACTATGAAAACTCCACAAATATACTCAAATGCTTATAATTGATAACAGAAGCCATTGCTTTATACCAACGGCTTCCCATACTTAACACTTCTCGTTTTC
Organism: Acanthosepion lycidas; assembly: GCA_963932145.1. Classification (NCBI taxonomy): domain Eukaryota; kingdom Metazoa; phylum Mollusca; class Cephalopoda; order Sepiida; family Sepiidae; genus Acanthosepion; species Acanthosepion lycidas. The sequence continues at coordinate 124,470,175 of OZ010581.1, forward strand.
ACTCTCGTGTGATCATGTGTGACGTCATGAGCCGCGGTGAGATTTTCCCCTTCCAGCATCTCATATGCACGAGTTCATCGTTGCTTGGAAATCTTCCATGTAAACAAAAACAGACTCTCATTATTGCCATGTCAGTGTATTATTTAATATATTGTACTGTTATTGTCATCTTTAATGATGGCTTATGTAAGCGGAAAGCTTAGATAGGATTAAAAAACATGTATCAATATGGTGATTTTCTTTCATCTTTCAATGATAATGTTATTAAGCTTATCAAACGATATGAAAGGAATTTGCATAAAATAAATCGATAAAACTTGTCTATATTATATAATGAAACATGCATCAATGAAAAAATGCTGCCTAAATACACACAATATATATATATATATAGTTTATTGGGGTGGCAGATCATTATTTAAACATATATTTTTAAATATAATAGACAATGAATATCTATTATGTCTGATCATGAGCCGTTCTAATGTTCGTATGTTTGCTTTAATTTCTGGTGAAAATAAAGGCAAAAATTGTCCAACATTTGGATATTTTTTTATTAAGTTGGTCCTAAGCTTTCGGCTCACATGGGCCATCCTCAGAATGGTTATACAGACATGAAACAAAAGATATCTACCGTCAAAGATGATATTTTGTTATTTTCACAACTTAATATAAAAATATCCAAATGTTGCACAATTTTTGTCTTTATTTTCACCAGAAATTAAAGCAAATATTTGAGCATTAGAACGGTTCATTATCAGATATACTAGAGTTTCATTGTGTGTGTGTTACATTTAATAGCATATATATATATATATATATATATATATATATATATATATATATATTCAACGTAAGAAAATATCAAATTTCAACAACCCAGACCAGTTGTTTCCCATGAGAAACTAATATCCTGATGTCAGTAACAGATTTTTTCAAAAAGAAACATAGGTATTTTCGCTTTAGAAGTTTGTATATCAATATTCTTCTCTCCTTTTCTAAACGATGTTATTCCTGCTTCTGAAAATGGTGTTTTTCTAAGCCTAGCTTAGATATGACACAAGGCCGAGAGTATGGGTACAACAATGAGGATCGAACTCATTACTCAGTTGTAATTGACATGTGAGACAGCTCACTAACCATTAAAACACGTCGAGGTTCCCTTTCCTACTATTGTATATGAATACATATAACATCCATGTACGTATTAAATACATAGAAATTGGTTAGTAAAATGAATTACCCTTTACCTCGCAATTCTGGTGTCCTCTCAGAAATTGAGAACAATCCCTCACACATATATATATATATATATATATATATATATATATATATATATATATATATATATATATAACCTAATAGACACAATATTACAACGATTTACTAAGAAATTAAAATCACACAAAAACAAGCAAATTAAAACGAAGAAAAGAGAATGTCTAATATCGAGAATATTTAACATCGAAAAACAAAAGAAAAATTAATTCCTTTTAATAATATGTGGAAATATCTACTCTTTGACTGATGAAGTCGAGAAACCGGAAACTCGTGTAGTAAAAATTATGGAAAATAAAGCATAATATATATTTTTTAAAAATCCACGTAACAACCAAAAACACTTGCGGTTTCTCGCTTCTTTTTAATATACACACTTTTCTCTCGTTGGAACTACTATAACCTCTTCCTTTTATATATATATATATATATATATATATATATATATATATGTAAACAAATTTTTTGTTGTACAAAATTAAATAATAGCATGGAATAAGCGTAATTTACAAGGCATTTTAATGTAAATTGTTAATGGCTAAAAAGCAACCGGTTTCGTCCCAGTCTTATCAAGTTTATTCCTAGAAATTAAAATAATAAACCTGTAAATTAAATTGAAGATAACTAATGACTCCATTATATATATATATATATATATATATATATATATAATTATTAGGAAAAACCATAAAAATCTATTGTCGGTAATAAATTTATTTCGATAAATATAGGCATATTCATATCATCAGGTCGACTACATTTTATTTTTTAGATGTAGTCGGTTTTTTAACACTGTCAAATCTGATATAATATGCTCAGTGATTTCTGAATATTAAGACAATTTTTCATTGTGTATGCTTTGTAATTTTAAGTCAGGAAGCATTGCTCCTGTACAGAAAAATAAAACCTTTGGTTTCAGCTTTTAACCCAGTACTACAAGTAGTCCTGACAACGATGCAGCTTATTTTGCCATCGTTTCTGCATTTGGTATATTCCATTTGCTTATGCTTTCTTTTTTAGGTCATTTGCTGCTGAAGTAGGTGTATTATGGTTTACTTGCACTTCTTTACCCACTTGAAATTCTCTTTTGAATTTGTTGGCTTCCTTTATTACTGAATGAATTTTCTTGTTTCTTTCATATTCTTTGACAAATCATTATCCAGTCATCTGTAATTTATAGGTACCTTTAAAGACCAATTGCTGTGATTTTATAAGATAGTTCTCGATGAATGAATCCTCTTCGGAATTGTGTGCATATAGACAATGAACATCCGTACTAGGATGATGTATGGGGTGAAAATTTCTCGTTTTGATATTCATTTGCTTAATGTCAGCTATGGTCTAATTAATGATGGTGAACCTGTATTGCAGCGCAGGGCAGCCAAAGTTTTTATGTCTGATAAACCTATTTTGTGAATTTAATTCAGTATTTTAAAACCAGATGCGAGTATTATTTTTTTTACTTTTTCCTTCATTTTTGGTATGCTATAGTCCATCTCCTTTGCTTACTCTTAGGTATTCATAGGTTTCTACTTATTCCAGTTCCCTAATTTTTGTGACAAGATCGACATCTATTGAGTGTGTTTCTGTAATTCTCCCTTTCTTGAATGTTACGTTTGCACATTTATCTCATTCGAAATCCATACTGAGGTCATCACTGAAACATTTTACAGTATTGACGATACCCTTCAACGTATTGTCGTCTTTGGCAAAGAGTTTGATATCATCTATGTAGAATAGTTGATTAAACACTTACTTTTTTTTACTTTGTATCCATACTTATTGCTGTTTATTTCACGCGAAAGGGGGATTAAGGAGAAACAGAACAGAAGAACCGACAGAGGGTGTCCTTGAAAGATACTTTGTCGGATATTCAAGCAATTGGAAGTGACAGTAAATTGGTATAAGGTAGTTCTCTACAGTTTCGTGCGATTGTGACACACTATCAAAGGCTTTACGGTAATCTATATATGCTGTGCTAAGATTTCTACCTTTTTTTCTTGCAATTTTCAAAGATCATTTTATTTATTAGTAGTTGATATATGCAAGCATATGAACCTCTTCGACATCCCTTCGGTTCCAGGCGAAGAGTGTTGTTTTCTTCGTAAAATACAGTTAGTCAGGACAGACATGATCAATTTATATGTGGTGGGCAGACATGTTATTGGCCTGTAATTTTCTGGATCATCTATTTCATCCATTTTTTGGTAAGAGATATGTAATACCTTCAGTGATCCATTCTGGAATTTCATTTTTGGTCATTACTTCGCATTGATAACATTTGCGCAAGAGTTCTATGAATTGATGACAGATGATGAAGCCAAAAGCTTGGTAACTTGTAATTTTCTGAGGATTTCAAGTTTTTGGATTTTGTTAGAGTTTGCCTTACAGTATTCTTGGTTATATTTCCCATTCTTGTAGAGGTTTATCCTTCAGTCTTTCCTATTCTTATTTTTATTCTTCTTTTCCTTCTTCTTTTTCTTCTTCTTCTTCTTCTTTTTCTTCTTCTTCTTCTTCTTCTTCTTCTTCTTCTTCTTATTATTATTATTATTATTATTACTATTATTAATTTTTATTTTATTTCCTTTCATTTCTGGTCCAGAGACATAAGGCTAGAAATATCATCATGACATTTTTCCCTGAGGTTTTTTTGGGGGGAGGTGGAAGGTTGCGACCACAATTATTATTATTAGTAGTAGTAGTAGTAGTAGTAGTAGTAGTAATAGTAGTAGTAGTAGTAGTAGTAGTAGTAGTAGTAGTAGTAGACCTAAGGTTAAAAATGGCATCATGATATTTTCCACTGACCAAATTTAAAAAAAAAAATAAAAAGCACATCTTTTACATAGATAAAGCCCTTCACAGAAAAGAACAACAACATATAATTTACATAGATAAAGCACTTCGTAACGTATGGTCTTTACTCGTAAGAACAATCTTTTGTATTACTTTAAGGTATGGGCTTCCACGAATCCCCTCAATAAGTCTACTGGAATCTTTTCCAACCAATCCGAGGGCTCCAACTACAACATGGATTGTTGATGTTCCCATGTGCCCCATTTTTGAGATTTCAATTTCAAGATATTATGGCTATTATTTATATCTATCATTTATCATTTTATCTATATTTATAATTTCAGATTTATTTTCCGAATTCTGAAAACAATTCTAAAAGTCTTTCTGATTCACTTATTAAGAAATTACAGCATTTGAACAACTAGAAATAATTGTTTTGTCACTGAGAGTTTGAAATTATGTTTTTCTATTTGTGACTGAGACTGGGCTTTATCATGAAAAAAAATGAGAATAAACAATATTTTCCCTTAATAAGTTATAAAACGAGTATTGAATTATTGGACGTTTCCCGCGAGCAACGTTTTTATTATTAGAAACTCTTCATTTAATTATAAGATTTTATATTTATACAAAAAGTGCTTATGAGACTTCATTGTCTGCGGTATGGACAAGTATTGTCTGAAGATCTCAAATAGAGTATTATTTTGTTATCTATCATTCAGGCTTTCATGTTTGTTGATTTCATTGTTATTTTTTTGCAAGTGAACCTTCTAAGCATTGCGTAGATTCAGGGGTATACTATTGTCCTTATTTCAGTTACAATATGAACTTGTTTTCTTTCTTTTGTTGCTTTGGTAACAATATTTCAGCTTAAATATTTAGTAATAAAGTATTTTGTTTTATGTATTATTCGGCAACTTGCCTTCGCTTTTGTCTTAAAATTACCTCGCTACTATTGATGCTTATTCACCCTCACATCTCTTTTTTTTTTTTCTTTTTTTTTTTTTTCGTACACACTTAAATAGCGGTAAAAGTTCTAAAAGCCGTTCTGAAGCACATCAGATCTAACGACGGATCTCTCAATCCAGGGGGACGCGTGTTCGAATCCTGCCGGTGAGCTCATGTTTTCTTTAATAAGATTTCTAGAATATTCAGGCTGGTAGTCGAAAATAAATAAATATGCTGTTTAATAAAGAAATATAGCGTCTACTGAAATATGGGTTTCAACTAAAAATAACGTTTAAAGTTATAAAATATGTCGGATTAACGAAAAGAAAAATCCATTAATTCTTTAAAAAATTATTTTGTTTACATTTAGATATGAAACGGAGAATATATGAAATTTCGAGAGGCTATAACGAGAAGGATTTCCCTAAGATTCACTATTCAGCCTTACTCGATTGGTAATAGTTTTTCATGGCCGAGTCGGTCTAAAGAATAGAATTCTAAAAGCATTCATATATTTTTCTTTTAAATATTCCTCATCCATTCAGAATAACTTGCCAGATTGAATTCGAAGTTCGACTGATTTTAACGCTAAATCAAGCTGATCTTTCGAAATTGTCTCCAACTGATGCAAATGTTCTCCAGACTTAGAAATTTGTTTGCTTTATTTTACAGTACATGAACCTTTTACATGTTAATTAATGTCAACTACTCTCGTTTTTCTAAACAGAAATATCGTTTAGCTTGCACAAGAGTCCAAAAAAGTGAACACAGCATTTGTATGTCTGAGAAATAAAGAATTAGATATAGGTTTCTTTTTCACATTTCAAAAATTATACGCAGTTGTGCTTCATACGATTGCCAAAAATGTAGACACAGCCACATAAGGAACGTGTCCCCGTTTGGAGAGGAGTTTGTATCTCTGTATGTAGATGCAGTTGGCATATGTCTGTCCCTAACTGACAGGGCATCTTACAAATTGGAAAAATGACATTGTGCTATGTCGATACTCTGAACGGAGATATCTATAATTAGCATCCGAAAAGTTAGCTTACTTTAAGCGCAGTACTAGATTGGCGGCAATTGTAATTTTACAGTTTAAATGGCTAGATGTAAACTCTATGCTAATATTTTTTCTACCGCACTACTCACCTGTGGACCTCTCTTTCCGCTTCTTGCTTCCCCGTCAAATTTGATCTTCAAAATGTTTAACTTCAATGTCAATCGTTATCTGTCTATATTTCTGAGAAGAGGTATTATGTACATTAATTACATTATTCGGACTATTGTCCTCATCTTTATCGCCATATTTATTACAACGTTTCAGACGTTGTACGCTCCGACCTTCTTCGGGTGTTTAGAATGTCGGACTGAACCCTTTATTTTCGCTCACTGGGGTAGACTGTTCTAATACTCCACTGCCTTAACCGGACACATGGCACAGTAGATAAATGCGTTAGTTAGATCCAGTGACAGGACCCAAAAGAGTGTGAGTTCAATACCCGGTTATGGCAGGGCATAGCTTTCAGAGGGAAATTAACAGGAGATAAATGATAACTGACATCCATTAAATATGGCACATGGAACTAGAACAGTCTACCCCAGTGTGAGAAATAAAGGGTTCAGTTCGACATTCCAAACACCTGAAGAAGGCCGGAGCGTACAACGGCTGAAACGTTGTAATAAATATGGCGTCAAAAATGAGGACATTAGTCTGAATAATGTAAATAATGCCAATCGTTATCTAATGTCTTCTTAATTCTTGTTCTTTTTCCATTTTCTCTTCTTAATAGTATCTTATTTTTGTTTTTACATTCTCTAATACTCAGTAAGCCTTTGCAGCTTAGTGGCCTTATTGCCTTGCGTTGGATGAAATGATTAAAAGATCATATTAGATTGAAAATATGCAATTTTTACTTGTTTTACACCTGTAGCGTACCCCATTCCCCCTGGGAAGAGTCTGCTGAGGACCGTGCCACCCGGAGCCCACTTGTCCGGAGTGTCTGATTTTGAGACGACAGATAAGGAAAGATCGAGAGGGGTCCGCTTACTAGCCTGATTCAGCACCCAGCATTTTATATCACAACTGCAACAGACATTTCAGGGAAAAATTGAACTCGTTACTCATCTCCGTACCCACTGACACCCCAAGTGATTCGAAGTCAAGATCACCCCCGCATGCGGAGGACGAACATACATGCTTGTGTACAGAACAAAAGAAAACAAAGATATTTCATACTTAGATTTACACTTTTAACTGTTTAGCAAGTCATTTACCCTTTTAAAAAATTGCTCTCAAGTGAGGTCCCTATGTTGCTGTAGTTAAATCTCATACAATGAAGTCATTAAGATCAAGAGAGCCACCTTGTCCACCTAAGTTCTCATGCTCTTGGTAGAGCGTTAGAACATTCTCCAACACCAGATCAATCAGCTTGAGATCCTGATGGACGACATTCTGCCAGCGGTTAATTGGTCGGCCGTAATGTCCAATTTCCAGATTTCGCTTCGAACTGGTAGGTGACTCCGGCAGGGTGATGATCAGACCGTCACAGGAGGGAACTGAACCAGCGAACACGGCACTGGGCAGTGCTGCGGAGCATACTCGAATGGTCATCCATCTATTACAATGTTTTTATTTGCAAATACTTCGCAAATTAATGATTAAATTCAAATTAATTAGTTTTCAAATTCTATTCAGTCCATGGCATTATGATACCTATAGTGATTTTCAAAGCTGGCTTAGATGTGACACAAGGCCAAAATTGTGGGGTACCCAGTGATGATCGAACTCACTACTCAGTAGTAATTGTTCTAGCGAGACAAGCTTGCTAACCATTACACCGCCTCGAGGTGCCAAAGTGATTTTCCAAGCGTAGCTTAGATGAAGTGATTTTCCAAGCGTAGTTAGATGTGGCACAAGGCCGAAAGTATGGGGCACCCAGTGATGATCGAACTCACTACTACGTCGTAATTGTTCTAGCAAGACAATCTTGCTAACTATTACACCGCCTCGAGTGATTTTCCAAGCGTGGCTTAAATATGGCACAAGGCCGAAAGTTGAGGGCAGCTAGTGAGGATCGAACTCATTACTCAGTCGTAATTAGTTCTAGCGAGACAAGCTTGCTAACACTTACTCCGCCTCAGCGTGCCCTGGCAATATGGTGCCTATATATTTACATCTTTACATATTTATATTTACATCTGTAGTACCACGCAAAGAAGTACATTACTAATATCTTTTAAGTTAAATTCAGACATTTAAATACATATTTTCAGTATATATATGAAATTCAGGTGAAATGTTCATAGGTTGATCCAGATAAAAATGTAAGTAGGCATATTTACATGTAAGTGAACCAGAATACAATATATATTACAAAGGGATTTCAATTTAGAGCGAATGTTATGTTGGTAAAAAAAAGTGTTTTTTATGCCTTTTACTTCTTAAATTCTGATACTAGAGACTGTTTTATATGATGACGACTGACATTGTTCACGAAAATTCTATTCATGACTCTCTTTATATTTAGTTAACGCAGCATCAGGTCATGATAACCCAGCATTCTAAATACGACTAAATGTTAGCATTCCCTACCAATAGAAACACGGCTTCTTTCCTCGCCCCAAGAGAAATTCGATTGCCTTTATCAACATTTTCAGTGGATTGTTGCGGTGCCCTTTTATTGCCTCGATTGTGCATCATTTACTGCAACGAACGAAGAATCAGTTGGCAATACAGTTTAGTCCTTTCGTCCGTTAGGCATTCAGATTCGAAGCTCTGCTGATCTTTCCATCGTCAGGTCAAAGATAATATGGACAGTTTCATATGACAGATAAAACATGGAAGACGACTATATGTAGGGGAAAATATGGCTTCATAAATAGGTTCATGAATACACTGTTTGGATTTTATCAGTTGTTGGCGGTTGGACACACGTGTTATTTTATGAGATCTGTTGTTTGTTAGTTAAGTCCCTTTGGGAGACTGAAATGCATAGAGCCATACACATGTAGAAGCTCAAATGCACATCAAAGTGTAAAAGATATACAAATACATTATAAAAGGCAAACGAATATTCAACGTAGAATTGGTTTATATTTACAGAACTGGATACTGTTTTACAAATAAAATCTGACGTGGCATATTTTTCACTATATATATTCGGCTTTGTCATAACTAACACGGGATACAATAGCAAATTCACATATTTTATTTGATAGATTATTGTCAGACATTTATAGTCCCACTAAGAGAGTATGTTCTTGCAATGTTGCACATTCATTGTATTTTCATTGGAGATATGTGACGTTGTGGCTACATTACTGTAACGCAGGTGGCGGCAACCTACGGCACGCGTTCCACATGTGGCATGTCAAGAAATTTCAAATGGCACGCAGCCGGAAATGACATCACGAAGTTCGAACCAATAACTAGTACAACCCAAAGATATTTAGCTGTTTCAATGTTAATATATGTACTATATATTACTACATAAAATGTATTGTAGAACAGCTATATTAACCTTGACTTGCATAAAAATACGTATGATGTTAGTACATTGAATGATTTTAAAACCCTAAATCGGTAAATAGTTAGGAAAAGGTTGCCAACCCCTGCTGTAACGTATTCGAAAACCATTTTCCTTAACCAAGATAGACTTCTCATTGCCCAAATTCTCACAACGTTATGACAACTTTGCGAATTACTGTAGCTGAATTATATATTTTAAACTTTATTTGTTTGAGCGATTACGGTCACATAGTAACAGTAATGTGACTATGTGACCGTAGAAATATCTACAGCATACAATTTTGATTGATTAAAGAAAATTGGAATCAGAAAAGACCGTCAAACTTACTAAGGACATATGAGGAAAGAGGACTTAGAAATGTGACCCTCAAAGGACATATTAAAAGCAAAAGAGGAATTGAGAGTTATAATGAGAAGAGGATCGTTGTTTAGAGGTACAGAAACCCAGTAGACAGTCATTATCACCCACATCCTTATAGGGTACGTTGCATTAAAAAAGGAAAGACGACTAACAACTTTAACGTTATTATTCGCTACCCAGTTTTATTTTATTTTATAAGCTTTCAGTTTTTGTGATGTCAGCGAACACTCATTGCTACTTTTGTGATGCCAAGGAATATCCTTGTCACTTTCGTAAATGCTCGTTGTAGTAGAAATTTTGGAATCGCAGATACAGCTATAGTACGCTGTTGAACTAGTGTCAGACTCCTTTTCCCAACTGATGTACAGTAATGCCTGAAATCACATTAATCATTTTAGCTATACTGAAAACAAGGTACATTATACTTTATAACATTTTTTACAGATTATTTCTGTCGCAAATACAAATAAATAAAGTTATAAATGGTTTAAAGTGCACACGAACTTTATGGACACCCTGTATATTCTACCGAAAAAGATGTGAAAATTCGCATAGCTAAAGTCTTAACTAAAATGGATGTAATCTGGAAATCTGATCGACCAGACAACCTCAAGTGGAGATTCTTTCAAGCCACTGTGGAAAAGGTGTTAATGTATTGTGTCAATGCCTGGACATTAGGTAAAAACCCTAGTCTAAGCTTGACTGAACCTATACTCGAATTCTACAATCTTACGCGAACTCAGAATTCAATTTGAAGGCCACTCGTGAGTGATCTACTGTTCTGGACACCTAGCCTTGGAGAAAGACGGGTTGGTCGCCCAGCAACCACCTCCATTAAATAGCTATGTTATGGCATAGAATGCCTCCCTAATGACCTTTGGAACTTGATGCAGGACGGTGGTCGTTGCCGACATGAACTAATCAGAAGAAATCAAAATTGATCATGGTTTCCTTCGACGGAACCGCTTCTCTCAGACCATGTCTGTGCCAATCCAAACAAAATCCTGATATAGCTTTTTAAAATAGTTAAATTATTCAAATTAGTCAGTAAATTGAACTCATGTCTCAGACATTCACACAAAAACTGCCTGCACACAGAAGTGGAGAAAAATGCTGTTACTGGGTTTGTTGATTAATGAATTACTTACGGTTCTCGTCCGATCACCGAAGTTAAGCAACGTTGAGTTTAGCCAGTACCTAAATGCGTGACCGCTTGGGAATTACTAAGAATTCTAAGCTTGAATGTGCGTGAGATGTCATGGGTTCTAATGAGAATTTGGAGCGCCGAGTTCGAATTCCAGTCAAGTTAGTTACATTCCTTAACGGGCAAATAACCTTGGCAAAGCTATCAACCCATCTCTTTTACTCCCAACTACGGGTTAAATAACAAAACAGATTGTGTTCTATATCCTTGGTGTAAGAACAACCTCTTGGCACAAACTTTGTGAAACAGACTACTGAGAAGATGCTTTCCCGGCCACTATAAACGTAATCACATCAAGTATTGAGCGAACCGTTATCTTTCTCACCATTCCTTATGAAATACGTTTTTTCCTTTTACCTCCCATGCAACAATCTACTTCAATAACCTTCTACTTTGAGTGGATGTTAAGCCTTGTTTATTGAGAAGATTAGTAATAAAACAAATGAACTAAGGTTTACGGCCACGTCACCTTAAAACGCCGGTCCCGAAGTTAAGCAACGTCGAGTCCCGTCAGTACCTAGATGGGTGACCACTTGGGTATACCAGGTACTGTAAGCATGGATGGGCGCGTTGTGTAATAGATAACGGCTTGGAATTGTTAATCGGAGAGCCGGGTTCCAATTCTTATTGTGTTCGTTGCATTCACTTACGCGCAAAGGGAAAGGTATGAAAGCACCTCTTCCCCCATCTATGGGTTAATTAGTAAGACTTGTGTCACTAAACTATTGTCATTAAAAAAAAAAAAAAACTCTGACTAGCTAAAAATATTTTCTGGCTTTAAATATCCTGCAATGGAATGATAAGCCGTAGAAAACGAAACGTTTTATCGTTCGATTTCACAAATTTTCACAATTTCTGTTTGGTTAGAAAGACTTTAATAAAATTTCTCTGTCTTCGGGATTGTTCATTCCACTTGAAACCTTTCGACACTATATGAACACTTTTCTTTTCTTCAGTCGATCGCTTTAGAGAACACCATATGTTTTTTTTCAAGACTTAGACTGTACAAGTCCGCCTCGAAATATATCTTAGATATGAGAAAAGGTTCTTTAATTCCTTCAGTTCGATTGCGACTATATCATAAAAAAAATTCCTCTTGTTGTCTGACGCCAGATTTTTTTATAAAATTAAACAAATACAAATCCGTCCCAAACCACGTCTCAGATCTGTGAAAATGTTGGTTAAACCCTTTATACCAGGTTCATGTACATCGCTGCATTTATATCACAAAAATGCCTGACATCACCTGATGTCGGATTGGTTTAAAAAATTAGCCTTGAATCCGAACCACGTCTTAGATCTGTGAAAAGGTTAGTTAAGTCTGATATCCTTTTTATCTGGTTCAGTTACAGAGTTTTGTGCATATGATTTTGTGTGCTGTTTTTTCTTAAGTCTTGGTGTGCAGCAAATTCATTTACAATAGAATGCAATACACACGTATATACACTTATAGGTCTATTACTCTACTGAAGTGCGTGCGTGCGTGTGTTTTCGTGTGTGTTTGGACATCACGGAAAAGCGGAAAGTCCCAGATGCCCAACGTATAAAGTTCAAGTATAAATAATCTATTTAAGTTTAAGTTCAAAGTTCATTTGAGATCACTAGAAACGACGGAGCGTGTCATTTCGAACCAAATGAAAGAATATCTCTGAAAATGGAGCGCATATTGTGTATCCTTTGGGGAGTAAAAATTGATGGTTTTCCTAAGGTGAATAAGGAAGAATTACTTTGTAGCCTTCATGATAGGAGTTACTGCCCCAAAATTATATTTTTGGAGTTAAACTGGTACAAACGAGTAACTTGGCCAGAGATAGGTCAGTGGAGATTAAGATTTGGATTAAAATTATTTTCTAATCAAATTTAAAGAAATGAAACTAACGAAACTTGATTTTATTGTACAATTTATAAAACTTTATGCATCCCAGAAAACCCTTTTCAGAGAAATCTTTCAAATGGCTATAATGTTTTAAGTTAATCTATGCCTGACAATCCTGGTTAATATAAACGCAGAGAGATAGATAGATGCAAACAGAATGGGATAGATAGATAGTGTGTTTCTCAATCTCTTTCAACTGCACCAGTCATTTTCATATTTGGAAAGGCGAACATCTTAATATATGCAATGGTGACGTCACGTGTAACTGTTAAAGAGAGCAGGACCGCAGCCAAAAGAATGTATCAATATTCTACGTTTTGCTTTTATTTTTATATCTGTATTTTCCGTTGAATCGAATCAAACTTGTTTCGATAAACACTTCCTGACTAAATATTCTTAATACATACACACGCACACACGCACGCACGCACACACACACACACACATATATACATATATATATATATATATATATATATATATATATATATATATATATATATATATATATATATGAGATAACGATATATGTTTATATATCAAGAACAGTATTTAGAAAATTGTAAGACGAAATGTTAAAAGTTTATTCTGATGGTATGTATCTTCTTAGAATTACTCGAATCTGGTTCTTTGCAAAATATTTTACCTAAGCATCAACTTACTTTCAATATATTAGAGATGGTCTATTAATATATCCACGTGATACTGGCTAAGCGGATCTCTAAATAAAGTCGAATATACAATAGAATTTACATACGAAATGGAAGAAAAAAATACTTAACTTTTCTCAGGCATCATGTTAAATCGATTTGACAGCAGCCTCTAGCTGAGTGTCCACCGAAAATCAACTAATAAAAATAAACTAATAAACTTCTATTCTCATCATCACCACAAAATAAAATCTGGAATGATCATTAGATTCTACTTAAGAGTATTCAGAATTTGCAGCCCTCAATATTTACACAAAAAGGATAAATATAGTGAAAATACATTCAAAATTCTTCAATACCCAATTTCATTTTCAATGCGAAACAAAAGACTCGTAAAATATTCCAAAGTAGAAAAGCTATACTTCATGACAAACCAAACGAACCAAAAAAATATTATTCTACCCAGTAACTCTATAACAATCGCAGCTGAAAATAATTTATCTAAACTCAATTTAAAATTTGTCGCAACTACATCAAAAACCATATAAGAATTAATCAATGCATAACAAAAGAACAAGCTAAAACCTGAAGGAGGAATTGTCAGAAATAATATATTGGAGAAGATTTCATGAACACAAAAGTGACATTTATGAAAAACAATACGCAAAATGCATTGGTTGTTCACCATAACGAAACTAATCACAATTTTGATATAAAAATGCTAATCTAATGAAAAGAGAAAATAATTCACTAATAAAATGCTTTAATCACTAGTTCATACGCAGTAAATTTTCGTCCGGTTTCTTCTACGAATGGTTACAACATACATTACAGATTTTCTGTTATCACAATGTGGGATATTTAAAAACAAAGATTATGGAAAGAATAAGAAAAAGAATATAGATCAATTTGGTCAGATTGATAAAAAAATTATTTCAAAAATTATGAAACTACCAGCAACTCTCGTTCATGCGCATGCGTAGTCAGAACAACGTCAACAATCCAAGTCTGATGAAGTCCTAACGGATGCAAGGCGTCACAAGTACTTTTTTTCCATTTTCCTTTGCAATCTCCGATATATATATATATGTGTGTGTGTGTGTGTGTTTGAGAGAGAGAGAGAGAGAGAGATAACGATATATATTTTTACATATCAAGAGCAATATTGGAGAAATTGTATGAAAGAGTAGAAATTTTTTATTTGTGACGCGTTTCGTCCTTCAGTACTTCATCGTGAATATACATATTATCCCACGTCAATAGCACGACGCGGAGTTTCATGCAAACACGCAATCTTCAGGTGTAAAATACTCACTGACCATTAAGCATTGCTTAATATTTAATATATATATTATAACAGTTGGTATGACGTTTGACTGATAACGTAACTGCCCGGGTTTCAATTCTCGGTAGTGGATGCGGACTGATGGTGAGTCCCAAATATAGGATGAAACGGCCGTCCAGTGCTTTCTGCATTCTGTTGAGGATTCTTTTGCACGATGAATTACATAATCATAATTATCTCAAATCCTCCTAAATTCTATCACTTGTATATCCTTGCTTGAACAGGCTTCTAATGCTCTGAATGGAGCGGCTTGGGGATAGTAGTCGTGGTTCGTGGGGGCACAGTCCTATGGGTAAAAGAGAAACTCGGATGAGTTCCCCCACGGAATATGTAATCGAGCGGCGCTATATCGAATCTGATTCGCTACCACTTCGTCATCGAGTCTCGTTGGAACCGTTGGTTTGACGTTTGCCTGATAACGTAACTGTCCCGGTTTCAATTCTCCGTAGTGGATGCGCACTGCCGATGAGTCCAAACTACATGACGAAACTGCCGTCCAGTGCTTTCTGCATTTTGTTGAGGTTTCTTCCAGGCTCGATGAATTATTAGTTACAATATATATTGCTCTACTTTGTATTGAGCACTTTTAAAAAATAAATACTACGAACTGAGTATTTTTACTCCATCTGTTCTTTCTCTTATTTTGGATACATATACATACATACATACACACACACATATATATATATATATTAGGTTGGTGCAAAAATAATGTCGTTTTCTCACATAGTAACATGCGAGAAAACGACATTATTTTTGCACCAACCTAATATATATATATATTAGGTTGGTGCAAAAATAATGACGCAATAACGTCGTTTTTTGAAGTTAAAAAATACATCAAAAAACGACATTATTACGTCATTATTTTTGCACCAATTTTGTTCGTATATATTCATAGCGTGAAGCGGAAGCCGATAAAACTCAACGCTGTATGATATACGGCTATTAAGGAAAGAATAAAACCTTTTTCTTCTAAGTTAAGACTACCTATACGAACAAAATACACTATGGAAGACTTGAAGATAATTATTCAGCAACAGTAAGAATTCCAGGAGACATTATTTTAACAAATGCAACGGGAACGGATTAAATAACAAGAACAGATCAAAGTAATCCTGGGAAAGCAAGGAACAGACAATGCGTCAATTTCGTTTTCGCCGGTCACAGTCGCTATCTCGATTAATGAATTTAATTACGTACCAGAAGAAAACATTACATTT
Source organism: Acanthosepion lycidas (assembly GCA_963932145.1). Taxonomy (NCBI): domain Eukaryota; kingdom Metazoa; phylum Mollusca; class Cephalopoda; order Sepiida; family Sepiidae; genus Acanthosepion; species Acanthosepion lycidas. The sequence continues at coordinate 124,486,381 of OZ010581.1, forward strand.
CTATGATACTTCAGAAAGTACGAGACCATATTCAGAAAAGAATGTGAAGGATGGTCGGATGAAAAGAAGGTACGTCTTCTATTACGAAAATTGGGTCCCGCTGAACATAAAGAAATCTAAATTTCATTTTGCCGAATATTCCAGAAAAAGTGTCATTTAATGACAGTGTTGAAAAATATTTGGTGAAAAGAATTCATTGTTTTATACATGTTGGCAGTGCGTGAACCTTACTAAAGGGGAAGGTGAAGATTTTGTTACATATGCCCGTAAAGTCAGCCGTGAGTGTGAGAAATTTAAACATCCCCAGACAGATTTAAATGGCTAATTTTGGTTAAATATCTGACATCAAGCAACGATGCAGAACTAAGCTCCTGAATCCTTACAAACTTGAACAGGATTCAAAGTTAACAATTTAGACTTTTGCGGAAGAGTGACAAACATTGTTAATTTACGACACGATACAGCGAAAATTTGGCAATATGACACGACAGAATTAATAAATAGTTAAGAAAAAGACATTAGTGTCAAATAAAAAAATCCAGAAAACATACTTCAAAACTTAACCAATGCTTTGGCTGTGATATGCATCATTTCATTTAAAATCAAAGAATGTTTTAATTGTGGAAAGACGAATCTCAAACGAAGATACTAAAAATCGAAAAGCAAAAGAAATACCCAAATTATCTTGCTGAAAATGGTGCCTCCAGCTAACAAACTGGAATGTTCAAATTATAGAAAGCCATGATCGCGTACGGCCTGAGGGAACACGGCTTATTAAAAAAGTGGAGGTATATAATACTTATTTTAATGATCGTAATGATAAAAAACAGTTTACGTTGGTTCAACCCAGCTACCATATAAAAAAGATATTATAACCATAAAAGTAGATTCACACATGTGACACATAGAACTAGTTTGCCTAATCATGTGTGTGAAATCAAAAAATAGGAAGGCGGTGATCCAACATTAAAAGACGAGATAAGAAAAAAATGCCGCAAATATAAGTCAGGTGATTGATATTAACTCCTATGCATGGAGGAAAAAATAGCCATAGCCACTTATATTCACCCCAACATGTTACTTAGAGACTGGAAATTCTCAATGGCTGTAGACACAAAAAAAAAAAACTTTGTTAGTTGAATAAAATAATAGTGAGTTGGTTTAAGTTTTTTTTTTGTTTTTTTGTTTTGTTTTTTTTTTTTTTTTTTTGGTTGCCGTCTTTTCAATAAAATTACTTTAGCCCACACTTTTGTTTCCCTTGTTTTGTTCTTGTTTTGTTTTCATGCGAATTTTTTCATTTTACGGTGGCGGTTTTTACTAATAAAATGTCGCTTGAACCTACCCTCTTTAGTTAGTTTTTACCCTGAAGATCGGTTAGGTGAAAGCTTGGTAGGTAGGTTCTAGCTCACGAGGTTTTATATATATATATATATATTCACAAAACTTTCTACATACATACACTTCTACTATCGAGAGTTACATGTATGTCTTATTTATATGTGGTACGTATTTGACATGCGTTTAGAGCTTTTTTATTAAAAATTAAAAAAAAACTAGTTTGCATTTACAGTTTTCAATATATATATATATATATATATATATATATATATATATATATATATATATATATATATCAGGTCATCCCATAAGTTTTGTCCGAATTTTGAATAAAGAAAACAAGTGACCAAATGTTAAATTTAATTACAGATTCAATCAACAATGTAATTTCCCTAATTATCTATGACTTTCTTCCATCTATTAACAAGCTTACAAATTCCATTACTGTAAAATTCTTTTGGCTTTGATTCGAAGAACTCACAAATGTCAGTTTTAACCTCTTCCTGTGTTACAAAAGCTGTTTATTCCAAATGATTCTGTAAGCTACGAAACAAATGGTAGTCTGAAGGAGCAAGATCGGGAGAATAAGTTGGATGAGGAATTTTCTCCCAACCAAGTTCTTCGATCTTTTGTGACGTGATTCTTGCTGTGTGGGGTCACGCATTGTCCTGATGAAACATCACCTCTTTTCGATTCACTAGAGCAGGTCTTTTTTTTCCTAAAAGCTTGGTTCAAACGCTCTAATTGCTGACAGTATATTTGAGCATTAATTGTTACATTAGATGGTAAGAATTCAAAGTGGATTATTCTTTGGCGATCCCACCAGGTTGAAAGAAGAATCTTTTGCCAATAAAGTTCCCTTCTCGGCTGTGGCTGGGGTCCTTCCCCTTTACCAAGCCACTGTCTACGACGCTTAACATTTAGATAAAAGATCCATTTTCACAAGTCTATCCAAAAAAGGTGGAACAAGTTGGCGAGAATGGAGAGAACAGCAGTTATCAACTCGGGATTTTAGGTTGTTTTCAGACAATTCATGAGGCACCCATTTTCCAAGTTTAGCAACTTTTCCAAGTTGTTGAACATGACGATGAACAGTTGTATGGTTTGAACTGAGAACCACTGCCAATTCCTCAACTGATAAAGCAGGATTTTATTCAAGGGCTGCTTCAAGAAGCTTTTCATCAAACTCAACTGGACGCCCGGTTCGATCTTCATCTTCAAGGGTGAAAACTGCACCTCTGAATTTTGCAAACCATCTTCTGCAAGTTCTTTCATTCACACATTCCTCTCAATAAACTGAGTGAATGTTTCTAGCCGCTTCGGCTGCTGAGTTTCCTTTCTTGAACTCATAAAGCATTATGTGCCTCAAATGATTCTTGGATACTTCCATGTTAGCAGGGTTTAATCAAAGAAAATTTAATTTTATTGTTCTCTGAAATAAAATTTGATGAATTTAAATACATCTAAATATAAAAATAATGTTCAGCTCCATTAGACATTATAAAATACTCTTTAAATATCGTTCAATTTTTAAAAAAGTTAAAATTCGGGACAGAACTTATGGGATGACCTGATATATATATATATATATATATATATATATATATATATATATATATATATATATATATATATATATATACATACAGAGAGAGAGAGAGAGAGAGAGAGAAAATCAACGGATTTTACTTTTATTCCGACATTTTTATCACTTCAAGCGTTATTTTAGTGGATACTAGTATTTGAAATGAACGCCTCATTTTTATTTTAAATTAATCTAATAAAAACTAAAAATGCTACTTCTATTTCAATTGCGAGTATCTGGGATAATAACATTTAAAGTAATAAAAAATATCGGATTAAAAATAAATCCATTAATTCTTTCTTTATGTTTCGGACACGAAATTAATATTGGCTTATGAGAACAACAACTCAGGTTAGAAATTGTGCTTTCCTTAATAAGGGAAATATAAGCTCGCAAAACTGGAACGCACTTCGTAACCGTGTGATAAAGCAACGGTGGTTTGATCCGTCGGTGAGCATTCGATCTTTATAATGATTTATCGAATTTACAGGCCGATAGATCTTATACACACTAAACAAAAATAAAAATGTGGGACCTATTTCATATACAAGTATCCACTAGAATAACATTTGAAGTAATATATATATAGATAGATAGATAGATAGATAGATAGATAGATAGATAGATAGTACAAGTAATAAATCCGTTGGTATATAACCCAAGTGTATCCTACTAATATCAAATATTAAAACTGATCCACAAAAAGAGCTCACTGTATTTATTATAACAGTCTATATAGCCTACCTTACCACAAACTCGGTCATTTCGTTTGGCTGAGACGTCGAAATGGATAGGTTCTGTATCAATTTTTCGACTGCTGTCAAAGTTAAATTTTAAATCTCTAATTCCGACAAGAATACAGTCCATACACCGGGGTTGAATAAGACTAGCGCACTTTGCGTTGGTTGAAATAGATCTATCCCCATATGAGGTAATTTTGGATTTTCTTGTATAATATATATATATATATATATATATATATATATGTGTGTGTGTGTGTGTGTGTGTGTGTGTATAGATATATGTTTGTGTCTCTATGTGTTGTAACCTAGAAAGGGTTACTGAAGGAAGAATAACCAAAACGGAGGTTGTAAATGAAATGGTAATCACATCAACAAAATACAATACTCGCCAGCGGCGTAAAGTAGGTAACCCACTTCTAGTGGTCGACTACTTGGACAGCATATTACCCCCACTTAGAATAGAGTCCAACGTAATTATGGGGCTTGGACAAACCCATTACTGTTCATAGTTACGGTATATAACAATATATATATATATATATATATATATATATATATATATATATATATATATATATATATATATATAATCGGTGCTGAAATGTCTAGGTGAGAATTATTAAGGTAATAAGATTTATCTCCTCTCGAAACACCATGTCTTTATGCCAGAGTTATTTTTCTGTTTATGGTATTTCTACTTGTTAATATCATTAATGCATGGCTGTTGGCAGCAGGATGTATCCATAGTGCGAATTGCAAATCGTATATACCAAAGAAGTACAAAAATGTAAATGTCTAGGAAGTGTTTTAACAGAGGATGGAAAGTGCAAAACTGAAATTCGATGGCATATCGGAGTATCGAATGAAGTATTCCAGAAGATAAGCAAAGTATGAAGAAATAGAAAAAACTTCGCTAGAAACAAGGAAAAGATTACTAAACTGTTACGTGATATCTGTCCTCCTGTATGGCAGTGAGTGCTGGACAATCTAGATGAAGAAGAGACTTAAAGCAACAGAAGGATGGAACGATTATATGAGTAAAAACAAAGTTTTAGAGGAAATAGAAACAAAAAGAAACTTATACTTAACATCATAAGAGATAATTGAAATTTCTAGGCCACATAATGAGGAAAGGGGGCTTAGAAATTCTGATACTCACAGGACCGTTTGAAGACAAGAGGGAAAGAGGGAAACAGTGCATAACATACTTGGTGAGCTTGAGTAAATGGATGGTGGAACTGGGTTTAGAAGTTAATAAAAAGATAAAGTTTATTACGAGCTAAACAAAACAGGTATTGTGGTGAACCATGATCGCGTACGGCCTGAGGGAACACGTCTCATAAAAAAAGGAGGATGGTGCTGAGCTTGTTAAAAAAGAATTTTTGGAGAAAGGTATAAGAGAGGAAGAAAAACACGTTGATAAGCGAAGAAAAAGTAATTGGAATAGTTGTCGTGAGAGAGAAACAGAATATGTTAAATGGCTTCGAATAATGCCGTAAATATAGGTTTAAGCGCAATATATATGCAAAACAGATAAACAAAGTCAACTTTCATGGAAAACAGAAAAGGTTAAAAACAGACGAAAACATTGATTTGTTTCACTCCTTATTTTCATACATTTTTATTGTATATTTGCAAGATATATATTTCATAGCCTTCAAAACAGCTGGTCGCCATGAAGGATACTTACAAACGTGATTAATGCCAAACGAAAACGAAATCTTATAAAAAAAAAAGAAAAAACTACAATTCCATGCAAACAAATTTTCATGTGGGAAATGTATATCATAGAAAATATATTCGATAAATATTTCACTGAAAATATAAAATCATTAAAGAAAATATTAATAGGAATAAAATTAAAATAAAACCTGGAAATAAAAAATAATTGAGAATATAAACACTAATAGAAGCATATAAATTAATATCAATAATAACAGTATAACTGCAGTTAATAATTATAATAACTATAACAATTGTAGAAAATGCCCTCGGGAAAACAAATATTTTATCAATAATATTATATATAATACTACGGTAAAAAAAAATAATATGAATAGCGAAATGAAGCAACAAAATAAAACGTGAAAATAAGGGTATTATAATCATAAAATAAAATGCAAATAAAGACAATGCAACACTTATATATATATATATATATATATATATATATATATATATATATATATATATATATATATATATATATATGCACGTACTTATATATTTTTTTTACCGGGTGTTATAAAATCAGTGCTCAATGTTATATAACAGACCTATTAAGTATCAAGTAACACTTAACTGTCAGTGAGTAAAAAGTGTGTGTGTGTTCCTGCGAGGGTGGGAGTACACAAAGAAGTTTCATAATAACCTATATTAAATGGAGAATCATAGAAAGAGAAATACTTTGCAATGTCCATAGACAAAATATACCTACAATGCTTAGAAGAAACATTCCAAATAATCCCTTTCAAAAATCAAAATTAAGATTATGAAAAGAACGGAATTCGAGAGACATGCAGACTTATTAACAAACACCTACTGTATATAATAAACAGTGATTTAAATATAGATGCGGCACAAGGCCGGAAGTATGGAGCACCCAGTGAGGATCGAACTCACTACTCAGTCGTAATTGTTCTAGCGAGACAAGCTTGCTAACCATTAAATATATAATAAAAATATAAAATATTTTTAAAATAAAAAAGGATTAAAAAATCAATTAAAACTAATTTTAAATTAATTTAATTCTACATTATAAAACAGTAGTCATAATTTAAATATGACGATATTATAGATATAATGAAAATACCAAAAAAAAGAGAATTTAATTATATTTAATATCCAAAATCTCTTCTTTTTAGAAATCTTCATTAAATAAATAATTTACTTAAAAATTAATTCGTTCAATTTTTATTTTATTTTTCATATAGGAAAACGTTCACATTTCAATTATATGAAAATTATGAAAGGTACAATTAGATTAAGCAAAACAAGTTCTTTAAGAAAGGTCAGATTTCAAATAAAATGACAAAAAATAACATCTTTTAAAACAAATTTTAGGAAATATCTTTTCAGAATTATATAAGCTACTTGTCACTACCACTGACGAGCGGATAATATTTCAGCGAGACTCAAGCCAGAAAAATAATTAAGAAAAATAGGTTTGAACATATTATTTTAGTGTTAAGTATTAAAGCTCTGTTCATTAACATTGAGAATTTTACTTACAACGGCTGCTTGCTTTAAAAGCGGTAACTTCCAATGATAAAAAATGGAGGTCATTCTCGAAGCTTCAGTGAATACGAAAAATGCCAAAGAGCATTGCCAACCGTTGGTATTGATTCAAAAAATAAACTTAGATATGTGTGCGATTAACTAATGGAACAATGGCAGTCTTATTTTCATAACGATTTCAGGCCAAAATATTGTCTTGCAGAGAGGATCACACTCTACACACTTTCCTTCCAAGCACTACTATAAACAACGGAAATGAGCGAAAACGTTATAACTTCGTGTGCAAGCGTGTCAAAGTTCAAGATCAATCTGAGCCAAGCGGTTTCACTCTGCGTACTTTAGCTACGTTACCATAGCAACAATCTCGATATTTTTGATCAAATGTACAGAAAGCATTTGATGACAATACACGCCTTGAATACATAAACATACACGTTTATCCATGCAGTCATAAATGAAGACATATTTTGTTAAACCTTAAATATTATTAATTTTCCCATATGTGTCTTTATATATATATATACGCAAGCCGTCTCTCTGTAAGCAAAGAGGTTGCTTGTTGGGTTTGAATGCGATTGGGCTCTAGTTCTTTCCATCATATAATTTTTTTTTTTGCCCTCCCCACTCATTGAATAGATTTTTGTTTTTAAGTTTATGAATAAATAATCCCAGTATATCAAACCTGAGGAGTACTGGTACGAAACCGGTTGTTTGTTTTAGTTCTTAGTTTTCATAATTATGTCCTTTCCATTCCTCTTATTCTTTGCTATAATAAAATTTTGTACCAGTAAGAATCTTTTCAATATATATATATATATATATATATATATATATATATATATATATATATATATATATATATATATACACACAAACGTGGTGTAACAACAAAATTGTCCAAATCATGTAACCGCAAAAGCGTCCATAGTATCTTAGAAATGATTAAAGATATCTTACTGGAATTCTCCGAGGTTTTTATAACACTGTTGGACTCTACTTTGAGCAATAATTATGTATAATTACTGTCCAAGCTTAACAGAAATGTGATGAAATCGATTATAAACGAAAATGGCATATCCAAGATTAATTAATCAAGGACTGTCATAGCTGAAATTTGTCTCTCACGGGCCAAACGTCTTATGACTTGAGTTGGATCTTTTCTAATTGATCCCTTTAGGTCTAAGGTGAAATGGTAATCCCTCTGCTGTTTGTAACCTCCTGATCCAGTTTTCCTCTACTGTTCACTCTTTTTTAACCCATTCGCCGATGGTTCTTGAATGGCCAGTATATGAATGGTGGTACCATTACCGAAGGCTTGAATTATGTTTTTCCTCTCACCATTGCTCAGTTGAGAAGATAGTGGGGCTGAAGCAAAACGATTTTAATCTGTTCTCTTTCTAGCTGAATAACAATGTGTTTTTCTTTGAGTTTACGAAAATAATATCAAGATGGCTAAACGTCTGAAAACATGGAAAAAAGAAACTTAGTTTAGTGTTTTTGTTTTTTGTTTTTTTTAGATACTAAACATTTTGTGGGATGAACAATAATGCTGTAACACTATTTGGACAATTTTACTGTTACACCGGTATATTAGGTCACTTAAGGTTGTTGTTGACCAATCTGCCGAAGCCCAAGTGATCAAGGCTGGCGTTCCACGAGGCTTGTTTCTCGGTTCAACTCTCTTTCTACTTTGGACAAATGATCTGCCTAAAAGTATACACCGTACTTTTGTAATTATCTATGTTGATGATACAACGGTATATGGGGGCACCTCCAAAGTTCTGATGACCAGAAACTCTCTCTACTGCTACCTCCTCTCCTAGCTCTAATAGGTCAGTGGTAATAGATGTGGCTGACCACATTTATTGGCTCGAAAACTAGAGTCGTTTCACCATCACCAAGCTTACAGTGAATTTTCGCCTATTGCGATGAACTGATATCCTCTCATGGGAAGGATCCGTGCCTTCAGAGCCTATTATAACGTAAGCTCAAGCCAAGCCTCAAGTGGATCTCGTAAATAAGATCCATCGCTAAAGATGCTGGAAAACACCTTCTACTATCCGCTACATTTACAAGACCCATATCAGGGCAAAAATGAAGTACACCTACTATATATGGACAGGAGATGCACAGTCTTCACTTTACAGTTTCAATAGAGTCCAGAAGTGCCTCCGCGCCCTTGTGGGTGATGAGTGATTTTCCACCCTACAACCCCTTTCCTACAGACGAAAAATTGCAATACTTTTGCTATGCTCATGGAAAGTGTTCAGACAAATTACATTCTTAGTTCCACTAGTTCTAACCATCACGACCATGCCATACTATGCCACGTCCATTGCAGCGAACCACCTTCATTCTCTTCGTATTCCACTGGTGACATATAAGTTTCACTCCAGTAGCTTCTTCCCTCGAAAATGCTACCCAATCACTAGAATTTTAACGTCTAGGTTTAGCCGTTATCTTCCCCACATATCTCTATATACTGTACCTCTTATCGCTTAATCTGTAACCTTCTACTTCTAGTAAGTCTTCTACAGGGTGATATACATATAGTAGGAACCCATTTATCTCAAGAGATTATGATAGCGTCTTTTTTGATCGAAATTCATTCCAGTGAGTAAGGAGTTACCTCTCCAGGTTGTACTGCTGGCTGATGGTATATGGACGCATTGTGCAACCCAGACCTCATAGTTCCCCTCACGGCCGTACTGGCAAGATCCGAAGGTAGGCAGGAGATTTGGTGTCAGATGGCTGTAGGAGTTGCCGGAAGTTTATTAATCTAGACAACCAACATCATTCGAGATGCCACATCAGAATTTTCTGTTTGGATTTACTTCCAAAGAGTCTTTTTTTATGTTTTGATATGGTTGCAAAGGAACAGAGTTGGAAAATCAGAGTTATTCGTCCGCTAATTGAACTGCCTTCTCGGATTGACGAGCTTCATTTACCCAAAATGGATGTTTAACCGGTACTGTACACACACACACGCGCGCGCGCGCGCATATATATATATATATATATATATATATATATATATATATTCTATTTTTATTATAAGATATAACAAAAAAACATTTTTAAATCGCTACACAAAGCCTTTCATGTTTCAATATTATGATTGTACTTCTTCAGGCGATGGTAGGTAACTGATGAATAAATGATATTTAAGGAAATTTAAAAACATATTGTTACATTTCTTCGAAAGTTAAAGTGGGGTCATAAAGTCGACTTATGTCTTGAGTAACCAATTAAATGTCAGATCTACGCTAAACAGTAAAACAAGGTCAGAGGGTGGAGATCGGTGAGTTATTTTTTCATATTACTATAAACCGGCACATAGACATGGAATCATTGACGATAGCGGGTCTATAATGACAATACATTTGTCGCTGCCATATTCTCCGCGGAATAGAAGACGCAGGTCGCAAATTCATGATGAGTTTCTATGACCACATGAAAGACGGAAATATTAACAACAGAAGCAAATATTTAGATTCAATGTAATGTGTTGTGACTAGTTCGAAATGTAATTTTGTTGAGTGTGGGTTGCTTTGTTGTAATGTAATTTGGCCTCCAATATACAAAGGTTATTTCACAGTGTTTATGTGTGAGTATTGTTGTGTTATCAGCTAATATCTGTCAAATATTATGTACATGACTATGTTTTTTCTAAGAAATGTTGTTTAATAGAACAAAAATCAGAAAGGTGACAGGTAAGTCTACGGGAGAGCGTGGTTGTAGTAAAACCAATATATGCAATAGGTTCATTATTAGTATCTGATATACAATCTCTGAATGAGCATCTATATCGATGCACTATTTTTTTTTTATAGAGGATTTAGTTCTGTGGTTGTAGCGTAAATAAAAACTATGAGATCAATTGTTTTAATTTTTTATAATATATGATGAACTTAATGGTTTTAACATTTCTACCTGTTATGCTTTTGAGTGTTGTTTCATCAAGTTTGTAATTATTATGTATTTGGTAACAATAGTATAAGTTAATAATGTTATGTTTATTTTGACGTACACTATTATTAATAATATTATTAATTTTGTTTGAGGTATTATTAAGTTTATTGAGATATATTTCAATTTGTTGATCAACGACGGAGTTAGGAAATCCATTATTAACAAGTGTTTGTTTAATGTTATGTGATTCTTTATAGAATATGGTTTTCGAAAATGTCATTTGTGTACGTTGGATTAAGTTTTTTATAACGGCTAAGTAACGTTAGTGGAATTCACTATAATAATTAAGAAGACACGATTTTAATGTTAGTGGGTTAGAGAAGTAATAAATTTATGTGTGCTGGAATAAATAAATACACCAAGGAATTGAATTTTATTATTAATATTGAGTTCTTGAGTAAATATGAGGATGGAAATGTGTGTGTTCTGGAATCAGAAGTACATCTGGGAATGTCATTTTATTATTAAATTTAAGTTCCAGTATAAATTTAAGGACGGAGCGACATTCAAATTTGTTTTTAAGTTTTGTAATTTGATTAATATTTTTTAGCTAAAACGAAAATATCATCTATGTATCTTACATAAATAGGGGGTTTATTAGTGTCATTAAGTATTTTATTTTCTAAATGTGCCATATAATAATTAGAAAAAAAAGGGGCCTAGAGGAGATCTCATCACAATACCATCTATTTGAGAATAAATATTACCTAGGAGGTCATGAAAAGTACTTGAGTGGTACATGACAATAATATTTTTTTAAACAGTGTGTTCAATATTGATGGGTGGTAGAGAAGTGTGATTGTATAAATCACAGATAATGATGTCAATCGTTTCATGGAAAGGGGACATTCATTAATAAATAGATTTTGTACATTCAATGATGCTATTATTTTGTTGTTTGTTTTTCCAGCATGAAGAATTTGTATAAATTCATTTGTGGAGTTATTACAGTATTTAATTGGGAGGTAGGGAGTAATTCATTTGTTAAGGATTTTTGAAATGTGTAGGTGTAGGTATTTGTGAAATGATAGGTCGGAGGGATGATCTTTTTTAGAGATTTTTACATTTCCATAAAGATAGCCAAATTGATAATCACCTAAAATATTTTAAATTTATAAGATCCTGTTTCCTCATTGTTAGCAGTAATGAGTTTATTGACATGGTTATTAAGGTGGGAGTTGGTGTTATTGGTTAACATTTTAAATTTATTATGATCATCCCAAATGGCCTGTAATTTGGCGTAGTATTCATGTTTCTTTTAAAGTATTAGTTTTACCAGCTCGTCGGATAACAATACTGTTGTTATTTTTTAGCTGTGTGGCTGCTTTTATTAAAGGAGTGTTTATAATTCCATTCGGATTTTTATGATAAAGATGTTTAGCAGATTCGGTTGTAAGTAATTCTTTTAAACCTACTTGTGTAGTAATATTGATGCAATAGAAGTATTTGTTGGTATAAAGTTGCAATTTGCCTTTGTTTAAGCATTAAATTAGATTTCTGTGCTACATGAAGATTAAATGTCTATATTTCTGAGATGAGGCATTATGTACATTATTTACATTATTCGGACTATTGTACTCATCTTTGTCGTCATATTTATCACAACGTTTCAGCCGTTGTACGCTGCGTCCTTTTTCAGGTAGTTGGGATGTCGAACTGAACCCCTTATTTCGCTCACTGGGGTAGACTGTTCTAGTCTACCCCAGTGAGCGAAATAAAGGATTCAGTTCGATTTGTAATAAATATGGCGACAAAGATGAGGACAATAGTCCGAATAATGTAAATGATGAAGATTAAAGAATTGCATTTCATTTGGAGCCGCTTGCTAATCCGATAGTTTAACGAAGATGTCGTTGGTGTTTGTTAAAAGTATTTTTCTTTTATATATAATTTGTTTAGCATTTTTTGAATCGCATGTTCATGGGATTCATTTTCCTTTTGTGTTTTACTGTATATTATATCCAATATTTCCTTAAATTTCTCAATTGTGGTCGAACATTGTAAGATTCCTTTAATACGTACAGTTTCAGTGTTGAGCCGTTGTAATTGGCTGTGTTTATTTATCATTTAATGAGGTTCCATTTAAATTTCTTGGTGCTGGGATCGTTTAATGCTGCGGCATTCAGGTAACTTGAATTTAGTCTTTTAGGACAGCAGATCAGTATTTAAGCATTTTGCATCGTATTCATTTAGACGTGCATATTCATAGAAAGATTTTCACTGTTATTTTGGACTCACAAACGGTCCCCAACCGCATCTTTACATAGTGCGATCAGAGCAGGGATTCGGTTCATGCGCCGAAACATTCGCTTTCCTCACCCGGTCCAATTCGGTGGTGCCATGGTCGCGATGGTGACGCATAGGAGGGAGTTTAACAGGCTAAGGTGAGGCACGTCGTCATGAGATGATCACGTTGCTCAGCTTATTTTGATCTACTTCTTCGGCAAGCAAGAGCTTGGCTCGGCTGTCCACCTCAACCATGCACTGTTTTACCTATACTGTAAAAATGATAACATGTTACTTTAAATCTTTACTTTTATGAAGTTTAACCTAATATATATTTATAAACGAGTTTATCCATTCAGTCAAAGAATGGCGACATTTTCTTAAGTGCTTATTATTATATTATTTCTATATATAATGTTTTAAATATATAAATAATATAATTATATTTTTTTATTATGTTGATGTTACTCTTTACAAGGCCCGGGAGCCACGCGATGTAGAATTTTACACAGTAAGGGGCACAGTTTATACAGTTATGTAGGAAGATAACGGTTAAACCTAGACTTGGACAGAAAAATATGGAGAGACATGATCTTCCAAGTTCTGAATAGGAGAACAAAAAGAAGAGTAGATCATATATGCCTGATTTTTTTTACACCCTCTACAAAGCTCGGAGCCACTCAAGGTAGAGGGTTACAGACTAAAAGGCACAGTTACAGACTAAATATGTGTGGAATAAAACTGTTAATTTTAGACTGAACAGATTAAGAGTGTAGGAGTCGGGAAAAAACCGTCTTCATACATATTTTTAGAACAGCGGTTCGCGGGAAGAAGTAACTCGATTGAACAGGCATCTCACCAATGGAATACGAAGGGTATGGGGTTGGTTCGCTACAAAGTGTGTACCATGGCGGGTCTTAGCCGTGAAGATTAGAACTGGTGGAACTAAGCAATGTAGTCCGTCTGAGGACATTCCATCAAAAGTGCGATAGAGCAATTAGAGGCTTGCCACTTTTCGTCTGTGAGGAAGAGGTTTTAAGGTGGAAAATAAGTTTAAGGTGGAAAATAATTTATCACCCACAAGGACGGGAAGACATTTTTGAACACTGTCGAAACTGGAAAGTGAAGACTATGAAGCCGCTGCCCATATATGGTAGCACTACTTCATTTTAATCATGACCTGGCTCTTGTAAAGGTAGACGATAGAACCAGGTGTCAACAAAACCGTCAAAAAAGACAGGTATAATAATAATAATAATAATAATAATAATAATAATAATAATAATAATTATTATTATTATTATTATTATTATTATTATTATTATTATTATTATTATTATTATACAGTCTATTTCCGATATCATCAGTACAAGGGAGATCACTCTATTAATCTCTCTCACATGAGAGACATTAAAAATTACAGCCATAAAAAAAAACACTTATAGAGTGGAATTTTTTATCTTTATCCTACAAAAACTGTAGAGAGTGATATCATAAACATTTGAAAAACCAGATAGTTTTTAGTCATTAATTTTTTCTGAAGTCAAAGAGAAGAGAAATGTTCTTAAATATACAGACATAGCAAATATTTGATTTGTATTCAGGTCATGATTCGAATCATACGAAATAACGATTATAATTGTATAATTCTCTCTTATTCTATTCGTATATGTGGAGAAGTGAGCGATTAAAATATGTACAAAAATTTATCTATCATTATATATATTATACATTTTCACACACATCAACCTTTTGGACATCAACTGCTTCGTATGTCTGAACAATTGTATCTGGATATATATATATATATATGTGTGTGTGTGTGTGTGTGTATGCGCGTGTGGATACAATAATTTATTTATAATATATATAATATATATTTTCATACATCTTTTTGGACATCAACTCCGTCGTATGTCTGAACAATTGTATCTGGATATATATATATATATATATATATATATATATATATATATATATGTGTGTGTGTGTGTGTTTGTGTGTGTGTGTGTGTGTGTGTGTCTGTGTCTCTGCGTGTGTGTGTGTGTGTGTGTGTGTATGTGTGTGTGTGTGTGTGTTGGAGGGCACGCCGGCGGCTGTATCGGTAAATGAACTTTTAATGAATTTATTATGTTTTCTGTGGTAAAAGAAATCACACTGCATGTGAATATACCTACTTTGAAATATACAAATGCACAAACATAAACACACACAGTACAAATACACACACACACACACATACACACACACACACACACACACACACACACATATATATATATATATATATATATATATATATATATATATATATGATTATAGATTTATCTGTGTTTGTGTTTATGAATTCCATTTGAAAGAAATATGACTGGCTACATCCTTTGGGCTTATGAATATAAATATAATTTTGTATTTTTCGACGTTTTTCACAGTGATAAATATCGCCGAAAATCGAAGAAAGTAGTGAAGAAAAAAACACGCAGCTTTACGAAAAATATTTTTAAAGACGAACTAAGCCTTTTTATACATAAACAAAAATAACCTCGGCTTTTCTTTCTTTATCGATTGTTTTCTTCATTCTTTTCAAATATTTTATCGGCAGGCATAAACTATGTGCATTTTTAGGCTCGTAATACAGCTAGAGAAATTGACTTAGAGACTAGCATTACAATTAGAATAAATAGACAACAGAGTTGTCATTCGTAAACGCAGTCTCCATAAAACACAGTAATTACTACGCATTTCTTATAATAAACAATACTATAATTTTACAAAGAAAGCATCGACTGTACAAAACAAAAATCTTTTAACATAAACATATTTAGAGTAAAAGTTATGAATTTCCTTTACGTGCCGTTTCATTTCCTGTCACCATTTTCGGATCAAATATGAGATTAAAATGGCCTCTCAAGGCGTGCTTGGCTACCGGTCTTGGAAAAGGACAACTCTGAATTTAAACCGCGCCTCTCTCTTAACACTTTGCTGCCAACGACAAGAACATCGAGTTCATAATGATTATAATCACGATGCGTCAATGTATCTTTATTGTTGCTTCCAATCCAATGGGGAATGACGACAAAATACTTTCCCTTCTCCCAATTTATAGGCACATCACACAAATGCATGCCAGGATTTCTTCCTAGCTAATAAGATAGGCCACTTGTCGGTTTCGTCTGACTTAGTCCTGGTCTGTCTTGTATCAACGCCAATTTATAGTCAGTGAACTTTTTTGGCATATTACTGTTAATTGACCTTACATATATTTGTGCTTGCTTTATATTAGTTTTTGCCCTATTCGTTTCATTCCTTTTTCTTATTGTTGCTGATCTCTTATTTAGCTTGTTAGGCAGTCCTTCCATTTACTTACATTTGACAATGGCCACTCACTCTACAATTATTATTATTATTATTATTATTGCAAGACGTGAGCATACATGTCGTTCTACTCCTTCCTATTTTTATCGCTCTTAGCAATTTATATCTTTTTAATGTCCCTCACAGTCTCTGTCCTGATATCCATTTACATAGTTTCACTGTTTCCTAAAACCCTCATTAGCTTCTGTATATACTGTGAGTGTCAAATTTGTCAAGCCTCGTTATATGTTCTAGAAACCGTACCATTCTGATTCTAATTATATTCTAATTATAAGCGTCCATTTTGTTTTTTTTTAAACTTTCTTGTTGGTCGCATACTCCGCCCACAGTATTTTCAGCATCCTCCTGTAGAATCACATAACTTTCGCTTAAAGTTTCCTCTTCATCATTCACGGCCAAAAAGGAAGATTGATTTTGGCTTCAAATTGTTGGTAGTTTGTAATTACTTCTTATATTATGTCTAAATTCCTACTGTTGTTAGATCTTTTATATTTCTGAACCTCTATTAGATGTTTATAAAGATAATGGCCGACCACTTGTACCCAAGTATGCCTGCCTACTAGGGCGGTTGCTCTGGCACATTTCTCATGTTCAACATCAACAGAGCCTAACTGTGGTTTATACTGCAACTGTACTGAGCGGACATTAGTTACAGTTTCTCGGAGAGCGCGCATTATTCTAGCATTCTTTCGTCTTTCAATGATAATGTTATTAAGATTATCAGACAATATGAAAGGAACTTACTTAAAATAAACAGACAAAACTTGTCCATATTATTTAATGAAACATGCATCAATATATATGTGTGTGTGTGTCTGTGCGCGTGTATGGATGTATGTATATATATATATATATATATATATATATATATATATATATGTGTGTGTGTGTGTGTGTGTGTGTGTGTGTGTACTAGCAACAATCACTTTCTTTTTGTTCATTTCTTTCTTATGACACCATATAGATCACAGCTACTAAGTGAAAGAAAATCTAAAGAATAGCTGCTCACAATTTGTCCATTAATTTACTCAAGACACAAAACAATCCAGATTTTAGATGACAAGCAGTCATAACGGGTCCAATTAAACAAGGCTTAATTAAACAAACCACATTGTTCTTTAGCACTGCAGACATGTTAAGAAGGTGTTATCGTGCAAACATTGCCAAAAAAACAGCTGCGTACTTTATGTTACAACCGGTGAAATAAGATAGATAGATAGATAGATAGATAGATAGATAGATAGATAGATAGATAGGTCAAGTGAAATCACTTGTTTTAACAAACTGTTAAACCGACGAATCATGCTTCAACGTTTTGCAGTTTCTGCTTTCTTTCATAAAACCCAGAATTTATACAGCCCGAATAAGTACCTGACATTCTGAAGAACAAATTTTCTGACAGTAAAGAAAGACAGGAAAAAAGTTTTTTTTTTCCATAGAAGATGCATCTTATAGTAGTATGCTTTAAGTAATAGTTCTTTCCATTTATTTATTTGTTTGTTTTGTTTTGTTTTGTTTTTTATCTATTGTGGAGTGGGAGAGGGTGGACAGCATTCAAACAAATCTTGGCATGCGATGTTCTTTCTGCCCCTGTGCAGTGTCCTCGAACGGAAAACACTAATTCCAAAACCGAATAGGCGGGTGGGAGAAATAAACGATGGACAGACGAACAATTGAATATTCGCGTAGATAATTTGATAGACATAATTACAAAATCGATACGAACCTGATACGCGAGTTATGCAAATCTGTTCGAAACAAATACAAATATTAATGTTAAACCTACAGACCTTGTTTTTATTAAACGAACGACTTGCAAAATGGCCGCGTACGACAAGTTTCCAGTCACTGGGACAATCACGCGAGACTTGACGAGTCACGAGAGATTTGATGCTCTGCTCTCGACGGCAAGTTTTTTTTTTTTTTAAATCTTTGCTACTCTTTTGTTTGCCCCAGTAATACTTTATTGTCTTCCCAAATAAAATTCTGTAAACCTTATTACTGCTTTGGGCCTATGATTTTGGCTAGGTTGTCAATGGCAGACAAAGTATTTGCTTTTATTGGGGGGGGGATATTATGTAAAGTCAACTAGTCCAAAATAGTCTATATTATTTGAAATGCAAAATGAAGAAATGCTGACATGCAAACGAGATAAGAAAAATATGCATATTTCTATTGACTCTTTATTTTTTCATTTGTTTTGGGTATTATTTTCACAGCGAAAGGTTACATATGCACTTTTTACATGTTTGTATTTAGTTAATATACTCTGAGGTCAACACCGAGTGGCGAGACTTCTGATCATTTTAAATATAACATAGCACGCTTTACAACTATATTTTTATCATATATATATATATATATATATATATATATATATATATATATATATGCAAGACAACTTTTCACCTGTCAATATACTTCATAACACCCGCGAGCGCTTAGCCTTTGGGCGGGTAGAGTGGAGATCAATCTGTTTTAGTGGATTCATCAGTTTTCAATTTGCTAGTCTGAATCTTCTTCAAGAAGCGAGAGCAAGATCTAAAGGCTCAGCTAATCTATCAGTGACCGCATCCCACAATCTTCACTCGACCTCCTTTGCAAATCAATTGTGGATCTTAAGTGGCACTTCAAATTATCGCACAAAATTCGTAACTGAATCAATTGTTTAAGATGTCAGGCGGGAAAGTCCTTTTACATATATATATATATATATATATATATATATATATATATATATATATATATATAAATGTAAAGTTTTTGTGTCTTTAAGCCAGAAATGTTCTTCAAGGCAAATGATATTAAAGAAATAGTTATGAAAGGCATTTTGCGTCGATTAATTTTATTAATCGAATTTACCAAATTCTGAATAATCCTTCTCATAAATTATCCAAAATTAATTTCCGAAGAAATATGGTCCAAACTTTCGTTTTTCTAAAGTCTTTATATCGAAATTCTTCTTTAACCGAGAAGGATTGTGTGCAATTTCAAAAGGTCGATCAACAAAATTAACTGACACCAAACTTCCATTGACTTTAATATATATATATATATATATATATATATATATATATATATATATATATATAGTACAGGCAATCGATCTTTTGGTATATAATCTGGGTGGATCCTAGTAACATTAGTTATTAAAACTGATAAACAGAGATGCCGGCTCCCGTAGTCAATGATAGTTTATTTAATGTGGGCATTTTATTTTGCGTAATAATAGCTTTTAGAATCTCGATTCTTTCTTTGCATTAGATTATTGTACATTATTTTCGTAATATCCACTAATATTAGTATTATATGGCGTCAAAGACTTGGATACGTTACATTTTTTATCACTTTACCGCAAAGCAGGGCGATAGAGCCAATAAGTCGCAAGGGGTTATTCAGTACGGAGGAAACTAAGGAATTATTGCTGGCGGGAAAGGACTATAAAAAGAAGAGGATTCAGGAAGACAGATGACGATTGATGTTGAATTTAAATTTTTGAAGATCACAGTTGACAGGAGATCAAGAAGCTGGAAATGACTATCACTGGGGTGGGGAGAAGTGTCATTGAAGAAATTATTAGAATAGAACTTACGGTTTTACATAGCAACTGCAAGAGTAAAATGATAAGATCTAACTACCAATCTACGAGTATCGACTGAAAAACCGGCTGAACAAGATACTTTTATGGAATGTGATTAAATGAGGTTTATTTTTTAACATAATCCCCATGAGATCGCCACACTTCTTCCATCGGTTTTGCTGTGCTTGGGGCCTATTGGTGAGGAAGCTTTCATCCTGTTTGTCAAAAACGTCATCAACATTAGATATGACGCCATCATCACTACGATACTTGTTTCCAGCTAAGTATTTTTCATGTAAGGGGACAGATGACAGATGCGACCAAATCAGAAGAATAGGTAGGGTTTTCAACCAGTTAAAGCCCACAGCGACGCGCAGTAGCAATTGAAACAAAGAATCTCCGTTGATAGCATGACCCTCTTGCATTATGAAAAGAAATTCCCAGCAGATGAAACTATCCTGGCCTTCTTTGGAGTAGTTGTGTAGGGATGTTTCTACTTCATGGATTGTCTTTTGTTTTTTGGTTCAAAGTAATGAACCCAGAAGTCACCCTGGGTTAATAAATGTTCAAAGAAAGCAGCTAGATTGTCCTCAATGTCAGATTTCCCCATGATACATTTTTGACCAGAAGATGTGGTACACACAGAGCAGAAATATCCGTCATGTTAAATTCATTGTGCAGGATATTCTCAACTCTCTCACAGGACATTATTCGGACTATTGTACTCATCTTTGTCGCTATATTTATTACAACGTTTCGGCTGTTGTACGCTCCGGCCCTCATGTGGTTGGAATGTCGAACTGAACCCTTTATTTCGCTCACTTAGGTAGACTGTTCTAGTTTCATGTGCCGTGTATAATGGATGTCAGTTATCAGTTATCTCCTGGTAACTTCCCTCTGCAAGTTCTCCACTGCCTTAACCGGGTATTGAACTCACACTCTTTGGGTCCTGTCACTGGATCTAACCAACGCCTTTATCCACTGTTCCATGTGTCCTTGACGATATGCTAATAGCAGTGGTTAATTGTTTTTAGTGAAGCGCCTATCATCCAGCTCCATGTAACGTACGCGATCAATGTTTTCCTGAGTGGTAATAGTTGCAGGGCGTCTAAACGTTGGGTCAACTTTACAAATCTCTCTTCCCTTCCTAATTTCATATGGACACTTTTTCACAGTTGATAAAACTGGAGCGTCATCCTCTAATGTAAGAATCATGTCATTATGAATGCTCTTAGGAGACTAAACCCTTTTCTCTCGGTAATTGCTAAAACCATGATGCCTAATTTTGTTCATTTTCAAGAACACTATCCACTATTTACATTTGTAGTCTTCTGTGAACAGTCATATATCAGTTTCCCTGAAAATAAACAAAGATATTAATGACAAAATGTTAGATTACTTCATGCAAGATTTTACTGCTCAAGCATTATTCCTTCATAGTCAGCAGGTGAGTATTTCTTTCAATCATCGTAATAATACGGTTAAAGTCATAAATTCAATTTACAAAGAAGATTCTGCAAATACTATGAAAAAAAATTTATAAAATCCCAAACTTTAATTTACCTTCCTGAAGAAACCATGTGATATTTAGGTATTCTCTGCCATACTAAATATCTTCAGACTGTCATTCATTGAATATTGTGTCTCTGTCTTATTCATTTGCTGCTTTCATAGTTTACACCTTTATTTTTTTTCTTTTGTTTTTTTTTTGTTTTTTTTTTCACCTAAATTTAGAATATACATTTCATTTAAAACGGTTTCAATCATTATCAAGTACAAGCTTAAAATTCGGATTTTAAGCTAACTCTTCCGGGGGGCTAATTAAACCTCCACCTCAAAACTAAAGGTAACACTGATCAAGCTTAGAAAACAGCAACGATCATTTTAAAGAAATATCTTTGAATTCTTCAATTCACTCTATGGAACATCAAAACCTTCCTTGACATTTGATTTCGTCCATAACGACCGATTTGGTCAGAAAATCAGATTCGAGTCGAAATTCCAAATCAGGCCGAAAATTGAGTTCCTCAAATGATAAACTCCGTGGAACTTCAAATAATTTGAGTTCTTCAAGTGACAAACTCTGCGGAACTTCAGAACCTCACGTCACGAGACCTCTCACTTTAACTCTGATTTATTGGCATTTTTATGAAATAAAATTAATCCCCCCCTCAATTAAAAAAGTTTTGGAAATATTTGAAACTGAATTTAAAAGAAAATCTTTCAAATTCACAAAGTTTTTGCGTTACACAATATAAATTAAAAACTTGTAAAATCACTACTTTCCTTCAGTTATTTTAAAATTTGAATTTTTAACTACTCCAACCCCATCCGAACACAAATCCCAATTCTGGATGTTCAAGCACCAGATGAATGGCAGTTTTTCAATCCTAGGATCATCCTGATTCCAAAAAGTTATAATATGTCTATGTAGAGTACATGTGGTCCGAGTTAGAGAAGTTTCAGACACACGAACGGACAGACAAAATTTGCCGTTTATTTAGCAGTTCGAAAATGTTTACATTGTTCGAGCTTTTGTCCTCATCTTCGTTGTCATGTTCCTGCTGTAAATAGTGTAAATGATTCCAATACCTCATCTCAGATATACTAAAATGTTATCAAAACATAATCAGGAATTATTTTTTCAAAGATTTTTTTTTAAATATGAGCGTTTTCACATTCTGTTTTACATGTAAAATGCTAAGATTATTTTTTGTTCACAGTTAATCAAATTTTCAACCAATCAGGTTACAGAATATCTATAATTCTCTAGATAGTGCCAAAAAATAGAATTTCTTCCATTTTTGTTTCTCTTCACAAATGACACAAGAATTCTGACAATAAAATTAAATTTTATACATGTTTATTTTTCCTTTCCGTTTGATTTCCCCTGGAGATTTCTCTTCATACCTATATATACTTATATAGCATTTACATTTTATTATTATGTGCGTCAAGTAATCAAGAGATGATATACGGCAGTTTAAATGTCCATATCTTATATATAAAAATACACTATTTTATATAAGGTACTTGAGAATCTACCGTTTTTTTCTGTCTGCTAAATGTTTTCCCTTAAACATACTCTCCAGGATGTCAATGTATATATTTTCCATAGTTTAGATTAATAAGTAAAATTTCGATATGTGTAACTTACAAAAGGTTTGCAGAAAATTGATACTTTTTCGAACTTACTATTTTCAAATGCCTATAAAATTATATTATTTTCAAAGTCGTGATACACAAGCCTATAGAGCTTTATATTAGGTACGTAAAAAGCTTCCGAAATTAGAGTTTCTTTAGCTATTTCTTATTTAACTCTATATACCTAGTTTTAAAAAAAACTATGATTTGAAAACCGATTTTTGGTAAGTGCAATGTTTTATTGTAATCACGGGAGACTTGAATGCCAAACTGGGAAAAGAACAAGAAAAGTAAATAGTCTGCAATTTCTAAACTAGGATACCGAAAGCAGCGAGGATAATAAAATCCTGCCAAAAGCAACAATAATAAAATAAATGAAGAAAACAACGTTTTTATAGCACATAATAAATATTTATTTTTCAATATAACTTCCTTCATCTTCATGTACTTAACTCTCCGCTATTAATCATAAATACAGACAATTATGCAAAGAACATTTCGACAAAACTACAGAAAATAACAGAGTCGTGCTACAGTTTGATGTTCCAGTTTTTCAATTGACGAATGTCTTATTCAACCTTGAATTTTCTATTTTAATTATAAGTAACGCCATTAACTTTTTACATTAACATTATTAACAATTATTTATCGTATAATAATGTTAGAAATAACAATAAGAAACTGTTAATGTTCATCGATGTGTGACTGGAACATACTTTGACAAGTTATTCTATGAAATAAGGTGGTGGTTGTATGATCAATGCGTGAAATAGGGGCTTGCAAAATATAGGTGATACAATCAGTCTGGTAGTAGAAGTATATTCGAAATCACTTATTAATAAACATGTGCATGGCTTGTTTATTTATTAATTAATAACTATGATGCAGTTTTCTTTTTGTTTTGTTTTGTTTGACATTTTTCTTCTAGAGCACAGATTATTTAACTTATATATATATATATATATATATATATATATATATATATATATATATATATATATATATATATATATTACGTTCGAAAAAAGCTAGGGGTCTACATCAAACGATCAAGTAACCGCCAACACCTGATTCTAGGACTATTGTGGACATGAAGAAGGCCAGGAGGAGAGAGAAAGAACCAGAATGATTACGTAAATATCAACAAAAGATTCAGAAACGCAATTGTACACGACAAAACATATCCAAGCGCTGTCTGCGGGAGTGACAACTTTCTAGTCGTGTGCTACGCCAGCGTAAAACTACGGAAACTAAAGAAGACCAAAGCACCACCTAAACTGCAATATGACAGACACCTGAAGGACCCAAGTTGCAAGGAGGCATACCTTTGTGTCGTACGGTGTCCGTTAATAATGAAGTATAACTCAAGACTTCAATGTTAAGATAAAACAGTATTTAATTAAAACCGCAAATAAATACTTAACAAAAACAAAGAAGTAAAAGTCAACCAAAGATAATTAACCAATTCAGTGATTACCTTGTTGGTAACGCGGTTAGACTAACGTCTGATAAATCCTAAATCAAAACCTAGATCATCGACGCACAATAATTCACACTAATTCGACTGGATAGTTCCACTCAATAATCACCCAGCCTGACACCGTTAGCGAAAAACATATATTCATGTCCAGAGTGTCAGACGATTTAGATTGTCGTCTAAATTACACATGAATGAAAATAACATCTCATTTTAACAGATATATTTACAAAAATTACACAAAGATATCCTCAATTACTAAAGAGTAAATTTATTCAATAAAATCGTTGCTGGCTTCAACCACGGCCTCCAGACGACTTCGAAATCACCTGCAAATCTTCTGGATGGTCTCCATGTTTAAGTTGATGAATGCTGCCACAATGCTTGTCTTCAGTTTATATTTGGTGTTAAAAGGAGTTGAAACCTGTGACCTACACATAATAATCAAAGGGATAGCCGCCTGGGGAGTTAGGCGGCCAAATGTAAGGTGGGTGAGGTCCTCGCATACATTGTCTAACAACCCTAAGTGGGTTCTCCTGAATTGTGTTGCATAGTGCAGAGTCCTATTGCCAGAATTAAGGACTTTCTGCTGCCAATCTCTTGACCCATGGCAGCACTACCTCCTCAAGGCACTTGATGTACGCCTCCATGTTGAGTTTGAGACACTAATCAATAAATTCGGGAGTTCTTTTCCGAGCAGCTGTATCTTCGTAATCACAATTGGACTCATCTAACTCTTTCCGCATTCTCTTCACTGTCCACAGATTGGCACCTAAACACTCTTAAATGTTCATACTAGAACTTCGGGCGCGAATGCCAAACGGTACAGTAAGTGGTTTTCAAATTTCAAATTTCTGATAGGGTGAATTGCGTCCTGTTGCACTTTTTCTCACAGACTGTGCCCAACTGACCCTACTATACTGTGCAGCTGACAAAATCAAAAGCAACGAATGCACATGCGCATGCCCGAAATTAAAAATATAAAATGGCGACAATTTAACCATCGTACCATATATATATATATATATATATATATATATATATATATATATATATATGTTATAAAAAACGAACAAAGAAACAACAACACATTTTCCCCAGAAGTCCCTCTTTATTGAGTGACTTTAAAAAAAAAGCCTTTAATATTTATCCCGTGTCTTTTCTTTGTAATTTTTTGTTGACGTCGAAAGTTAATATATTTTTTCCTTTTTGTGCCGAATTAGAGAAATATCTTCATCTTCAGAATGGCTGGAAAGGAAGAAATTCATATACCCTTTTCCGAAAAGAATCCAAGAATTTCTTTCTTCTTTAATCACTAGAAACGCCAGCTTAGGGAAAAGTACTACGATTCATTTTTTAAACATACGCAGAAATACACACATACACATGTCTTTGTTTTGTGCTGGATTTGATGAAGCCTAGAAAGTCAAAACGCGTAATTAAATCTAGTTTCAATTAAACAGTTTCTATTTGTTAAATTTGTTTGTGGGAGGGTTTCTCACACCAAAACAAGGACAAAAGTCCATAATAGAAACGCAATCTGATACAGCCTTGCAGCCTCACGTCCATTTCTATTCACACGGTCATATGTAAAAGTCATATCTACCTTCACACGATATGAATATCCAGACACTGTTAATGAGAACACTTCTCAGTTGACTCACTACTACGGACATTAAACCTCAATGACAGACTAGTCACAAATGTACAAGATTGACAAAAATAACCTAGTCCAAATGGCAAAACAGCGCCATCTACCGCAAACTTTCATTAAATTTAGTAAGTCAAAAACAAAAAATTTGTGGACATATATTTATATGTACTCATGTCCTTGTTTTGACGTGAGGAACTCATCCCTAAAATTTATAAAATTAATTTTGATATACCCTTAATATATATATATATATATATATATATATATATATATATATGTATATATATATAGATATATATATATATATATATATATATATATATATATATATATATATACTTCATCGTCAGTTTGAATATTTATTAACGTGCATTTAGTTTCATTCAATATTTAATTAATTTAAATCGTTAATCTTGTTTTTAACTCAATAAACATTTATATATATATATATATATATATATATATATATATATATATATATATTATGCTGAAAAAGTTTCCAGCCTCTCAGTGTAAGTTACAGACATTAACTCGTCACGAATGTGCAAATGCATTCTTGATTGTACAGAGGGAGTGTAAACGTTTGTAAAGTGTAGACTTTTTAGTAAAAAGGCATTTCTAAAAATAGATTCAATGTAAGACCATGACTTTTTTTTGTTATTGTTAGGAATGGGATGTTTTAAAGCAAAACTTTTCCCCATTTTCAAAAAGATTATGAATAGCATGCAATCTTCAACGTTTTCTCGGAGGGCTGTGTACAAACTGAGAGAAAAAGAACAGATAAAAACTACATGTCTTTGACGGAACAATAAAGGTAGAACATTTGAACATGCTGTTATCTAAATGTGGATTTTCTTCCCAAAAAAAATTAGTACGTCACACTGCTAAAATAGTTGCGTCTAAAAGTGCGTTTGAATTTCAAACACAAGAGTTATTTATGTTATACATTATTTCTTTCAGACCAGTTTCCTAATCTTTATAATTTTTACAAAGTTTCGCGCAATCTACTATCCAGACATCTTCAGATGTAAATAGTATTGTAAAACATAGGAAATATTGCTTCATTAAAACTTATCTTGTTACTTAGGAGCCATGAGTGAAATTCCGGTGGCAAGCAATTTCAAAGTATGCACAGGTTTAATAAAGAAACAGATCTGCGTCATATAAGAACAAAGGTGGCACTAAAAATTCTAATTGAAGACTACTGGACCAGACAGGTAAAGCGATAATGGAAATATGCCTCATTAGAAAGATTGGTAGTTATGAGATGAAAAATGATACTGGACGGGATATGTAAATTTGATGAAAGCATTCTAAGGCTTTGGATGAAATAAACGGTCATTTAACTTTAAGTGTAATGAAGAGAAAGAGAAAGCGATTTACTATGCGTAGCTTAGATGGGGCACAAGGCCGAAATTATTGAGCACCCAGTGATAATTAAACACACTACTCAGTAGTAACTGATCTAGCAGAACAAGCTCGCTAACTATTAAACTACGTAAAAGTACCCAGAAGACAAAAAGGTATATCTTGAAATAAAATGTTTCACTTGTGTTACATTGCCTCAGTATTCTTTAACACGGGATTTAACTTCTCTTTAGATTTTATTCAATTCCAGATCTTCTTAACGTAAAAGTACTCAGTAATCCGGGTACTAAATGGATGGCTTTGGGATTTCCTCCTGTAGAGTAATTGGATATGGTTAAATGCAGTTGGCAGAAATGCCCAACAAACCGAATTGACAAAGTTTGCCATAAACAGTAACAAGAGAACGAAAAGTAAAGAGCAGGGCAACAATAATATTGAGTAAGCAATATATGCAAGGCAAAATAACAGTAATAAGGCAAAAACTTCACAAGCTAATGTTAACACAAAACATGAATACAAACAAGCGATTGCAGCGTTTTGACTTCAAGACAAGAAAGAACAGTCAATTGAGATCGAGAAGTGGCCTAATGTTACTGGTTAGGACGAAATTCCGGCAGGCATCTGTATGTTTTGTCTATAAAATTGGGGATGCGGAAGATGTTCTTGCTGCCATTCCTAAAGAATTGGAACCAAAATCTTCGAAGGTGGATTTTAAATTGTCACGAATACGTATGTAACTCTTTCTTTCTGCTTCCGGTGAAAGTTTATATCTGTCTCATACGCTTATTCCCACGCGTTTGCAACCTGATCGCAGCTGGCTCGACAACGTGTTAAACATCGAGTGAATCGTAGATATGCACCTGATGGCGATAATCCCATCACTCCGGTTAACAATGCACCTGGCATCCCTGAAGAAAATAAAATGCAAAGTCTATTTTAGCATCATATGAGATATGTTATATTAATGTTCTAAGCGTAAGGTTGATGTGACACAAGGTCAAGGATTGAACTTACTATTCAGTCGTAACTGTTTCAGCGAGACAAGCTTGCTAACCATTACACCACGCTGAGGTGACCCATATGAGATAAGTTATATATTCCATTGGTATGTCATAATGAACATTGTGGAAGATTATAGCGGTATAGAGATATTATGAATACTAAAGTGGTTCGCCGGTCACCCGAGTCAGTCTTGCACTTTTATCTGACCGCCATTTGACCCTACATTGAATATTATTGCTATATGTCGTCTGGTGCTAGAGATTCTGGACAAATCCACAGAAGAATCTGCATTGTTATCGGTCATGAATTAGGAGTTCAGCTTTCCAACATCCATAATGTAAATACCTTCTGCATTTTCTATAAAGATTCGATATTATCTTGATAAGCCTTCCTCTTTGCTAGCTTGGCCACATGTATTTAAGAGTTAAGTTTCATAGCTTCTTCTGTAAAAAGTTAATTACTCTGAAAGTTTTTTTAAAGGATTTTCCGCCAGTGTTCGGTCTTGGATCATGTACGAAGGAAAGGCAATTTTCCACTTAAACGAAAATGCCGTCCCTGTTTTTAAACCAAAACGTAGTGTGGCTTTTGCAGTTGTGGAAGACATTAACAAAGAACTTGATACATTAGAAACTCTAGGAGTTATTTTGCTCACGGATTATTCTGAATGGCCTGCTGCAATAGTGTATTTAAATAAGAAAAATAACAATATACGTGTATGCACAGATTTTTCTATAGATTTAAGTGTCTACTTAACCCTATAGAAAGATTTTTCGATAGAGTTAAACAAATGTCTACTTAAGACAATAGAAAGATTTTTCTATAAGGTTAAGTAAGTGTCTGCTTAAGCCAATAGAAAGATTTTTCAATAGGGTTAAATATGTGTCTACTTAGCCCTATAAAGAGATTTTCTATAGGGTTAAGTAAGTGTCTACTTAACCCTATAGAACGAAAATTGTTAAAAATTAACACACAGAAGAGTCTATACATTTTTAATGTATTTAAGCGGTGTACTAGATTCATAGTTACGTCTCATCTTTTTACTGTTGAAATGGCTAAATCTAACCTTAAGGTTTATTCTAATAGTTGTTTCTCTCGTACTCGCCTGTGCAACCTATTTCCAGCTTTGGATATTCGTGCCAACTTAAATTTAAATGCAACATCAATCGTCACCTTGAATATTGATCTTCTAATTGTCTTTTCTTTTGAGTATCGTTTTCTCAGTTTCCTTCACTCAGTAACCACCCCTTGCGTCTTAGTGACGTTATCGCCTTGCTTGGGAGGAAATTTTATCTTAAATCTGGCCGACAATACTAAAAACATTTGAAAGAATGAGGCAGCAATACCGTGCGTTATTTTATTTTATTTATTTATTTTTTTTTTTTCATGGCGTTTTAAGTATGTCATTTATTTAAGTAAATGGTTATTTGCCAAAAAAAAAGTAAAAAAAACGCAAGTGGTATATAAATTTGCGTTAATATTCTAAAATGTCATCTCCCTTCCTGAAAGTCTGAATATGTGGTTGGTAATTAATAATGCATCAGAATTGTTAATCGGAAAGCCGTGTTCAATTCTCGTTGGATTCGTAATATCCACGCGCAAATACCTTTGGGAAAGATAAAAGTCCACCTCTTTTCCCCTCAGCTATGGGTTAATTAGGTGTAATTTATCAGAAAAATCGTTATTATCTCCAAAAATTCTGACAATCTAAAACTATTTCTGAATTGAAATAACCTGAAAAAGTTTGAGTAACCATAAAAAAACAACCGTTAAAAACAATTCTTATTTTGTGTCGCAGAAATTTCAGTCCCTCTCTTTCTGGTTCTGAGTGTAATTGTTGTTTTTTAATGTTTTCTTTATTTTCATTCTCCTTAAGAGAACTTCGTTGCTTACGCGCTTCGCCCATATTATTCTTAGTATTTACTAAAATCCATTATATCTTCAGATTTCGAAATGAGTTATTAACTTTTAATCGAAATTAAATATAGCTTCATCAATGTTGGAGGACATAATAATCGGAGTAAAAACTATTATTGGAACAATTTCTGTCACAAATAAAAAAAAGTAAACAAGATGTGGTTTCACCAACCATTATTATAAACACTCGTTGACATTTTCTTGACGTCAATGAATACTCCTTGAAACTTTCGTAATGCTCGTTTTACGAGAGACTTTGTAATCGCTGATACAACTATAGCAACGCCGTTGAACAATACTGGTGTTAGACGGCTTCGAATAGCACACGCACTGACAGTACTTGCTCGTTAATACTCGCTCGAATAGACATTAGCATAATGACCTGAGAATAGTGTAAAGAAGAGAATAGAGAATAGCGGGCCGTATAGTAATAGAGGACAAAGGAGAAACAGCAGTACATATTGTAATAGAGGATAGAAAAGAAACAGAGATCCGCATAGTAATAGAGGATAGAGGAAAAACAACGGTCTGTATATTAATAGAGGGTAGAAAGGAAACAGCGATCGGTATAGTAATAGAGGATAGAGGAGAAAGAGCATTCCGAATAATAATAGAGGACAGAGGAGAAAGAGCGTTAAGTAGAGTAATAGAGGATACAGGAGAAAGAGCGGTCGGAATAATAGTAGAAGATAGAGGAGAAAGAGCGGTCCGAATAGTGACGCAACAGAAAGAGCAGTCCGAATAGTAATAGAGAATAGAGGTGAAAGAGAGGTAAGTAGAGCATTAGCGGATAAAGAATAAACAGCGGTCCGCATAGTAATAAGAGATACAGGAGAAACAGGGATCCGTATAGTAATTGAGGATAGAGGAAAAAGAGTGGTAAGTAGAGTAATAGAGAATAGAGGATAAACAGCGATCCGTATAGTAATAGAGAATACTGGAGAAAGAGCGGTCCGAATAATAATAGAGGATAGAAGTGAAAGAGCGGCCAAAATAGTGATAGAGGAGAAAAAGCAGACCGAATAGTAACAGAGGATAGAGGAGAAATAGCGTCCCGAATAGTAATAGAGGATAGAGAAGAAAGAGCGGTCTGAATCGTAACAGAGGAGAAATGAGAAAGAGCGGTCCGAATAGTCAAACAGTAGAAAGAGTGGTCCGAATAGTAAAAGAGGATAGAGGAGAAACAGCGATCCGTATATTAATAGAGGGTACAGGAGAAACAGCGGTCTGAATAATAATCGAGGATAGAGAAGAAGGAGTGGTCCGAATAGTGATAGAGGAGAGAGAGCGGTCCGAATAGTAATAGTGGACAGAGGAGAAAGAGCGGTAAGTATAGTAATAGATGATAGAGAACAAACAGCGATCCGTATAGTATTAGAGGATAGACGAAAAACAGCGATCCGAATAGTAACAGAGGTTAGAGGAGAAACTGTGATTTGTATTGTAATTGAGGATAGAGTAGAAACAGCGATCCGTATACTAATAGAAGATAAAGTAGAAACAGCGATTCGTGTAGTAATAGAGGTTAGTGGAGAAAGAGCGGTAAGTAGAGTAATAGAGAATAGGGGGAGAAACTGCGATCCGCATATTATTAGAGGATAGATTAGAAACAGCGATCCGTGTAGTAATAGAGGTTAGTGGAGAAACAGCATCCGTATAGTAATGGAGGATAGACTAGAAATACGATCGTTAGTCGTCAGCTACTTCCTACATATATGTCTTTCCTCTCTGATCACCTGGTCTACTTAATTGAATAATGTGTTCGCTGTGTTTGCTATATAACAAATACCTTAGATATAACATTCGATAAATCAGGAAGTTAACTATAAACTGAAGCTAGGAAAATCTGTTATTAATATGCAGAAAAGAAGCTAAAATTTAGTAGAAGAGAAGATGGATTAGAGACTTTATTACTTCCATGTACTCTTACATCAGCAACAATCGATGGATACAAGTTCAATGAGTTTTCTACGTTATAAAAACAAGCAGATATCATAATGGAGATGAAACAAAAGGTGTTGGAGACGCTGTTTATCAGGTCTGGGCGACCTTCTCTTTGTAAACAGAGAGATTGTTTGCTTGGGCTTGCTCTTCTGGGTCTCTAGCATCTTTAGGTGTTACAACTGTCCCTTCCGTTCATTCACGTCACCCATATATATTTTTTTTCTCCTTTTTCATAATTTTTCCCCCGTTTACAGCTCTGAAAAGAGGGGGCGAAACTGGTCGGCTGGTATTTTATTTTAATAACATCATGGTCCAATGTAAAAATATTCTTGTTTTTAACGCCGTAATAAAGTTTTGTACCACAAAAAATATTTTTAAATATATATATATATATATATATATATATATATATATATATGCTTTTAATGTCTGATTATATAGATACCCGCCACATTAAACCAAAGTTTTCGTTAATTTCATAGGTTCTACCCATGATTTTCTACCATGACGTAACATGTTTCGTAATAAATTAAACACTAATAAAAATACTGTTGTATATTATCTTAAATTGCGAAATCCTTTTTCCCTGTCCTTTTTCCTGTAATTGTAATTGGCACGGTGAAAAAATTAACACAGCGAAAATCCATTGGAAAAATAATTTGATTCAAGGACAGTAATAAAGACGAAAGCTAATGACATTCGTCTGACGCTAAACAGTCTCGAAAAAATACGAACGCTTCAATAAACAAAACACAATCAGATGCAAATGAGGGTACTAAACAACTAAAACAATGTCTCATTTAAGTTACGTTTCCTCGTCTAGGCTTCCATATTGACAGCTCTTACTCCGAGATAAATGCGAACCTCGTTTTCGGTAATCACTAAACATGCCATTGTCATGGTCAAGGGTTGATGGCCATTTTGAAAGCAAACGCTTAGGCAACATTATTGTGTTGATAAATCAATGCCGCTCTGGCATATGGATTTTATTTCCGGCAAGAAAGGCAGATCAATGCTCGTAGCTTATCCAGGACTGAATAAATTAGCAACTGTCCCCAGGACAAAGCAGTCTGTCAGCTTAGTGTAATCGACGACAGTTCTTGCCCGGGCAAAGATTTGTTACTGGAATTGACCTGAGGATTTAAAATGTTACGGCTATGGAGAGCGTGTTGTGGAGACACTGGATTTTTATGGGGAAACATGATAGAAATCCACGGTCTCCAAGGCCATATAATTATCGTATAGAAAGTTGGGTTTTTTTTCTCTGATGAAATCTTCTTTTCTGGATTTGAATATTTTTTTGTTTTTTTCACTGAATGATGCTTATTTTTCTTTTAGGTACCGTATCCCTTCTGGACATAAGCTATCATGGCTCTCCATAATTTCCTTTACTTTCTTTTCTCTAATTAATTTTCCTCTCCTGACTATCCCGGTACTGCTACCCAAGCTTGTCATCTATGTTATTTGATTATCCCCTCTGATTATATTGCCTTCAGTATGTTCTGTGATTGTCAAATTTTCCAAGACTTCTTTCTTCATTGTTTCCAAAAAATTCAAATTGTTTCTTTTTTCATCGTGTCTAGCTTGTTTCCATTTTTTAAAAAATGTTCTCTTTGGTCACAAGCGCAGTCCATGGTATTCTCATCTCTGTTGTCTCAATTCTCTGCTTCATCTTTGGCATTTAATGGTATATAGGAGGATTGACATTACATAGCAGCTCGGCAATCTTTCCTTCATTTGTAGCAAAAGTTTCTTGCTTCTTAGTACTTTACTTAGCTTTTTGAAGACGTCTTTCGCCTTTCCAATGTATCTTCGGATTTCTGTGTCACATTTTCTATCATCTGTAAAATATTTACCAGATAGGTATTTCTTTCTATATTTGCTTGATTCTCTCTCTCTCTCTCTCTCTCTCTCTCTCTCTCTCTCTCTCTCTCTCTCTCTCGTTAATGATTATACGTTCGGTTTTCTTACAGTTTATGTCTACTTTACTACTTTTTCTAGGATTTGCTGAGTTTTTTTTAATCTTTCTGTGTCTATCATAAACACAAGTTTGACTGGCATATCTTATATTGTTAAGTGTGTTTCTTTTACCAATAAATCCTGGCGAGGCTTCTAGTTCTCTTAAGATCGCCTTAGTATAATCATTAAATAAGATGACCAATCCTTGACAGACGACGCCCTGTTCTGTATTTGTGTAGTGAATTTATTTTCTATCCGGATACAGGCAATTGGCTTCTAGTAAATTCTAACATCTGTCTCAATTAGAACTAATTTTCCAAGCAGTTTAATAGAGAATTATGCATATTAAATGCCTTTACGTACTCTATGAAACATAGATATTCTTTCTTCTTCGTTAGCTTATACTGATATCATTCTGTTTATAATATATTTTATTATTTGTTCTAGTGACTTTAAGGAATATAGAGATATTGTTCTTCTTGTGTTCAAATACTTTTTCACGATTTATTTATCAGAATCTTGATAATTAGCTTAGTTACGTCGTACCTTATTAACTTTCGAATGGAACTCGCATTAATTTTTACCTTGCTTCTTAGGTAGAACTATGAAGATGGCTCTTACTGAGATTCGTTATTCTCTTCAGGTTAATGAATATTTTGTTGTCCACGATGACGGTCGTCTTTGAGTATAGAATCCAGAATTTAGCAGTGAATATTTCGAAGACAGTAGGGAAGCATAGTTCAGGTTAGCAGTGGATATTCCGGTAAAGTAGCAGAACGTAGTTCAGTAGTTCTTCCTTCTGTTCCTCTTCGCCTGACAAGCTGGCACTGGACATTCGGATAGAGTAAACAAAATGGCCGCCTTTATAAACGACGGATTGAATATTCTACGTCTTCTGATTGATTAACCCTTCTCTTAGTGGACTATAAAATGAGTGAAGTCATTTGGGCTAGCTCACTGGTACATATATACACAAACAACTGCAACATCTTTGGCCTATTTTTGTCTTTTTATTCATGTTTCGATCGGTTCAATCTCTGGCCTTTTTTTCAACACGCGCTTTTTGCAATGAGCAGACGTTTCTGATCTACACTGAGATGATGGCAGATTTAGAAGGAATATTGAAATAACTTTAAGCCAATGTATTCATGGAAAGCAAGGAATAAAAACAGATAATTGTAAAAATGTGGAATGCGTGTCGGTGTGTAAAAGGAACAGGCCAAGATGTGAGTTACACAAGGAAGACGTCAAAAACAACATTTTTGATCAGTGTATAACAGATGATAAAAATTTGGCCGGGTAGCTAATACTGCTGAAATTAAAGAAATTGTTTGAATTTGAAAAGATCTTTCTATTAAAACAATCTTTCAAGAAAATAGGTTTCTCATTTCCAGTAGCTGTTATTGCTCTTTCCAGTATTGTTGGGGTTTCCTTCCTAAACTTTTATTTGAAGTAATGTGGAACACTAACGTCTTGATTATGACATTATTTTCTCTTCCAGTGTGCTACTATTGATAATCGTCAAGTGATGTGCTTTCTGTTATGTGGTAGAGGTTTTTGATATTGACACTGTAGCATCTGCCTACAATGTTCAACGAAGGTTGTTCTTCGTCAAAATTTACAGCTGGCGGTTTAGATATGTCTGAATATTTTTTTATTTGGATGAGTATCGAGAAGGTTTTAACGAAAATAGGAGTTAAATGTATACTTACAATCAGAACGAGTCAAATGCAATGACTGAACTAAATAATAATCGAAAAGTGCTTATGGAATTTAATTCTCACAGGGCATAATGAACGCATTAGATGCAGATTAAAACAGTGAATCAGAGAAGACCCAGAAAAACATTAAAGGAACTGTCAGGCAATTTAGTCTAAACATTCCTTTCCCTCGAAAGGAGCAAGTAGGTATTAGCAAGGATTACCTTTCTTCGACCCTCGTTAAGCGGGGTTCAAGAATCATATGAAAGGCACGAAATACCAGAAATCAAATCACTTGAAGACTTTCAACATCAGCAACCACTAAAATGGATTGCACTTGAAACACGAAGAGAAATAATAGCATAATGAAGATGTCGGTGTTCCACGTTACTTCAAACAAAAGGTTAAATAGGAAACCCACTTCAATACTGAAAAGAGCGATAACAGTGTAAATGAGAAACCTATTTTCTTGAAAATGTTTTTTAATAGAATGGTTTTATAAATTTAAAACGGAAGTAGCGCTGACGTTTCGGTCAATGAAGACGGAATGTTTCTTGATAAGGAAACGGTTAAGATAAAAACTTTTAGGTGTATACAACCGCTTTCTAATATCAATAGTTACAAAAATGATGTGAATGAATGAAACCTGTGGTTCTTGCCAAAGATCATCTTTCTTTGAACATTATGAACTGAAGTTACAGATTCACAAAGAACTGTACCAAATAACAGATGCCACCTCACTTGAGGACTACCAACAGTAGCAATATCTAAAACGGATAGCAAATGTAACGAGAAGAAAAAATAATGGCAAGATAAAGATGTTTATAGCTCCTATTTTCGTTAAAACCTCGCTACTCATTAAAATAAAAAAATACACTGAAATATCTAAACTGTCAGCTGTAAATCATCCTTCTTTGAACATTATGAGCTGTCGCTACAGAATAAAAAAACACTACCAAATAACAGAAAACACATCACTTGATGACTACCAATAGCAGCAACAACTAAAATGGATAGCACATACATCTAGAAGATAAAATAATCTTATAATCAAGATGTCATTATTCCGCATTGCTTCAAATAAAATCTAACAAAGGAAACCCCCATGGAAAGAGCGATAACAGCTACTGGAAATGAAAGGCATATTTTCCGGAAAAATTGTTTAAAGTAAATATTTTATTAATTTCAACCACGAGTATTTACTGGCTTTTCGTCAGTGAATGCCGAATGTTTCCCAAAAGGGAAAATTCTAATACTGCTATTACCATTCAAAGAATCGTTAACAGATTAAATATTTGGCCAGACTTCATGATAGAATCTCTTCGATATAGTAAACAAAACTTGTAAAAATTATCTTATTCAAAGACTAAGTGATTACCACTTGATGTTTCACTATTGTAGCTTTGTCTCTGGTTGCTTACATTCAGTGATTTTTCTCTGGGTCGCATTTTCGGAATTAAAATTTCCTCGATCCTTACCAAATTTTATTTTTATAAAATAAAACAAGAACGGAGAGAGTGTTAAAGGGAGATAACCGCGGAGTCAGAATTTAATCAAGGATAACTCTCTCCTCCGAATTACGGAACCTAATTATTATATTCTTTAATATGTTATATAATGCAAAAATCTCACAATGATAAAATCGGCCAATAATTATTTAGAACTATTTGTAATGGGATTCATGCCTACACTTAAAAATCATCGATAATAATATTTTAAATTTGGAAATCCTATTTATTTTGGGCATATTTATTTTTTAAAACTGTTTCTAAAGATTTCGTTGTATCTCAATTATTCAGTCTCACGTTATATTCTCTTCAGCCGTACCTATGAGGTACGCCACACCGTTTAGAAACCACTGACTTATCGATACTTCAAATATACAAATCAACCATTCGCCCTTGCATGGAGTATTGCTGCCATATATGGTCTGGGGCACCTTTTGTTTACCTCGGAGTTCTTGACAAGATCCAGAGACGGATATGTAATATAATTGGCCCTGATCTGGCGTTTCGTCTAAAGTCACTCTCTCACAGACGCGCCGTCGCCTCTTTCTGTCTTTTCTACAAATAATTTCATGGTAATTGCTCCGATGAGCTGTTTTCACTGGTTCCCAGACTCCATGAATTCAAGCGCCCTACGAGGCTGGCATCCCGCTCTCACCCTTTCACTGTAGAAACTTTTAAATGTAGCCGTCTCTTCTACTCCAATAGCTTCATACCTCGCACCTCTCGCCTGTGGAACACCCTTCCCAATTACTGTTTCCCTGAGAGTTATAATCTCCAACTATTCAAATATAATGTCAATCGACATCTCCAGTTACCTTGATCTACCCACTATCCCTCTCCTCATCCTTTCTTCTATCACTCCTATATGTTCTTGCTACAAATCTTCTGCAACCCCCTGCATCCTAGTGGCTTCACGCCTTGCTGGGGGCGTAATGCTTAAAAAAAAAAAAAAAAAAAAACTTGATGAACCCACTTTATCTTACACTCTCGCTAAGATTTGTAAAATCTGCGATCACCTCCTGGAATAGATAAATATTCATTCTAATATAATGCTTTTCGAGAGACTTCTAATCTTCAGCCAAAACAGTGTTAGCTTCAATTTTTTTCTTTTTTTTTTTTTTCTTTTACTGGATTTTATGTTCACACCTTAAGCAGACGATTTAAACTACAAAGCAACATGAATACCAAGAAGATCAATGAATAAGCGATTTCTCTTGATTCTTAGACACTTTAATCACACACATGGGAAGTGCCTCTTCTTACAAAGGATTCCCAGGTGACTCCTTTAAATCTTATCCCTCCCAGACTGTCTGTGATGTGATGAAAGGACTCCAAGGAAATCGAATAGGATAGACGCAACTTGTGTAATCCACGGTGGCGTCTCAACTTTCACAAGTCTTGTGTTCCTGATTTATAAGTTGGAATTCAAAGAAACCAAAATGCTGAAAAATGTGTAATGTTTTGTACTAATATCAAATTCCAAGAAATAGTGTCCTTTCTCCTCGAGCGGCAAATCAAGACCAATAATGGCACCTTTGGTTTGAAAACTGTTCGTAACGGTTTAGCTATACCCGAATTGCGTATAACATTTTAATAGTTCTAACGAGATTAATTTCGACGCTTTTCTTCTCCATTATCCTTTTCTAACGCCTTTTACTCAATGCATTTGTCTACAGATTCTAATAAGGCCGATTAATATAATCCGGAGGTTATCGCACTAGAACACAACGAAATGAATTAAAAATTTCACATGATAAAATGAACCCCTGTATAGTGTGTTTAATTTAATTGTTTATTAAAACATGAATATGACTTTGAAAATTGTTTTATTTATTTAGGATAAAACAAATGTTACTGGATCTGTTTAATTAATTATATCATAAACACTTTAAATTAATAAAGGTTTCTAAATTTCAAAAGAATGTGTAAAAAGATATCTATTATATCGCCTACATGAGTCTAACATCGCCTTAGAAGTGTCAAAGTTTTTCTCTCTCACTCACTCTCACACACTTTCTCTCTACATGAACGCATAAACGCGCATGCAAACAGACACACACACACATATATATATATAAAGAAATTTTTATGTTTATACATTCTTTTTATAGATACAAATATTTAAGTAAATTCTCTGTTTATAATAAATAGTATTAATAACATTTACAGGCTTGAATGTCCGAGAAATTTTCATAGATAATATTCGTCCTCCGACATGAATCGAACCTGTATCCTATACCCTGACCTGCCTTAACCAATTGACCCACAGAGGCTAGAAAGGTCGTATTTACTGCTTTTAAAATCTTCAATCTTCCAGGAATCTCTTACGTACATTCATATCTGCTCAAAGCGTATCCAAATGTAAACAAATGACATCACACATTATGAAATGGACAAAGTCCGACAATTATTTTAAGACATGTTTTTTTTATGTTTATACATTCTTTTTATAGATACAAATATTTAAGTAAATGCTCTGTTTTATAATAAACAGTATTAATAACATTTACTGGCCTGAATGTCCGAGAAATTTTCATAGAAGAGAATATATAAACATAAAAATGTCTTAAAATAATTAATAATATATATATATATATTCACTAATGTACAAAATATGCGTCAAAGATAATGATAATATAAAAAGCTAAATGGAAAACTACAAATACAGAAGAAAAAATTTAAAATATAATGCAATTTACACGCTCTCCAAAATATTATACTGTTAATTTTATGAGTAACACTATAATCATCAAGTGGAAGTCAGGATTGATCAACTTGTTTTTAACTGTTTGTCAACTTTTGTAGGTTAATTGAAGCTGAAATATGACATTGATTGTGAGATTAATTATTATATTTTGCAAGTTCATATTGCATTGGCAATTTCTGGAGAATGAAAATGACTTTTCTACATTTAAACCCAAAGTTATGTCGAAAATAGATGGATTTTTTTTAACTTTCCCAAGGTATTTTTGCGTAATTAAATGTAGCGAACTCGATTGGAATTAGCCGAAGTGAGTAAAAGCGAATATCTAAATTTTCTGAGTGAGACGTTCGAAAGAAACAAAAGCCACAGAAAAATATTAATTTCCGTCGGTTTTTCTACAATTTCGATATATCTTGATATACAACAGAACATAAAAAAAGATTATACCTTACCGCTTGAATTTAATAAGACTTATTTGTATACAGGATATATATATATATATATATATATATATATATATATATATATATACTTAGGAGGATTTGAAATAATCATAAGTAATTCATCGATTCTAGAAGAAACCTCAACAGAATGCAGATAGCACTGGACGGCCGTTTCGTCCTATATTTGGGACTCATCACCAGTGCGCATCCACTACTGAAGACTGAATGGAACTCATCCGAGTTTCTCTTTACCCATAGGACAGTGCTTCTATGAGCTACTATCTTCAAGCCACTCAGTCCAGAGCATTAGAAGCCGGTTCAAGCAAGGATATACAGGTAGAAATAATTAGGAGGATTTGAAATGATCATAATTAACATCGAGTCCAGAAGCAACCTCAACAGAATGCAGAAAGCATATATTTGGGGCTCATCAGCAGTGCGCATCCAAGACCGAGAGTTGAAACCCGTCACGATAGGAGGCAAACGCCATACCAACCGTACCAACGGGCCTCAGTGACGAAGAGGTAACGAATTTCTTTCTGCATTCTGTTGAGTTTTCCTCTAGACTCGACGAATTAATTATGATTATTTCAAATATTTCTACTTATTTCTATCTCTATAACCTTGCTTGAACCCGCTTCTAATGCTCTGGAACTGAGCGGCTTGGGGATAGTAGTCGTGGCACGGATGAGTTCCACCACGAAATATGTAATCGAGCGGCGCTATATC
The DNA here is from genome assembly GCA_963932145.1 of Acanthosepion lycidas. Taxonomy (NCBI): domain Eukaryota; kingdom Metazoa; phylum Mollusca; class Cephalopoda; order Sepiida; family Sepiidae; genus Acanthosepion; species Acanthosepion lycidas. The sequence continues at coordinate 124,527,983 of OZ010581.1, forward strand.
GAGTCTAATTCTTTACCTCACCGAGGCCCGTTGTTACAGTTGGTATGGCGTTTGCCTCCTATCGTAACAGTTCGTGTTTCAATTCTCGGTAGTGGACGCGCACTGCTGATGAGTCCCAAATATAGAACGAAACGGCCGTTAAGTGCTTTCTGCATTATGTTGAGGTTTCTTCTAGATTCGATGAATTAATTATGATATATATATATATATATATATATATATATATATATATATATATATACAAATTAACAACATAGATAGAATTAATATATAACTCCACAAATCAGACCCTACCCACATCTCTCACCCACACGAGACAGATATAATTGCGGAGGTGTTGCGGCCTTAAACACCCCCCCGTATTAATATATACACTTAAAAACATAATACACACTCCCGAAGAACTAAATGATAACATACACTTAACACAGACACACCCCCTTTCCAGGAATCAATAAAACTGTCGAAATGACTAAGGGGATTCAGAGAAGCATGAATCCATCCAGCTCTTAACTTAAATAACAACTTAAAAGAGACACAAGTACTGACCAAAATTTAGGATAAAAAATTTTAAACTTAAAATTAAACAAATGAAATCTACCGATAAAGTTCATTTTCTTCATCAAACCATTCATTCCTGTAGTTCACTGCTGCTAACAGGAAGATATTTTTCTACTGATGATGGTTTACTGGCCGAAACTAGTCGAGGAAACTAATTAAAATAATAAAACAAAAGATATTAATATACAACCTAGTGTATCTGAAGATTTTAATTTTTAATTTTATTGTTCAAAACATATATATATATATATATATATATATATATATATATATATATATATATATATATATATATAATGGTCATAATATAGGGTTATACAGTGATGATGGACTTATGGTAATAAAAATACTACTAAAATTAAGGTTGAGGAGTTGAGGAATATGATCCATAGAGATTAAAAAGCTTAAAGTTGAAGATAACTATAATACTAATATTAAACGAGTAGATTTTCTTGATGATACGTTCGATCTTGTTAATGATGTATTCCAAGCTTATATGAAAATAATGCTAACCCAATATATATTAACCCCAATTCTAACCACCCTCCATCTGTAATCAAACATATACTCTCATCTATAGAATGTCGTCTCGATAATCCTTATTTGGGTTACGATATTAGAATTGACGACGAAGTCTACTGTGAATACGTTGTATTCTATAGATAAGATTGTATGATTCCTGTTGAAAATTACAAAACTCCTAGCGAAAATTACGCAACAGCTGTTGACAAATACGCATCCCCGTGCACAGCCTTGTGAATATGTTTTTCTTTCGTCCAGGGGCCCGTCAGAACTTCAGCTGGAAAAAGAATTCCTTCAATGAAATGAAATACGCTGTGGATTAAACTAACATTAAGTTTATTGAAATTTAAGAAAATATTGGTTGAATAAAATATCTCTATTGGCTGCTACAATTGAAAGGAGAGGTTATTTGGCGATTATGGTTTCGACCGTAAAAAAATGTCCAGTCAATTCTTCGCCTATGCGTGGGATATTTCTAAGCATGACCGCTCAAGTATTAACAATCTCGTCGACCTTCCACAATTCCTCTGTCATGGGAGATCTCTAATCGTAACCGGTCAAGTAATAACAGCCTCGACGACCTTCCTCAGTTAGTCTGTCATAGGAGATCTCTCATCGTAACCGGTCAAGTAATAACAAGCTCGACGACCTTCTTCAGTTCGTCTGTCATGGGAGATATCTCATCGTAACCGGTCAAGTAATAACAAGCTCGACGACCTTCTTCAGTTCGTCTGTCATGGGAGATATCTCATCGTAACCGGTCAAGTAATAAAAAGCTCGTAGACCTTCCGCAATTCTTCTGTCATGGGAGATCTCTAATTGTAACCGCTCAAGTAATAACAACCTCGACGACCTTCCTCAGTTCGTCTGTCATAGGAGATCTCTAATCGTAACCGTTCAAGTAATAACAAGCTCATCGACCTTCCTAAATTCTTCTGTCATAGGAGATATCTAATCGTATCCGCTCAAGTAATAACAAGCGCGTCGACTGTTGGGGCGCACCCACCTTCTCATCAGAATGGACTGATCTCTCTATTACTAATAGGACAGTTCTATAGAGTTCCAGGGAGATCATCACACTTCCGTCTCTGTACCAGAAGATACAGTTGGACTTTATATTCTTTCTTATTGTGACTGATTAACCTGCGTTCGTTTGACTACTAATCTCTCTGTTGTAAATACCTCTTCGAATATACCAGTATTTTTCCCTACGTATGTGTTTGTTCTTATTTCAATACATGCACGCGGAAACACTCAACACCTCAACAGTGGCGACGAGGATTCGAACGGATAAAAAGAACTTACGTTGAAAAATAAATATCGCAACAGCGAAAGAAACGATTTCAACACGGGAAAATTTAAAGACTTCAAGCATTTTTTCACAGCAAAGGATTGAAAAGTTTATAGACAAAAAAAAAAAAAGTTAGACATTAACTTATTTATTCTATTGGAATCTATAATAACCAATTTTTTGTGCTAAAAAAAAAAAAAATAAAATATAAATAAATTTTTTGTCGTGCCAGAGAATTTGATTAATTTATTTTGCCGCCCCCCCTCAAAAAAAAAAAAAAACAAAAAAAACCCCATAATTTCGCTTTCTTTTTTCTCTACGCATACATAATTATGGAGAAATTTCAATCATCTATACTGGAACTCATTAAGTATCAGATGCAAAGACAACAAGAGAGTGAAGAACGTTTTCGGAAAGAACAACTGAAATTTCAGGGAGAACAAAAGGAAGAAAAGGAAAGGTTAATGGAAGAAAATGCAAAACGATTTCTGGAGCTACACGAAAAGCAAAATAAAATACAAGATGAAAAGAAACAGTTAGCAATGACTGAACTTATACATAAAGCTATACTAAGTAGAAAGACTCGAATGAAAGTACTTTTTTCTCAAGACACAATATGGTCGACGATCGAAAGTTTTACCTACAACCCAGAAGAGAAAAAGACTTTCGAAAGATATTATCATAAATATCAGGACTTTTATGAAGTCGATTGCCAAACATGGCCAGATGAGAAAAAGATAAGATTGTTACTACGGAAACTGGGAACGGCAGAACATAATAAATTTACGGACTTTATATTACCCAAAAAGACAAGAGACTTAAAATTCGACGAAGCGATTGAATTACTAAAAGAACTCTTCAACCCCAGATTATCATTATTCCACAAAAGGTGGAAACGTCTTAATATTCAAAAAAGCGAGCAGGAAGACTGCACGACTTTTGCGTTAATCGTAAATAAGACGTGTGACGATTTTCGCTTGTCCGAATTATCGGCGGACAATTTCAAGTGTCTAATATTCGTGCTAGGCTTAGTGTCTAAAGATAGCGAAATGCGAAGACGCATTTTAGCAAAGCTAAAAAATGAGCAAAACACGACACTACAAATGCTAGCCGAGTACTGTCAGCAATGCGTAAGTATTAAGCTAGATTCAGAGAAAATAGAAGAAACTGCTATCGCAAATGTGAAGAAAGTAAATAGGAAGACTCGTTTCCGTTCTCCATCGCCTGAACGGAAGTGGTATCCTACAAGAATGAACAGAGACTATAAAAAAAAAACTCCCGAGTGCATGTTACGGATGCGGCCAGTGGCACTGGTACAATGACTGTCCATATAGAAATAAAGCTTGCAGAAATTGCAAGAAAGTAGGACATAAGATGTCCAAGTGTAGAAAATTAAGCAGAAGTCGAGTAAAAGTTACTAAGTCAGATGAAGATCAAGACCTGAATATTCGAAAATACCTACATGTAAAAATGTACAAGAAGGTAAAAATGCAACTGGATTCAGGATCTGACATTTCAATTATTAACACACAAACATGGAAAAATCTAGAAAAGCTAACTCTGCTAAAGTCCAACAAAATAGCCAGGACGGTAACTGGAAAAAAAAAACAAATTTGAAGGTGAAATATGGGTGAATATAACCTTCAACAACAAAACTATAAAAATGAAAATTTTTGTAATGAAAAACACGAACAACCTGTTTGAGAATGACGCAATCACTAAGTTCAATCTATGGGACGTGCCCATTACTTCTTTTTTTAACAACATTAGTGAAAGGAAAAGACAACATAAAAAATTTACAGACAGCATTGACAACAGCATTCCCCGAAGTTTTCGCTGAAGGACTTGGACGTTGCACGGAAGCATCAGCAAAAATACAGCTGAAGAAAAATATTCAACCAATTTAAAAGAAAAAAAAGAAAAAGCGTAGCATCCCTTTTGCCGCATTAGAAAAAATTGACCAAGAACTCGAAAGACTGACGAGAATTGGTGTGATCTCGAAAACGGAATACAGTGACTGGGCAGCTCCGGCTGTCTACGTCAAGAAGTCGGGCGAAATTCGCGTCCGCGCCGATTTTTCAACCGGGTTAAACGACGCAATAGAAGAGTATCACTATCCACTACCAAGTCCCGAAGAAGTGTTCGCAAAGTTAAATGGTGGAAAAATCTTTTCGAAAATAGACCTTAGCGAGGCATACTTGCAAGTACCCATGGATAACGAAAGCGCAAAGTTGTTATGCATTAACACGCATAAAGGCTTGTTCAGATACGAACGTTTACCGTTCGGGGTGAAGACAGCACCCGCAATATTCCAGAAAATAATGGATACTAATTTATCCGGTCTAGACTACACGATAGCATATCTCGACGATATACTCGTGAAAAGTGAATCGGTGGATGAACACAAACACCATTTACGCAAAGTTTTCGAAAGGTTAAGAAGCTATGGGTTTAGAGTGAAAGAAAACAAATGCGATTTTCTCCTGGAGATCAAGTATCTGGGACATATAGTAAATAAAGAAGGGAAAAAGCCAGATAAAAATCGAGCATCAGCAATAAAAGATATGCCTGAGCCAAAGGATATTAAATCCCTACAAAGTTTTTAGGCTTGGTGTCATATTGCCAGGATTTTATCCCAGACCTCCACATTCTACGAGCTCCCCTTAACGATCTACTAAAAAAGAAAAACCTTGGATATGGACAAAAGAATGCGAGCAAGCATTTAAGGATATAAAAGAAAAGTTGACATCAGATTTATTCCTGGTACATTTTGATTCAAAAGTAGATATCATCGTGGCGAGCGATGCCAGTACACATGGCGTATGTGAGTGCATATTGCACAAGTGGAAGGATGGTAAAGTTCAACCGATCGCTCATGCAAGCAGATCGTTACTACCTGCTGAGCGAAACTATTCACAAATCGAAAGAGGCATTGACGATTATCTTCGCTGTAACAAAGTTCCATATATACATATATGGACGGTATTTTACGCTGCAGACAGACCACAAGCCTTTGGTAACGTTATTCGGTTCGAAGAAGGTTCTGCCAACATACATCGCAAATAGATTGCTTAGGTGGGGAACAATTTTGCTAAATTTATTACTTTAAAATACAATATTTGTCCACCCACAAAATTGGTCACGCAGACGGTCTATCAAGACTCATTCCGAAAGCGACAGAACCATTAGAGGATACGGTAATCGCATCCCTCAGAGCAGAGGACGAGGTTGAAGAAAATTTGTCGAACGCAATTCGAGAATTACCAGTATCGCTTAAGGACATCAAAAAAGAGGCAGAGAAGGACAAATATATTATGGAAATAAGACAAGCTAGCGAAAAAGACGAAAAAATTCAAGAGACATTCTCTCTGTGTGATGTGCTAATATATAGTGAAAGGGTAGTAATCCCTAGTACACTCCAAAAAAGAATATTGAAAGATTCTCATGCTGGTCACCCGGGCATGAATAGAATGAGAGCCTCATGAGAGCATACGCCTACTGGCCAGGTATGGACAACGACATCGCGTCTATGGTCGGCAGATGTAAAGGCTGCATTTTGGCATCAAAATCACCACAAATTCTACAGAAGCCATGGCCAAAAACCGACAGGCCATGGTCAAGGATTCATATTGATTTTGCGGGTCCAATTGACGGGTGGCATTATTTGGTCGTAGTTGACAGTTATAGTAAATGGCCCGAAGTTTTCCAAATGAAGAGGCCAACATCACAAAATACGATAAATAAATTGCATGAATTATTTGCAAGGTTTGGAGTGGTAGATACTGTGGTAGAATTCTGCCTAAATTTTCAAGGGGATTACGTGAGGATACCTCCGTATCACCCACGCAGCAACGGACTAGCCGAAAGGTTTGTCGATACGCTAAAAAGGGCTCTTAGAAAAGCAACGGGTATCCCGACTAGAAAGGCGTTGCAGCTATTCCTGCAAGTATATCGCATTACTCCGAATAAATGTGCCCCATCAAGCCTATCACCTGCGGAGCTGTTTGCAAGGAAGATCAGATCTGAATTTGATAAATTGATACCTTAAAATAAGATACACACACCAGTCGCAATGGTTCCTAAGCGAAAATTCCACACAAATGAAAGTTTTTTTTCCAAGAATTATAAAAATAATACGACATCGTGGGAACCAGGAGTCATACAAAAGCGGATTGGGAATATGGTGTACATTGTAAAAGGGGAAAAAAATTTACCCATAAAAGGCACATCAACCAGCTAAAGAAAAGGAGTACTGATGAATCGGAAGAAACTCCGCAAGTAGAAGACGAATTATACGAATTATGATTTACAAGTACCACAGACAGAGCAAAAACAGCGCAGATTTGGTAGAAAGCGAAAAGCGACGCAACAATTTATGATGGACCCGAAAAGGAAAAAAATATTGAAAAAAAAATTTTTTTTTTTATTCACAATGAAAAAAAACAATTTTAGGTGGGGGGGGGGGGTGTTAGGCCGCACCCACCTTCTCATCAGAATGGACTGATCTCTCTACTACTAATAGGACAGTTCTATAGAGTTCCGGGGAGATTGGGTGACCATCACACTTCCGTCTCTCTACCGGAAGATACAGTTGGACTTTATATTCTTTCTTTATAGTATTGCGACTAACCTCCGTTCGTTTGACTACTAATCTCTCTGTTGTAAATACCTCTTCGAATATACCAGTATTTTTCCCTACGTATGTGTTTGTCCTTATTTCAATACACTCACGCTGAAACACTCAACATCGACCTTCCTCAATTCTTCTGTCATGCGGAGATCTCTAATCGTAACAGCTCAAGTAATAACAAGCTCGTCGACCTTCAAAAACTCTTGTCATGGGAGATCTCTCATCGTAACCGCTCATGTTATAACAAGCTCGTCAACCTTCCTCAATTCTTCTGTCATGTCAGATCTCTAACCGTAATCGCGCAAGTAATAACAAGCACTTCGACCTTCCTGAATTCATCTATCATGGGAGATCTCTCATCGTAACTGCTCAAGTAATTACAAGCTCGTCGACATTCCTCAATTCTTCTGTCATGGGAGATCTCTAATTGTAACCGATCAATTAATAACAAGCTCGTCGACTTCCCTCAAATCTTCTAACATGGGACATCACAAATCGTAACCGCTCAAGTAATACCAAGCTCGTCGACCTTACACAATTCTGTCATGGAAGATCTGTAATCGTAATCGCTAAATATAATTACAAGCTCGTCGACATTCCTCAATTCTTCTGTCATTGTTTATCTCAAATCGTAACCGCTCAAGTAATAACAAGCTTGTCGACCTTCCTCAATTCTTCTGTCATGGGAGATCTCTAATCGTAACCTCTCAAGTAATGAAAAGCGCGTCGACATTACTCATTTCTTCTGTCCTGGGAGATCTCTCGTCGTAACCGCTCAAGTAAGAACAAGCTCGTCGACATTCCTCAATTCTTCTGTTATTGGTTATATCAAATTGTAACCGCTCAAGTAATAACAAGCTCGTCGACCTTCCTCAATTCTTCTGTCATGGGGGATCTCTAATCGTAACCGCTTGGGTAATTACAAGCTCGTCGACCTTCCTCAATTCTTCTGTCATGGGAGATCTCTAATCGCGACCGCTCAAGTAATTACAAACTCGTCGACATTCCTCAGTTCTTCTGTCATTGGTTATATCTCATCGTAATAGCCAGCACGTCGACCTTTCTCACTTCTACTCTAATGCTTGTATCTGTGTTTTCGTATCGGCGTGGAAATTTTGATCTTTGCGGCTACTGCCTTTCAAGCAATTCCTTGCTGTACCGAAACAGGGAAATGCGTTTCGGCTCCCCGTGACTGACGTCTCATCTATGCTAGGGAAAGAATGACCACTCATTGAATCCGCGCTCTTGATATATATAGAGAAATATGTACTGATCACTATGACTAATGAATTCCTATATCTACACAGAAAATGACAAGTCACCATGACCAAATTTAATTATCACCTTTCTTCCCCGTAAACTGTATTCTGGTCTGTCTTACTCAAACCAAATGTCCAAAGTAATGTAAGCTTTAAACATTTTAGGCGAATGTCGCGGACAGAAGAAAAATTATCCCGTTCCTAATCTTAGGCCTGATGTTATTTCTCTTGGAATTTCGCTAATCTTTTACTGAAGATATTTTTCTGAGTGGTCAACACAATCTTTCTACATAAACCAGATCTTCCATGGTTCTTTATCTCGAATAATATTTTTGATGAAGATACATTTTCTCTAGCGATAAATAATTGTAAACATCTGTTTTTCTATGTTCTCAGGATCCCAACAGCTGGATTAGGAAGTTGGGGAGGCTAGTGTGTCTTGCTTTGCTCAAACTTACTGGATTCTGTGTAATTTAATTTTGGGTTCGATTCTCATTGGAGCTGCTCTTGGTTTCATTTTATTATTTATTTTAAAACGCATTTTTTAACGCATTTCCTTTTTCGTTTTCTTCTCAACTGCCCGGCCCACTTTCCCTAGAATTTCCATTATTATGATACAATTAGTAGTCTTCTAACTACCACCAAGTAATTTCATGAAAATTTAAATCAGACCCAGTGCACGCAGACACACACCCAGATATATATATATATATATATATATATATAGTTAAATATAACAATGAATGTCTTCTATGCTTGACCATGAGTCATTCTAAACTTCGTATGGGTGATTTAATTTCGAGTGAAAGTAAAGACTAAAATTGTCCAACATTTGGCTATTTTTTAAGCTGATCTTTGATCTAATCTTTCGGCTCACATAATCTTCAGAGTGATTATATGGACATAGATATTCACCATCTGTTATGTTGGCATAGAAGATAGCTCTGCGACGATAACGGTCGCGGAATAGCAGACGCGTCATAAATTCAAGATGCGGTTCTATGACGTCATAGCACGAGAGATAACAAATTATTAAAAACAGAACAATATGTCTAGATGCAATGTAATGCGTTTTGACTTGATTTACATGTAATTATATATATATATATATATATATATATATATATACATATACACCAAGTATAGGATTGGTGTATACGGAATAAATTCCAATAACCAACAAATACTATTCTTAAGAGTGCTCAATTCAGAGTAACGCAAATATAATTATTTATTCGAAAATTATAGCATAGCTATTTTATAAAATAGCTACAAAACGAGCCATTTTGTTTCAACACTTATGGTGTTTTATCAAGTGTTGATGTTGAATCTAATTCAACACCATCACTTGATAAAACACCAGAATTGTTGAAACAAAATGGCTCTTTTTGTAGTGATTTTATAACATTTATGTTATTTTCGAATAAGTAATTACACGCACACACACACACATCTATATATATCTATATATATATATATATATATATATATATAATATATATATTAAAAATAATATAATAAATTTGAAAACTTTTTTGTGATGCGTTTCAACTGTTAGGATTCATCGGATTAGAGAAACCTCAAAAAGTTTAAACAAAACACTATATGAACACAAAATGAACATTTAAAAAACAACACACGAAACGCATTGGTTGTTCACTGTAATGAGACTGTTTACATTTTTGACATAGGGAATTGCAATTTGATTAAAAGATAAAATAATGCACTAAAACGAACATGTCTGGAAAGAGCCTTGATCAGTCAAGAAAAATGTTCGCCCTGTCTCTTACAATATATCGCCATTCTTGCTAGATTTTTCTGTTGTCACAATGTGTGGATAGTAAGGGTCAAAGGTGATGAAGCGAAAAAGAATCCAGATGTATTTGGCTAAATTGAAAAAATACTCTTTCAAAGAAAATATATTGTTTTGAAAATATTCTTTCCCCACATATATAATAAACTGTCCTGGCTATGTACTACATCCGCGTCCAGGGTAAGACGATAAACTACGTCCAACAGCAAGGCCTCTAATCAGGAGGTTTTTTAGGAGCGTGGAACTGCCTCTTAATTGTTGGTATTCCCAGGTCCACCCTGACCAGGGGTGGTAGCACCTGTTAGGGTCTCAACTATGAGCAAATAGTTAACCAAAAAAAAAAACTGGGATCAAGATACTATGTAAATGTAAAAATAGGTTTTAATACCGGAAATACTTTGTAAAAAATATTTATTACCAATAAATACACTTTTGAGAAAAGAATATTACCAGAAACAAACATTTTGTCGGCATTAAATAACTTATTGAGGTTGATATGCTGTAAATCAAACCAAACCTAAAGATACCTAATAAATGCTGCATTAAATCAACCCTTGAATTTATACAAATTTAAAAATCGAAAAAAAAAACATAGCATCACTTGAAGTTGAAAATCTGTTCACTAACGGTCCTGTTCGAGAAGCCATTGAAATTATCAAACATATATATAACAATTCATTTCTCCCCCATTAAAAATTAAACCTAAAATACTAAGAAAATTACTTTTAACGTGTACCACTGAAGTTCCATTGTATGATCCCAGAAACGACGTATATGTGCAATGTGATGTCGTTTCTATGGGTTCAGTTCTGGGTCCAAACTTCAGGAAGTTCTAGGTGGCCAATCTAGAAAATAATATATTTAGCACAAACAAGAAATCCTCCATATATTAAAATATTTAGAAGATTATTAGTATTTTAGTTAAAAACATAGACGAAATAGTTGAACTTCAAAACAAGTTAAAAAAAAAAAACACCTCTCCTTAGGTTCACATAGGAACTTAACAATTATAACAAAATCCTTTTCCTTGATATTTTAATAGACACAAATAACATATTTACTTACCTCCTCGTATAAAAAATAAATAGCAAAAACTCTTGCACTTTCAACTATAAGAGCGAATGTCCTAATTACTACAAAATAGCAATTATACAGAATTTAATTAACCGAGCACAAATTAATTCCTACACAAAAAAATTTTCTACACCGAAGTAAAAAATATTAAGCAGACTCTCATTAATAATGACTCCCCAAACCACATTGTAAATGAACAAATAAAACGATTTTGTCAAAGAGCTCAACACACGTCAAATAAAACATAATACTTCCTCAAAGAACCCTAAAAATTTCAAACTCTTATATCGTAACCAGGTGGATGTTTACTATAAACAAGATGAAAAATATTAAAAAAAAACTCATTTGTAAAAATACATCTCCCAAAAACCCCATTAAAAAATAACATTAATCATATTATACGAAATACAATACAAACGGGTTCATTATTCGCAATAACTCCCTCCCCATCAACTGATGTATTACATAAAAGCAACATTATATATCAATTCAAATGTCCCTTCGGAGAATGTATCTCCGATAAGAAAACAAATATATATGTTGGATATACAATAACTACATTATCAAGACGCCTTACTCTACACATGTCTGACCATTCGATTACGAAACATTTACAACAACATTCCTGTCCACTTTCACAGTATAGAAAAATACTGATTGATAACACAACTATTCTACACCAAGAAAATAACAAATTAAAATTACAGACCATGTTAATGACTGCAGCTTTTTTACAATTTAAAGAAGGATACCTATTGTCGGAACCTTTCGAATTCCATATCTGAAGACTTTACGTAAACAAAATAACTTTTAATCAATTAACGGATTTTTTTTTAATTCGACATTATTACTTAAAATTGCAAACCCTATAGTTAGTCGGTAATAGTTAGTCGGTACTCATGTTTTTGTAAATATCTCTTTTTTTAGATAGTGGAATTCATATCTACTCTCCTAGAAATCGTCTCAGAAATCAGCAATATTGAAATGTTATTAAATGAGAAATAACAAATGGGAAATAAGAAATGAGAAATATGAGAATGAGAAATATGAAATAAGAAATATTCTCCTAGAAATCGAGTTCTACTTAAAAAGCAATTGGGCTTCCCAACAGGAATCATTTACCTGATTAAAAAAGTGAATACTCCTTTTTTAATAAAGTAAATGATGTTTAAATTAACAGTGTATTAACAAGAAATTGGTTTTAAATTTTCTGTGTAACTATTTCTTTTATATATCGATTTAAACGTGAAATTTCTAGTAAAGAGAAAATGGCGTTCGTTCGAATTTTAGATTAACAATCATATTGGCAATACATTGTTCAAGATTAGATACTTGCGAAGCGAATAGATGGCTTTCAAATCTAGATAAAAACCAAGATTTTGAGTGCTGGTTGGCAACGCAGACACCTGCAGGTTTCAATCATTATGTAACTCTATTTCTTAGTTTTCGACTTTAGAATAAACATTTTTTGTTCGAATATATTATTATGATAAATGTTCCCTTTGGTAAAACTATATCAATCATTTTCAGAATTTAAATTATGAGATTATACACCTCATCTTGAACTTGAAAAATAAGAGATGTGTCTATTTTTTTTTTTTTTTTTTTTTTGCTTAGTCCAAGCTTGTTCATAATGCTTCTCAAACTGCTGACAATATAACCGAAAAAAAATGGATCCTTCACCCCATGATCTGTTAGGTCATGGGATGAAGGATACATTTGTTCTCGGACAGTACGGCGCTGATTTCAGGAGTCCTGCTGTGGGGATACGAATCTTGAAGATCAAGGTGGTAGAGGATTTACATCTTCAATAGACAATCAGTATCTGAAAATACTAGTGAAAGAAAATCCACGTCAAAGTATCAGAGAAATGTCTCCGATAATGAGTGTCAACATTTTAATAATATACGACCATCTCAGGTATTGTGACACGGTGAAGAAACTGGACGCATGAACTTAGTGAAAGTCAAAGAGATGAACGTTTTGAAGTGTGTTCAATGCTACATCTGCAAAATTCGAATGATCCATTTTCAGATTGAATAGTTACGCGTGGTGAGAAATAGATCCTTTATTCTAGTCGTAAACGATTGGTTCAATGATGAGGGATGCAAAGCTTCAGTAATTGAAATTGCACCAACAGATGATTATGGTGACTGTTGGTCCTGCCATTGGCATTATCCATTTTGAATTTCTGGAATCTAACCAGAACATCGATTCCGAGGTTTGCTGCCAGCAACATGATGAAATTCATAATTAGGTATGCAAAATGCGACAAGCACAGTTGAATCTACGTTACCAGGATGAAACCGAAGGGGCTGACTGACTTGTGATACGAGACTTTCACACTTCTACCATATTCCCCTGATCTATCGCCCACTGAAAACCACTTTTTCATGCATAGTGACAATTTCATAAGCCAAAGATTTCTTTTCAGAATAGATGCAGAAACTATATTCAAAGATTTGTTGGCATCCAAATTTACAGATATATCATAATGGAGTACGGCGGAGTAATGGATAGCTTGTGAAAGGTATGAATCTGCTTCTTCTCCCTCCCCCCAGCACACCGAGTTCTATAGCCTTGGATAGGAGAAGAAAAACTCTGAATTCAAAACCTGAGCCGCCAGTTTGGGTGTTATGCAGTAGGCTAACAACCTACTCACTTAAAAATGGCTTGTTTTAGAAATCGCAACGATATCTTGCAGCCCTATGTTACTCATGGAAATTAAATGCATTCCTATTTTGACTGATTTAAACGCTGTTTAAATACATTAATTCTTAATAGTTAAATCTAAAATCAGACATTATTTTCGGAACGAGTCATTGTAATGGTGAAAATAACTTTTATTGCAATATTTTGTTAAAATTGTATTGTGGTGTCCTCCCTCTAAAGAGTCTATGGTGGACTCTTCCGCCAACTATAAGATTAATAGGAGAGAAGGCCTTGGGGGAACAGTCGCACAGATTGTTCAGCTGTCGAACTCTCTGCCTCGGCAGATAAGAACTCGTGCGAAGCTTTGCCGCAGGGCAAAGTTTCGTCCGGGGAGCTAGACAGTCCCTGAACCCGTTTTGGCGGGTACAAAGGGAATATTTTGGGCCGAGCTTACGGGCTCAGAGAAACCCACGTTAAACTCGTCCTTGTGCCACATACATTCCTTGTGGGGGGACTGTTAAATATAAAAGTCGCATAGATTGTTCAAACTGTCGAACTATCTGCCTCGGCAGAGAGGAACTCGGACGAAGTTTTGGCACAGGGCAAAGTTTCGTCCGGAGAGGTAGACAGTCCCTGAACCCGTGAATATTTTTGGTCGAGCCTACGGGCTCGGAGAAACCCACATTAAGCTCGGCCTTGTGCCATATACATTCCTTGATGGGGCGGGACAAATATTACAGTCGAATAGATTGTTTATCTGTCGAACTCTCTGCCTTGAGAGGAACCCGGTAGACAGACCCTGAACCCGTTTATGCGGCTTCTTAGGGAATATTTTTGACCGAAACTACCGACACGGAGAAACCGCAGTAACTTGGACTAGTGTCACATACAACCCTCGTGGAGTGGTGGGGGGGGGGCTACTAAATATAACAGCCGAATAGATTGAATGCGTGAATACGCTGAGAATATCATAGACGGAACATAAAATTTGTGCTTAGAATCAGAAAAAGACAGTTGAAGTTTTCTAGAAGACATCATGAGAAAAAGAACTTTAGCAATTTGACGCTCGCTAGACACACTGAATTCAAAAAAGAGGGTACCGGGGAAAATAAAATATCCTACCGAAGTTGAGGGATAATAACAAACCCAATATTGCTTTGAAGTAAACATTGTAGAAAGCTGTGGGAAAAATAGATTTGCCCACGACCTGAATAGACACGGTATATCAAAAAAAATTTGATCTACAGTGAGAAAATTTCTTGAAAATCAAGTTATAAATATTAATTTATTATTTATTTAATTCTATCAACAGCCATAAAACGTGTGGCACAAGGACGGTAAGTATGAGGCACTCAGTGAAGATCGAACCCAATATTCAGTCGACATTAACCTAGCGAGACAAGATTGCTAACAATTATACCACGTCGAAGTGCCCGCTGTAAATTAGATCTGACACAAGGCTGAAAGTATGGAGCTCCTAGTGAGGATCAAATTCACTCCGAAGTCTCATGGCGAGAAAGCTTGCTAATTATTACACCACGTCGAATTCCTTGACTTTACGTTATGGTTACACTACAGTCTCGTTTTAGTTAACTGTTATCTTTGCCTCACGGTCGAACATTTACCCCCAATGTACATTACGAAAAATAACGATATAGTACATATTTTATGGCTATTGATAGAATTAAACATATATTTCCATTCATTTGTAATCGCTTTGGATATATTGTTCGATTAATAGCAAGTCCAAGTATCGAGAATGAATATTCAAGATCAGCTGAAAGCCTGCATCTAAAATACTGACCTTCTCGTTAGACAGGCCCTAGATACATGAAAACTGGTCCCTCTTTGTCGCCATATTTATCACAACGTTTCGGCCGTTGTACTGAACCCTTTATTTCGATCACTGGGGTAGATTGTTCTAGTTTCACGTGCCATGTTTGATGCCTTAACCGGGTATTGAACTCCCACTCTTTGGGTATGTCGCTGGATCTAACCAACGCCTTTATCCACTGTGCCATGTGTCCTTGAGGACATCTGGGTATGAATTTCTGGGTATTATAAACCTAATGTTTTCAGCAACCATTTTTACCAGTGCTAATATTGCAATTTTGCTGTTATCACACCATGTTTTTACCAGAGCTCATATTGCAACTTTGTTATCATTGCTTTTCTCTGGCACTCCTTATTACTGGTTCCCATATTGTATTTATTTCTATGCTTGGTCGGCTCAAGAGATTTTTGTGGCCTAGCATATGTGCTGATTCCTTGAGTTTACGAATTTTCTAATGGTGTTCTCTGTCTATGATCTCAATATGATCCCACAGGGAACGGTGATCTCCCTTCTCTCTCCATATGTGGTGAGCCACGCCTGATTTTTCTACTTTCCCCCGCGTTACAGCTTTCTGGTGTTCTTGAAGCCTTACCTTGAGGGGGCGGCCTGTCTCCCCATCTATATTCCTTTCCGCAGCTGCACGGGATAGCGTACACACAGTCTTTAGTCATGTTCTCCTCTATGGGGGGTCTCACTTGAGAGAGATATCTGCGAAGTGTTGACAAATGGACTGCAGATCCTTTGTATTTTCTATGATAACCCCTTCACATAAGGCAGGCAGACTGTTTTCTGAGTGTTGTTGTCATCCTCCTCCTCATGTACCCGCCTATCCCAGTTTTGGGGGGCTGCTGCCATGTACCCAGGGTAGTTGTTACGTTGTAGGGTACTACTTATACTGACCAATTCTTTATCTAACATCTCTGGGTCGCCACTTATGACTTTTGCTCGGTGTTGTAAGCAACGGACGATCCCTTTCTTTACGCTGTATGGATGGTGGGAGTTGAAATTGAGGTACTGTCTGGTGAAATATAGACAGACTCAGTTATCTCCTGTTAATTCTCCTCGCCAATATTCTCCACCGCTTTAACCAGGCATTGAACTGACTACTCTTTGGGTCCTCTCACTGGATCTAACTAAAACCTTTATCCACAGTGCCATGTGTCCTTGAGGACATCTGTGTATGAATTTCTACCCCGGCGAGCGAAATAAAGGGTTCAGGTCGACACTCCAACCACCTAAAGAAGGTCGGAGAGTACTACGGCTGAAACGTTGTGATAAATATGGCAACAAAGATGAGGATGATAGTCCGAACAATGTAAATACTGTACATAACACCTCATCTCAGAAATATAGACAGATACTTACTGATTCGTTTTCTACGGTTTTATCAACCCTTTTCAAGTTATTTAATGCTAGAAAATATGTTATAGTTTCTAAGAATTTTTGGGGAGATAATAATGATTTAGTAATACGATTCTTACTAATTAATCCATATTTGTGGGGAGAAGATATTGATTCATCCAAAGAGTATTTGCGTGTAAATGAATATGATGAACCCAACAGGAATTGGAACTCAGCTCTCCGATTAAAAATCCCGATCCGTTATCCATTACACCACTCACAGATCAAATCTTACAGCACCTGGCATTTCCAAGCGGTCATCTATATAGGTACTGACCTGGCTCTATGCTGGTTAAGTTGAGAAGTTTATTTGATAGATTTCAATCGATATTAGCACTGACCTCATGTTTCTTAATAAGAAAATCGATGATATTACTTTTACGAACGTCCCTTTCCTAAGAATGGTCTCTTCACAGATGAAGAGATTTGAAGCAACAATGATATGGTGATACGGAAAAATGTTAAGTATTAGGTTGGTGCAAAAATAATGACGTAATAATGTTGTTTTTGACGTATTTTTTAATGTAAAAAAAATGACATTATTACGTCATTATTTTTGCACCAACCTAATATATATTCTTAAGATCTCACGGAAACTTTAAATTATGCTAAACAATTTGTATCTATTCAACCTGTCCATATGGACCTGTGTTATTTTATGGCGGAGAAGCATTGGTAAGAAGAAAAAAAAACACGTAATAATGGCTTTGGCGTTCCCCAAGGCTCTCTTGACGGGGCAGAAGTTTCTGAGCTTATGGACATTTATATATTGAGTAAATTAATGAAATTGTCCATATAGTCAGCCACGGAATATTCAGTGATGACAATAACAGAGCCAACGATAGCATTCGAAAGAAACTCTTTAAGACCATTAAGGAATTATACTTTAAAATAACTGTTAAGGGGGACAGGAAAATTGTCCAATATTGTTAGTGTTTCACCTCATATGAAAACGAATGATGTCCTCAAATATGTAAACGCCATGTTAAATACGAAGCGATTGTTATTAATCACACCCCTAGGGTGGGTTTGAAAGCAAGATCTCAAGAAATTTATCCACAATGAAGATTTTTAATTATAAGAAGAAAGAATATGAAAATGCTTTGATAGAGGAAGGGTATATTACCAACTTGGTTTTCGCACCGCCCGCCCAGTCTAAATGTAAAACTAGAAGTAGTGATACGATCTGGTTTAACCTTCCTTTTCATTCGCCGTTGAAAGCCAAAATTGGAAAGATATTTTTGAAGTTATTGGATAAATATTTTCCTAAAAGCTCTTTATTAGCTAACGTGTTTAATAGGAAATATAATGAAACTGAGTTATAGTGGCACTGGTAAATTGGAGAATGTAATTAAGAATCATAAGTTTCAAATTTTGGAGATGAAAAGAGGTGGATGGGAAGAAAAGAAGATATGCAACCGAAAATAAAAAAAAATTGTCTATTGGATGGGGAATGCTACACGGTAGGTATCATATACATTGCTGAGTTTAGTGATAAGAATGGTTTAAAAATATACATTGGAGGTAGTGTGGCACAGTCGTATAAGGTTTCCTGTAGCATCACTGATCTTAAATAAAGTCATTTCAGGTTTGCTATAGTAAAAATTTTCTGCCCCTAGGAAAAATCATCATAAAAAAGACAAAAGTCTTTTTGTCACAGCTTATTTTCTCTGAAAAAATGGACTTTCATATTTTTATAGGGGTAAACTATTGAAAAAAATGATTGTTTTATCATCATCTAAACAAATATCAAGGAAACTTTTGACCTGAACCCCATGAAACTAGGTATTTTCTGAAAGCAAAGGATATATTCTTTCATTTAAAAGTAAAATTAGCTGGTGCAAAGGAGTCACATTTTTTTTCAGGGGGTGAAATGTAAAAAAGTAGTGAAATTTTTGCATTTTTTCTAGTTCTAAACAAAACTTTTCTCCATTAATGGGAAATTAAGCTTTTTTTTTTGAAAATCAGAAATCCTACATCATAATCAAACTATTTCAGGCAAAAAATTGAGAGTTTTGAAGGAAATCAACATTCCTAGGGGGTCAAAATGCGACAAAGTCCATTGTTAATTTTCAATCATATGACTGCCAGGGGTTAAAAAAAATTGACATCTGGCCATGGAAATCTTTAGTAAAAGGCGAAAGATTTATCTGCAATTCCTGACCACCAGAAACCAAAAGTTTTTGTTTTGTTTTTTTTTCAAATAGCAACGATAAGGAAAATTAAGCGAAATTGACTTTGACATATCTGGGTCAAAGGCCAGCCAGACAGACACGAATAAATGTTTAGAATAAGTTGTCGTTAGCTTGTAATAAAACTCACCACTCCCAGTTAAGCGCAAAGAGTGAAAAAGGAGGGTCAACATTGGTAGGGCTTGATATAAGGTTTTTGTTTTTTTGTTTTTTGTTTTTTTTAACAATGACTTGATGTGTTTTGTTTTGTTTTTAACACCCCGTGACCCAGGTGATGACAACATTTAGCAGACGGCATTTTTTTTTCGCCGCATGTCTTTCATATTTCCCATCGCCGGGCCATTTAGCCGTACCTTTTATTCAGTGATGTTCACGCCAAATTAAGGAGAAAGGGACGAAGTTTGAATGATATTATTTTGAAGTGAAAATAAAAAAAGGTCATTTTTCTCAGAAAATTGGGCATAATTTCTTAATGCTAACCGCCGAGTGGCATTTTCCACAGCCAAATCGAAGATTAATTACCAGGAAATAATTCGATGTGCAAACAATAACCGTCTGGATATTATAACGTCGCCCGAAAAGGTTCAGAAGTTTACTGATTGATCGAAAACTTGTTGCGCATAATTGTGTTTTTCACGGTCATTTTCCATTATTTCATCTTGATGTTGTCATTTTCGGACAGCCAAGTCATCAAGGATTCAGGAAAATAATTTGGCACAGGTTTACTTTAAGAACTTTACATTCTATGAGGTGTTTAAAATGTTACTGACGAATTGGATTTTTCGCCGAATATTTCGTTTACGTGCCATGTTGGATCTTCCTATATGACAAAAACAAAGGTTTTAAACAGCGATAGTGGGCCCATTCACAAAGAGATTTTATAATCATGCTTCACCTTTTAGGTTCTTTATTGTCAAGGATGATTACTGAGTTGTAACAATTCTAAATCGATCAGATCTGAGTTGTAACAATTCTAAATCGATCAGATCTGAGTTGTAACAATTCTAAATCGATCAGATTTATTCAGGTGACACGATATATGACTGTACGTGCAAACACCTAAACGTCCAGTCTCTGGCAGACGATCTTTCTTTTGACTTAATACTCACTGCTCAACGGGGGAAGGGCTGGCTGGTATCATTGAATTCCTCCAAAATAAATCTAGTAAAATTTAATCAAAACTAAATACAATACAATCTGCATAGGCGATCATATCCTCAAAGGGGATTCCATGCCTCAAACACCTAGTCAGTATATAGGTGGGTGACCGTTTGGGAAAACCAGGTACTGTAAGCTTGTATGTGCGGTTGGTGTAAAGAATAACGTCTTGAAATTGGAAATCGGTGAGCAGAGTTCTAATTCCAGTCGGCTTCGTTGTATTTACTTACATGCAAAAACCCTCAGGTTATGGGTCAATTAGTAAGATTTGTATCATTAAACCATTATAGCTCCCGAAAAATTCTTACAATTTTAAAATATTCCCTGGCTTGGAATAACCTCAAAAAGGTTTATAAAACTTAGAAAACGAATTAATCTTTGAGCAACACTCTCATTTGAGGGCTCTCTTTTGTATCACTAAACCATTATTATCTCCCAAAAACTGTTACAATTTAAAAATAATTACTGGCTTTAAATAACCTCAAGAAGGTTTGTAAACCTTAGAAAACGAATTAATCATTGAGCAACCTTCTCATTTGAGTGGCTCTCTCTTGTATCACTAAACCATTATTATCTCCCAAAAACTGTTATAATTTTGAAATAATTCCTGGCTTTAATAACCTCAAGAAGGTTTGTAAGCCCTAGGAAACGAATTAATCAATCAGTCAGCAACCCTCTCGTTTTACTGGCTCTTGAGCCTTGTAATGGTTTGATTAAAGCAAAAACATGTATTTTTCAAATATATCTGGAGATGATTTAATTTTATCAAGTAAAAAATAATTTAATTTTTCTGTCCCATAATCAACATAATATCAATAGAAACAATTCTTTTCTTTTTTTACTTTGTTCGTGATCGTCCATATTTCAATGTGTTCATCGCCAGCAGTATAAAATGTAATTGATTCTTTGAAAATTTTGTTCAGACAAGCACGTCTTTAAAACAGTCAAGATATTTTTATTGTGTCTGTGACGTATTGTCTTCCACCACCATATTGAAATTTTCCTTTACACTTCTTTCTACATTTTCGTGAGTATCTTTGAGATGCTGGAGAGACTCCTCAGTTTTACTTTTAAACTGCCTTAAAGCATTTTGTGTTTTTTTAACCATTCTGAAACTGACTATACTTGTCACTATTTCAGCATTTCAATTTGATAATATTTTTTTAATTAACTTATTTCTAAATTGATTTTGACAGCGTATCGGATTTTTTTTTTTTTTAGTTTAACTCATTCACACTTAGTGGAATTCATATATACTGTATCTTGTATATAACTCTAACAGCTCAATCGGAGTGGGGAGTGTCTTATAATTTTCAATGCCCCCCCATCAATTCATAAGTTTGAATAAGCATGATTAAATACAAACTGCCTCGGGTGAATCAATAAAATCTATCGAATCTTTTACATATTGAAGGATCGAAATAAATTCAACTGAAAAGCATGTGAAAATACGCATAAATAAACTCTGGTCCGCCACGAATAAAATAGATGTTATCTGGAAATCTGATCGACCAGACAAACTGAAATGCAGATTCATTCACGCCACTGTAGAGACAATTTTAATGTATGGTGCCACTGGTTGGACATTAACTAAAACCCTACATTCTAAGCTTGATAGGACCTACATGCTGAGAGGTATACTGAACATCTCTTGTAGACAACATCCAATTAAATCACAGCTGTATAGAACCATCCTTGGTATTTCTACAATATTACGTGATCGAAATGCGCTTTACCGGATACTGCCGCTGAGTAAAACAAGAAATTTTGAGTGATCTACTGCTCTGGACAACTAGCCATGGCACAGGATCGGTTGGGCGCTCAGCAACCACCTACATTGACCAACAATATATTGACACGGGATGCGACCCTAATGACCTTCCAACCTTGATTCAGAACTGCAATGATTGACGTGATAGCCTCCAAGATATCTGTGCTAGTTGGACCGTATAAAATATTAAAAAATTAAAGAATTCATCATCACCAAGTAGGCCCTAGATTTATTCTAGTCAAAATGCCCGTTTTCACCCTCAATAGGTCGCCATGCTATGAACATCTGTTGGGACTCAAGTGCACTCCAGACCTCAAGTAGCACATATATATGATGCGTCGATAACTGTACCATGCTCTATCTATCAGATTTCACCGAAAATGGTATATTGCTACTATATCTGGGCTTGACCTAAGCAATCGTCAAGAGTTCAATATCGTATACGCGGCCTTGTGGGTTGCCTTTTTTCCCATCATGCAGACTCTTTTGTAGAGATGAAACATCGCAAGCCTATCTCTAATCTATCGCTATTTCCATGACAAATATTCAGCTGAGATCCACACATTAGTTCCACAAGTTGAAACCTTTACAACCTTATTGTGTGTGTAGATGGGGATTCCTCTGTTTTTCATAAGTTTTCCATTGGTAAGAAGGATGTTCCACCCAAACAACTTCTCTTTTTATTTTGTCGAAAAGACTCCCGCCTGGATGTTTTCCCGAAGTTAACAATCTTAACCTCTTCAAATTTAGAGTCAATCGTTATATTTCCTCCACATCCTCATAATATTCACCTCCTAATAAATCCTCTTAGGTTCATATCACACACCTCATTCAGCGATGCTCTACCTTAAATGGCTCTTGGGCCTTGCTTTAGGAGGACATTATTTAAATTGTTCGGACTTTTGTCCTCATCTTCACTGCCATACTCACGTGGTTTCGGTCGTTGTACTTGACTTCTTCAGATCATTGGAATTTCCAACTGAACACTTTATTTTTCCTACCGCGATAGATAAATAAACATGAGGACAACAGTTCAAATAACGTAGATAATTGCAATACTTCATCTCAGAAATACAGACAGGAGAACATTAATATATAAAAAAAAACTATTTACATGTTTTATGTTATTTTTAAGATTGTGCCGATGTTGGAGAAACTTTTTCGTTTTTACTTTTTACTCTAAGTTGTTGTGTGTTGTTCTTGTTTTAACCATTCTGCCACTGAATTACTTCAGCTCCTCAGTCTCCACCCAATGGATTTTTAATTAACTAACTTATTTATTAATTGGTTTTGGCAGCCTATCGGAAAGTCTTCTCATTTTCAATTATTGAAATTTATATATTGGCCAATCTTCGTAGAAGGGATGTTTACACTTAATATCACAAGAAAAAGAAACGGCTTATCGAAATAAAAAAGTCACTAAATATTTCCTTAAAGAAACATATCGATAGATTATCTATAACATTTCAGATAAACATGATTAGTCAACACGTTCTTCGTTGTTCTTAAAGAAAACATTTATTGTTAAGGATGATCACTGAGTTGTAAAAATTCTAAATCGATCAGATCTGAGTTGTAACAATTGTAAATCAATCAGACATTAGTTGTAACAATTGCAAATCAATCAGATCTGAGTTGTAACAATTCTAAATCAATCAGATCTGAGTTGTAACAATTCTAAATCAATCAGATCTGAGTTGTAACAATTCTAAATCGATCAGATTTATTCAGCTTCATGTTCAGATCGAAATTTCTATCTATCGCTTTATTTACAACTAGTTGTATTTTATTTACAACTAGTTGTATTTTACATGATTCTGTCATCGACATCGAATTCAGAAACGTTCACCAACAATAAAGGAATAAAAACCAGTAAATAACAAGGACATAATTACTTATTTTAAAATAAATTGAATTTAAAGAATATCCAATATTCTACCCAAAATGATAAAAAGAAATGATTTTTACTTATGAAAAACATATTGATCGCATAGCTTAGAGAAATACATTACAAGTTGTCAGATTGAATTCTTTAAGCCAATAATATCACAATAAAATTGGCATTGCGGAAGCGGCGATGTTATTAAAGATTTCAAGATATACTTATATGATAAATATACAAGGTACATTTATCTTGGAATATACACAGGTAAGTTCACCGCCATCAAATCACACCGAGGAAGGTTCACCGGTTGAAAATTTCACTGTAACAAAAGATCACCGGGTAGAAACTTCCCCGCATAAGTTAATTAGGTTTTATAATTAATAATAAAATAATAATAATACTATATATATATATATATATATATATATATATATATATATATATATATATATATATATATATATCCACGTACAGGATTGGTGTATACGGAATAAATTTCAATAACCAACAAATACTATTCTTAAAAGAGTGCTCAATACAGAGTAGAGCAAATATAATTATTTATTCAAAAATTATAACATAAATATGTTATAAAATCACTACAAAAATAGCCATTTTGTAAGATTTCATCATACCCTGCCCACGTCTTCACTTCAAATGTATCTAAGTTGTAACGGAGTTCAGAGAAGCATCGGATCTTAACGTTTATTCCAACCTAATTTCAATAAAAACAAAATAAATAGAAAAGCATATGTATTTTTCGTCAGTTTTTTTTTCAAATAATTTTAAACTTAATATTGATTAAATTTAAAATTTAAAATTGGTAATTTTTAATTTTTAATTTTATAGTATAATTTAATATTTATTAGTTAGAATAAATTCTATTTTAGTCGAACTCTAACATTAAAGCATTAAATAATTATTATAAGCAGAGTTCGTTGTCAAGTTTTTTGAATTCTCATATACTTGTATTTTGATTGGTCATTCCAGCTTATGTAACAGCGTTTCCCCGGATGTTTGATTGGTTTGAATCTTTTAAAACCTTTTATTATACATTCAACACCATCACTTGATAAGACACCAGAAGTGTTGAAACAAAATGGCTATTTTGTCGTGATTTTATAAGATATTTATGTTATAATTTTCGAATAAATAATTATATATATATATTATTATTATTATTATTATTAAATCTACATACATGCGTACCCACATGCATACATACACACACACACACATATATATATATATAAGTATGTATGTATATTTAGACAGCATACCTTCATTCAAACATGTATCATTCAATTAGTTTTCTTGGGTTCCAAAAACCTACGATGCCTTCCTTGATTAATTTCATCTTAAAATCAAGAAACTGATTAGAGAACTGGAAAGGATCAGTATAATAACAAATAGGCGCAATATGTCTATATTATTCAATGCAATTATATATATATATATATATATATATATATATATATATATATATATATATATATATATATATATATATATATATATATGTGTGTTTGTGTGTGTGGAGATTTAATAGGCTGGTTAATGAAATTCGAGGAATCAAAAGGCAGAAAATGATAAAAATATTGTCAATAATAAATACATGTATGATTTTGTTATTGTTATTTAACAAAATAATAAAAAGTTATTAATAAGGCCTAAACCGAAACACACAGGGAAAGATTTTAAAATCGGAACTTTTTGGATACGCTTGTCTGCTTTTTCAATTATATCAGAAAAAAACGATGAAGTTGGTGTTTAATCTGAAGCTAGAATTTTCCATAATGGCTTAACTCCATGACTACTTGAGAGAGATATCACATAATGTCAGTTATTAATTATTTTACCTTATTTCAAAACTGTTTTAGGTGCGTTAATCAATAAAATTACAAGCCATTAAAAAATTCTTTAATTTTTATACTTTTTGGATGAACTTCCATCGAGTTGAATTTTTCTCACGGGGAACATTCCCCGCGCTAAATTTTCCACGTCGTGAATTGATGGCGATCAACTTAGCGGACAATGTTGGAATATATATATATATATATAGTATAAAGACAAAGAAAAATGAGAAAAAACGCCCGTCCATAACTGAAAGCTCATGAAGAGTGAATCTTACCAAATTTCATCTATGAACCACTTTAGGCAAGGTGCTGAATATAACAGCGATCAGGTAAGTATACAGACTTTGCCGGTTGATGAATACTTGCTGCCTCAATACATATTATATATATATATATATATATATATATATATATATATATATAATAGGTATTGAGACAGCAAGTATATATAAATATATATATATGCGGTAATTAGTGGAAAGTGCTCAATATCTGTGATAGTGCTAACTCATTCAGTTTGTAACCCATTTGCGATCACCAGACAAACTGGTTTATAAGCATACATAGATCCATTTAAAAAAAATAAACCAGTTTATCTGATGATCGTAAAAGCGGGATACCCAGGGTTACAAATTCATATCCAAACAACTGTATATATATATATATATATATATATATATATATATATATATATATATATATATATATATATAGAAAAAATGAGAACGAATAGAGTAAACTTCCAATGTTCGTGACATTTAAAAGACGGCTCAATATATAGTAGAGCCCTCAAGTCTTGTATTTTTTTTATAAGACGTGGATGTATTTTGTTTTTGAAACTAAATTAATTACTTCCATTCGCCTGAGGAGACGCACCGCAATTCGTTGAAACACGACTCCAATTGTATAGCGATTCTTACATGTTTTTGTGGTAATATTTTAAAATAAATTATATATATATATATATATATATATATATATATATATATATATATATATATATAGAGAGAGAGAGAGAGAGAGACAGAGACAGAGACAGAGAGATAGATAGATAGGATCTCTTCCCCCAAATTTACATCATTTTATTGAATAATAACATAGCAAATTTCTCTCTCAGATAAACTCAAATTTTAACAACATGTGTAAAAACTAAGTTAACTGTACGGAATTGTCTCAATGGGAATCTACCAGCAAGATGGATCGGGTATGCCAGTGATAATGACAACGTGCTGTTGAAATGGACACCACGTTCACCTGCCTTGACACCTTTTCTACGGGGCTATCTTAAAGGACAGATCTGTATCCCCCTCTTCTAACAAGTCTAGAAAAACTTCAGTAGATGTGCTGAAGAATGTTACGCAAGACATGCTACAGCGTGTCTGGCAGGAGCTGGACTAATGAGTTTTTCTAACCAATATTTGTATGCTTTCTCTCTTATTTTTCGAATATTGTCTTTTATCTTCGTGTACTTTTCATGTCTCTTTAATGTTCTTTTAGAATTTTCTGTTCTTTTTAATCTTCTTATTTCTTCGCCTTTTTTCTCTGCGCTTCCATCATTTCACTCTTTCAATTATTCCGCCATGTGAGATAGCGTCAGGGTTATTAAACCAACAATCAAATTTGAACAGTGTTTAATTATCAATTGGCATCATTTATATGTTTCTTTGAGAAAGACATGAATCTAACATTCGCTTTGTTTTCTTCCTATCATCAATACCAAGACTTGTTACTGGCATGACTATAAATAGTTTACAGGGTTTTATCGTACCATGAAAGTTTGCAGGGCTTCATGGTACCATGACAGTTCTGAGGGTTTCATGGTACTATGACAGTTTTCAGGTCTTCATGGTACCATGGCATTTTGCAGTGTTTCATGGTACCATGACAGTTTGCAGGGTTTGATGGTACCATGACAGTTTGAAGAGTTTCATGGTACCATAACAGTTTGTAGGGCTTCATTTGTTATTTGTCATTTATTTCCTCTGAATACGTTTCTTGGTCATGACGCATTCTTCTTCATCTTGTTTTTTTTTTCATTTCTGTTCTTCTTCAC
Organism: Acanthosepion lycidas; assembly: GCA_963932145.1. Taxonomy (NCBI): domain Eukaryota; kingdom Metazoa; phylum Mollusca; class Cephalopoda; order Sepiida; family Sepiidae; genus Acanthosepion; species Acanthosepion lycidas. The sequence goes on from OZ010581.1 coordinate 124,555,935, forward strand.
CATTCTCTTCTTCTTTCCTTCCATTCACGTACTTCTCCTGATTCACCATCATCATCATTATCAGCAGCATCATAATAATAATCTTCCTTTTTTTTCTTTTTGCATTCAATTGGTCAAATGATTTCACTATTCCATTCGCTCTGTCTTTCTTTTTGCTGGCGGCCACATCACGTTGAAAAACCGGTTCCCCCTTTGATCATCGAAGTTAAGCCTGGCGAGTAGCTTGGTAGGTAACCGTTTGGGAATAATAAGCTGTTAGCTTAAATGTGCTTGTGGCTCGGAACTGTTAATTGGAGAGCCTAGTTTCAATTCCCGCTGGGTTCGTTATATTCACTTACGCCCAATTACCCTTGGGAAATATATGAATCTACTCCTTCTCTCCCCAACTATCGATTAAATAGTAAGTCTAAAACCATTATTATCACAAAAATGTTTCTTATCATCTAAAAGTATTTGCTGACTTTAAATAAACTGCCAAAGGATGATAAGCCGTAAAAAACGAATCACTCTTCTATTTCTTTCCTCATTCTAGTGTATTTTTAACATTTCAAATTCTTCTTTTTCTTCCTTTCCCTCTCTTATTTATCGACCCCATCTTAATATATCATTCTGATGGTCTTACTCAGTTTTACCCTTTCATTTTCTTTCTCTTATCTTTCCCGCGTTTTTTCTTTCGGAATTATTGCTATTTTTCCTTGTCTTTTCTTCTTTTTCTTCTTTTCTCCTTTTTTTAATCTTTTATTCGGTCTCATTGTTCATTTTCTTTTTACGTTATTTTGCTCTCTTTCTTTATCTCTTTCATTTTTTTCTTTATTATTGAAACGTCTCCTTTTTCTTCTTTCTTTGTTAATCATAGCCATTTCTTTTTCTTCCACTTATTTTTGTTCTTCTTCCTCTTTTCTTAATTATCCATTCATTTGGCTTGCTCTTCGTTTCATTTATTTGTCTCTTTTTTCGTCTTTTCTTTTCCTTCTTGGGCCATTGCACCAACATAATTTTCTTTTTTTTTTTCTTCTTCTCAAAATGTTACATTCACTTGATTTTAATCTTTATTTCAGTTCATTTTCTCTTTTTTTTTCTTTCTCGCGCTATTCTCTTTCATTGCATTTTTTTTTGCCTCTTAATCATTCACTGAGTCTTACACATTATTTTTCACTTTCACTATCACACACTCTCTCTCTCTCTCTCTCTCTCTCTCTCTCTCTCTCTCTCTCTCTCTCTCTCTCTCTCTCTCTTGCCTTCATTCTCCACGGGTTTTTTTTCTTTTGCTTCCCTTTTTTTCACTCCTTTCTTTTCTTTCTTCACCTTTTTCCTTTTTCTTCCATATGTAAGTGCTGGCGCCATTTTCTTACCGCTGGCACAAACAATTGAGAAAAGTTGAACCACATCCAGCTAGTAAATTTTGTTTCACTTTCATAAAAGCGCACTGTCAATTTTCTACGGAACTTCAGCATAAAACTTTTTTTTTTGTCAGACAAAATGGTTTTCTTATAATATATCGATTCGCCTATTTGACGACTGATGATCACTGCGCGGAAGCGATCAGAATGGCTACCATTTTGGCGCTAATCGAAGACAGTTTTTCCTCTCTTTTTTCGGTGATGGTCTGCAAACACAGCGGTGACGTTTTCCTTATTTTTAATCATGACTTTCATTTTTCTTCCAGACAGAAAGAGAACACCTAGTTGTTTACAGCCTTGTTGGGCATTACTTACTTTTTCTACCCAGACAGAGTTAAATTTTTTGCTCAGAACTCATTTTTGGCGTCTTTATTTGATTCAGTTTACATACGAATGGAACTAGAAGATATGAACAAAGAATAAGAAATAAAAAGGGACGGCTTAGAAAAAGTAAATTTGTGTGTGTATGTGTGTGTGAGAGTGACATAGACTAATATGTATATACAAAAATAAATGCATAACGCACTTACATGACGATTGAAACCATCAGCCTAGGATGTTTATAGGTAGGTTCACCGCCATCGGTTCACCGCGAGGAGATAGATAGATAGATAGATAGATAGATAGATAGATAGATAGATAGATAGATAGATAGATAGATAATGAAGAGACTGGGATAGATAAATAGATCTGAACGGAGTGAGATTAAATAGATAGATAGATAGATAGATAGATAATGAAGAGACTGGGATAGATAAATAGATCTGAACGGAGTGAGATTAGATAGATAGATAGATAGATAGATAGATAGATAATGAAGAGACTGTGATAGATAAATAGATCTGAACGGAGTGAGATTAGATAGATAGATAGATAGATAGATAGATAATGAAGAGACTGGGATAGATAAATAGATCTGAACGGACTGAGATTAGATAGATAGATAGATAGATAATGAAGAGACTGGGATAGATAAATAGATCTGAACGGACTGAGATTAGATAGATAGATAGATAGATAAATAGATAGACAGATAGATAACGGAGAGACTGGGATAGATAAATAGATCTGAACAGACATAGATGGATAGCTCTAAACAGATTGAGAGAGATCTGTAGATAGATAGATAGATAGATAGATAGATAGATAGATATTAGGTTGGTGCAAAAATAATATCGTTTTTTGACGTTAAAAATACGTCAAAAAACACGTCAAAAAACGATATTATTTTTGCACTAACCTAATTGATAGATCTGAACAGACTGCGATAGATACATAGCTCTAAACAGACTGAGAGAGATCTGGAGACAGACAGATAGAGAAAGAGAGAGAGAGATATTTGCCCGAACTCAGGAAAGTAGTTTTGTCGGGCTTTTATATGCCATACTGAATGAGATCAAAGACAGTCAGGCGTCAATGAAGTTAATTGCCATGAAACCTGTAATAACACACTGATCAGTCATTAGAGGAAGAGCTATATAGAAAAATGCATTAAAAATGGATTTGATTATTTATTGCTAGAGCTAAATGATAGTATTCATCATTACGGATCTTGCTCCAGGCATAAATCTAATTTTTGATGTATACAGACTATCAGAAAAATAGAGGGGCCATCTTTTCTGTCGGATAAATTGTGAAATATTTTTCTCGCTTGGAATTAAATTACATGTTTTCATATATGATGATGGATGAAAGTTCAACATTGTTTACAGGTTAATTTTTATGATTAAGCCTTAAATGACACTTCGGTCCACCTGGTTTAAACATCAAGCCATATATAGGGTAGATGACAGGATTTAAAGTAGATCAGCCTTGACGTTCTGTTCGAATCTTCATACTAGTTCGTTCTTAGAACAAGAAGATGGATTAAACGAGATTTAAAATCTCTTTAGACCTTCAAGGAAAAATGTCTTCCGTTTTCCACGGTCAGTAGCTATGATTTCAAAAGAAGTAAGAAGTACGTTAACTTAGAATTATACATCAGTTTATCTTTATATTTGTGTAATGATCTCCCTATATTACGTTCACCATCCTGAGGCTGACGGTATAAAAGTACCTTCAGCGCGTGGCCCTCAGTCATACGTAAGACATGACCAGCCCATCTGAGATGGGATTGCATCAGAGATTACTTAATCCCACGGATTATGCATCTTATATATATATATATATATATATATATATATATATATATATATATATATATATATATATATATATATATATATATATATATATATATATATAAATCTGTTTGGATAAGTCTTGTTCTTATGCCCATCGTCATTGTCATGTTGAATTGATAATGTTAATTATATTTTATGAATATGTCCTGAAGATGGTTTATTAGACCGAAAAGTCTGACGTTGACATTATATTAACATTAAAACAGCATAATTGCATATAAGGATTTTTGTTTGTTTTTTCCGTATATTTTTCTTCATACTGTCGGATCTATATCCATATATTTGCTTACATATATATATATATATATGTGTGTGTGTGTGTGTGTGTGTGTGTGTGTGTGTGTGTGTGTGTGTGAAATAAATTAACCCAAATGAATAAACAAGCCACTGCCGCCAAAGTAACGGCCAGAATGGATTACCCGCAATTCACCACTGACCCATATATATAAATAGTCGAGAATAAATCCAACACACGCGGGCTGACGTTTGCGTTTAGCATGAAACAGACTGCCGCCTCTGAGTGTTGACTTCTATGTTCACTTATATATATATATATATATATATATATATATATATATATATATATATACACGCTCTATCTCTGATATTATAAATATAGCACACCTTAAGAGTATATTTCTTCATATATATATATATATATATATATATATATATATATATATAAAGAAATATACTCTTATGGTGTACTATATTTATGGAATAAAGTGCTCAATATCAGAGATAGAGCGTGTGTAAATATAAAAATGAACATTGAATTCAACACTTACAGGTGACAGGCTATTTCATGCTTGATATATATATATATTTATATATATATATATATATATATATATATATATATATATATATATGTGTGTGTGTGTGCTAATACCCTTGTGAAAGGTGTGCACCCTCTTTTTCTCCCTCCAGCTATGGGTAAATAGCAGGACAGACTGGGTTCTATCGCCTTGGCTGGCAACTGCTCTAGGATTCAAAACCTGCGAAGGGTCGTTTGGGGAACCTGTAGCCCGTAGTTCACCAAGTCTCTGTATTCGAGCCTTCAAAATTTGTGGAGGTTTCTGGACAAAAGCTTCACCAGTATAATCAAATGTGCTGGCGTCGGGCTGTCAGTTTCCTTGGAATTGATCTGCTTGACCCTCATACGTCGAATTCTAGTCGAGTATATATATATATATATATATATATATATATATATATATATATATATATATATACAGAGTCTTGTTTCCATATATATATATATATAGGGTGCGATGGGTAAATTTCTGCTATTTTATATTTTAATTTCGCGCATGTGCTTTGTTTTCGATTTTGTTGACTGCACTATGTACTAAGGTCTGTTAGAAATAATGCACCATGATGCATTTCACACTGCCAGAAATTTGGAAGCGGCATAATGTATTGCTTGGCATTCGCGCTGCAAGCTGCAATACGAACATTTCAGAATGTTTGGGTGTCAATCTCAGGACAGTGCAGGGGATTCGGAAAATTTGGATGATTCTAATGGTATCTACAAAGGTGTTTAAAGTGATCACTCGTGATGGCGATGTTATACCTCCGTTCATCTTCCCATCGATTCTCAAACTCAAAACGGAGGTAGTGCTTCCCTGAGTCAAAAGGGGAGCTGCTGAAAAATACTGTGTCTGAAATCAGAACCCTGTACCATGCCTCACAAGCGGGGAAACTAGTCATGTCTGCCAGACAACTCCCCAGACTGCAACCAGGTTGATTGTTATGTGTGGGTCGCATTTGAAAGGTAAACTAACAAAACTTAAAAGGCTTAAACACTAATATTCCATGGTCATAATTTATTCCATTGGAATCGTAAATACGATCCAATTCATCAGACCTAAAACTCTCTGTTAAGTTTTAATCTCCCACCTTCTCTCATTTGTTACCCCTCTCTTTAGCTCTAACATTCGTCCCACAATCTCATACTTACACTCTCTCTAAATTCTATTTTTATTTCCGGGGTTGTTTTTTCTGTTTTCTTTTTGAATTTGTAGGTGTATATATATATATATATGTGTGTGTGTGTGTGTGCGTATATATATATATATATATATATATATATATATATATATATATATATATGTATGTATATATATGAATTTTATTTACGTAAATGCTCTGTTCTTCAAATAAACAGTATTTACAGAGTATTTACTTAAATAAATTAAAGTAACGTATGAACAGATAATTTATTAAATAATTGTCGGGCTTAATACATTTCATTATATATGCATGAATGTATATAAATTGATATAATATTCTTTCTCCCAGAAACTCTACTAATATCACTTACATATAAACCAAGGGTGTGTTCTGTTGGTTGAACAGCAGCCTGTAATAGTGTTTGGCGCGTTGCCTTGGCAGACGGGTATTCCAGGAAGCGTGTAGTAATCATATATATATATATATATATATATATATATATATATATATATATATATATATATATATATATATATATATAGGTTGTTTTCCACGTTTCTCTTTGCTACTTTACGACGTGCATTTTATTTTTAATAATGATTCTATTGTGAAAGGAACACGAAATCTCTAGTGATTTTCCTAAAATCTCATAATCTTTCCGTGAAAGTTAAATTTCACATTCACATTTCAGTAGGAGCCTTCTTGTTTATTGTTTCGTTATCAGATGGAAGGTTTTTCATTTTTTTTTTTTTCATATTCCACCACACAGTAATAAACTAGTGCAGTCAATACAGTTAAACTATTTCATATTGTATTTTTATGTAGGAGAAGCGAACATTTATCGATTGCAAGACAAACAGTTGGAAGGCATTACAATAAAAACTAATGTATTTCTTATTTATTAGAAATCTCGATTTTTTTCATAGTGAGTGACCGAAAATATTCATTCGTTAGGTTAAGTAAAAATATCATATATTTATTTTTATTTAAAATGTTAACAAGAGGTTTGCCTTTTTTGTTCCGTTGTCTTCTCTCATCGTCATTATTGTGTGTATGTTGGATTTTCAATACATATAATGTGTTCTTTAATTCGTTGTTGGAATCAAAGGCCACGTGTCCGTGACTAAGGTGAACCACTATGCTGGACATTTGCTATGATCTGACCTGAGCTCTGACAATTCTACTTGACCAAGATACGAATACTTCTCCGGTCTTCAACACAGATACGATGACGAAACTAGTCAGATGCTCCGCTATGCAACGACCCTATAGCCATACATTTTTCATGGGGTAAATATGAAGATGAAGTATCAAGAGCCAATCATAGAGCCGTAGAAGCATGAAAAAATCGATTATTATCCACTACCGATGGGAGTTGGGAAATGCAAAGTCGGTCTTGGCCTTCCTGCATGTGCATGTAAATTTTGGTGCAAATCCGTCGAAAATTGCGGCCGTGCATTCGTTACACACACAAACACATTCTGCCTTTTATAGAGATATATTTCAGTCGTCAGCCCTGTTTTTCATACAGTAAACGAAATGTCTATAGAATTCGAAGGTTCTCAATAACCGACGTGCATTTCCTGAAAAGTCTTTTTACTATGAAATATTTAGTGACTGCGCGGTTTAAAACAAAAAAAATGATGTTTCCCCTTATAAGGGGGACGCTACTTTTACCCCTGCCGAAAGGAACATTTTCTTTGTTAAGACACTGAACTGTCCAAGCGAGTAAATGTCAATTATTATTCTTCTTTGTGCTATGTTCATTCAGGTTATGGACGATCATGGCTCTCCACAACTTCCAGTCCTGTTTAGCTCTTAGTAAATTTTATGTCTCCTAATGTATCTTCTGCCAACTATTTACACGTTCTCGTGAGGTAGATCACTGTTTTCTTTACTTTGTCTCTCTTGCCTGAAATATACCTTTTAAGTGTCAAACTCTCCAAGCCATCTTTTCTCATTATGTACTCTAGAAATTTTAATTATTTCTATCAGATGCTAAGTATAAGTGTTTCTGTTTCCATTTCTCCGCTAAACTTCGACGTTGCTCACATGTTCAGTCCATGGCATTCTGGACATCTTTCAGTAGAACCACATTTCTCTTACTTCAAGTCTCTTCTTCATCAGTGCTAAATTTTCTAGCATTTACTGCCATTTCGGGAGGCTGATATTACATAATATTTCAATACTTTTTCTTTGTTTCTAATGAAATTTTTCCATTTCTTTATACTTTGCTTAGCCTTTCGTCGTTCATGTGCTACTTCGGATTTCGGTGTCACATATTCCATCCATTGTTAAAATACTTCCTAAATATCTTCTTTTTTTACTTGTTGAATTTAGTATCTGTCTATATTTCTGAGATGAGGTATTATGTACACTAGTTACATTATTCGGACTATTGTCCTCATCTTTACCGCCATATTTATTACAACGTTTCGGCCGTTCTACGCTCCGGCCTTCTTCAGGTAGTTGGAATGTCGAACTGAATCCTCTATTTCGTTCACTAGGCTAGACTATTCTAGTTCCACGTGCCATGTTTAATGAAGGTCAGTTATCTCCTGTTGATTCCCCTCTCCAAGTTCTCCACTGCCTTAACCGGGTATTGAACTCTCACACTTTGGTTCCTGTCACTGGATCTAACCAACGCCTTTTTCCAATGTGCCATGTATCCTTGGTATCTCCAATTCGTAGTTCGCATCCTGAGTTTTTCGTTTGCTGACAAACGAAAATCTCAAGATATTCTGTCTTCTTACAGTAGATGTTTAGTCCTTTCTTCTCGCCTTTCTTCTGTATAAGTTTTTAAAGCGTTTCAACCCAAGCAAGACGAGAAGCCACTAGCACGCAAGGGGTTACAGAACGTTGGAGCGAGAGCAAAGAGGAGTGATAGAGGAAAGGATGAAGAGAAGGATTGTATTTGTAAAAACGGCACGTCTGTGAGAGAGCGTCTGCAAACGAGATGGCAGATCAGGGGCAAATACATTGCATATCCGTCTCTGGATTTTATCAAGGACCTTGAGACAAACAGAAGGGGCTCCAGACCATATATGTCAACAATACTCCACGCAAGGTCGAATGGTTGATTTGTAGATTTTGAAGGTTCTTTGTCTTATATCAACACTGTGTTATCTACATATCTTACGTTGTTAAGATTGTAGCCACCAATAATGAATCCTGGTAGGACTTCTAATACTTTCAGGATCACCCTAATGTAAAGGTTGAATAAATCCGGTGAGAAGACACATCCTTGTCTTACGCCCTTTTCTATTTTTATGTATTTACTGAATTCATTTTCTGTCCGTATGCAGCAGAATATCCCGATGTCATTTCCAAATAAATCAAGCTTATCTAGTTCTTTGTGTCGTAAAAAACATGTTTACTCAGACACGTATATATATTAAATATTTTGGTGTCAACGAATACTCGTTGTAGTAGAGACTTTGTAATACTCTGTAATACATCTATATACCCTGTTGAACAGACGCCTTCGAATAACACCCGCACTAATAGTACTTGCTCAATAATAGTCCCTCGAATAGTAATCTGTATAGTGATACGAATAGAGAAATAGTATAGTGAATAGTACAGAGAATAGCGATCCGTATAATAATAGAGAATAGTGTAGAAATTTTTCTTTTACCATCACGTGGTCTACCGAGTCCGAATTCCAGTCAAATTAATTATATTCACTTAAGTGCTATGGGTAAATAGCAGGACAGACCGGGTTCTATAACCTTGGATGGCAACTGGTCTATCGCAAAGAGAAATGGCAAACAACTGCGGTAAAAATATGCCTTTTCAGTTATGTATCGAAAGATACATGATCACCTAAGCGTGTATCACGCATGGCATATAACTGACTGGTCTACTTATTAGAAATGTGATCACCTGTGTTTGCGCTCTGGTGACCTGTGCTCAAACTCCAGTGTCGGCAGGGACACTTTTTCCTATATAACAAAATATAACAGTTATATTAATGAGAAGTAATGACGAATGTTTAAAAAAATCAATTCATTACTTAGAAATTATACAATTTATTGTAATGATTATATTTATTATTATTATTAGTTTGGGACGTGCATGTAACGTAATGGTTATCACAACAAAATCTGGAATCGGCTTGGCGAGTTCAAATTCTGACGCTCTTTAGTTCACTTCACACTAACACCCCTGGAAAACTGAATCCATATTCTTCCATCCAAAAAATACATCTAAATATTTTTTGCCTTGGATGGCAACCAGCCAAGAAAAAGTCAGCCTGGTGAGGAATAATCTTCGTTGAGCTATTTTAACCGAGACATATATGCACTTCCCCCAAAAGTTTCTGGAGATTCATCAATTTCTCAACTTTCATTATTTCCAATAAAGGTTTTCTTTGTTCCTTATTTCTGCCTTCTTAGTGAATTTTTTTCATATTTGGAGAATTATCCACCTTCCTTGGAAGTAGTCACAAGGATTGCCTCTCCTTTAATTCTAACCTGCTTCACTTCACATCTCACACCTCTACTCCGCACAGGCGGGAAAAAATCTTCCCTCATCCTCCCACCTTTTCGCTATTCTAACACTGCTCACTTCGTGGGCTGGAATATTGTCCTTCTGACAAATCTAATTTTTAAAGGGCATCGGAGAAAGAACGTGCTTTATTCTCATTAATTTCAATTATCTGACTCCTTTCTTGAACTCAACTGTCCAGTACACAAAGCATATCACCTTTTTATTTTAACCTTCCGAGCGATAGATAAAAATTATTTCCTAATCTGCTTTTGTCAATGAAAATATACCTAAATTTGTTTACCTAAATCCTCAAACAAGAGACAAAACGGTTTTCCATCCTTGGGCCGTTTGCCGTCTCAGCGAAAACACAAACCAGATCAACTTCTTGCACGACATTGTTGATCTTCTTAAATTCAGTCCTAAAAAAAAAAGTGTTCATTATCTGTTTTCATTTCTAAATTCGTTTTCGCTAATGAAAATATAATCCTCGTCTACTTCTGCCCTTGTCAAATTTTCTAATTTCCCAAGAAGAGATTTCCCAATTTGCTTTAACCGTATGCCAGATTTTCGACAGATGAAAAAAAATTGGTACATTATCCCAATTCGTAGGGGTAAGGTTACCCGGGTGGCCTCTTAATCACTTCAAGATTACCAGGGAAAATGTCTTCCGTTTTATTTTCCGGTTTAGATTTCATTTTGGGATTAACACTTGTTTTGCTTAGAATTAATGTTTATCAATCTCACAGACTCAGTGTCACGCAGTAGATATGAAGAAATATGTTCACCCACGTCCGGAAAGTAAACAACGTATAAACGATGTTTAAAGAACCACGTTACTTCAAAATCAAATGTAACTCTCTGAGTAATGCATTAACAAACGATGGAAAATAATGACACAGAAATATGAAGGGATATAGGAAGAGCGAAAGACGTTTTTTCAAGAACAAAAATTGATGGATTTATTTGATTTTTTTCCAGCTTATCAACCTTTTTGAGGTTATTTAAAGCCATTTTTTTCATTTAAAAGATTGGTGGGCGTGATAATAATGATTTATTGATTTAAGCCCTACTAAGTAATCCATAACTTGGAGGAGATGTCAATTTATAGCTTTTCCAGGGGTATTTGCGCCTAAGTGAATATAATGAACTCGACTGGAATTGAAACTCTACTCTCCGAACCGTTATCCATTATGCTACCCGGACTTCCACACTTACAGCACCTTATATTCCCAAGAGGTCACTTATTTAGCTATTGATCAAGCTGGACGTTGCTTATCTTCGGTAATCGTACGAGAACCGGAAACTAACTAAGTTATTCGGGGATACGGAAAAAAAGGTGCTGAATTGCTAAATAAAATCTTATATTGTATATGAGAGTAAATTTTGAACAATTTCATCATAAATGAAGAGACTTGAAGCGACACAAACATGGTACTGCCTGGTGAATACTGACAATACTATGGACTGAACAATGAGGAATAATTTAAAGTCAATACATTATTACGAAAGGATGGGATCTAAAAAGCCTCTTACAGCGTAAAGCTATGATGAGCAACAGTCACGTCTGAATGACAGAGTAGAAGATAATTTCTTTCTTGGAAAAGAGGCTCATCGCGATTTTCGAAACGCGTTTTCGAAGATGACGACGGGCCGTTCTCAAATTGCAAGTGCAACGAAACAGATTTTGAAAAGCAGTTCTTTGACATGCAATGTATTCTTCAGAACCATTCTCTTCAGATTATCCTTTATTCTGCAATATTTCTTGTCTGGCCAGTGTTTCTAAAACTGATAGATTCCCCTAATTAAAACTGGAATCTTTCTTTTATGACGGAATGCGCCATTTTCCATACGAGCGGAAATGGTCGTAAAATGTTAAGAAACATGCTGCGAATATTAATGCTATATATTTATATAAGTAATAGATTTCCGAAAACGAATATAAGCCTTGTATTAATCTAATAATGGTTCATGTACAAAATATTCTACTAGTTTGGGCCCATTCTCGGAATTTTGATGAATCGCCTTCCTGAAGGGTTTTATCATATATCCAATAACAACAACAACAATAATAATAATAATAATGTATAGCTGGCAACTCGTATTCGAGGATATCTGTCTACTAGGTCGGACGCTTGATCAGGCGCTTTGTGCTTATTCAACACCCACAGAGCCCACCTGCGACTTATACTGAAACTATGCTGATCAAACCTTAGTTACAGTTTCTGGGAAAGAGCGTGTTATCTGGCGTGACCACCAATTTGAAAAAAGCCAGGCTCAAGCCCTCGGCCACGATGACTTGTGACTTCGTGGTATCACAGATATTGACGGCCCCCAAGGGTTCCGTGTACCGAGTTTCACTCACAAGGCTTGGGTCAAGCCGTGATATGGTTTTCAGACACTTTCCAAAGGTGCCGCACGCTGGGATCGTTCCCCCTCCAGTCCGATAACATCAGGAAGTCTCCTTCCTGACAAATCGACCAGGGTTAGATTCGAACCCGGGTCTCATGGTCAGAATGCGAACGTTCTAGCCACTCAACCACGTGCTGCTGCTGCTAATAATAATAATAATAATAATAATATCAACAACAACAACAATAATAATAGTAATAATAATAATAATAAAACCATTCCTGCATAATGTTTCCTTAAAATGTTTGCTATTTTTGCTACCTTGCTGGCTAATGGTAATCTTAGGTTTGGTAAATTTTAAATTTTCGGTAACTCTTCTCTAAAAGTTTGGATGACATGCGCTAATTGATTAAATAGTGTCATCATCCTTAGCTTCCTAGGAGTTAATTAAACCAAAGAAGCTATAAAACTTACTAATATTTAATGTATATAGTACATCCAGACATTTCGCCTCTGGTGTAGATCCAAGGACATTCACATCTGTGTGTTTATATAAGAGAGGAGAAAGAAAGAAAGAAAGAAAGAAAGAAAGAAAGAATAAATGAGCGTTTGGTCAAAGCCTGATCCAAAATGCAACACATAATGCTGACAGTAGCACAAATTATATGCAAGGTTTGTAACCAAAAATAATTTGTAATGTTCATATCTGCTTGAAAATATCCGAATAAATAAGTTTAAGAATTTACATTAATATTTGTGACTTTCTGACGAATTCAATATTTTCTGATACTGTCTGCAGTCTGGCATCTAAACATTGGTACAAATAATTTTATTACCAGTTTAACAAATGAATGTTTCAACAGGAATTTTAATTTCATCTTACATGTTTAGTGAAAGTGTTCGAAAGAATTAAATATACATACTACAAATAGCTATTAGTTTTGATAGCTACCAACTGAGAACAGTATTTTTTTACAATGATTTTGACCCTGTACAACCGTCCTGGGAATGACGATAAACTAAATCCGCCTCCTGGGTAAGACGATAAACTACATCCAACAGCAAGGCCTCTGATCAGGAGGTTTTGAGGAGCGTGGAACTATCTCTTAATTGCTGATGTTCCCAGGTCCACCTTGATCCGGCGTTGTAGCACCAGTCAGGGTCAAAGCTATGAGCAAATAGTTAACTTCCACCAAAAGGGGTCAAAATATGATGAAAGTATAAAAATAGGTTTTAATACTAGTAATACTTTCTTTTTTTTTTTAAATATAAAGATATTACCAGCAATACATTTTTTTTTTAAATATTACCAACAATGCATTTTTGGGAAAAAAAAATATTACCAGCAATAAAAATGTTGTCGGTACTAAATAACCCATTGAGGTTGATATCCCGTAAAACAAAGCAAACCAAATGACCTTGTATAAGTCCAGAGAGTCACTCAACGTTGAGAATTACAGATTAAGATTCGTAGTGTATGTGGATATGTGTGGAAGATAGCGGTTAACCCTAGACATGAACAGGTTAAGACTGTAGTAATCGGGGAAGCATCCTCTCGAGAGTCAGTTCCACAAAGCAGTGTTTCATGGGAAGAAGTGCAGCTTACATCTCACCAAATGAATACAAAGAGAATGAGGACGATTCGCTACAATGTACGTGGTATGGTGGGTCTTAGCCGTGAAGGTCAGGGCTTGTGAAATTATGCAGTGTATTTCATCTGAACAATTTCTAAGGAAATAGCGATAGAACACCGGGAGGCTTCTGGCATTTCGTCTCCGAGAAAAGGGGTTGTAGGGTGGAAAATAAATTGTCACTCACAAGGACGCGGGGACTCTTTTGGTCTCTATCGTGAGTGGAAAGTAAAGACTGTAAAGGAAGAACATAGCAGGAGGAGTACAGGGAACCGACCCTTTTTCCAGCATATTTAGTGATGGATTGTATGTATGAATTCTACTTGAGATCTGGGCTGAATTTAAGTCCCAATAGGGAGCAAGGCACGGGGCGATTGGTGAAAGTTTTCGGTCCCGATCGGCGATGGTTGAATATCACCAGTTTTGTTTTCGAGGCATTGAATATGACCAGCCAGTATTTCCCCAACTGAGCTTTAAAAGCAATGTGAAATACAACCAAACGAATACGTCACTATTAATGGGTTTGGGTGCTAATTAAATATTACGAATTTGGCTATTTTGACGGTCCTAGTAAAACAGACACCAAGGCTATTTTAGCGCTATATATAAATAGTGTTTTAGAACTAAGGATACAGTGAAACCCGGATATAAGAGAGTTGTCGGGACCGGGGAAGAATTGTCTTATATCCGGTTTTCTCTTATATCCGGGTTTGGTCTATTTTGTTTACATTAACACAGGCTCTAATTTGGGACCAGAGAAAATCTCTCTTATATCCCGGTTTCTCTTATATCCGGGTTACACTGTATATTATATTTGAGATCGTCAGTGCAGTGGTTTATTGTTCTCTCTTCTTATGAGTGTTTCTTCCTCATATTCTTTCACCCTCAGTAATCCCTTGCATCTTAGTAGCTTCATTGCCTTGCTTGGCGGGAAAATATTTAAAAAATATATGAATATGTATACTTATTTTTGTGTATTCAAATCTGTCCGTATTTCTCTATTTTTCTCTCTTTATTTCTATCTATCTATCTATCTATCTATCTTTCTATCTCACTCTGATCTATCTATCTATCGATCTATCTCAGTACGATCTATCTCTATATCTATCTATGAATCTGTCTATCTGAATTCTTGTTATTTTATTATTCTTTCTCTTTAATAAGAATTTTCTTTTTCTCATACAATTTCACACTCAGTAAAACCTTTCATCTAAAATACTACTTCTGTGCATTTTCCGGTCACATAAAATCATTATACGGGCCATATTTGTGAAATGTTATACATTCCTAGAAATATAGTGGAGTGGTTTCTCTTTGCCTTGCCCTTGAATTGAATTATAATTTAGTCTTATCCAGCTCTTTAACCGCTAGCTAGATGGAGGAGAGTTAGATTCATGCTTTTCCAAAATCAAATAGTGCGAAAGTGAATGCAACACACTATCACGAGATTTGAACTCGACCTGCCAGTTTCATTTTATGTGCTGATAACGCTACCCATTTTTACAGAAGTTATATCAACTTTCCACCTGAATCTGTCATCAAGAGAGACATCTATGCATTGAATATTGTTAAAGTTACGTCTGCCAACCATAAATCCTGACAGGTCTTCTAGTATTTTATAAATATCTTGCCGTAAATGTTAAACAGATCATTGTTCGTCCCCTTATTCACTTTGGGTGTATTCATTTAATTCATCTATTTGCGTACAACCATTTTTATCCCAATTGCAATAGTAATACATTTGTATATTCTTTCCAGGTAGATCAAGTCTTTCTAAAATTTGAAGCAATTCTTCGGAATATACTGTATCAAATACATTTTATAATCACTTAATAGTCGTTATAAATCACCTATAATTTTGACAAGAATGACAAACATGTAACACTGTTTAGACGATTTCTTTTTATATATATTTACTAAAATTAATGTAACGTTTCGACTAATGCATTCTTCAGTCACCGTCAGATGTAATCCTCAACAGTTGCAGAGAAGACCACGTCAATTGATTCAATCTTTGATGAAGGATACTGGCTATTTTTTTGTTCTTTGCAGTTCTCAAAAAATCCCATTTTTTACTATTGTTCACTAGATACAAGGCTCAAGAGCCACACAAAGTAGAGAGTTGGTGAAGGAAGTTGTTGTAAGAGTGAACAAGGAGGAAACAAAACTGTCTTTTATACAAATATTTTCATGGCAACTGGCCGGATGAGCTTTTTTCCTGGTGCCCCAGCTACATAAATTTGAACGTGATAATAGATTGTCAACTTGGTCTCACCATTTTACTGTTGAACTAGATAGAGGCAATCGCCACTTTTGCTCTGACTTTTTTTATCGCACTTCAAACCTGTGGAACTCCCATTCGATTTCTTCCTTCCCTGATAATTACAATTTTCAAAAATTTTAATGCAACATCAAACTATACTTCGAACGTCTTTGTCTATAACTATATACTTAATAATTATTTTACTTCTACTCTATAGGAGTAGATAGGTTCGCTATCACCCGGTTCACACTCCTCCCTAGAATTTAAACAGGCGTCGAGGTTTTTCCTTTGTTTCCTTTTTTGGGATTGGATTCTTGGTGCCTTCTTCGCTTTCACACCTCTTGCGTCTTATTAGCATTGTCGCCTTGCTTAGGGTGAATTGATAAAAATAAAATTGCAAAAATACACCATTTAGAGTCTGATCTGGCTCTTGGGAAGGGAGAGCAGGGCAAAAGGGGTCAGATACTTTCTGGAGCTATAAAAGAAACCTACCATTATTTTTCAGGCACTTTAGCGATGAATTGTACATATATACGAGTCTCAATAGACGTTCTAGGCCAGGAGTCTCAGTAAGTAAATTTTATCTGTTAACGAAGCGACATCTGGCATTGAAACGATGAAGTTCAACACCAGATGGACGGAATGATTAGTGATTGGTTCGTTAGACGTCGTTTCCTTTCATTGTATACGTGCATCAACGCATGAAATTAGGATTGCTTGGTATTATTCAATTTTTCGTATTCCCTTCGCCCCCTGAAGTCACCTTCGACAACCGAGAAACTATTAAAGCTGTCTTGCTTTTTAGACATGTGGCTTAGCAGTCATCTATCGATTGTGTAACATACTATCAATGTCAAAGAAGAAGTTTTAAGCGAAATATTTCCTCTCTTAACGTATAGGATATGCTCGGATCAGAATGGTAGAAGTCCTAATAAATTCTACCTTATGACTTAAACAATTGATAAACTGTTTCTAACAAAATTTAGCTGCACTAGCCTCGAGCAGTTGCTGCGGGGGAAAACATGAGACATCATTGACATCATTTAAGATGTGATAATCTAAGTAGCTACATGCCCCAGAAATATAAATAGTGTTGAACAATAAATCTCTTTATCAAAATTCGAACAAGATATTGAAAGGGATGTGAATTTTATAACCGACTTCACAAATGCTCAATATGCGCACCACTTGTGACACGACACACGTTAAGTCGGTAGTCCAGCTCCTGTTAAACACGCTGTAGCATGATTTGTGTAACATTCTCTAGCGCCTCAGTGGTTCTCTGCCTTAGTTGCTCTAGAGTCGTAGGAAAATGGGGGATATAGAACTGTCCTTCTACATAGACCTATACAAAAAATCACAAAATCAAGTCAGGTGAACGGGGTGGCCATTTTAACAGTACATTGTCATTATCACTGGCACGCCCGAACCATCTTCCTGGTAGATTTCCATTGAGGTAATTCCGCATTGAGAAGCTGGAGAATGTTACGTGTGGTCAACATAAAAGATCGCTCATGCAATAATTTATTTTGTACAAGAGTGATAGTAGTAATGTATACACAGAATACAAAGTTTAGAAATGGTTACTTTGACGATTTTGTTTGAATCTTATCTTAATCTTTAATTATTAAACTAGATAAAGATTATCATGAAACGAATTTATAAATGTTGGGGTAAACTCGATAAATTTTGTTATTGTCGTTTGCGTATGCCCTGTAAATTATTTTCGTAAAAATATCCCCAGCACTTATTTCGACTAACAGTGTCACGTTGAACGATTACTTTACTACTTCTTTCCAAATTTATCGAAAAACAGTAAAATGATTAGTGTGTTACTTAAATGAGAATTTTTCAAACCTTACAAAAGTAGATAGAAAGCATTAAATCGAATGTTAAAACTTCAAATTACGCATTTTTTTTTTTATTGTTAATTATGAATTCAAATTAAATTTAATTTAAATTAGTGCGAGAAGATTTCTGCAGCATATGTTTTTCCCTTTATGCCGACCCCTCGTCCCTAGCTTTTTGTCCATCCTCAGTATATTGTCTACCTCTAATTCTCAATTTCACCATGATATCCTGCAGCATTTCCATCGAAATGTTTCCTTGAAATGTCCTGTTTATTTACAGCTCTCTTTCTTTTATTTTTGGCGAATGATCATCCAAAGAAGATAAAGATGACATTGAATAATTCAGTTGTGAAGAATTTGCTGCCATTTTTGTCTGAAATGACTCGAACAAAGGGAAATCGATAAATGGTTAGATAATGTAAAAACTTAGTCCACAACAAGAGATAGGTCGGTATAAAGGAAGCACAGTGGAGTCATGGTTAGCAACTGGTATTGAGAAATCGGAGAACCGAGTTCGAATTGCACTTGATTTCATTGCATTCCGATCTAGGTGAAGGACAACTCTAGATTCAAAACCGTAATATGAGTAAAATAGCTGGAGAGAATGGGCGGCAAGCCTTCTAGGAGAAGGAAACTCTAAATTCAAACTATGTGCTGCCTTGTAGGTGTAATATCAGGACTGACTGGGTCATATAGACTTAGGTAGTAACCGATGTGGGAGAAGCACAATTCTAAATTCAAAACCGTGTGTAGTGTCATATCAATGGTTATTTAATGATGAAAGCTAAGTTTTGAACACCATTTTATGGTTTCAGCAACAGATAAAATGTATTGTTGATAACTTTCCTATAAATAAGTATTGTCGGTACTTGTTTTATATAAAAATGTATTGCTGATTGGTATTTTTGCTAGAAAAGTGAATTTTTATACTTTTATAATGTTTTCTTTTCGTTTGGCGAATTCAGTATTTGCTGGGAGCCTAACAGTTGCTACCAGCTCGGTTTCAGGTGAACCTGTGAATTAGATCATTTAAGAGGTGTGTGGTTCTATGCTCCTCAAAACCTCCAATCTCCCCCATCAGAGGCCTTGCTGCTGGATGTAGTTTATCGTCATACCCAGGACTATACATTTTAATTAAATGATCCTGGTCTTTACAATGACTTAAGGATACTGACTGCGGTGCGTGTTTGTGTGAGTAAGAAGAACAATCGGTTAAAATAAACTATAAAGAGATATCATTATTTATGGCTAATGTCTTTTAAATAATGCGCTGAATATTGTTCGCGTCACGCAGCAGTCATCTCTATCTATAAAAAGCAGGATGTGTGTGTGTGTGTGCGTGTGTGTGTGTGTGTGTGTGTGTGTGTGTGTGTGTAACGAATGCACGGCCTCAATTTTCGACGGATTTGCACCAAAATTTACATGCACATGCTCCAAGATAGCGGGAAGGTCAAGACCGACATTGCATTTCCCAACTCCCATCGATAGTGGAAACAATCGATTTTCATGCTTCTACGGCAATTTTCATGTAGTTTGCAGTTATTTTCTACTGGCCAGAGTGAGCGCCAATAGCTGGCTGTCACGAATAGGCAGGAAGATTCTATTGGCCAGCGTGAGAGCCAACAGCTGACTGACACGAATGTTAACTAGCATGATAGCATGCAAAAAAAATCGATAGCTGCATTCGTCACAAGTGGGAAAAATTTAAATCTGCATGGCACTTTACTCCAAATGTCTCATTCGCTTGCTTAAACTCAACGTTAATTCTGATTCCGCAGAACTGGGTTTGGTGTGAAAATGTATTTGTTGTTAACATTCTATTTTCATTAGGTTTTTCCAGTTACGAGTCATTTTTTTAAAACTGATCGTTTTATGTCCATTTTGTTTAGTTCTTTTTCGTAACAGATTTAATGTTTAGTATAGGGCTTAGAAAAAATTCGCAGTGTAAGATAAGCAAGAAGTAAGGCATGTAGCAACATCAGCACGGCAATGGACACTCCTTTAAAGGCAAGGAAGGGCAAAAATATTTTAAGTCAAGTGATAGCGATTGCTGTATGAGTCGTACGATTTTTTGAATCAAGTACGGGCAACGCCGGGCCATGCTGCTAGTTGTAAATAATCGCTTTTAAATA